>CM052812.1:42731639-42800757 GCA_028533885.1 Nasua narica | reverse complement strand
ACTATGTTTATGCATTGTGACAGCTTATAAATTAAAAACCTAGCAACTCTAAGGAAATAGACCCAGCCATCACGAAGGATAATGTAATAGAGGTGACTGCTCTATAAAAAAGGTGAGTTTGGACCTGATGCTATATAGAATATGGAAGAGGAAGTCAATTTGAAAGTAGTACTTTACTGATTATTTGGCATCCTACAATGAAAAAACCAATGCAAAAAACATCAGAAGCTGCTATGAAGTAAGTAGGCCTGGTAAGGGCTGGTAGGAGTGTAGGTGGCAAATTCTATTAACTGTAGATTCAAATAATAAAACTTTTGCTTTTAAATTCTTCGTATAATTCATTAATGTGGGATATTATTTATAAAAGCCAAGACAATGTCAGTTGGCCTGATTATCTCAGGGGGAAAAAAAGAGGAAAGTCAAAATAAGTTAAAATGATTAAAGAGGTAAAATAAGAAAAGTCAAAAGGAGCTTGTGAAATTACCACCTTAAAGAATTTTCTAAAGTCCCTGAGACAATTCTAAACTCAAAACCAGAGAATTGAACCATTTCAGTGTAGTCCTATATGATATTGGCTAAGTCATTAAAATTCTCTCAACCTCTATTTCCCTCTCTGTCTTGAAGGGTAAACAATTGGTTTCTTAGATGCCTTTCAGCTGCAAACTAGTTTTCTTTTGTCTGAAATTGTGTTTAATACTAACATAAGTAAGACTGAAGACATTTCATTCATTTTCTTTGTATTGCTTTGCGGTATTGCTTTGTGGCCTACGTAACTACCTTCCACTCTTCCTCTGACTCAATGCATTGATCTGCTTATCTCAGTCAGAGGAGAGACTGTCACATGTTCATAAATAGTGACTATTAACCCACCATGTAGAGATTTTTTTTACTTAAAATAGTGTTTTTGAATGTAGAGGGAAGAATATGGACATACTAATCAGATAAACCTCAGTTTGAAACCTAACTATTCCTTACCAGCTGAATGCAGTAGCAACTCTGTTCCTTATCTGGAAAAACGGCTAATACCCACCTTGAAGAATGGGAGTATTATTCAGCTCTCAGATCAATACATTTTGAGGTTTGTGTTCCCTTTCTTCCTATTTATAATCTGCTAGGGCCTAACCAGAAAGCAGATTTGATTATTTTGAGAGTCTTTAAAGAAATTACTGCTGGTTTCCAATAAAACCTTTATACAAAATGGAGTGAAGTAGGTGTCACAAATAATAAAAACCAGCCACTCTGACACGGTTTGAATACCAAGGGGGTTTTAGGCAATAGGCACTAAATCAACATACACCTCCAGGATTCTTCTGCAGAACATTATAACCGGTCATTTCTTCGCTTATGGGCAAGATTTCCAGAATACCATGGGCAAATTAACCCTCATTTCAGTATATTAGGCTTTAAGCCGGGATAGAAAAGCAGCCGGGATCTATTTGTAGAGCTCGAGAGCCCTGTTTCTAGACGCTGGAGGGTTAGTCACAATGGGTTTAAGCCCCATGGTGGTCCCAGCTCCTCCTGCGTGCCAGGACCTGAAGGTATCCCACCCTCTCCCTGCTTTCTTCTGAGCTCCCACCCCCACCCCAGTTGGCTGCTTCTTTTCCATCTTCGCTTTCTCCCAGAAGTGGTCAAAATAGGAAACGGAAGTATCTATTTGTTGTTTGGTGTAGTGCTCGAAAAGGTTTTTTTAATTAAGAAAAAAAAAAAAAAAATCCTCTCCAGGTTCTTCATTTTGCAGTGAGTCCGAGCGTCCGCCGGCCCCCGAGTCCTCCCCCATCCAAGTGTCGTTCTTTCTGTGAGGAGGCTCGAGTCTGTCGGAGGGGGTCTGCGCCTCCAGCCGCACAGAGGGATCTGGGAGCAAACCGGCTCGGGATCCCGGGAGGCGCGGGGAGGTGCGGGAGAGGCGGCGGCCCGGCCCAGCCGGGGAAGCCCGTCCCGAGAGCCCGAGGGGCGCGGGCGGCGGCGGGGACGCGGCGCGGCTGCCGCAGGGGAGCGGCGGCGGCGGCGGCGGCGGGCGCGAGGGGCGGGGCGCACTCCGCAACTTCGGCCGCTGCCTCCCGGGCGCGCTCGGCCGAGGCGCGCGGCGGCTGCGGGTTGCGGACTGCGGGGCGGCCAGCCGAGCGGTGCCCGCGGGCCCGGGAGCCGCGCGTCCCGGGCGTCCGTCGGTGCCGGGGACGCCTCCCGAAGGGAGTCTCGTGGCGGCCGCGCTCCCGCGTGATCCGCAGCGGCCGGGGCCCCGGGACGTGCGGGGCCGCGAGGCCGAGCCGAGGCGCCCCCCAGCGGCCGGAGCTGGCCCCATGGCTGGGCCGGGCGGAGCGGAACCGGCGAGGTGAAGCCCCCGGGCCGGCGGCCGGAGTGCGTGGCGGGGGCGCCGGCTCCATGGGCAGCAGCGCACAACGGCACGATGATGGACGTTAACAGTAGCGGCCGCCCGGACCTCTACGGGCACCTCCGCTCTTTGCTCCTGCCGGAGGTGGGGCGCGGGCTGCCGGACCTGAGCCCCGACGGCGCCGGCCCGGTCTCGGGCTCTTGGGCGCCGCACCTGCTGCGCGGGGTCCCAGAGGTGACGGCCAGCCCGGTGCCCACCTGGGACGCGCCGCCGGACAATGCCTCCGGGTGCGGGGAGCAGATCAATTACGGCAGAGCCGAGAAAGTTGTGATCGGCTCCATCCTGACGCTCATCACGCTGCTGACGATCGCCGGCAACTGCCTGGTGGTGATCTCGGTGTGCTTCGTTAAGAAGCTCCGCCAGCCCTCCAACTACCTGATCGTGTCCTTGGCGCTGGCCGACCTCTCAGTGGCCGTGGCGGTCATGCCCTTCGTCAGCGTCACCGACCTCATCGGGGGCAAGTGGATCTTTGGCCACTTCTTCTGCAACGTCTTCATCGCCATGGACGTCATGTGCTGCACGGCCTCGATCATGACCCTATGCGTGATCAGCATCGACAGGTAAGGGCCGGGCCTCCCCGTCCCGGGGTCCGGCTGGGGGTGTGCTGACCGCTCCACCTCGAGCGCTCGCCTTTCTTGGGAGGATAAGCCAGACTCCTTCGCGGGATGAACGGCTGTGCCTAAAATATCAACCCCCAGACATCAACCCTACACCAGCCGAGCAACTTCAGTTGCAGCGTAGCCTATCTGCACCTTTAAAAGAGCCCGAAATGTTCTAGTTTACTGTAGTGAGGGTTTGAAGACCAAAGTTAAAGTATTTTAAACATTAGGAGTTCCAGCAGGGGGTCCCTTGGCTTGGTTTTTAGAAGGAAGGGATTTGATCCTTTCTGAGCTTGACAAACCCTTGCTGTGTCTGAAAGTGTCGTTTCTTACTTTAAGAAATCAGTTGTTGAAAAGCCTCCTTGCTTCCAGATTGTGGGAGCTGCTCCCCAGGCCAGTGAGGGGACTAAGGAAGGTTCCAGAATTGGGGGTTCTACATGTCTTAACGTTGCACTCCTATGATTGCTGATTCCAAATCTCATTCTCTTGGAAGTCTGATTTTAGTGTTTGGCAACACTCTCTGTATCCTGCAGGCTTGCTGACTGGAGCCTTACTCCCTGTCTGAATGGTTGGTTCTAGCCTTTCATCACATCCCTTGAGAATCTTCTCTTGCAAACTCCCCAGTGGAGTAATTGCAACAGAGGCTGACCATCTGTCAGAGATACCGGGGGAAAAATTCTGGTAAAATTCTTGGGTGTCAGATTGGGCCAGGAGACTCGGAGGTTTCTTCAGACTCTAGAATTACAGGATGCTGCAATGGAGCTAGTCTTTGGTCCCGGAATACCGTGCAACTGACAACTTGAAGGATGGTCCCAATGTCCTTTGGTCACCTAATAACTCTGTTTCTCTTGAAACTGAAATATTAAACCTTAGTGTTCACCCACGTAATTCTGCTGGTGTTTTAAAACCCGCACAGGACTGGTATCCTGTTGTATCTAATGATACAGAGAAACAATTGCTTATTTTCTTTGTGGACCTACAGAACCTTAAATGTGTAAACCCTTCAGCATAAAAGAAATAATTGATGCCTCCACACTTAAAATGACAGTGCCTCCAAGGAGGTGTAGCCGGAAGCTGAGATTTTCTTCCTTTCCCTCCCTGTAAACACTGCTATTTGTGGTTTGTTGATATCTAACATGTTGTCCTATTTTACTGCTTGACCAGGGTTTATGATTACTAAATAAAGGGAATGATAGGTAAGGGGATATTTTCAAGGACAAAATATATCGTAGCTTCATTTAAAGATCTAGGTTATTTTTAAAGAATTGATCCTGCCATTTCATATATCATGTCAGGTTGGAGCTTCTGAGAGCAAACAAGGAATTATTTTTAAGAGTAGTGCCCGAATGGCATATACGAGAATATTAGCTCCAAACTTGACAGCTGAAGTTCTGAATTACTGTAGTGAAGAATGACAAAAACATATGCACTCACAGTCTGGCTGTGGCAACAGGAAATAGGAGAGTGCACTCAATATACATAGTAAGTATATAAATGAATCGTAAGCATAAAAATTGGACTGCTGAGCCAACCAAATCGGTGCTTCTTACGTGAATGGAGTCCTTTTAAATGGAACTTGGTGTAGTACAACACTTATCAATTTATGCTGCAAGAAATGCATTTATAATTTTTTTCCTTTCATAATTGATAAGTGATAAGTAAACAGCACAGTATACTGACTCATCTCCTAACACAGCCGGTGCTTCTGCTCTGCTGGGCACATTCAGGTTTGGCTTGGGACCACCCTGAGATTCCTGTATATGACCTAAAGGCTCTTCACTCAGGGTGCACATGTGACTTACCAACAAGCTGCAGACTATTTTGATGACAGAGGTTAATCCTTCTTGGCAAGAGCTTCCAGTTTCTTTATCCAGTATACCCTTACGATTGTCACAAATTGTGGTAATACAGGGTTATAGAATCTATCTCTTTATTTCCTATGAGAATTGCTCCATTGATGAATTCTGCCTAAAAATTATTTTGGAGGATGAACATAGGTTTGTTTTTTTTCCCTGATAAAATGAAGAACTGATAACACTGGAAGACACAGACTGCTCTTCTTCCAAGAACACACAAAAATAAAAATGAGAAAAAGGAAAATGCCTTTGATATCTAAGTGAATTATTTCTATAGAGACTTTTTTTCCAGTTCCATTGTAGAGTATGACCAATGACATACAGATGTACTAAGAAAATATGAAAATTTTATTCTTCATTTATTCATCGCCTCTTGAGTACGAGGTTAGGTTACAGTGTGCTTTGCGAAGCATAATCAAGGATGAATAATAGTATTCCTGCTTTTGAACTCTTACTGTATTGCGAGAATTTGGATATCTGTTGAGCATTTTTTTTTTTTTAAAGATTTTATTTTATTTATTTTAACAGAGAGAGAACACAAGCAGGCGGAGAGGCAGGCAGAGGCAGAGAGAGGAGCAGGCTCCCTGCCAAGCAAGGAGCCCGATGTGGGACTCGATCCCAGGACGCTGGGATCATGACCTGAGCCAAAGGCAGCTGCTCAACCAACTGAGCCACCCAGGCGTCCCTATCTGTTGAGCATTTAAGTCCAAAATGGAACTCTGATTTTTCTTAACCACACCCCTACCTTACAGGGATGCTTTTCTAGCCTTTTTCAATGCAATTTCATGCTGTCCTTCTGCAGAGGCTTCAACACTCCTTTCCTCATCCTTCTCAGATAATGATTCATGATTGATAAAAAAGTAGCAGTCATTGGATGGGAACTACATTATCTTTCCACTACCAAACAATCTTTCTTACGTTTGTTCCCTTTTTATTTCTGTCCGGTTAAAAGGTAAGAAGACATTGATTGTGTCCCAGCAAAGACCAAACCACCTGCGCTTCACATCCCATCCCCTCTCATCTCAAGGATTTTGTTCCTACCTTGATCCCACTTCTCTTCTTTGTCTTCAGTGTTTCCTCTCAACTGGGTCAAGGTTGATCTTCTATTTTCCTTTGACCTAACTTCTTTCTCCAGTTGACCTTACTTCTGTTCCACTGCCCAGTAAGCTGCTCAAAGAACTGTGCCCACACGCTGTCTTTATTTCCTTCTTCCCTGGGTAGATGAGTTTGGCACTATCAGGTCTACTGAAGTATTTTAACTGGTCTTCCTGGTTTCATTTCTGTCCATCCCTCATCTGTTGTCAATGGAAGAAGCTAGAACGATCTCTTTTAAAAAATTTTCTTTTAAGTGAGATAACATTTACCTATAGCGAATATAAAATATTTACCTGTCGTAGATATTAAGTGCATAGCTTGATATGTTTTGACAAATGTCTATACCCATGTAACCAACACTCCTATCAGGATATAGCATATTTTTATAATTTTAGAAAGTTGCCTTGTGTCCCTTTCAGAATGATCCTTTAAAAATAGAAATCAGGGGTGCCTGGGTGGCTCAGTGAGTTCAGCATCTGACTCTTGATTTTGGCTTGGTCATGATCTCAGGGTCCTGAGATCTTTGAACCCCAGGTGGGGTTCTGCACTCAGCAGGGAGTCTGCTTGAGATTCTTTCCCTCTGCCCCTCCCCACTTGTGCGTGCGTGCTCTCTCTCTCTCTAAATGAATCTTTAAAAAAATAGAAATAGAAATCAAGTTATATTTTATATATAGTTTAAAAACATGTAAAAGACTCTGTACATTGTCTAGGTGAGTTTATATAAGGAGTAAAGGAAAAAAGAGTGCAGAGGAATGATGAGCACCTCACTCAGGGCAGTGGTTATCTCTGGGGGGATGGGGGTGTAATGAAGGAGTAGCATGCATACCAACTATACAGGGAATGTTTTGTTTCTAATTTTGATGGTTGATACAGTCTTGTTATTCTTTGTATAACTTTCTGTTAGTCTGAAATATATTTTTAATGTCTTTTGGAAATACATATAGAAAACAAACAATCCTAAGTATAGAGCTTGATGAATTTCCATAAAGCGGATGCTTTGATGTAATCTGGCACTAAATCAAGAAACTGAACATTACCAACCTCCCAGAGGTCCCCCTTCTGCCCCTTTCCAGTTTCTGATACTCCAAGGATAACTGTTATCTTGACTTTTAATATCGTGAATTAGTTTCACTTGGTTAGAATCTCATATAAATGTGACAGTATAGTATGTACTTTTAATTCTGGCTTATTTTGCTCAATATAATATTGAGCAATCACCAGGCATATTGGTGGACTTATTACTGTAATCCATTTAGGGGTTGTGCTAACTATCGGTGATGTTTTAGTTTTGATAGAGCTCTGTCTGCTACTGGCTGATGCCTCTTTCCAGGGTGTAGCCTTCGTGTGACTTCAGCTAAGAGCATGAAGTGTTCCAACAATGGAGTGTTCTCAACATCTTCTCCCACTGGTTTGTTCAGACCTGTACTTGTTCTCTCCTCAGCCCTGTGAGACTGTTAAAACTCCTTCTGAAAGCCTTTTGGGAGCTTTCTCCTGGGCCTCTCAGCCTCCTGCCCTGCACAACTTCAGAACTCAACCAATGTCTTGAGGGGAGTACCAGCCAAGCATTGGGCTTAGTTTTTTGTTCCTTCCTTCTTACTGGGATCTTGGCTTCTCAGGTCTTTAATTTTTGTCTATCTTCAAGAGACTGCCAAAATTTCTTTTGATATTGTTGCCTCTTCATAAGTAGTTCTGCTGAGTCTCTTTGCCTGGATCCTCTGCCCCTTCCCCTCACCTAGTTTTGGCAAACGTCCCAAGGGAAAGAGTGCTGGCAGAATTTTGGCTTACCTCTCTGTGGTTCTCTCTTCTCCAGGATTTTTTTGTCACCTCAACTCCCGGTTGTCTCACAAACTCTGTTGGCTCCAAGCAGGGTGTGTGTGTGTGTGTGTGTGTGTGTGTGTGTGTGTGTGTGTATGCGTATGCGTCTCTGTGCTTTGTCCAGCTTTTTTCGTTGTTTCAGCAGAAGCATTAGTCTGAAGCATCATGCAACCTCATCATAGCTACAAGTGGATATGCGCCTGAAGTATTTTAAATATATACAAATACAGAAGTATAATTATGTAAATTGCTCTTCTGAAAACCTTTCATTGGCTTTTCATTTCACTTGGAATAAAATTGGAAGTGCTTAGCACATGTGTAAGGTCCCTGATTTGTCCCTGTCTTACTTCTCAATAACATTTTGTACCACAATCTCTCTTGCTTTCCAAAGTATATCGTCCCACTGACCTTTGGAGTTTCTCTATCATGCCAGATTCTTTCTGAAATCAGGTCTATTCCATGCAGACCCATCAACTAATATATTTGTAAAACTATGATTTCATGCCAAGAGTTCTAACCCCTAATATGTCTATTCCCTAATGTGTATTTTTTTGATCCCAAGTTGGAAAGCCTGAAAGTGTGTAATGCTCTAGAATGGCAACAATTAAATTATCTGAAAAATACCAAGTATTAAGAATGTAAAGCAAAGGGTACTTTCATACTTTACCAGTAGGGTTGTAAATTGGTGAATCTTTTTGAAAATAGTTTGGCATTATTGTGTTTTGTTGAAGATATATACAGCCTACGATTTTGTTATTTTACCATTAGGTAATGTATCAGAGAGACTCTTGTCACCAAAAGTCTTGTATAAGAATATTTATAATAAAAAAAAAAAGAATATTTATAATATCCACAAACTTGGAATCCTAAAACTTGAAATAATACGCATGTGCATCAATAGTAGAATGGATAAATAAATTGTGGTACATTTGCATAATAGAATACTATTCAATAGTGGTTATCCAATTTGAACATGTATCAGGACTATCCGGAGAGCATATTAAAACACAGATTGCTGAGTCCCACCCCAAGAGTTTCTGATTCAGTAAGTCTGAGGTGGAGCCAAATAATTCACGTTTCAGATTCCCAGATGATTCTGATGCTCCTGGTTTGGGGACCTTACTTAGAGAACTACTGCTATACAACAATGCAAATGAACAAACTGTGGTTAAAATGAATCTCACAAAATAATTTAAACAATTTTTTGTTCCAAAAAATTTGAAACCTGTTTAAAAGTCAGGAGTATGGTATGCAGAACCTAATGTATCCATTGCCTTGCTTCAACGGTGATCAGTTTATGGCCCATTTATCCGACATTTATCCTCCATCTTCACAGTATTTTAAATCGAATTTCAGACATCATGCCATTTCACATAAATATTGTGGGGTCACAAATGTAATGTTGGGCAAAAGAAGCAGAATCCCAAAGAACCCATACAGTGTGATTCCATTAGTATAAAAGTTTGAAAAAAACAAACTTGTTTAGAGACCTAGGTAAGTGGACATTTTAGAAAGAAAAGGGAAGAGATAAAGATCATGAGAACAAGGAGAGTGATTACCTCTGGGCTTGCTTCGAAAGTGCTGTCATGTTTTATCTCTTGACTGTAGTGATAATTACAAGAGCGTTCCCCCCTTTTTTTTTTAAAGATTTTATTTATTTATTTGACAGAGAGAGAGATCACAAGTAGTCAGAGAAGGGGGGGGAGAAGCAGGCTCCCTGCTGAGCAGAGACCCCCCCGACATGGGGCTCGATCCCGGGAACCTGAGATCATGATCTGAGCCAAAGGCAGAGGCCTTAACCCACTGAGCCACCCAGGCGCCCCAAGAGCGTTCCCTTTTTAAATTACCGCTAAGGCATCCATGTATACTCTAGGTACTTTCCTGCTTCTGCATTTTGTTTTATCATCAAAAAGATGGAAGTGTTTATCTGATGACATCCTGTGAGGATTCACATCAGATGGGTGGTCAGTCTGACCAGGTACACTTACTGTTTCAGTGCCGTCCGCCTCTCTTCATTTTTTAGCTTCATGCATGAGGGCAGGGGCCACCTTGGGGTTGTTAACAGTTACAGGAACTCATCTGAGTTATTTGGAAGAGCTGTGCTCCTTAGCTCTGACTGGTGTCTGGCTGAAGTCTTGCCTCCTCGCCAGGTACTGTGACTCATTCGCTTCAATGATCTGAGCTGTGCTCTTGGCTTTCATTCTGCTGTGATCAGCAGTGCAGGGAGCCTTCTGGCTTCTCTGGATCGCCTCTCTCTTTGAAGAAGTCATCCTCGCTCATCTCTAAATTAATTTGCAGCTGGTAGGTACACTTTAAGGGTTGCTAGAATCCTCTTCTAGCTTTGCTATGGGAAGGTGAGAGGGAGGAGAACAAACAGATCTTCTGCACTTTTGTGAGTGACCCTTCCTGCAGACTACTTTTGTTTCTTCTGAGTTAACTGGCAGGGTAGAAATGCTAGCAGCTAATCGATATTCAGAGCTTTATTGTTCACAGACCACTTTTCATACACAGAAATCTCCTTTGATCCTTCTGACAACATTGTGGGGTGGGCATTATTGTCTGCACTCAGTGTGGGAGGAACTGGAGGGAGAAAGTGACTTGTCCAAAGACATAGTTTATATGAGTGAAACCTGGATTCAAAACGGATTCAAGTGTCATGTATTAATGTATATGTATTTAAAGAAAATAGGAGTTTGGGTACGGCCATGATGGAGTTAAATCCTGATCGAGGTCTCAGAAGAAATGTTGAATTAGACTGGTGACGGAAAGGCAGGAGAGTTTCCAGGCAAGGGGAACGGAGATGCCAAAAGGCCGGAGGCAGTGAATCAGTCTGTGAGTGAACGTACAGAGAAGGAGCCAGAAGGCATCCCAGGTGAGGGAATAGCACAAGAAAAGCCCGAGTCTGCCAGACTTTGCCCCTTGTGGCAGATGCTGCTGGTTGCCTTTCTTGATGCCTGTCACCTCCTTCCTCCTTACTTATAGGAATTCCTGTTTTCATCTGGGAATATGGCTGCCCAGAATAAAGTCTATATTTTCTTTTTAAAATTTTATTTATTTGAGAGAGAGAGTGAGCATGAGCAGGGGAAAGGGGTAGAGGTAGAGAGACAACAGGGTCCCCACTGAACAGGAAGCCCCATGTGGGGCTTAATTGCAGGGCCCCGGGATCATGACCTGAGTCGAAGGCAAACGCTTAACCAACTGAGCCACCCAAGCACCCCAAAGATGACATTTTCTAGTCTCCCGTGTAGCCAGGTGTGGCCATGTTACCAAATTTTGACCCAAGAGGTGTTAGTAAAAGTCTTGTGTTTCAGCTTCTTGGAAACTTCCTTCCAGACATTTCACGTGAGTGTTCTTCCTCTTCTTCTTTGTCCTTGGCTCCATCTTGTCACTTAGCATCTAAGTATGGTGCCTAGAGGTCTGTCTGTCATCTTGGTCAAGAGAGGGCCACACTTGGGAGGGAGGAGCAGTGTGCTGGAAGGGTGGCCTGGATCCTGGAGGATTTTGGATTCTACATGGTTCCTGCTACCCTGACTTCTTAGTAATGAGTGAATAGATACCATTATGTTGTCTGTTGCAACTGCTGAACATAAGTGCCAGTTTCTTACCCCACTCACTGCTCCTTCCCATGGATGCCCACATGTATACATCATAAAACATCATGGAGGGTGTCTCTGTGTCATTCTTTTTTGGAAATCCTTTAGGAATAACAACTATCATTTTTGAGAGCCTTTGGTGCTACATAACTCCTCAAGACTCGATACACAATATCTCATTTAATTTTCATAGCAAGTGTGTTTAGTGAGTGTCTGTCATTGAGCGTCACTGCTGGCCAAAGGTGAACAAGAGAAAGTATGAACATTTTTTTTTAAGATTTTATTTATTCATTTGACAGAATGTGAGAGAGACCACAAATAGGCAGAGAGGCAGGCAAAGAGAGAGGGGGAAGCCGGCTCCCTGCTGAGCAGAGAGCCCGATGCGGGGCTCGATCCCAGGACCCTGAGATCATGACCTGAGCCGAAGGCAGAGGCTTTAACCCACTGAGCCACCCAGGCGCCCCAAAAGTGTGAACATTTTTAATCCCATTCTGTAAATGAGGATGCTGGGGAAACACACACATTCTGTGTGGCAGGAACAGTATCTGGATCAAAACCTGTGTGTTCCTTTCTGTCACTGTGACCATAGCCTGTTGCATGAGTAGAACATTGTCGGAATAGTATTCAAGGCCCTTTGTAATTTAACTCCAGCTTCCCTGGCTGCCTCGGTCTGACTAACTCCATCATAGGCCCCTCCCTTTCAACGTCAGGACAGAGCTAATGCTCTTACCCTTGAACCTTGTTCCTCTTCCAGCAGTCCCATCCCAGTTAATGTGCACCCATTTACTTTGCTGGACATCTGTGTACCATCCTTGAAACTTCCTATTCAGCCCCCCACTCTCACCAGCCAATCCTGCTGATTATCCCTCCCTTTCCTTCTCCCCGTAGCCATGTCTAGCAACTCAACTGGAACTTCTGTCGTCTTCATTTGGACCACTAAAAGTAGCCTCCCAGGAGGCCCCCTGTATCTACTGCCCCATGTTAATGCGGCAAGTGTAACCCTCACTAAAGAAGGAAATCACCTGGGCAATAAAAATAAAAAAAAATAGCAACTCTTGGAGCCCAGCTCTAGAGAGATCCTGATTTAATTGGTAAGGGTGGGCCTGGACATCAATCACTATGTTTGAAAATATCCCCCTGCTGATTCTAATATGTAGTGAGATGGAGAAGCCCTGAGTTAGGATGTTCTTCTAAAAATGCAAATGTGATTTTATTCATATTCAATAAAATCATAAAATGATTTTATTCATTTTTATTCATGAATATGTTCATATTCATGAACATATCTGCACATTAGAATCACCTAGGAATCTTTAGAAAATTCCACAGCCCACACCCAGGCCATACACAAGACCAACTAATGCATCGCCTCTAGGGCTAGGACTCATGCCTCTGTACTTTGGAAGCCCCAGGTTAGTCCAATGTGCAGACAGGTTTGGACACTGCTAGATTATGCTGTTCTCCTGCTTCTTGAATGGTTTAATGAGTCCCCCTTTTCTTGTGTTGAGATCCCTAAATGTTCATTGTGACCTAAAAGATTATATAATCTGACCTCTGCCTACTTAACTATATTGGGGGTTGGCAAACGTCTTCTGTAAAGGGCTAGATAAATATTTTAGTATATACTTTAGGCTTATGTGCCATGGGGTCTGTGTTGTGACTATTTGCCACTGGAGCTTGAAAGCAGCCATAGGCATTATGTAGATATATGGGAGTGGCCATGTTCCAATAAAACTTCATTTATGGATACTGCAACTTGAATTTCATGTCATTTTTATATCTCATTAAATTTTTTTTTATTTGTTCAACTATTTTAAAATGTAAAAAACGTTCTTAGCTGGGGGGTACTATATATAAATTGGCAGGCCGGATGCGACCCTGCTGGAGTTTGCCAACTTTTGCCCGAGATTCGATTTGATTTGATTCGATTCAGTTTAGTTCAATTCAGTTCAGTTCTCTGTGGGTCAGTCTGTCAGTCTGCCTATCTGTCTTATCTGTCTATTATCTATCTATCTATCTATCTATCTATCTATCTATCTATCTATCTAACTATCTATCTCCCCATCTCTCCCAAGCCCCCAATATTCTGGCAACCTTGTTCTTTTTTTAGTTCCTTGACATTCTGATGTTCCTTCACAAGTCTTTTTAATTGCCCTGTCCCCACTTCTACCTCTTTGGTTGGCTAATTTTTATCACTCTCCAGACAGGTCCTTGATTAGATGTTACTGTCTCATGCAAGCAATCCTAGAATCTCCAGATTGCCTTAAAGAGTCTTATGACTCATTGCATTTTTTCTTACTAACACTCACCTCAATGTGTAATTAGTGGTTTGTGAAATTAATTGTAATGAATGCATGATTTGTGGGCTCAATCATCCATACATTCTGCATAGCAGGACCTGTACATTCTGCATGGAATCTTCCATATATTCTTCAGGGCAGGAGTCTGTCTTATCAGAGACTGTATCCCCATCCCCAACATGGTACTTGGCACATGGTAGGTGTTTAGCTAATCATTGTGGCTTGATTAGAGCGAGGATGGTGGGTACCTCAGATTCCCAAAGGTCTGGCCTTGACTTCTTCTTTTCCAGCTGTCTGTGAAGTATTCTTCCTGGTGACAACATAGAAGTTTCCTTGGGAAACCAAATTAGCATTAGGGGACTGATGGAACAGAAACAGCATGGACACAGTGGGACAGCCCCAAGGGATTGTCCCATCAAGGTGCAGTAGGCTGCTGAGTCACTTTCTGCTCTCTGTGCATAGGCAGAACACTGACTGTGAAGGCCCAGGGGTACTGAAGACTTAGCCACTCAGAGCCAGGGATTGGCTCTTTATTATCATCATTGTTGTGCCATGGAACAGGAGGAAAATGTAGGCGAAACTGAATGAAAATCCCGGAGCCTTTTTCTTTTGGTGAAGAAATATATATATATAAAGATTTTATTTATTTATTTGACAGAGAGAGAGAGAGAGATCAGAAGGAGGCAGAAAGGCAAGCAGAGAGAGAGGGAGAAGCAGGCTCCCTGCTGAGCAGAGAGCCCGATGCGGGGCTTGATCTCAGGACCCCGAGATCATGACCCGAGCCGAAGGCAGAGGCTTTAACCCACTGAGCCACCCAGGTGCCCTGGAGAAACATATTTTGACCAAGCTCACACATCCCAGAAGGAGAGCCACAGGTGTCAGGCATGAAGGTGATAGCCAAGTAGGGGAGTGCTGTAACTGGCATTTGCAATGTCATTTGTTGAGTGCGTATTTTGTGGCAGGCCCACTGCCAAGGGCTTTATGTAATTCATCTCACTTTATCCCCATAACCACTCTGTGGACACTCTCATCATGGCCACTTGTGTGATGACCCAAGGGAGGCTGTTAGAGCTTAAATAACTTGCCCAACGGCACACAGGAAGAAAGTAGTGGAATCACATTTGGCTGGGGAAATGTCTGACTTCCGGTCTTTTGAGACCCAGAGGGGTCTTGACTTGGTGAACATCATTTGTGAACCGCATGCAGCACCAGATGTTTTCTTCTGCCTTTTAGAGGGGACAAAGATGATGTGACTATAATAGTAATTATGTTAGCATAAGTCCATAGTCTCTTACCTAATATCCTAGGAGCTGATGTGTTTTGGCAGCCTCTCCTCCATTGTTGGTCCAGGGAACCTCCACTCCTGTCCATCTGTTAGCTTTTGGGTTAGGGTTAGGGTAAATCTTACAGAATATTATGATCCACTCCTTCACCGGTTTAAGGGCTCTTGAGCAGCAGGCCCAAACAGAGAGGCCAGGGGTGTGTGCGTGTGTGTAGAAAGAGAATGAAGAGGGAGCGAAAGAGAGGCAGGGAGGAGAGAGAGAGGATGCGTGAGCAAGTTAGAGGGGACAGTGGAGGTGAGATTTCTTCAATGGGCAAACCCCTGTTTCTTTTCTTCTAGATATTGAAGTACCGTGGCGATACAAAGGTGGACAAAGACATACCCCCGTCTTCGAGAAGTTATCTAGTTGAGCCTAAATTAAGATGATTTATTCACATATCAGAAAATTTGGACCTTTAAAAAGTTGGCTTATCCATATTGCTCTGCAGTCAATCCCTGTGTGCTATGACCTTTCTGGAGGAGAGTATGAGTCATTTAGCTTCTAGTTGCAAACAATTGGGTTGTTTGAGTGCTTCCATCAATAAAAACTCAGGTACTCTGTAGTCTGTTTTTGAACAGCCTTTCTATGCCTGACGAATTTTTGCTAAGTACTGCTGCACAGTGATGGCTTGCGGGTCAAACCTGTGTGCTCAGTCTTCTGATGTTGTAGTGAGGCGCTGGACGCTAGCGTCTGCGGACGGAGCAGCTGTGGGCCTTGGGGGGAGGAGCCCTTGTGGTGCATCTATGTGGGGAGCTTTAGTTTTGCTCATTTACCCAGTTTGCTTTCTCACTTTCATCATGGACTCTGTTCTGATTCAAATTCCTGAGCATTTGATATTGCTGGGCATTCTGATAGAATTTTCTGTTCTTTCAAAGAATGGCAGCGTGATGGCTTTTTTCTTTCCAAATGGTCCTTTCATCAGGAACATCTGCCAGAACTATCCGCCTACAGGGGGCTGTCCGTCGTAATGCTTCAACCTGGGAGACTTGAGTGCCATGCTCCGGTCCAGCTATCATCAATCTGGTCCAGCTGCCCGAATAGTTCAGAACTGTATTTTGGGAAATACATATTCTGTGTGTTTGGTGTGAAAAAGTCTCTGATAGTCTCCATAAAAGTCTTTGAAAATTCTTCCGTTTTGACAAATGGATTGCCTTGTGGTCTCATACCTGGTAGTTTTGGGGCTACTGCAGGCCCCTGCCCCTCTGGCTTCCTTCCTGGATCACAAAGGTGATAGGCCTTTATTGGCAACTTCTTCACGTATCAGAATGATCTTTTCTTATTGTGGGAGTCATAGGGGATTCATCTATCATTTCTTCAACCTTTATTGGTTACTTGTTAGTTACTCCTCTGTATCCTAAACAAGGCAAAAATAAGCTCTTCACTTTCTTGAATCTTGCATTCTAGTAAGAATAAATGGACTGGAAACAGATACACATTTTGTACGCTCATTGGTAGTATGTACCATATGAAGAATTAAAACAGAGCAATGAATTAATTAGAGTGGGTAATCATGGAAGACCATTCTGAGGTGGTGACATATACACTGAAATATAAATAACACGGCAGAGCCAGGAGACCAATCCAAAGGCTTCTGCAGTCATCAAGATAAGAGATAGCTGGGGGCACCTGGGTGGCTCAGTCATTAAGCGTCTGCCTTCAGCTCAGATCATGATCCCAGGGTCCTGGGATCGAGTCTCACATCGGGCTCCCCGCTCTGCAGGAAGCCTGCTTCTCCTTCTCCCACTCCCCCTGCTTGTGTTCCCTCTCTCACTGTGTCTCTCTCTGTCAAATAAATAAATAAAATCTTTTTTTTTTTTAAAAAAGATAAGAGATAACTGGGAACAGTGAAGATGGAGAGAAGTGGAGGGATCAAGATATGTCTTGGAGGTACATTGGCAGCACCGAGGGTTGGATGTGTGGAGTGAGGGACAGAGAAGAATAAAGGAGGACGTGCTTTTGGCTCTAGCCACCCAGCAGATGGTGATGCTGTTCACTGAACAAGAAAGTAGTAGGACTGGTAGTAAAAATCATGAGTTCTGTTTTGAATGGTAAGTTTGGTGTCTGTGGACATTTGGATGTAAGTGTCTAGAGTTCCCGAGAGAAGTCAGGACTAGAGATATACATTTGGGTGCCATTGTAAATGATATTTAAAGCCATAGAGTGGGAGAGAATAGACAGAAAAAGAGGCCTGGATACCAAGCCTTAGGGAGATAACATACTTAGAGGTTAAGTGGAGAGGACAAGCTCACAAAGTTCAAAAAGGGGTGGTCACTGAAACGTGAGGAACACCTGGAGAATGTGCTATCAGGGAAATCAAGGGAAACGTATTTTGACAAAGACAGACTATCAACTCTGTCAAATGGTGTTATAGGAGGTGGCTGAAAGAGTAACTGGTCAACTTGGTGACCTTGAGGTCTAGTCATGTTGAGAAGAACAGCTTCAGTAGAGCAGTGGCTCGGAAACCCAGTTGGAGTGACATGAGAGAGGACAAGAGGAAAGAAGTGGAGATGGTGACTAGTAACAGATCTTTAGAGAAGTTTTGCTGATAGCTACTTATCTGGGAGTCAGGAAACTGAGCTTCTAGCCCCATATCTGTGGCATGGTGCCCTGAGGATAGTTACTTAGGTACATGTCTTAAATTCCATTACTATGGGCAAGAAGTTTTTCACTTCTACTTCCTAGTGCTTACAGAATTCCTGGCACACAGTAGGCGCTAAATCATATTAATTGAATGGATGGATGAATTAATGAATATCCTACAAGGGCAGAACTTTAGGCTGGAGACCATGTCTGATTTATCCTCTGCAGGTTCATGTACACCAGGTAGGGTGCAGAAATATCCCTGAATGAATAAATGTATCTGGTAAGCTTGGGAGTAAAATAGGGGAGCCTGGGTTAGGAAAGGGCAGAGATGGGATAGGACACATATTCTGTCTCTGTGACTCCTGTGACTTGATATAAGTCACCATGCCTTATCTCTAAGTGTCATGGCTCATAATGATAGAAATATCTCCACAGAGTTAATATGAGGAATAAATGAGATTATATCCAAGAGGAATTTAGCCAAGGGCTTGTCTCTTACAAAATGCCCATGGATTGAGAGCCTTATTATTATTACTATTATTAATATTGTTCAACTCTGAGCTGCGCTGGGCACTCGAGTTCTGCCAGCCAACCGGAGCAGCATTCTGGAATTAGAGCTGTTCGAATGGGAAGGCTCCCTGGTACGCTTCTTGACTCTCCTGTCTTCTTTCATCCTGAGGGGAAGAAGTAAATCAAGTTTGCCTGCAGGAAAAGGGTGTATGGGGGCTTGACGAGGCTTCAGGGAATGCTAGCCTGCCCCCAAATACCCTAGCTATCCAGTGATGCTAGAAATAGGGCCCAAGTCTGTTCCATGATTAAGTATAGACACTGCTTGAGGCAAGTCAGGGACTTAAGTTCCTTCGTGTTGGGTTACTCTCAGTTTGTCAGGAAGGGTGACTAACTGGGTACCTTATATAATGTTCTAGATATTGGGGAGAGGAGGGCTTGTGGGGCATCATCCCTTGTCAAATGACATCCTAGCTGTCTCCTGCTTGTGCCCTTTCTCTGTGGACTTCCTGTGTGTCACAGAAAGTATAGGGGCTGTTTCCATTTTTCCCAATTATACCATATCCTTCCTCCCTTGCTCTCATGTCCTAGTACCTGTTGTTTCCTCTGCCTGGAATGCCCTCCCCTTTCCTGCCTATTTCCTAAACATTCTTTAGCATTCAGCTAACATATCATGGTCTCCAGAAAGCTGTCCCTGACTCTTGGTCTGGGTGGGGTTCTCCCCTAGAGCCCTGAGATTCCTTCTCTGTTATCATCATGCTGAAATGTACTTGTTTTCTATTTCTTCCTCCACCCCACACAGCAAATATTGAGAGTCCTTGGGGACAGGTGTGTCTTACTCATCTCTGTTTGCTCCCATCTTCTCTTGGCATGTGGAAGGTGCCCTCTAAATATTTGTTGGGTAAATAAATGAATAAGTGAATGAATGAAACAAGCAAAACTTGACTATTTAATTGGGTCTTGGGTTTGGAACAAGTAGGCAAGGAAAATGAGGGACATAGAAGCCATACCATTTATGATCCAGTTCTGCTTTGGTGGGCCTCGTTTCCTTTCTCCCTGAATGGGGACGTTATCATAGCTGCCAGGGCATTTTTTTCTGACTCTGAAGGCACAGCTCTGTCTTCCCATGGTTTATAAAGTCACTGTGGATTTCACTGCCAAGATGTTCTGTCGTTAAGGTCTCTTTGTAAGGGTGGCCAATATAACAGGGTTTTAACCTGTTATGTGCATTTCCTGAATGCCCTGCCAGCCTTATTGGGTTAGCTTCTGAGCCCCAGAAGCAAGATGAGATGACAGAAATCATATAATGGGATCCGCTACAGCCACGGATAGTTCTAAGATCCCTGCACAAAATGGGAAATCCCATGATAAAATGTAAACTTGCCTCCAGAATCTCTCATTGCTCTATCTTGGGCGAGTCAGAGGCATATTTGCACTGACACATTGGTTCCTGTCTTTTTTTTTTTTTTTTTTAAGATTTTGGTTATTTATTTGACAGAAAGAGAGAGAGATCACAAGTAGGCCGAGAGGCAGGCAGAGAGGGGGAAGCAGGCTCCCTGTGAGCAGAGAGAGCCCAGGACCTTGGGATCATGACCTGAGCCGAAGACAGAGGCTTTAACCCGCTGAGCCACTGAGCCGCCCCACATTGGTTCCTGTCTTGATTCTTCTTCCAGGGAATAGCTCCTATCCTGCTAAATCCCTAGGAGACTGTTACATTCCCCTCAAATGTCACTTGCATGTAACCTTGTGATAGATTATAAAAATGGCCTCAAATTCTTCCCATTCCTATATACACATGCCTTTCATGTGTGACTTTACAGCCCTTCACATGTTGACTCTAGGCATAGCCTTCTACCTTGCTTTGGCTAATGGGACTTTAGCAAACATGATGTAGGCAGAAACTTGAAAAGAGCCTATGCATTGGAATTTGCCTGCCTTTCTTGCTTTGGAGGACCCTGTGGCTACTTCCATATGAAGAAGCCTAGACTGGATGATGAGAGGCTCATGGCCTAGTCCTCCTATTTCCCTGGCTGCCCTAGTCCCCAGTCAGGCAGATGAGGTTTTCATAAACTACTCAGGCACCAGCAGATCTCTTACCTGGCCACAGACATAAGAAACCCACCTGAGATGAACTGAATCAACCTAGACCAGAGCAGTGCAGCTGACCCGCAGAGTAGTGAACTGGATAGATAGCTGGTGTTTCAATCTCAAGGTTTTAGAGTAATTTGTTACACAGCAGAAGCTAACTGATAGCAAGCTGTTAGTGATTTGATCCTCCCCATCCCTGCATTTGGGTTCCCATATTGATTTGTTCATGTTATAGCACAATGGCCATCATGTTCTCTGGATGGCTGTTTATGAGTCTACCTCCCTAGGAGACCTTGGATACTTCAAGAGCAGAAGCAGTGCCTGGAGGACTGGTGGGATTTGCTGATCTAATGCCTCTGCCAGTGCCAGGGACCAAGGATGCACTTCAGAAATGTGGGCAGGCCAGATGAACATGTGCAGCTCAATTGCAGTGTCTTTCAGTCTTGGCTTCTGTGTCACCAGCAGCCTCTTTACTTATTTTTTCCCCATTTCCCAGCTAGGTATTCGACACCTGATGTTTGCTCTACTCTTGACATTTTGTATTTCCACATTCTCCTTTAAAGTTATGGTGGTCTCTTACCTATCCTTGTAATTTCTTAGTGTATCCATAGGTAATAGCCAAAGTTCCCCCACGTTTTTAAAAAATAGGATTATGTACTCACAGAAGACACTGGCCAAAATAAACTTTTTGATAAGAATCCAAGTTTTCTCTTTCTAGATTATATTTCTCAAATGGCATTATGTGATGATTAATCTTTATTTTATTTACAATTTGATTGATTTTCAGTGTGTAGGATTTGTATTTTCAAAATGAACAGTTTTCCACTGAAAGCTATTAATTTAATCTTGTCTGAGGTGGTGACTCTTCAAACAAATTTATTTCATGTGTAGCTTCAATAAAAATACCTGATCAATTGTTGGCATTTTGGGAACACTAGAAAGTTGTGTGAAGGAATCCTTTAGAGTTGGAATGAAGGAAGAGAAAGGTAACTTAGGTAAAAATCATTAACAACTCCTAATAAATTTTTTTAAATAAATGGTCAGTGAAGGATTAAATGTTACCCGGTATCTGTAGGACCCTGTGCTACATGCTGACCATTTCATTCACTCTTTCCAAGAGCTCTGAGCAGTAGGTTTTATTATCCCCATTTTACAAATGTGGAAAGGTTTTATTATCCCCATTTTACAAATGTGGAAAAGCTTAGAGAATGTAATCAGGTTACTCAGGGTCAGAATCTGGAATCAAAGTTGGGTATATCTGATTCCAGGGCTGGCGTCTTAACTGTTACATTTCTCGGAGAAGGGAATGGAAAGTATGGTCTATTCCTGGTAGATCATGGGTCTTCTTTTATTTTTTTTATTTTTTATTTTTTTTTAAAGATTTTATTTATTCATTTAACAGAGAGAGAACACAAGCAGGCAGAGAGGCAGGCAGAGGCAGAGAGAGGAGCAGGCCCCCTGAGGAGCAAGGAGCCCGATGCAGGACTCGATCCCAAGACGCTGGGATCATGACCCGAGCCAAAGGCAGCTGCTCAACCAACTGAGCCACCCAGGTGTCCCATGGGTCTTCTTTTAAAGAAGAAAATAAAATAATATATCTAGACCTTGGAGATTCACCTAGGAGCATGATAATAACACCTTGAAATAACAGCACCAAAAAATGGATAGGTGTTGACCTTGGTGTGTATGCTGGTCTCTACTTATCCCTGATTGTCCCAAAGTTGGCATGCCAGAGGGATCAAGTGAGGTCAAGTTATTCCCCACGAATTACCAGACGAACAGAATCAGAGAATGTGAAAACTGGAAGAGACCTCTGCTAGTTGACATTTCCAAGTCGACTCTCTACTTTTCTTCACTCTATTCTCTTCCCTGGGAAACTGATATGCTCTCCAGCTTCTGGTTGGGCTCAGAAGCCCAACCTGGGCTCAGGGGCAAGTTCAGGGAAGGATATCAAAGGGAGATCCTACCCTTCCTGAGGGTCACGTTGCACTGTACCCCTTGACTGGAAATCACGGTTCCTCTCCAGATGGCCCTTCTGCCTGACTCTTTCCCGCTGAGTCCTCTAACTGCCTCCTGCCCTCCTCCCTTTGCATGGGGTGCTTGTTCTGTCACCCCACTGTCCTTTATCATTCCCTCCGTCCTGCTCATACCTCCGTACAGAGTTTCCTTGACTATCCTAATTTGAGGGTGCAATTTATTTCTTGCTGAGATTTGGATTGATATAAACTTCTGGAGCTTATATAGTCTAACCTTCACATTTTATAAAGAGAAGACCAAAGGACAGAGAAAGGAAGTGCCTACTTGAAGTCACTGACTGCTAAGTGACAAGACCAGGACTTGGAAGGCACACTGGACTGACTTCCTATCCAGCGTTGCTCATATCTACTGCAGTGAGGACAGACCAGTGAATGGTACTCTAGTAGTTGAGGCAGTTGTTTATTTCCTTTCCTTGTAGAACAACTTAACTGAATGACATCTTTCTGTAATGACTTTGGCCCAGGTTATCACTCAACTGCACTTGGGCAACTTGTCAGCTATGACTTTTGCCTTATCTTGGGTGATCCAGAATGAAAAATGCCCTCTGTGTTTATCTGGTTATACATTTTAAAGCAGTATAGGCTGATGGTTTGTGAATGAATGTACTTAGCATCTTTTGGGGCAAATGGTTTTTTGTTCTTTGGGAATTGCAGTATTTTCATGAGCTTAAAAATGCCCACAAACCATGATGGCAGCGAATCAGGTTCTTACCATCAAGAGAAGGATATTGTCATACTGTTTATCGATATCATTATTGAATGGTATTCAAGTTGCAGTTACTGAAACTTGGCTTTTGCCAATGCGCTGGCTCAAGATAAACAGTCAATCAATATTTGTTGAATGATTTAATGAATGAATATTCATAATGTCGATGAGTGGGATATAGTAAAGTTAACAGGAGCACTTAATCTGTCTAGAGCACTGCTTAATTCTTTGACCTCTGAAGCAGTCTTTGTTGGCTGTTGAAGTCTGATACAACTTAGAATTCAGATGCCCTGGCTTCTTTTTATTTTTTCTGTTCATTTTCCATACCCATGATGTTGTAGAAAACATGCTGCATTTGGAATCCAAAGGCCTCACTTTTGGGTCTCATTCTGTGACTTCCTTATTAGCTGTAAGACATCATTTCATTCTTTTTGAGCCTCAATTTCCCATATGGTAAAGTTGGGTTGATTATACCTTTCTCATAGGATGTTTTGGTAGTAAAAGGAAGAACATATGTACAAGAGTGTTTTTTTGTAAGTGGAGAGTATTGCTTTTCCTGTAGAATTAGGGTGTCATAGGTATCTGTGAAATGACAGACTTGGTGGGACTGTGGGTCCCAAGTTGGCATTCTGATCTGTGTGCTTCATGAGTCCAGATGCGATCTTACCTCAGTATCTGTGATGCTTGCTTGTGATTCTGATAATTCTAAAGAGATGACTCAAGAAATGGTCAGAAATCCCATTTCCTATAGGGGATTTCCCATGTTGTGGGCTGGGGCATTCTGACAGCATCCAGGTACTTGCTCCAAGCAGTAATGGTCTGGATTTGTGTTAAGCTTTTCTTCCCATTGAAATTTTTCCCCTTGACACCTCTTTCAATATGTTGGGGTTCTTCCTCTCATTTGTCACCCCCCAATAACAAAAACAATACCTAAAAGCCACCACCATTCTCGTAAGCTGCCTGAGAACTACTTGAAAGATCTTTATTGATTGATTATGCAAATCAAGTTATTTCCCAGTAGCCTCTATCTCTTTCTTCAGATTAGTCTAGAGTCTGGCTTCCCTTTCACAACTCAGGGCTGCATCATTCTAAGGAAAAAAATGACCTTTTCTCCCCTTGACGTGAATTCTGCACTTTCTCAGGATGCAGAAGCAGCTGGAGCTAAGTATTTCTCCCTTTTAAAAAAAGAGCAGATTGAGACCTAAAAAAAATAAAAAATAAAAAAGAGCAGATTTTTTCCTTCCCAGTAAATGTAGATGTGATTATGATTAATAAAATGCAAATTTACTTAAGAGCCTTTAAGCTAGCATAGCATTTTGTCATTCTGTACTTTTTTAGTCAACTGATACTAAAAGTGCAATTACTACTAAGTGTGGGTTTGAAAAATGTTTTGACATCTAAAAGGGGTCCTCATTTTAAAGAAGGATGGGAATCCCTGGGATATACCCTTCAGCTTATGAGGCACTGCCTGAACTCTATCCCACCCCAGAACTAGGGGGAAACTAGCTGATGCCAGTCGAAATTAGGTTCTTGGCCCAGGGTAGATGATGGTATTTAGGGTTTTTGTTTTAGGTTTATGCATTGAGGAATAAGGCTGAACTAAAATCAGTGTTCCAGGACAAAAGTGAGCTTGGAAACCAAGAGGACAGTTGGGAATGGGTAGACTCCAGAAGTAGAAATCAGATACCAGGCTAAGCCTTCATGGGGCAATCTGGGGTTGTAATTCTGAGTTATCCACATGTCAGTGAACATGTAGGATAGGTTAAGGGGGAATAGGGTATACTGTTCAAACACAGGGCCCCAAAGCTAGCAGTTTCCTGTTGACTTTGGGTTCCCAGCCTGAGGCATCTCTGCCTGTCATGGTGGATAAAGAGGCAGTATTAGTGAAAAGGGAGTAGGAGAGATTTTCTGGGAAGGGCTGCAAACGAACTCTTAGATTTCCACAGTGGTTTTTATTTCATCTTTTTTTTGTGTGTGTGTTGTTTAACAGCTTTAGTGAGATACAATTTACATAACATAAAATTCACCATTGTAAGTACCCAGATCAGTGATTTTGAGTAAATGAATGGAGTTGCATATTTCTAACCACAATCCAGTTCTGGAATATTTCCAATACCCACTCCCCCCACCCCCCCAGATATATGTGTATATCTTGCTGAACAGCATTCTGTTGTATGGCTATACCATATTTTGTTTATTTACTCATCAGTTGAAGGACACCTGGGATGTTCCACTTTTTAGCTATCATAAATAGTTCTGTTATGAATATTTGTAGACAAGTCTTTGTGTGGACATTATTCTTATTTCTCTTGGGTAGGTAACTATAAGTGGAACTGATAGTAACTTTAAAAAAAAAGATTCATTTATTTATTTGAGAGAGAGAGCATGAATGGGAGGGGCAGAGGAAGAGAGAATCTTTTTTTTTTTTTTTAAAGATTTTATTTATTTGAGATAGAGACAGTGAGAGAGAGCATGAGAGGGGAGAAGGTCAGAGGGAGAAGCAGACTCCCTGCGGAGCCCGATGTGGGACTCGATCCCAGGACGCTGGGATCATGACCTGAGCCGAAGGCAGTCGCTTAACCAACTGAGCCACCGAGGCGCCCCAGGAAGAGAGAATCTTAAGCAGACTCTGCACTGAGCACGGAGCCCCATGCAGAGCTTGAGCTCATGATCTTGAAATCAAGACCCAAGCTGAAACCAAGAGTTAGATGCTTAACCCACTGCACCACCTAGGTGACCCTGTTTTAACGTTCTAAGAAACTCTCCAACTATTTTCCAAAGCAGTTGTACGTTCCTAAAAGCAATGTAGAGAAGTCCAGTTTCTTCACGTGCACCCCAGTATTTCTGATTATAGACACTTCAGTGGTGTGTAGTGGAATTTTGTTGTCATTAAATTTGTGTTTTCCTACTGATTAATGATGTTGAGCATCTTATTAGTCAATTAAGTATTTTATTTGGTGAGATGTCTATTCAATCCCCCCACTTTTTTATTACGTTGTTTATGATTTTATTAGTAATTGTAGGTGTTATTGTGTATTCTGGATACAAGTTCTTTATTGGATAGAAAATTTGCAGATATTTTCTCCTATCCGTAGTCTTTTTTTAGTGATCTATGAATTATGTTATTCATTTATTATTGGCAAATATTTATTAGTACTTACTATAGAATAGATACTGTTCAGCACATTGGGAATTAGAGAGCAAACAAACCAGACCAGTCCTTGCTCTCACAGAACCTTGGATCTAGTAGAGGGAGTTAACTTATAAATTAAAACAAAACAAAAATAAAAAACATAATAAAAAAATAACTTGTGCTGTGCAATAAATTAAAACATGGTAACGTTAGGCGGAGAAATGCCGTTTTAGGTGGAGTGGTGTGGGACATTCTCTCTGGGATGACATTTGAACAAAGACCTGAGTAAAGTTAGGAGGCCAGTTGTGTCACTGTCTATGCAAACAGGCTCACCCATAAACTTTATTTTTTTATTTTATTTTTTTTGTAGTTTCAAGTTTTTATTTAAATTTCAGTTAGTTAACATATAGTATAATATTAGTTTCAGAAATAGAATTCCAGTGATTCATCGTTTACAGACAACACCCAGTGCTCATCACAAGTGCCTTCTTTAATCCCCATCACCCATTTAACTCATCCCCCCACCCCATCCACCTCCCCTCTAGCAACTCTCAGTTTGTTCTCCTTAGTTAAGAGTCTGTTTTATGGTTTGCCTCTCTTTCCCCCCTTCATCTGTTTTGTTTCTTTTTAAGATTTTATTTATTTATTTGACAGAGAGAGAGAGAGAGAGATCACAAGTAGGCAGAGAGGCAGGCAGAGAGAGAGGGGGAAGCAGGCTCCCTCCTGAGCAGAGAGCACGATGTGGGGCTCCATCCTTGGACCCTGAGACCATGACCTGAGCCAAAGGCAGAGGCTTTAACCCACTGAGCCACCCAGGCGCCCCTGTTTTGTTTCTTAAATTCCACATATGAGTGAAATCACATGGTATTTGTCTTTCTCGAATGACTTATTTCCTTAGCATTATACTCTCTAACTCCATCCACATTGTGGCAAATGGCAAGATTTCATTCTTTTTTATGGTTGAGTAATATTGTCTTGTATACATACACACTACATCTTCTTTACCCATTCATCAGTCAATGGACGTTTGGGCTCTTTCCATAATTTGGCTATTGCTGATAATGCTACTGTAAACATTGGGGTGCATGTGCCCCTTTGAATCACTATTTTTGTATTCTTTGGGTAAATACCTAGTAGTGCAACTGCTGGATTAGAGGGTAGCTCTATTTTTAACATTTTGAGGAGCCTCAATACTGTCTTCCACAGTGACTGCACCAGTTTGCATTCCCACTGACAGTGTGATGTTGTCCCCACCAAAATCTGTTATTTCCTGTGATGTTAATTTTAACCATTCCGACAGGTATGAGGTGATACCTCATTGTAGTTTTGATCTGTACTTCCCTGATGATGAGTGTTGTTGAGCATGTTTTCATGTGTCTCTTTGCCATCGGTGTATCTTCTTCGGAAAAATGTTTATTCATGTCTTCTGCCCATTTCTTAACTGAATTATTTGTTTTTTGGGTGTTGAGTTTGATATGTTCTTTAAGATCTCGGATACTAACCCTTTATCAGATATGTTGTTCGCAAATATCTCCCTTTCTGCAGGCTGCCTTTTAATTGTTGATTGTTTCCTTTGCTGTAGAGGCTTTTTATCTTGATGAGGTCCCAATAGTTCGTTTTTACTTTTGTTTCTTTTCCTTCCAGCAACATGTCTAGCAAGAAGTTGCAAAGAGGTTACTGCCTGTATTCTCTTCTAGGACTTTGACGGTTTCTTGTCTTACATGTAGGTCTTTCATCCATTTTGAATTTATTTTTGTGTATGGTGTAAGGAAGTGGTCCAATTTCATTCTTTTGCATGAGTTTGTCCAGGTCTGCCAACACCCATTTGTTGACGTTACTGTCTTTTTTCCTTTGGAAATTCTTTCCTGCTTTGTCGAAGATCAGTTGGCCATCGAGTTGTGGGTCCATTTCTGGATTTTCGGTTCTGTTCCATTGACCTGTGGGTCTGCTTTTGTGCTAGTACCATTCTATTTTGACCACTACTGCTTTGTAATATAACTCAAAGTCCAGAATTATGATGCCTCCAGCCTTGCTTTTCTTTTTCAAGATTGTTTTGGCTATTTGGAGTCTTTTGTGGTTCCATACAAATTTTAGGATTATTTGTTTTAGCTCTGTGAAAAATGCCGGTGGTATTTTGATGGGGATTGCATTAAATGTGTAGATTGCTTTGGGTAGAATAGATATTTTAACAATATTTGTACTTCTGATCTATGAGCATAGAATATCTTTCTCCTTATTTGTGTCATCTCCAATTTCTTTCATCAGTGTTTTATAGTTTTCACAGTACAGATCTTTTACCTCTTTGATTAGGTTTATACCCAGGTATCTTATAGTTTTTGGTGCAATTGTAAATGGGAACAATTCCTATTTCTCTTTCTGTTGTTTCGTTCTTTCACCCATAAAGTTAAAAAAATCATTAGTTACAGTGTTTTCACCCTCTGCATTTCAGTGTCGTGGTGCAAAGCCCTAGGTCATGAAAATCAGGAATGATAATAAAAATAGTTGATTATTGTTACTAACCAGCCATAGTGGATGTAGGTCATAGGACTGGGTGATGGAGAAGTGGGGCCACTCAGGGAGTTTGGGGCAACAACTCTATGCCAGCTAGTATGGAAGTATTATAGTATTTTAACAACTGTTACAGTTATACCAATGAGTGCACTTGCTATGTGATGAGACTTACACCAGATATTGTCAAGCATTTTGAGGGAAATAGGAGTTGAGTACCCAGGGGATCAGTGTGGCAGTACCAAGAGTAAACCAAGCTAGAGTCTCACCAGTGGACAGTAGGACTTCTAGGGGTCCTGATTTGATGCAGGCAGGTATGGAGGCTCAGCAAGGTGCAAGGTAGTTGTCTGGAGCATTCATTTGCAGCCTGAGCTCCTATAGGAACCATTTGAAGATCTCTATACCGAGGTGCCAACTCAGGCCAATTAAATCAGAGTATCTGTAAGTGGGGCTCCCACTCTTGCTTTGGTTGAGATTATACCCAGACCTGAAGGAGCTAAATAAATGGAAGTTCTATGTTAATTTTTGCAAACATGCCTTCTTGTGGTTATTGAAGGAACGTGGAGAGGAAGAGCAATATCAACTCTCATTTTTGAGGACTGCTTAAAGCACCTGACCTCACTTAATCCATTCATTATTGTCCCAAGCAGACATTATTCCCATTATACATGTAAGCACACTGAGGCTCGGAATGGTTACAGTTTACTTGAGCTCACACAGTTCATGAGAGGAAGGGTTCCTTCTTTTCAAGGGATTAGCATTTTCTCTCTATAGTCCTAGAACCCTGTGGTATTGGACTGTAAACACATTCCCCAAACCTGAGGGATGGAAAAGAGGCCTCCAAATTCCCACAAAGAAATGTATGACCCAAGAGAACAACATTAAAACTCTTACTTTGTGTTCTAAGAATAGTTTTCCATTTAGATCATGGTTATTTTTGGTATAATTCTAATAAGGTTGCTTATCTGCTTTCCCAGTTGTCAGATTAGAAGCAGAACATTGGAAACCAGAGAGGCGTTGCCCACAATAGGCACATTGACACAGCTAAACGTTGAAGGAAGAGCCTGAGAGTGGAGGAGGAAAAAAGTTTCCTCCTCTGTGAGATGAATAGATCATATTAGGTAATCTCTGAGGTCACTTCCAGCTCCAAACCTCAATGTTTTTAAGATAAAAGCAATAAAAAGCTATAGAAACACACACAAAAATGGAAAAAACCTAGAAATCTGGATCACAGTGGGGGACATAGTCCTGGAGAACCTGGTGCTCCTGAGGGCATAACTGTGTCATAGACAGCACTGCGCTTGATGCTTTTGATGATGACACTGAGTCATCAGGAAAACATTAGATGTTCTGTAGATGCTGTTTCACAATGCAGAAAAAGCACACAAATTATTTTCCAAAGATTTCATTCAATAATGCTTATCAAAAAGCTCCAGAAAGATGTACCATTCAGAAATTTTACTTAGTGCGACATCTTCCTTGACACATTCTTCATTGTTTTATGGAGTTTTTGTTCCTTGACAGAATAATTCAGGTAACTGGGACAGTATCTGGCATTCGTCTGTTGTTTTACATTAAAATTCAAAGCATTTTTCAATCATCCTAGATTCTAGTTAGTACTCTGACTAGATTGGTAGTTCTTTTTACAGTGTATCCTTAGTAGGAAGCCTTCTTGGGCTTCTCACATGATTCTCTGGTTGGCTGATAATGAGTCTGTTAGACCCTCAGGTCAGTGAATCGGTGAGTGCAGGAACTACAGAAGAAGGCAGTCCCTCCGTGGTTCTGCTGCTAAATCCTGTCGACCCATCTTTCCTAAGGCTATGCCTGGTGCTTACTTGCCTCTCATTCCCATCACCACTGCCCAAGACAACCACTAAAAAATAAATGCCCACGTGCTTGTTATAGAAAATTTAGAAAACACATAAAGGAATGCACATGAGAAGGAGAAAAAAGACGCCAGGAATCTCACTGTCTAGAAATAACCATCACTGACATTTTAGGGTGTACTTTCTAATCTTTTTGCTTAGGCATTTTTCCATATAACCCAATTGTCCACTGCCACCATTTTCCTCACCGAGCTTCCCTGGAAGAATCCACTTGCATAGAAGTATTTGTAAATAGTTTATAGTATATCGTAAATTTTCTTTGACAATGGAGTTTTGGCTTTCTCTTTTACTTTTTTTTTTCTCTCTTTTGTGGACTGCCATCTTGCCAGCTCCTGCCTTCTTTCTCTTAGTCATTTCCCAGACTTCTCATATCTTTTGGCCTCTGTTGTTTGCTATTCGAAGAGCCTTTAAACCTTTGTGCTCATATCTAGTTTCTCCTTAGAAGATAGTGATGGTGGCAGTGGTAGAAGGACATGATCGTTTTTTATAAATGTCTTTCAAAAATGGGTTCATACCTAGTTTTTTTTTTCTAATTAAAAAAATAGTGATAAAGTACACATAACATAAAATTTACAACCTTAACCATTTTCAAGTATGGTCCAGTACTGTTACATACATTCACATACCGTACAACCAATCTCTAGAATTCTTTTCATCCTGCAAAACTGAGATTAGAGACGTTAAACAACTTCCCGTTCCCCTCGTCTCAGCTCCTAGCAACCACCATTCTATCTTCTGTGTCTGCAAATTTGACTACTCTAGGTACCTCATAGAAGTGGAATCATACCACACTTTTGTCCTTTTTCACTTAGCATTTTGTCCTCAAGGTTCATCCATGTTGCAACATGTGTGAGAATTTCCCTCCTTTTAAAGGTGGAATAATACTATGTTGTATGGATACATGGCATCTTGTTTATCCATTCATGTTTCCATGGACACTTGGGTTCCTTTCACCTTTGGGCTGTTTTGAATCCTGCAGTGTAAGCATAGGCGTATGAACACGGGTGTACAACTGTCTCTTCAAGGCTCTGCTTTCTAACTCTTTTGGGTATTTATCCAGAAGTGGAAGTGTCGGGTCACAGGCTAATTCTGTTTTTAATTTTTTGAGGAACCACCATACTATTTCCTGCAACAGCTGCATCATCTTACATTCCCACTGTAGATAGAAGTTTCTATCTCGCTGTTTTTCACTTAAAAATTATGTTGGGAGCAATCATCACATCCTTAAGTCATTTTTCAAAATTATGACTTTTGGTGACTGCATAATTATCTACCATAATTTATTTGGTAATTTTCCTATATTTTGATATTCAGGTTGTATCTAGCTTTGAGCTATTATTAAGAATAAGATGAAAATACTTCCTTGCTGCTCTGATTATTTTCTCAGGGTAATTTCTTATAAGTGGAAATTATAAGAGTTTGTGTATTTTTAATATTTATGGCATATATTGTTACATTCTTCAGAAAGATTGTACCAATTTAGGTTCTGCCCTGAGAAGAGTATGTAAATAAAGGATCTGTTTCATTGCATTCTTGCTAACACTGGGTAGTATCATTAAAACAATTTTTCTAACTTTGACAATTTAAGAAACAAACATGGCATCCTATTTTTGTTTATATTTTTGATTAGAGGTGTCCAGCTTTTATCATATATTGATCAGCCTTATATTTCTTTTTTTTTTCTACGAATTGTCTTAGCCAATGTGTTTATCTTCATTTTACTGATTTAGAGATAACCTTTAGTTCTGATTGGAAAAATACCGGGTTCATTGTAGAAAATTTGGGATGTACAAAAAATATAAAGGAAATGAAATTATTACTTTAACCACTTAGTGATTACATTAAACATGATTCACATTAAAATGGTGAAAAATAAAATAAAGTGAAATGGTGAATATTCAAATAACCTTTTTGTTTGACTCTCAATATCTATATTAATTAAGGATTAACTTTTTGGACCTCTTTATATTTGAAAAAACCCTCTTTTGTTATAGATGTTGTAGATATATTTTTCTGGGTTATCATTTGCTTTTTAATTTTGTTTTTTTTTATAAAGATTTTATTTATTTATCTGAGAGAGCAAGTAAGAGAGAGCATGAGAGGTAGAAGGTCAGAGGGAGAAGCAGACTCCCTGCGGAGCTGGGAGCCCGATGCGGGACTCGATTCCGGGACTTCGGAATCATGACCTGAGCCGAAGGCGGTCACTTAACCAACTGACCCACCCAGGTTCCCTAATTTTATATTTTTTCATAGTTAAAGCTATCTTTTATTTCTTAGATTTCCTTTTTGTTTAAGATATCTTTGTTTATTTTTTTGACAATTGAAATATTTGTGATTTATTTTAGATAATTAATGTTTTTTTTTTTTTTACATTTTGTTCTTGAGTTATTTTCATTGTTGTAATATGGTTTGTTGTATTTTGCTCTAAATACATTGTTATACTAAGGTCTATTCCTGGGCTACTACTCTGTCTGGTTAATTATCAATTTTTATGCCAATATTTTGCTGCTTTAATTTTTTATTATCTAACAGTCAAGACTATTTGCTTTCAAAACTTCTTGGCTAGTATCATCTAAATATTCTTCTAAATGAGCTTTAGAATCACTTGACTCATTCTAAGAAAACAAATACTCTGTTGTGTTTCTAAGATACTATTTACTATATCAACTTTTACTTTTTTATGGGTTCAATATCTCATCTGATCCTTCTGGGGATATGAATTATACTTTGAAAAATTATGCTTATTTTAAAGTCTTTCTGTGTTTGCTATAATAATTCTTCTCTGGTATTAGTTCTCACGGTTCAGTTTGGGGCTTCATTTTGGTGGTTTTGGTTGTCCACAGATGTTTTGTGGTTCTTGATTGTGGGCTCATCCTAACTTTCTAGGTAGTGTGTTCTGCTAGTGAGTGTTTTGAGCATGGGGGTGAGTGGAGAGTGGCGGGCTTGTCTATCTGTCCCTGCTGTGATTACTGTCCCCACTTAGACCACATTTGTTGGTTGTCCTGGAGCTTCCTCCTGTATCTGTCCCACTTCCTGGTACCTTCAGAGGCTCACACCCGTATATTTCAGCAGTCTTTGTCTCTGAGCATTCTGGACTACAGGTCCTTTTTAAATCCTATCCAGTCTACCTTTTATCTTTAAGGGGTTCCTTATGGTTTTTGGCTCACTGAAGGCGCCCCTTCTTGCCTTCCAATACTACTATGGATTTTTTTAAAAAACTCTATTTGTACATCAAGGAATTGGTGAGTAAGGGTTGAGGCTGCAGTATATACTGCTCTGTAATTCTAAGGTAATCTTATTTTTTTGGTTTTGTTTTTGAGTTTTTAAAAAATTCTTTTTCAATATAATTCATTATCTATATATTACTGAATATATATATTCAAAATGGTCCACATATATATGTTGATATACTATGTATTATATAAATAAATTTCCCAACATTAAACTATGCTCGCATTCCTGGGATTGTGTCCTCCATGGTTATTCGCAATGATTCTTTCAGTTTATTTTAAAATTCCGTTGTCAGTATTTTGTTGTGATTTTCACATATTACATATCTACCCCATCTCACTTATAATCACTTGCTTAATAGCTAAACCATAAGTACCAGGAACACAGAGACCATATTTTTTTCTTGTGTTTTAGCATATTGCAGGGTAGATAACAAGTTCTATATAATCCCTATTAAAATGAAAGACATGAGGGGCGCCTGGGTGGCTCAGTGGGTTAAAGCCTCTGCCTTCAGCTCAGGTCATGATCTCAGGGTCCTGAGATCGGGCCCTGCATCGGGCCCTCTGCTCAGTGGGGAGCCTGCTTCCCCCCCTCCCTCTGCCTGCCTCTCTGCCTACTTGTGATCTCCCTCTCTCTCTCTCTCTCTGTCAAATAAATAAATAAAATCTTTAAAAAAAATGAAAGACATGGGACTGGTCTGTAGTTAATTTCAGTCGTTGGTTCTTGGTGCTAGTTTTTTTCAGATATTAGAATTATATTAGATTCATAAAATGAGTGGATTTGCATCTTTCCGTCTTAGTAGAACATCTGGTTCTGGAGTCTTTTTTTTTCTTTAATCTTTCAGTTTCCTTCATTATTATTGGTTGATTTACATTGTTTTTTTGGGGGGTCAGCTTTGGAAATTTATATTTTCCCCTATATGTTTAAAGTCAGCTGCATTAAATACCCTACTTTACCTGAAATTATTATTACCATCTGTTCTTTTTAAAAATTGTTTGTCCAATGAAACTGTTTATCCTTCAACTCTGATTTTGAAAATGTGTGTATTTTAAGCTTTATCATGTTGAATATTTTTACAGATCATCCGAGGGTACTTGATAATAGGTTATTCACTTAAGTGATTTTTGTAAGTTTTATGTCTTTGATTTGCATGAGGAGTCCATATTTTTTATGGGAAGCAGGGAGTCGCAGCTAGTGGCATGTTGTCCAGATGTCATTTTCAGTGATACTTTGTTGGACAACTAATTCTGGACTGAATTTTCTGATTTTGGCTTCCCTCCTTCAGTCTATTTTGTCTATTTCCATCCTGCTCATTTTTCTAAAACACTCCTTTGATCATTCATTTCTCTGTTGAAAGGCTCCCTACTGTCTTCAGAATACACTTAAGATACTTTGGGTGGCACTTGGAGTTCTCTACCCATGAGTGTATCTTCTGCTGGCTCTCATTAAGCCCTTACACAAGTTGTTATTCCAGCTGAATCCATCTTTGTGTTTTTCCTAGTCCCTCCCCAAACCTGCCTTAAATTTTTTTCTGTATGAACTTTGTTCAAGTTTTGTTCATGTTTGGATATTCTTTTCCATCTACCCAAATGCTACTGATCATCCTTGAACGAAATTTCCTTAACCCAGCAGGAAGGGGCCCATGGGTAGGTATGGCTGTCTGCATTCTGATTCTTGGGACAGATGGTACATTCGTGGTGCTCATTATATTATTTTTAAAGATAAAATAAATAAGAAGAGGGTCGTGCCTGGAGCAGTGTTGACAATATGTTGTAAACCAAGAGTCATGATTAATTTCCATCTGGTATGGCTCCAGTAAAAAAAAAAAAAAAACAAAACACAAAACCACAAAAAAACCTCATATTATTTACAGACTTTATCTTTTATCTTCACAATTAGACATTGAAATCTTAAGAACCAGGGATTTCGTGTCTTATTTTTGATCCCCTGCTATACCCTGCATGAAGATAAGCTTGGGTTGGAAGTCAGGAAACTTGGAAATTTGGATCACGATATCATGGTTATGTTCCTAGCACTGAGAGCTTGAACGATGAACTTGTGTGACACTTAAACAAGCATTTTTAAGTGTGTTTGACTTAAAAAATGGTTTCATGTTCTGTTTTATTTCATCCTTTCCTCAGAATCATCTGAGCTATATGGGTCATAGATGCCATGAAAATGAGGAGTTTGAGTTATACAATTTTACAGTTCTTTTCCTCTTCAAAATTCTTTAATTTCATTCTATCTTTTTATAAACTCTACTGAAAACAGATTTGGAAGTTTCCCAGGTAAATAACAAAGAACTCTAGGGAGCCATTATGACCAGATATTTCAAATTTAAAAAACCAAAACTCCTGTCAAATTTTATAATATTTTCATGTTCGTAAGAAATTGTTAGGAAAGATCTGAGAAACAAGAGGATTATCAAACCTCAGTTCACTGGAAATGATAAAGATATCTTGAATGACAGAAAAATCTGGAAGGGAATATCAGCAGAGCTCACTGTAAACATTATTCTCTTTGGTTCCTTAGACTTAGGATAAATGCAAAATGTACATCTTTATTCTAGGTACAATTTCAGGAGCTACAGCTTATTTCAGTTTAGGCTAGCCTTATTATCTCATATTGTACTCTCTCCCCCACCTCCTCCTTCAGTGAACATGAACAAAAATGTATAGGCATATGCTTGGACCACTTAACTTTTTTGAGCATTTCCTGAATCTATTACTTCTTTATCGTTCCTTGGTATGTTCTATTTAATTCTATTAAATTCTATTCAATATTCAATGTGCTACTTAAAAACTGATTATATATGAAACTTTCCTCTAACTTTCTGGTTGAAATGAATCATCCCCCAATCTACAGCCTCACTCCTTTAGGTATATATATATATATATATATATATATATATACTATATACACATATATACACATATATACTTTGATGACACTTGACACATACTGCCTTATTCTAAATATGGGTATACCTGTCTTCTCGAGACTTAAACCTTTTTGTGGATAGGTATTTGGTGATATTTCTCTTTGTGTCCCACCTAGAAACTATAATAGTTACTAGCCTATGATAATGGCTCACTAAAGAGAATAATTCAGAACAAAGTTTTCTGAACCTCCCTTTTAAATATCGTGTAGGATTCAAGTATGTGGAAGAGAAGCAGGGGACATTTTATTAGTATAGATTTGTGACTTCAAATTTGTGACATTTGGTTATCAGAAAGTCACCCAAAGGGGCCCCTGGGTGGCTCAGTCAGTTAGGTGGCTGCCTTCAGCTCAGGCCATGATCCCAGGGACCTGGGATTGAGCCCTGCGTCGGGCTCCCTGCTCAGTGGAGAGCCTCCTTTTCCTTCTCCCTCTGCCTTCCGCTCTGCCTATTTGTGCTCTCTCTCTACCTCTCTGTCAAATAAATAAAGAAAATCTTAAAAAAAAAAAAAGGTATCCAAAAGAGCAATGAGGCTTATTTAATAAACTTCTAACAAAATTTCTGTTTATGGAAGATAGTTCCAGCTACATCAATCTAAGCATCCAATTTAATTTTCTTTTTCACTCTGTGTCTCTCTCTTTCTCTTTCTCTCTCACACACACATACACTTTCTCTCTTTGCACAGTATCAAGAAAATGTGGACTCATACTGGGAGTAGTTGTGAATGACAATATTTTTAAAAATAGTTCTCTTTTCAATTTAATGGATACAGTAACTCAAAAGAGTAGCAATACTTGTCTCAAATTAAAATCACAGCAAGTAACAAGTGCATGTGGTTATTAACTAAGTATTCAGCTTAAAGAATCAATTAATGGGTTCCTCAGCCATTTTAATTAGTCAGCTTTTGTCAGAAAATGCCGTGTGAATGTATTTTGTCATTTAATTGAGTGGAGTACACATATGTTGTAGGATTGTATTTGCTTGTATGATTTTATGTGAGTGGGCACGTGCAGGTCTGAACTTTAACAAAACAAAATAGAGCAAAACAAAAAGATCTTCAGTCTTCTCAATCAGTGTCACATTCTCAGGAATATATCCAAATATATATATTCAAATATATCCACAGTAAGCTTATCGTGTGGACTCTAGAATAAAGCAGAGTTAACCGTGCAGCACACATTAAGTTCTTCGGGGTATCCTTTGTGTGAAATTTTGATAGAGAAAATAAATGAGTATGGTTGATGTTTTGCATTACAGTTGTAAAAATGATTAATATACCTTTACAATGAAATTTGAATCAAATATTTGCAGAACTCTGGGAGCACAGTTTTACTCTTTGCCTGACTAGGATAAAACTTGTTGGCCTGGGAAAACTTCATTGTGTCTGACCCTTTCATTTTTCCAGTAGGAGCTGCAGGGATATGTGTGGAAATCTCTAGCATAATATCTAGTGTGTGCACTCAGTGTTTATTTTCTTGAAGCACTGAACAAATAAATGAGAAAAGAGAAAGAGTAACAGTATGTGTTGAGTGTTTACTCTATGCCAGATGCTCGTTTAAGTGCTCCTAACAAACTGAGGATTTTGCTGTTATCACTCCCATTTTACAGATAAGAAAACTGAGGCATAAAAAGATTGAGTAACATGTTTTAGATCACTCAGGTTATATACGACCAAACATGGATTTGAATTCTGGCTCTATAATATCCCCCAATCCAAACGTTTTTTAACCATTATACTATACCAACAAGACGCATTTAGCAAGTACAGTGCTTTTCCTGGCGATTTATTTTTTGTGTAATTGTAGCTGATTTTATAAAACTATGAAAGGCCGATCCCTCTGTTTTGTTTATCATTTTCATGGAACTACAGTGATTCTCAGTTGTCTGTTAACCTTCAGCAGTCCATTTGCCAATAGCATTTAAATAAACACATCATGTCCAGGCCCTTGGATTTATAAAGTGGGTTTGATGTTCCCAGTGAGCCTTTCCACATTCTTCTCGTTCAGGCGGATGCACTGATGTGTGTGGGGTGTCCCTTCTGACACAGTTTTATTGTAGGCGGAACAGACAGAAATAGCATTGGAAACCAAAGCCCTTGGTTATTTTTTCTGCTTTATATTTCAATGATTTTCGATTTTGTAGCTTGGGAAGACTAGTTTTGAAGACCATACACACACACAAAATCACAAAAGGAAGAGTCAAAGCAAAAGCCTTTCAAACTGCTGGGTCTTTAAGCTACTTTCAAGAGCTTTTGTTGTGTAACAATAGAAAGTATAGTTTAGAAAGAAGGAAGTGATATTTGTTTCAAATGATTTTTGTTTACTTCTGGTTTCAGTAGTCATTTCCCTGGCAGATGTTCTGAGAAACTTTTTTTTTCTTGATAATGTCTTTTTTTTTTAATTAACATATAATGTATTATTTGCCCCGGGGTACATGTCTGTGAATCATCAGGCTTACACATTTCACAGCACTCACCATAGCACACACCTTCCCCAGTGTCCATAACCCAGCCACCCTATCCATACCCACCCCCCCGACCCCCCAGCAACTCTCAGTTTGTTTCGTGAGTTTAGGAGTCTCTTATGGTTGTTCTGAGAAACTTAAAGCCTCATAGTGTCTGGGGGACAAGGACAATGCATAATTATGATATAATATCATATTGTCCGTATTACGTGCTATGGGATCTCAATAATGAGAGTAAGCAGTGGAGGAGGCACATAGCTAGGAGAAACTACACAGTGGAGGTGATGTTTGAGCAAGGTCTTGAGGGATGAATAAGAGTCTGCCCAGTTACAAAGTGGGAATTAGAAGTCTTCCTGACTTTGCCACTTTGGCCTATAACTCTCTTTCCCTGCATTTTTTGCATACCTTTTTTCTCTTTTCTTTTTCTTCACTTTAAGTCAAAGGGGGAAAGCAACTGAAAATAACAAAATACCCTTATTTTTCCTGTTTTGATAAGAGGTCTTTAAAAAAAGAAATTCTATTTGTTTTGTTTTACTTTAAACAAAGAATAGATAGAGCCTTTATTTGTATACTATTACATTTATATTATAATTACTTTTTTTTTAACAATTTGCTAATATTTAGTAAAAGAATGGGTAAAGAGTTGAGTTCCTGTAGAAGCAGAAATCAGGAACCATCACTGTCTTTTAGGCTTTATATCTGGGCCCAATCTAACTCTTGGTCTCCAAATGATTGATTTTATCTGCTTTAACGAGATTAGTGCAGTTATTTGTAGATACATATATGTAGGTCTTTCCTGTAAGAGTTTGAGATATTCCCTGTCATCTTGTGACCATGATGATGACTTTTCTGGAAAAGTTCTGTTTAAAAAGTTCTGCTTTGTTGATCCCTGAAGAATACCAACGCTTGATCTGTTTGGGATAGGGTCATCTTTACATACTAGGTGACTAGTTTTTGGTTCAGATCTAGTGTGAGAGGTCTGTGGAATGATGGCAAGGTACCTGCATGAGGACTTTTACCTGAATTATTCAGATAAATTGCTTTGATTTTTGGCTGTGGACCCCTCAGTAATGGTGGTCTTTCCTGTGCCAGGCTTCTGTCCACCAGGTGGTGCCAATATTTGCTGTTGCAGCTCCATCCCAAGGTCATTGAATAATAACAGGTAAATCATTTATTCAAGAAATAGTAATGATTAGGGGTTGTGAGTGGTGGATTCCAAAGATACCTAGGGTGCAGATCCTCCCCTTGGGAGGGTCCGTTCTTTGTTGTACATCGATAGCAGGGTAGCCAAGTGAAAGAGGCCATTAAGAGAGAGGCAGTGTAATGAAGGGGTTAAATAGGCAGAATCTGGAGCCAAAATGGCGGTGTTCACATCCCAGTTCACCCACTCACTGGTGTGCTAGCTAAATTACTTAACCTCTCGGTGTCCTCATTTGTAAAATGTGAATAACGATAGTACCGCCCTCCCAGGGCTGCTGTGGGCATTATCTAAGCTAAATATGTATTTAGCACTACAGCTGATGGAACTGTTAGCTAGTCCTTCCCTACGCGCAGCTGACACAGGTAAGCCCAGTGAAGGCAGTGAGCTCTGTCCCAGTTATTTACCGATGGGTCCTAAGTGCACCAGGCAGAGTAGGCACTTGTCCTAATAAATACGTTGTATTACAAGGGAAGGTTTGAGGATGTGGCTTCAGCCGAGCAACTGAAGTGTGGAACTTTGTAGGTCTAAAAGGGACGCCAACTTTCTAGTTTACTCAGTTTGTTCTCAATTTCTGCCCTGCTTGTTCTAAAGAGGTGCGTGCATTATTAAAGAACGCTATTTTTACAGGGAGGCCTTCTTGAGAAAAATGCAGTAATGCAGAGGTTGGTTTTCTCCATGACTTGTGCTAGAGGAGGGGAGCTCCCAGGGTGACCTTTCATCCCCTCGGGACCTCTTACAGGGGGCTGACCTCCTGGGCATTGTGGTAGCCACTCCTCTTGTCTGCTTCTCCCTTGCACCTTCTCTTTCATTGAACAAACATCTTGAAGGCAAATGTCAGGACTAGGAATAAGAAGAGCTTAATTTGTCACATCGAGTACAGCTGTGTGTGGAACTGCAATTTGCATTTTAATGTCCTGCTTATTCCAGAAAAGTGGCATTTTACAGACTTCCTGTATTATTCATGAATTCAAGGCTTTGTAGTTTAAAAATAAAAGTTCAGGTAATAACCAAGAATAAGGGAAGTTAAACTCTGTCAGGTTTTTTTCTCTCTTTGCTTGTCTCATCAACTTTTCCGTCTGTTTAAGCATTTCTTTGCCCGGACCCCAATATCAGGAACAAGCATGCATGGAAATGTGAACCCAGGCACCACATCTGGTCACCTCATCAGCTTCCAAGTTCCCAGGAGAACATGTGTGGTAAACAAATAAATAAGCAAATAAATAAAAATCACCCAGCAGCCACATCTGGTCACCTCATCAGCTTCCAAGTTCCCAGGAGAACACGTGTGGTAAACATGTGAATAAACAAATAAATAAAAATCACTGACCTTTATAAAGAAACATGAAGTGGGTACCTAGAAGCAGGCCTTTTCCTGCTGATGGAGCAGATGAACCCTCTTTAGCTGAGGCCTGACCTTGGCCACTACTCAGCAACTACCAGGTGCTGTTGCCTCCACAGTCGGTAGCCTGCTTCTTGGATGGGTGGGCCAGTGCTGAGCAAAGATCAGGTGTCAACCTGCCTGCTGTTGTAAGTTTTGTGCTTTTAGTGAGAACATAAGGTCGGTGCAGGTCAGACGTGAACCTGGGCACCGTGCCCTGTGGAAGTTCCCTCAGCGGAAAAGCCTGGAACGAGCAGTCTTGAAGACGGAGGCCCCCGAGGGTGTGGAAGCGCCTCGCAGAAAGGCCACATCCCTGTGGTCACAGGCATCGGGGTGAGAATGCACCCTCCAGAGGCAGACACGTTCTAATGTCGGGTGGCTTGCAGGCAGCACGGTGAGTGTTTTCTGAGCTCATCTGAGCAGAGGCTCTAGTGCCTTGTGTGTCTCTGTGTTTTGGGCTCAGTCCTTGTCAGCAGGCGTTGTGGTGCCATTTGAGCAACAATAAAAAAATGTTGGAGGAAAAATAAACACAATTTTAAGGTCTGAGTAAAGAACAAGATGAACCATAGTGTTATTTAAAATATACCACAAAAGGGAGGCTCCCAGTGGATTGCAGGAGTTCAGGGCTGGCCCTTGGATGAAGTGTTTGTAGCTACAGGCAAAGTGTTAGGATCGATGAGGCGAATGGCAGGGATGTCGTGCGGTTATTCGGGTGGCATTTATTTAGGGCTTATATACCAGGTACTGAATCATGTACTGTATGGACAAGTGTGTGTGTGGGGGGGAGAGGAACAGACAGATGGATGGGGGACATTACACAGGTAACAAAGGCATTTGCATCTAGGACTCAAAAATCGCCCTGATTCTATTTGGCTTTCACAAAAAAAGAGAATGTTCAAAGTGTATGTTCTGCTACTTCTTCAATTCAGTCATCTCAATTAGATACTTGGGTACATCTGAATGCCTCTAAGTGATGTCTACAGGACAAATACGTCTTTGATTACAGTTCTCTGCATGTCTCATTCATTCATACAATCAATATTTGTTTAATGCCTGTCCTATCAATCATGGCACTAGGATTTGGATTTAGTGCTAAACAAGGAAAAACACAGTTCCTACCCTAATGCACCTTACGTTACTGAGGATCTCAACAAATAAGTGGACAGCATATTCCAGGATGGTTGATCGTGTGATGAGGAGAAGCCCCAGGAATCCTGAGCAGGGCATTCAGTGAGACTGGAGAGTCTTTCTGGAGGAAATGGCATCCAAGCCAATCTCTAATGATTGAGTAGGACTTCTCTTGAGGAAGACTGTGACGTGTTCCAGGCAGAGGAATAGGCTGTGTGTGGCCAGGAGCTTGAGTCTTTCCCAGAGTGGTCGTGGCTGGTGAATGAACTGGGCAGTTACAGAACTATACGTACTGGTGTTACTGCTGCTGAGTCACACAGTCGGCGCTCACACGTTCGGAATTAGGGCAGGAGCCATTGACTTTATCCTGACCATCTTGGAGACTGGGTTGGCTCTACCCACAGAGGACCAAGTACAAGAGGTGGTTGGGTCAGCACACATTAATCCCCATCCCTTGAACAAACCTCTTGGCTTCCTAAACTTTGATACTGGCTCAGCAGTGGTCGCTATGCCAGTTGGGATAATGCTGGGTGGATAATTTTTTTAAATTAGATATTAATAGAATTTATTCTTATATTTACCGATGATTGAAGATGGTCTGTGTGTCAGGCCCTGGACCAAGGTTTTACAGACCTTCATATTTAAACCCTGACACAGGGGCGCCTGGGTGGCTCAGTCGTTGGGCGTCTTTCTTCGGCTCAGTTCACGATCCCAGCGTCCTGGGATCGAGCCCTGCTTCAGGCTCCCTGCTCAGCGGGAAGCCTGCTTCTCCTTCTCCCTGTCCCCCTGCTTGTGTTCCCTCTCTCACTGTGTCTCTGTCAAATAAATAAATAAAATCTTAAAAAAAAAAGAAACCCTGATACGGTCATGTGAGGACCAGTTATTCCCACTGTGCAGATGAGAACTAGAGACTCTGAGAGATGAAGTGGCCTGTTCTTACTCTCTCACTTGGTAAGGATTAGAGCAGGGATTCAAACTCAGGCTGTCTCAGAGGCTGGACATGGAACCACAATGCTTAAGCTTCAGAGAAAGAACCAGATGGAGGTATTTCGTGTGCAATACAGAGATTATTAGCAGATCTTTCTAAAGTCTTTTGTGATTAATTTTAAAATAATGGAAGGATTCTAGTGGGTAGATGATTAATATTTCCTGAGGTGGTTGGCAACACGATTAGACAGTTTCGTATGTGGTGTGTTTTGTGACAGATAATGTATAAAATGCTATACTATTCCACATCATCTATTTAATAGGATCTCTCTTAGCAGGAATGTAATTAATCTCCATCTTATAATTGTATCATACCTGTCAGGGACTAAATTTTCTAGAAATCTCGCTTGAAGTCACAGTATAAAAATAATAATTATATAGTAACCTTTCTCCTATGGGCAGACCTAGTTGGAAACATTTGTGATAAAGTGCCACAACTTAATGGGAAACAAGAGGAAAAATAAGAGAAAACTCAGAGGTGAGTTAGTGGGGGCTCCAAAGTCGAGCAGGAGCATCATGATTATTGAAGCAGATGACAAGGAACGGCAAACATAAACCGTTCAAATAATAGGCTGAAAAAATACTGAGTAAATTTTAACATCGCATGAAAATACAGGCTATTTCTGGTAGTATTATGGATGGACTCGGTATTCTATAAAACCCATCTCATGTAAAACATTAAAAATGCTGGATAAAATTTTAAAAATACATGTCATTTTAATTGTATGGCTGAACTGCCAAGAAAGCAAGACGAATTGTCAGGCCAAAAGGGGAAGCAAGCAGCCAGAGAGGTAAACCAGTGTGGGAGCTGGCAGCCTCCCATGGGGAGAGCTGCTGATTTCTGGTGACCTAGAGTCTTAAATATAAAGGCTGCATCCCAGAGGCGAGAAGTAAGCCCAGGAGTTTTACAGAGTGGGGAGTGAGATCAAAGCTGCCACCCACATTTTTGAAAGAGTCACTATTGAAAGACTGACCCAACAGGCAAATTTGCATGGAAGTTAGGGAGGGGTGGGGGGTTCATACTACTCCTGAGGCCCCGGAAAAACCAACAAGCAGAATCTCAACCTAGAATCAGGCTTAAAGGGGCCCTGGATTGGCAATGTTGCCCTTCTTGGCAGAAACGGAAGCAAATGGTCTCTAGGGAAATACAACTTCAACATAGGCCTCGGAGAATTCCTACAGTTCAAGTTCTAGTAAGAAGGAACTCGTAATCACCAAGTTATAATATTCCTCAGGAAACCAGTGACTACCAGCAAGAACTACACACGGCACAATTGGATCGACAGAATTTAGATGTCATTATTAAATATTGAACATAAGATGCCAATGTTTATTGTGCTTAAAAAAGTGGAATCATAAGTGTGAACGGGGAACAAAAATGCTGGAAGATGGTCGGACAGATTTGTGGGAAGGAGAAGAAAGGCTGCAGGGCGGGTGCTAGATGATGATACAGGCCTCAAAAGCATTCTTAAGGAGCCTCAGGAACATGGCATAGGCAAGGGTTTACCTTGTTTCCGAGGATCCTGGCTGAGTCTAGTTGGCTATTTAAGGCACTATCATAGATTTTTCAGAGCACCTTTTCTTTGGAAGGATCTGGGCCATCTCATTCCTCAAGGTATAGGAAAGGTGATGGGACATGATTCCGGGAGGGTCCGTTGCTCAAGGAAGTCAGGACTTCCAAACACTTTTTGGAGTGGTCAGTGTCTTCACCATTGCCATCATCACTGTCACCTCTGTGAACATTTATTAAGCACATTTTGTGCTTAAGTCACATTCTGTGATGAGTACACGACATAGATTATTTAACCTTATAAAATAACCTTATAAAATAAGATTATACTTTAATCTCATTGTGTAAGTGTTATTATTAACCCTCTGTCACATATGAGGTAATGAAGTCGTAGGAAAATGGCTCACTCAAGCTAATGAAGTTAAAGTTGGGTGTGAACTCAGTCAGCCTGACTTCTGAGCTAACATTCCTGAACTTGGGCACTTCTGGAAACTGCTCAGTGCCCTCTTGGACAAGCAGAGCACTCAGTGTGGTATTCTGAAGAGTCTGGGGGTATTGGGGGCACTGTCTCTTGCCTGTGACTGTGGAATTGAAGGTGCTGTGGACCCAGCTATGGCGATGTCTAGGAGTCTCTCCAGGATGTGGGATGGACCACCCCTCCCTGTTTTTGTGATGTCCATTATTAGCAGGAATCAACTTCCCAGGGGGAAACAGGGCACAGCCAGAGGTCACTGCTTGGTCCTGGAGTCCAGCTTGATCCAACCCAGGCAGACGCATGAGAGAGCTAAGGTCTAGAGCCAAAGGAAGATGTGCCCAGAACAAAGAGCAGGGCCGTGGGAGCAATTCTGGAGTATGGTACAGATTGGAGCTTCATGCTGCCTGCAGTCATTGTGACCAGTTATACCAGGAACAGTATGGTGGTCAAAGAAGAGCAAAGAGAGGTTATTTCCCAGCTAAATCCTGATTTTGATCCAGAAAATGTGACACATAAATATTTCTTTAAGTTGATGGGGGAAAGCTTTTAATTCAGAGTCTCTTCTTGTGAGAAAATAAAAAAAAGAGCCTTTGTTATATAACAAGAGAGAATGTTTGAAATAAGGACATTTGAAATCAGATTCCTTTTTCTGATAGAATCACACACAGTATTTTCTATGGAAAAGAAAGCATTTACTTTCTCAGATTCATATCTTCACTTAAAAGATGAATGGTTATAATAAAGTTGACCATTTATTACCCTTCTGATGTCTTTCAGATTTTCTGTGGAATATGAACTCATTTTTCTCATTGTTTCCAAAGGACAATGTCCCGAAGACTCTTTTTCTGTTTGAACAATATATTTAAAACTCCAAAAAATTGTGGCCTCTTTGTTAGGCGTTTAGCTCAAATTCCTTATTCTCACTATTCAACTTTAAGGTGAATGAAGTATGTTTATATGTACTGATTCAGAGATGTCCAATATGTACAGTGAAAAGGACAAGTTGTGGAATATATAGAATATGATCTTATTTATGTGAAAAGATTAAATATCAACATGTAGGAATATAATATGCATAGAGATTTCTGGAAGAATACACTGCTAAGAGTGATTACTTCTGAGGGTGGTATTAGAGATGTAGGGTGGAAATGGGGAGGACACTTCCATTTTAAAATTCATACCAATTTGCATTATTTGAAATTTTTATTTTGGGTCGTATATTATTTTCTAATTTAAAAAATGAGAAAAGTTTGAAAACTTCACATTTCAAGCCACATTTGTCATAGATATAAACGCTTATTCTTTGTGAGGGAATTTTGTTTGTGTTTCCTTTGCACAGCAAAAGAAAGTATCAATGAAACTAAAGGACATCCTATTAAGTGGTAGATGGTATTTGCAAATTATATATCTGATAAGGAGGTAATATTCAAAATATATGAAGAACTCATACAACTCAACACTATAAAATAATTCTATTAAAAATGGGCAGAGAACCTAAATAGACATTTTTTTCAAAGATTACATGCAGATGACCAATAAATAGATATGTGAAAAGATGCTCAACATCATTCATCATCAGGGACATGCACACCAAAACTACAAAGAGATATCATCTTATATCTGTCAGAATGGCTAAAATCAAAAACACAAGAAACAACAAGTGTTGGTGATGATGTGGAGAAGAAAGAACTTTCTTGGACTCTTGGGAATGCCAACTGGAGCAGCTACTCTGGAAAACAGTATGGAGGTTCCTCAAAAAATTAAAAATGGTATTACTGTATGATCCAGTAATTCCACTACTGGGTATTTACCCAAATAACACAAAACACTAACTCCAAAAGATATATGTACCCATATTTTATTGCAGCATTATTTATAATAGCCAAAATATGGAAGCAACCCAAGTGTCCATTGATAGATGAATGGATAAAGAAGATGTATACACACACACACACACATATGTATATATACACAATATATATTGTGTATATAATATAACGTATATATAACGTTACTCAGCTATAAAATAATGAAGTCTTCCATTTGCAACAACATGGGTGGAGCTAGAGAGTATAATGCTAATCAAAATAAGTCAGAGAAAGACAAATACCATATGATTTCACTCAAATGTAAAATTTAAGAAACAAATGAACAAACAAAAAAAAGACAAAAAAACAAACTGGTGGTTGCCAGAGAGAAGGTGGGTGGGAGGATGGGTGAAATAGGTGAAGGGGGTTAAAAGTACTTATCCTGAGGCACCTGGGTGGCTCAGGTGGTTGAACATCTTTGACTTTAGGTTTTTGTCTCAGGTTATGATCTTGGGATATTGAGGTCAAGCCCTGCATTGGGCTCTGTGCTTTGCATGGAGTCTGCTTGTTTCTCTCCTGCTCCTCCCCAGCTTGAGGACACATTCATTCTCTCTATCTCAAATAAAGAAATGAGTAGATGAATGAATGAATGAATGAATGGGTAAGTAAAATCTTTAGAAAAAAGAATACTTACCGTGATGAACACCAAGTAATGTATAGAATTGTTGAATCATTATATTGTATACCTCAGACTAATAGAACAGTATATGTTAATTATACCCAAGGAAAACTTTTATATTTCAAGCCACATATATCATAGAATATTTATTTCTTGCAAAGGAATTTTGTTTTTCTGTGGTTTCTTCTCAAACCAGTGGTATTCTTAGGAAGGATAGAAAGCTAAGAGATAGAGGGAATTCTGCAGTGTTCCAGGCACTGGGCTATATCTGTCTCTTGTTGGAACCAAACCAAACAAAACAACCCTCTACCCCCCACCCCCAAACAGAAAAAACAGATCAGTTCCCATCATTCCACTGGATTTTACTTACAGATTCACAAAGGTGGAGAGTTTGATTTTGTCCTCCTTGATGATGGCTGACCTTCATGCCGGACGTGTGTCTGTCCCACTTCCCTGTGGCACTGTGCCTCATGCTGCTCTTGGCTTTTCCTGGGTTGCTACCTGCTTATTCATTTAATCATTTCTCACACATTTTGGAATCCGTTACCATGTACCACACACGGACTCCACACTTGAATTTTCAAAAGACAAGCAATAGGCTGTTAGAAGCGTGTCATTCTGTGAATAAGATAAGCAAATAATGTGACAAGTGTAATGACAGTACAGAGCTCTCACAGCCTGGGTGCAGGCCTGGAAGGAGAGGAATAACTCATAGGAATAGACGATAACCCAGGAAAGGATTGGGGGCCGAGCAGCCCCTCGGAGGAGATAAAGTGTGGAGAAGGTGTGGAGGTCCAAGATAACATGGAAAGTGTGGCGGCTTCTTTATGCTACCCAGCAGTATTTCCATCTGTCCTTCTGCAGTTGTGGTGGACTGACTTCCTTGTCCTGCTTGGGTTAATCACCACTTTGTAAGATGCCTTAGCCAACGGGATGTGAGTGGAAATGGCAAATATTCTTTGGATGGGAGTCAACTGCGAGTGTGGGGTCTCCAGAGCACTCTTTCCCTGCCGTGGGATTGTGGCAGCGAGGCTTGACAGAGACGTACTGCTTAGCCATCACTAAGGAAGAGAGCTGACCTGAGGAATCGTCTGGAATCACAGAAGATGTGACACGAGTGAAAAATGAACATTTGTTGGGATTTCGGAGTTGTTTTTCATCAGGGCAAGAGCTGCCTTTTTTGAGGTGACACTGTGTGTGAGAAACAGAAAGCAGATATAGGAAGGGAGTGGCCTGCGATGAGGTTGGAGCCAAAGGCAGGGGTGAGAGCATGGACGACCTTGTTTGTCTCTTGCTGTCTTCCTCCAGGGATAAAACACTGACCACCTCCTCCAGTCACATCAGGTCTCTTTCTCTGCAGATTTAGAAATGTTGAGAGTTTCATCTTATCATTCATGATGGTATTGGTCCCTCTTCTTCTTCTTCACACAAATTGTGTTCTCTTGTACGGGTCCTATCCGCTGGCTTTCCCTCCCACTGCCATGAGACATAGGGAATTCGGGAGCCAATTCCCCTTCCCCCACAATTATGCCCCAGTTCCCTTGTGTGCAACTGCCGGTTACCCTTTCCAAACCCCTTCTTTTATTTTTATTAACAAGGCTCGGTTTCTCTTTAGGTTGGTAATGCTTCCAGTTGAAATATTCACCCCCCCCCCCAACCTCTCTTGGAGCCGTGGTGGTCAGATTACACAGTCCTGGCTGATGAGACTTGAGATGAAAGTCCTTGGGAGGGACACCTGGAGAAGCCTTCAGAAATGGACAGACTAGGTTGACTTTCTTTTTTGCCTTTTGGGCTTTCTCCTGTCTTCTAGCCTAGAACGTGGATGGCATACCATTTTTTGGTAGACACCAGCATTAGGCCACAAGATTAAGTTTGTTACAACTGGGAATTTAGAAGGGTAGGTCCCTGATGGCATTGTAGAGGCACCATAGCTGTTCAGGGCTACTGCTGAAGGTTATTATATTTAGCCAAAAGTGTTCCTAGCTAGAATACCCTCACTTACTCTATAAAACGGTAATTGTTCTCATTTGCCATGCTATAGGGAGTTCAAGCCAGACCACAATTAAACTAAGACCTGAAATAATTGGGTTTTCTTTCCTTTGCACCTCTGTACATGGATGACTAATATTCAGAATAATAACACTGAGACTGCATAACTTCTGAAATCATCAAAGGAAAATCTATGTAGTCAGTAGACTAAACTTAATTAATGGAAATCTGCCTAATATATTTTTAGAAAGATTTTTCACAATAAGGAGCAAACATTAACTTTAGAATTCAATTAACAAAACCATCTTATTCCCTAAGTCCTCTACCTAATCAGTGTTTTTATGCCTGATAATTTAATTTTACCCAGCTTAAATGTCGATTTTAAAATTTTTAAAAAGTTATGTCCTTTCAACCTATGTGAGGTATGAGGTTTTTATGAAATTCCTTATATGATTAAATTTAGGTCATAAACAAGAGAAAGAAAAAATAGGTAAGTTTTCCATATTTTCTAAAGCTAATAGAATTTATCTAGTTATTTATGGCATATCAAGATTTCCAACATTTTGCCTTTTCAAACAAATATTCTGAACTGAAGCTGGCTAGCATACATGTGTGTGTATGTATGTGTGTTTGAATTAAAGTATTTGAAAATAAAAAGTGTAAAGAGACAAGAGAATGAGACAATGTCCATCCAACAGATCTGAGTGATAGTGGATATTAAAGTCAGTCAGATCTTTTGTAATTAAAATATTTATTAAATTAACTCCTCAAATATTAAAGGCATGAAATAGCATAAGGGATGCATTTGAAGGAATGAAGAACAGGTGGAAACTGGTGTCCCAAACTTCCACATCCAAAATGGTAGCAAAAGCCACATGTGGCTTCTGAGGGCTTGACATGCAGTTAGCTAAGAATGATGATGTGCTCTGTATATGGGAGATAGACATTAGGTGTCAAAGACTTTATATAAGGGAAGGATTGTAAAATCACTCATTAAATTTTTAAAAAAGATTTTATGTATTTATTTGACAGAGAGAGAAACAGTGAAAGAGGGAACACAAGCAGGCAAACACGGGGACTAGGAGAGGGAAAGCAGCCTTCCCGCCGAGCAGGGACCCGAATGTGGGGCTGAATCCCAGGATCTGGGATTATGACTTGAGCCGAAGGCAGATGCTTAACCAACTGAGCCACTCAGGTGCCCCACTCATTAAAATTTTTATATCATGTGTGGAAATGATAATATTTAGGATATATGGGTTAAATGCAGCATAGTATTAAATTTCAGCTCACCTGTATATTTTTTAAAATTTAGAAACTTTAAGTTACATCTCATGTTATATATCTTTTGGGTGGTGCTGGTCTAAAACAAGTGATCGAAACAGACTCCCAGAGGTACAGGAGAAAGCTAGTGAATAAAAAGCATTGTTCTTGTAAATGAGGGGAAAATGAACTTAAAAAGCTGTAGAGAATCTTGAGAAATCTTCTTCCACAATCTTGTCTCTACGTAGTCTCTTCTCCACAGAGCAGTCCCAGTGAGCATTAAAAATGTAACTTGGGCCCCATCTCCCCTGCTCAACTCTGTAGGGATTTCTCACCTTGCTTGGACTAAAACCCAAGGTCCCATAATGGCTGGCCAGGCGCCGTAAAGTTTGGTTGCTGACCACTTTGCAAATCAGTCCCTTACCTCTCTCCTTCTTGCTACTGTTCTGTGCCCCTGTGGCCCTTTTGCTGGTTTGTGAGCACGGCTGTGTGCTGCTATCAGGGCCTTTGCACATACAATGTGCTTTCTTTGGACACTCAGGTGGTTCATTCACTCACTATCTGCTCAGATAGGCCTCCTCTCAGCTCTCACTGTGTCATTTCACTCCACTGTACACCCTACACCCTTTAAATTGCATCCACATAGCACCTATGCTGTCTGAAAAGAACATGTGAATTATTTGTTTCCTTGCCTTTATCACTACCAAATCTGCATTGCCTTGAACAGTACTGGAACATAGTAGGTCCTCCATAAACATCTGTCAGACAAATGAATAAAACAGTTTTAAATGAAGCAACCAAAAAAGGGGGAAAAACAGTTTGGAAGGAAAAAACACCAAAATGTAAGTAAGGTCTATTTCTGAGTGATGGATGATTTTCATTTTTTTCTGCCACCTACCCAAGCAGTATTAAAGAACCTTATTTTGTCCAGGCCCTCCCTCTCCTACCCATGGGCTTGCTTCACTGAACCACTCATGGTGGTCTCCTATTTCTGTCTCTGATTGGGTTTAGGACTAGGGAGGTGATAGATTTCTTGTTGGTGAGCAGAGGGCTTCTGAGAAAGAGGCCATCTGGGAAAGGTGCCCCTGCTTAAAGAGAAGCCGACGGAGGACTGATCTGTCACAGGTCTGCTGGCCTTGGTTCGTGTGTGCTGCCATTCCAAAGTGGCCTCAGCCACGTTAGGTCCATGGAGCTGCTGAGTCCGAACCCTGAGAATGGTAGATTAAACAGCTGGAATTCCGCCCAGTCCCTGATGATGATGTTGGGCTGACAAATTAACCATCTCAGAGCCGTCCTACTTTGTGAATTCTTGTTTGGGGTGATGATAAATTATTCTCATTGTTTAGGTCATGTGGAGCTGGTTTCCTGAAAATGCTTCTCCCAGCCAGACGTACCTACCTGATGCTATATTATAACAACATTCAAGTGAAGCAGCCTCCCAAGTATAAACCTGTCAGACAAGGGAGCAGAAGTCCTAATGAGATACTGTTGTACAATAGCATCTCCCTAAGGAACTGGCTAGGAACACAGCACAAGAATGCTTAGTGCTTAAGGGAAGAGCAACTCTAAAAAAGAATACCTTGAATTATCAATATTATTATATAACCTTGAATTATAAATATAACACAAAAACATGAAAAAAAACCCAACAAAATGATTCCCCTTTTCATGTCACTTCTGCAGATGTAGGCACATTTGGAGTCCTGAGTTCGCTTCTGTAGTCATATTGTAAGATCTCGGACAAATTCTACTGAAAACAAGGAAGCTGCCTGGAACAACTATTATTTTAGTCTGGGAAACTACCCCTACCCTGTGCTTTACTCTGTGTGTTTTAGGGGGAGTGGATGCTACTCGATCTGGGGCACTGAGTGAGAAGGGTATTGTTTTCCTGGCCCAGATGACTGGCTCAGGGTGGATGTGTGAACCAATCAAAGCCAATAAAATGAAAGAAAAGACTTTTCCTGGGTTTGCTGGGAGAGAGAACAGTCTTGAATCAGACTGAACCTTGCTAAATATAACTCTGTAGGTGCTGGAAGCAGTATGGCCATATGCTGAGCTTGAGAATGGAGCCATACTGAGGAGTACAGAGATGAGAATTGCAGGGAACCCAGATGCTAGTGGCATCATTCGAGCCACTGGATGAAGACACGCATGCAACATAACCTCAGCTTTTTTTATTCACAAGCCATGACGTGAATGGCCTTCTTGCTTCTCCTTGTTGGAGCTCAGGGTTTGGTCATCTCTAATGAAAAGGACCTAACTAAACAGAGGAGTGAAAGGATCATAAATGTCTGAAGCTATTTGAATAGCTGTCATATGGAAAAGATTGAGAATTGTTCTCAGTTGCTTTAAAAGAATGGCACCCAGGGAGGGGAACCATTAAAAGGTCCATTGGTCCTAGACCTAATGTAGAACTCATAAACATCGGTAACTATCCAACAGCATAGCTGTTTGCTTTAGGTAGCTTTGATTTCTCTGACGATTTATGAGTTTAACCCAAAGCTTGGTATGTTCTAGATTGGAATTTCTATATTGAGTCAGTCAGGGCTTCTGAGCTCTTTCCAGCTAGACTTACAGTGATTCTCCAACATAAACGGAAAAAGAGGGAGTATATGAGAGAATGTATATGGATGTGATTTGTAAATGAGGAAGTAGAAAATGGGTATTGGTTAGGAGGAGGCTGTGGAGTCAGAAAAAAACTCCAGTTTTGAGCTTTGTTAGCTGGGCGACATTGGGAGACTAAGTTAACTCCTCTGAACCTCATTGTCTTCATTTGTGAAATGTGGCTAATATCTACCACATAGGGTTGCAAGGACCGAGTCCAATGCCGTGTCTACACATTTATCACAGAGCCTGGCATTTTGCAAGCTCCGTAAATGTTAGCTAGTAGTATTCAAATGCTAGGAAGACAGGCAGAATTGTTTTTGCTCTTACTTTTTTAGCATAATCATTTTGGGGATAAAAGGAAAAATACGTGCAGTATTTCATTAAACTCACACAAAGCAGTTGGGTGTCTGGGTAGACACGTGCATAAAAGAAGTGTGAATTTTTCCCCATACAAGTAGAAAATAAGTTTATCAGCTGTGATTTTCCCTCTGGAAAAGTTTTGCCCCTGTGTAAAGATACATCCTGTGGAAGAGGGCCGAGAGGCCTGGAAGCCCTAACATCACCCTCCCCCTCCGTAAAATTGAGGGAGGCTGTGGCAGAAGGAAATGTAAATAAAATTGAATTTCTTTTAAACCTGCAGCCCATTGATAAGGATGGGTGATAGGAGGAATATGACATTCCTCCAGGAAGCTCCTCAACTATCTTACAATTAACGCCTTACTAGAGGGGTAAACAACCTAAGTTGACAATAATAGCAAGGTCCCTGGTATCCTGTGAGTCTTCTTTAGCATATGAAAGTTGTTTTGCAAACCTCCCTTTTCCCTTACCTCCCCCAATCCCATAGTATATAATCAGCCACCCCTCACAACCCCAGTGCAGCAGCTCTTTCTGCCCTGGGGGTCCTATCCCCGTGCTTTAATAAACCACCATTTTGCAACCCCCCCAAAAAAAAGAAAAAGAAAAGAAAAAAAGGGAAAAAAGAAAAGGGCTACGGAGAACAAGAGCCTCTGGACTAAAGTTGTGGTGGTTTTTTAATGGTTTAATGTGCTAAAGGGGGAAGGAAGAGGAGGGGGACAATCTCCCGTCTTATTGATACATTTCGTGTTTCCAAGAAGAAGCAGAAGACAGCTAAATGGTTACACTGTATTGGCTAATATCTGCTACTAGTACCGACTACCATTTCAAACTAGTAGAACAATAGCATTTGAAGGAAAAATACTGAAAGGATATGAGAATAAAGGATTAGAATTAAGAGAGGTGAGTAAATAACCACCCAAATAACCTGATGCCTGTTTGCTTTTTTAAAGTAGATAAGTAGAGAGTAAGATTATTATGTAGATCAGAGCAAAAACTATGTTACTATGATGTGGGATTTTATTTTTAGAAATTTGTTTTAATGCTGTCTGAATTTAGGAGGTTATTGAATTATCTTATGGTAATTTTGTAATCAGTTTTCAATTGCGATGTCTTCCTAAATATTGTTTTTATACATATAATGATTTATAGTTCTTACCAAAAGGCTTTTTAAAAGTCTTTTGTTTTATGTTTTAGTTTACTCTGAAAGCTATTGATCTTTTTAAATGCTATTTTCTCTTTTATTTCTTTCTTCTTTTAATCTCTTTCTTATTTAATAGTCTATAAAGGGTCTTTTCAGTTTTATTCATTTTGTCCAACTAACTCTTGGTGTAGGTTATTTTGCCAACTGTTATGGTTTAATTTTTCTTTGTTTTTTTTAGAATCTAATCTTTTAAGTTATGTTTCTAGATTGGAATATATTATATAATTGGTTTTCTAATTCTAAAAAATTCTTTTGTTTATTTGTCCTCCTAATTATTTTAAAGTATATATTTGGCTATAGTTGCTTATATTGTCCAAAACTTATTATGTTAAAACTTAAGCCAGAAAATACAATTTGATAAGTATATGCTGATTTATATTCCACTCTATTTCAGTGGAAATTTATGAACATTTGTGATAGGTCTAGATCAGATAAGCATTTAGTTCATAAAGAAAACGTTGAAATTATGCATACATAATAAGCATTTCAAGATTAAATATATTTGCTAGTTGATTGCTTTGGGGGAAGATTAATGGAAATGGGCAAATTAATTATCAGATAACAGTAAGAAATAGAAAAGAGAATGAATATAGGGTAAATTTAATTCATAGTTCACTTAAGAAAGGAAAATGATGTTATCAAAGTATTAAATATGGAGACAAACGTCTTACCCAAAGCTATAGGTGCCATATTTTTAAATGTTTTTGAAAACTCAAATACTCGTGGGTTTAGACTACTGTGTATGATAGTCTCAAAGTAGGAGGGAAATAATGTTTACATTCAAACAATGCAGCAACTTAAGGTACTTGTCATTGAGGAAACTTGTCTTCTTGTACTTTCTGCAAGGATGGCTCAAAGACACACCTTGAGCTATTGTAGGATTTCTGCAAACTAGGTTCTGGGCTCTAGTTTATTGGAGTATTGTTGGCTAATAGAAAGAAACATCCATTCTGTGTTCTGTGTCAGTGGGATCTTCAGTGGCCTTGGCCAACAACATCTTTCCTTTCCTTCAGAGGCCAGCTGAAGGCAGGTGGCCACTAAGTTTTAGAGTTTACATTGCAAGGAAGATATTGGAGTTGTTTCATTATTTTTCTGCCTGGGTGTTTGCAGCTGAAGTGTGGATTTCTTTTTGGCTTTGATTGGTGGATGGGAGAGTACGAATGTTGTGGATACCATTAGCATTTATTTTACTATTATTTATTTATAACTAGATAAATAAATGATGGCAAAGCCCCACAATAGAATGCTAGGCAGCTCTAAAAAAAGCACGAGGGAACTCTTGATGCACCAATCTAAAAGAATCTCAAGGATATATTTTTAAGTGAAAGAAGCAATGAATAGCACAGCATATCCAGTACGCTGTTTTATATACAAGGAAGTTGGAGAAAAAAAATATATTCTTATTTGCGTGCATTTGTACAAAGAAAAGCTGGAAGGGTACACAAGATTCTAATAAAAGTGATACATAGAGGATGTAAGGGGTAGGAGGATGGGGCAAGATTTGAAACGAGACTTCTCAATATCCACTTTTATTATACTTTAATTTTTTAAGTTTGAGAAGATGTTACATATTCAGTTAAAGTAAATTAACATTAAAAATTTAAAAAAAGGAAAGGTCATGTTGGATGCTTGAGGAGAATGGGTTAGGAAGGAGAAGAATATATATGAGAGGCCAATTTAAAGGCCACTGAGTTACCCGTGGTGAGATAATGATTCTAGAATGATGGCAGTGGAGGCAGAGAGGAGTGGGTAGGCTTTAGAGCTACGGGGGGAGGTAAAATAGGCAGGACTGGGTTAATACCTGGGAGAAATGATGAATGAGAAGGAGGAGTCCAGAATGATTCCCAGGTTCCTGAACTGTACACTTACATGGATTCACTAAATTGGGATCACTAAATGGGAATCAATAAATGTGAAAGAGAAGGAGACTCAGTTTATGGAGATGGTATGTTTGGACACATTGAGAGAGTGCCAGACCCATATAAGGTGTTTCACAAAAGTCTGTTGGATGAAGGAATGAATAAGATGCTTTAGAAATATCTAAGTAGAGATGGGAAGGAGGCAGTTGGATTTGTGAGTCTGGAGCTCCATGGGGGAATCTGGGCTAGGGACTCAAATTTGCAGATCATCAGTCAATAAAAGGTTTTAAAGCACTGGTAAAGGAGGGGAACAGCTAGAGAATACAGAATCAGAAGGACAGTAGGGTTGAGACCCAGCCTGGAGGAGGCCCAAGACATAAAGGCCCCATAGTGGAGGACAAAGAGGCCAAGAAGATTGGGCAAGAGAGGGCCAGAGATGGAGGAGGGCTCGGGGAGTCTGTCAGTACTGAACCAAGGGAAGTTTCAAGAAGGAGGCAGTGAGTGCATGCTGAAGGCTGCAGAGCCATCAGGTGACAAGGATGGAGCGATGGCCACTGGATCTGGAGAGGTCTGCGGGATCTGCCTCAGAGGCCTCTCAGGCTGGAAGGTGGATCACAGTAGATTGAGGACTGCTTCCTTCAGATAATGGCCCCACCATCTTCCTAGTCAGCCTGGCTTAAAAACTGATGAGCTTCTTCAGCCCCTCCTCTTTGTCTAGCTTGACCCCCAGTCCTTGCTAAATCATTTCTGAGTTCTATTTACTCGGTTCCAACAATGTCTTCTAATTCTGGCCTGAGAAGTCGCACATCGCTTACCCCACTCTTCTGTGGGTAAAGCAAGTCACAAGGCCAGCCCAGAATAAAGGAGAGGGGAAGAGTTTACCTCTGAAAGACAGGGAGGCAAAGACCATGCAGCCTTCTGTAGTTCACCGTGGCTCGTTAGATTAGACTGTTAGGGTGCCTAGAACTGGTTTCCTCCCAAGAGGTACTTCACAGTTCAAGAAGTTAATAAGAATTTAGAGTGCAAAGATAATTTGCCAAATTTTCTGAGAAATTGAGTATGGTTAAATCAGCAGTTAATCCGGAACTTGTCAAGTCTGTAGAGAGATCTGTAAAGAAGAACCAACTGGCAGGTGAATGAAATTACTGGTTGAAAGCAAATTTTATTTTTTTATAGGTTGGCTCCACACCCAGCATGGAGCCCAACTCAGGGCCTGAACTCATGATGTTGAGATCAAGACCTGAGCTGAAATCAACAGTAGGATGCTTAACTTACTGGCTGAGATGCCCAGGTGCCCTTGAAACCGTTATTTTTTTTTTTAAAGGGATGTTCATTATTTTAGAGAGAGAATTTTTTTGACAATTATCTGTGCTCATCATAAAAATTTCAAGCAATTATAAAAAACACAAATAAGAAACCAGCAAAATGTCTGAACTCTCCCTGTGCAGAGAGAAAAAATGACACTATTAGCATTCGATGAGTATCATTTTAGACGTTTCTTTATGCTTCTGTCCACTTAGAAGGACAGCTGGCCCTCTGGTTGGCTGACTCAGCAGACAGAAAGTTGATAGATGAAAAATTGTAAGAAGGAGATAACATTATAGTTGTTATTCTAACAAAATATTAAAACAAAGTTTACTTGAATTTAAAAGAAAAATAAAATTAAAGCGAAGGAAGTACAAACTTAAAATAAGGACTCTTAATTTTAATGCTATTTGTTCCTAAAAGAGTGCATGAAGATTATGGGGGAAAATATGCAGCCATCAAGAAGTTGGATTTATAGAAACTATATGTTAAAATTTTATAGCCAGTGTTAGTACTTCTCTACTACAAAAGTTGAAGCGATTAGTCTTCTAACACTGTATCCTTTACCACTTTCCTCAGCTCCTGATTCTTATGGTTTATGCTATTTTTACTTTGTAAAACTTATATTGTTTTTCTAATATAATTCCCATGGGTGTTAGTTCTGCATTTAAACAGGTTTGGTGATAATCATGGTTTCTTTGTTTCTAAATTCTTCATTTTGACTCATCTTTTGGTTGGATGAATTTTGTGCCTCTATCCCGCAACTGAGTTTATGGGTACTATATTCCCCAAATTTTTTAATGTGGAGAGTTTTGACTTTTAAGTAACAGGTATCATGTTCTTGCACACTCACATCTTTCTAGACATTTTTCTGTTGTGTTCCATCATGGAGTGATGCTATTGAGAATCAGTCTGACTGTTTTGCCCTTGGACATTTCTTGATATATATTTTTTTTCATTCCAGATCCCTGTATACATCTTTCCATGTCTTGAAGTTCAATAACTTTACCTGGATAGATCTTATTGATGATAATTCTAGGTCACTTTTCCCAACTGTGTTGTATGTCCTTCTGATCATGACATTCACCCCTTTCATAGATTCAAGGAAAATATCCTATATTATATCTCTGTATACTTTTTACATTTTACACGTCTAAGCGACGTTATGTTGTTGTTACTTTGTTTGTTGGGCTCTTTTGTTTCTTTGGGAACACTGGTCATCCTTATGCTGTATTATCCACGTGTGTCCTCCTTGTCCATCCCCTTCTCTCTAATTACGTGAATATGTTTTCCCCTCTGCATTATTTATTTTACCTCCAGCCTTCTCCTCATGCCATTGATTTGCTTTTCACGTGTGTTAATTCTATTCCTACCTGCTTCTAATTTCTCAGTTAGATTCTGAACTGCTGGTGTTTTGACCTCCATTTATTTCCTTAACTCTAGAGGCTCTTTTCCTACCTCATTCTGCTGTTTCAGCATCTCATCTTTGAGTCCCTGCTTTAGTGATTACATGGATATCCTACCCTTGAACAACCCTGGTTTGAGCTGCCAGTGTCTGCTTCCATGTGGATTTTTAAAAATTAGTACAGTACTGTAAATGTGTTTTCTCTTTCTTATGATTTTATCATAACATTTTATTTTTTCTAGCTTGCTTTATTGTGAGAATAGAGTATATATTTCATATTCCATACAAAATATGTGCTAATCAACTGTTTATGTTACCAGTGAGGCTTCTGGGCCACAGTAGGCTATGAGTAATTACATTTTTGGGGAGTCGAAAGTTGATACGGATTTTTGACTGCCTGGAGGGTCAGAGCCCCTAATGCCTTCATTGTTCAAGGGTCAGATGTACTTGCTGCGGTCCTTTACAGTGAAAACTGTAAGAAAACTGCTGCTAATCTAAGGGTGTGCTTTCATTTTGATTTGTTTTTTTCAACAGTTTTATCCGTGTTCTGTTGCTTTCTTCTTTCACTGTTATTATTGTAGTATGTTTGTATAGTTGCTGTAACATTTTTTTCCCCATTTGGCTCATTCTTAACATGAGTTATTTAAATTTTAGTGTTTGTTCTGACACGTGGTTGAATTCTCCTTGTCATTCTGCCTTCTTTGATAGCAATTCTTTTTCTCCCTTTAAGCTACTATTTATCCTATCTACTTTACCATAGTCTGAAGGTGTAGGGTTGGGGGAGGGGAAGGGGGTTACTGGTGCTGAGTGGAAAGCCCTTAATGGAAGACTGTTCTTTATTCTAAATTTTCGTTAAATGTCCTGAATCAGAGCACATTCCACTAAGCTAAGGACAACCCACCTTCTGGACCTCAGTGTAGCTCTCATTTCAGCCCAGTGTCTTAAAAGATAACAGATTTGGGTGCTCCTTCTTACCTTGGCTAAAATGGTAATTTGGGACTTTTCTTCTTGATGGTTTTTATGACTTTTCTTTACACTGGTTCCTTATCACCTCAAATTTACTTCAACTAGTCAGAAATTTAAGGATTTTACTCACTTACCCTCTTTCTTCAGGTACTTCTGTGGAGTGATGTGAGATTAGAAGCCATTTAGTACTATCATAAAGCAGAATAGATATATTTTCCCTGCTTGTCATCTTTTGAAAATTTAACTCAAGTTTTATGCCGTTCCTTTGTTTTATTGTTGCTAAAAGTTGGCTTACTCTTTGCCTTTCCATTTCTCTCTCTGAGGAATAAAGTTCTTTGGTGGGAAAATTAAAACTTTATTGTAAGTTCAGATACAACTAAAGTGACTAAGCACCAAGTATAATTCAGGGGTCACTATTAATCTCTTACATTATTTATTTTCATGACTTCCTATAATCATCTAAAAAATTCTTTGATAGTTTTTGATAAATACAGAGTTTTACATATTAGGTAGTTAAAAATTGAGTTGGCAGTAAGAGAAAACTTATGTTTTGGGTTTTTGTTTTTTGTTTGTTTTTGTTTTTTTGCATTGAATGGTAGAAAAATTCAACAGAAAACAATTGCCTTACGATAGAGTACAGACACGATTAGTCTCACTGGAAGGTTTGTCTCAGCTTGAGTAGGTAGCAAATAGATCTCTGTTGAGCTCACTTGGTGGGAAGTTTCCTGTATCCTTAGCTTCTGTTATCACCGAGAGTCAGTGGTAGGCAGGATTCTAAGATGGCCGTGAGATTCTCTTTTCCCTGTGTGTATGTAATTCCTCCCTCTTCAATGTCAGCAGGCCTGATCAAATCAGGTGAGCCCTTCTCAAAGAGGATTTAAAGATCAGAAAGATTGAGACAGGTAGCAAGTGTTCCCCTGCTAGCCTTGAAGATGCAACCTTTATGGGTTCTGCAACTACAAGGAAATGAATTCTGCCAGCAACCCGGTACACTTGCCTGAGTTCTCCTCCTATGACTCCTCAGCCCCCAGCCAACACCTGGAGTTCAGCCTGGTGAGACCCTGAGTAGAGACCCCAGTGGAACTGTGTCTAAACTTTTGACCTACACAACTGTGAGAACACCTACAGAACTGGTGTTGTTTTAAGCCACTAAATTGTGGTAATTAATTATGTAACAACAGTGAACTAATATAGTATATGAATTTTTAACGAGTACTTTTGGCTTTAAGTGATTTGCTTTATTTTAATTAAGCCTGATTTTTCTCCCTAAAGGGAAACTATCATTTCTTATTTTATAATTTTGTTTTTCAAAGAGGAAGCTTTTGTTATTCTGTTTCCAAATTTTATTGAGTTTTGTTGCTGTCTTTTTCTCCCCCTCTCCTCTGCACACGTTTCTTCCTCAATACTGGGGTCAGAATGGGGAATCTCTATTTTCGCTGGTCCTAACTATAATTATAGCCCAAACACTGATGAAAATGGTTTAAAAGTATAGTAGGTTATGATGGTAGGAACCCCATTATGATGGTAGGTTTAGAGAACAGGTCCATGTATAGGTTAATGGCAAATGGTAAGTTTGATATGTTTTTAAAAATTTACTTTTAATTTTTAAAATTAACTTTATTTACATTCCAAACACTGCCAGATCATGACTGCATAGCTAACTTAATTTTGACAAAGGGAATGTATTTATGTAACACACCCAGATAAAGAACTAGAACATTTCCAGAACTCTAAATTTTCCTGAGAGTTCCTCTTATTCATTAACATCCCTTCCCCCCTCAAGGTAACGCTACCCTGGTGTCTGTCACCATAGGTTAGTTTTGCCTGTTTTTGAACTCTGTTCTTTTTTTTCTTTTTGGTTGCTTTAGTTCAATATTATGTTTGTGAGAAACATTTGTGTTGGTGTATTGAGCAGTAGTTGGTTCACTCTTGTTTTATAGAATTTACTGCATGAATATACCACAATGTATGTGCCCATTCTTCTATTATGGAACTGTACTTACTTTATTCCTGTGGAATGGATTGGTTTCATTTGGGGCTCTTACCATTGATGCTGCTATGAACGTTCTTATACCTGTATTTTGGTATTTTGTTGAATGTTTATTATATATTTAGAATATAGGGGCACCTGGGTGGCATGGTTGATCAAGTGTCTGACACTTGGTTTCGGCTCAGGTCATGATCTCAGGCTCCTGGGATTGAGCCCCGCATCCTGCTCCACACCCAGTATGGAGTCTCCTTGGGATTCTCTCTCCCTCTCCCTCTGCCCTTCCTCCCCCTGCTTTCTCTCTAAAGCAAATAAATAAATCTTTAAATAATGTAAAAAAAAAGAATAAATATATATATAACCATGTCTAACAGATGTTAAAAAATAGTTTCCTAAAGTTACTGCATCAGTTTATACTCTCCCAGCAGTATATGTGAATGACAGTTGAAGTCTCCACCTAACACTTAGCATTGTAGTTTTTAGCCATCATCATCACCATCAGCATTTTTATTTTTTTTTTAGATTTTTTCACGTAGTCTTTATGCCCAATGCAGGGCTTGAACTCACAATCCTAAGATCAAGACCTGAGCTAAGATCAAGAGTCAGACACTCAACTGACTGAGCCATCCAGGCACCCCCATCATCATCTTCATTTTTTCAAATTTTATTTAAATTCAATTTAATTAACATATACTGTATTAGTCTCAGAGGTCGAGTTCAGTAATTCATCAGTTGCGTACAACACCCAGTCCTCATTACTTCAAGGGCCCTCCTTAATGTCCATCACCCAGTTACCTCCATTGCCCCACCCACTTCCCCTCCAGCAATCCTCAGTTCCCTATAGTTTGCCTCCCTCTCTGCTTTCCTCTTATTTTATTTTTCCTTCCCTTCCCCTGCGTTCATCTGTTTTGTCTCTTAAATTCCACATATGGGTGAAATCCTATGGTATTTGTCTTTCTCTGACTTATTTAGCATAATACCCTCTAGTTCCATCCATGTCATTGCAAATGGGAAAATTTCACTCTTTTGGTGGCTGAGTAATATTCCAGTGTGTGTGTATGTGTGTGTGTGTGTGTGTGTGTGTGTATACACGCATCACCTTTTCTTTATCCATTCCTCTGTCAGTGGACATCTGGGCTCTTTCTATGTTTTGGCAATTGTGGACATTGCTTCTATAAACATGGGGGAGCATGTGCCCCTTCGAATCACTGTGTATCCTTTGGATAAATACCCAGTAGTGCAATTGCTGGGTTCTAGGGTAGCTGTATTTTTAACTTTTTGAGGAATCTCCATACTGTTTTCCAGAGCAGCTGCACTAGTTTGAATCATTATCAATTTTAGTTGTAACCCTTCTGATGCATGTTGGTGGTATCTCAGTGTGCTTTTAATTTGCATTTGCCCTGATGACTCATGATATTTAACACCTAAGCATATGCTCATTAAAGGCTAGTAATTTTTAAACTTTGGGTATGATCCATTATTAGGTCATGAGATCAATTTAATGCATTAAGACCCAACACTTTAAAAATCTGAAGTAGAATAGAAAAGAGTAAATTGCCAATCATTGGTATTGTGAAATGTTCGTTTCCATTTCATAATACATCAATATATGCATGCCTATATCTATATACCTGAATATATATATATATATATATATGCACATATATATGCCTCAATTTCTTCTTTATATACATAAATATATGTGTACTGACAGACTGTGGAGAATATATTTATTATAAGAAATATTTGGGTGTGCCTGGGTGGCTCAGTGGATTAAGCCTCTGCCTTCGGCTCAGGTCATGATCTCAGGGTCCTGGGATTGAGCCCCGCATCGGGCTCTCTGCTCAGCAGGGAGCCTGCTTCCCCCTCTCTCTGCCTTCCTCTCTGCCTGCTTGTGATCTCTCTCTCTGTCAAATAAATAAATAAAATCTTAAAAAAAAAAGAAATATTTGTTCTTGGGGCACCTGGGTGGCTCAGTTGGTTAAGCAACTGCCTTCGGCTCAGGTCATGATCCTGGAGTCCCGGGATTGAGCCCTAAATTGGGCTCCCTGCTCAGTGGGGAGTCTGCTTCTCCCTCTGACTTCTCCCCTCTCGTGCTCTCTCTCTCTCATTTTCTCTCTCTCTCGAATAAATAACTAAAAGCTTTAAAAAAAGAAATATTTGTTCTTATCCCTTACTTTCAAAGAGGTTTACAGAACACTGTTGTACTCTGTGAATTTAAAAAAATCTACAACTTGATTAGGACCTGAAAACCATGCTTATTTCACTTGCATTTAGCACCCTGAAAGACAGAACTAATAGCTGGCATAATGGAGAGATGATTCATGATGCTTCTGCTGGGCCCGACTGGAAGCAAACCATTAAGATGAAATATGTAAAGTAAAAGTGAAGTCCTTCATACAAGAGTAAAGTCTCTGTAATTGAACAAGGGAAGGCGACTCTGACAGCAGCACACGGGATAGAGAACAGAAGAGTCCCAAACACAAAGCCCCGCGCCTCCAGACTTCTTGGAAGAGAATATGTGGAAGGCAATCTGGGAGTCTGTAGGTTTCCAAAGCTCCTCAGTGATTCTGATATTCTGACAAGTTTGGGCCGGAGAGTCCAGTGGATTTCACCTGTGAGGGAGGATTTCTCGCGGAAATGGTATGCTAAGTGTGCAGACCTTTTCCAAGCCAAACAGTTGCCAAAGGGTAATTCTCTTTTTTCTTTTACATCTTAAATTATTATTCTGTAGCAGCGAAACTCAGGAGAAGCCATTTCATTGAAGAACCATTACCTATAATGTCTATAGAGTTAGAATTGGAAGGTAGGCAGCAGAATTCATTTGCTTTCTAATCCCTCTTTATGTAGATTATAACTCCCTAACCCTCGTTTTCTACAAACCCCTTCTTTCATAGAACCCCCGTTGTGAGTTACATACATTTCTCAATTATATAATACTTTGGTGCCTTTGTTTCTGAGATTTACTGTATTTTAACATTTGTATGTATTTTAAAGTTAAATTCTGAAGGCTTTATAAGCACCTGGCTTTCTCATTAACACTGAGCATAAATGTTCATAAACTGTAGAGTGACAAAACCATGCATATTAGGGAGTTTTCAGAATCAATCTAGATTTCCTTCCCCCCCCCCAAAGGTAAGATTTATACTATATGAGAGAATGAATTTATCCTGTTTAAGAGAATGGATGTATAATTTGAACAAACACTTCTCTGAATACCAATATTACTTTATATACTAATTATGGGATTTTAAATGCCAGCGAGTTCTGTTTCCTTTGTGTGAATTTATGAATGTAATAAAACACTTTTGGAAAGCTTATCAAATAAACCATCTAAGATTTAATTATCAGCTTTTTAAAGATTTTATGAACCAGATCATCTGTATTGCCAAAATCACTTAGGTGGCTTAGGAATCACAGAATTCTCCTTAATCTTTTATTTTATTCTCAGAATTAAAATTATGTTCTTTTCTTTTTTTACAGTTAACAAAAATTAAGCATAGAAAAGTCCAAGTCCAGAGAAAAAATTTAAAACTACTCAAATCTCTCCAACTCAGATAAAAGTGCCATTCATATTTGGTAGATAGCCTTCTAGACATCTCAGTACACACACACACACACACACACACACACACTCATACAAACACCTAGTTTTACGTAAAAAGATTAATATAATATATGACACTCTGTTACTTTTAAGGACTAGACATTGTTTTCTATCTACTTTTTTTGTGTTTTCATGTCAGTAGATAGATATTATGTCAAAATTTTTAATGGTTACATTATACATCTACACCTATATCCATATCTGTATCTATATATACATGTGCATATATACCCTACTTTAACTAACCTCCTATTGATATTTACACTGCACCGCCCCCCCATTATGTGTTTAGCTAATATCCTTACACATTTTTTATTATGTTACATTAGCCCCCATACAGTACATCATTAGTTTTTGATGTAGTGTTCCATGATTCATTGTTTGCATATAACACCCTGCGCTCCGTGTAATCCGTGCCCTCCTTAATACCCATCACCGGGCTCGCCCATCCCCCAATCCCCCTCCCCCATAACTATCCTTGCACATTAATCATTTTGCACGTGTACAGTTATATTCTTAATTTCCTAGAAGTCAGATTGCTGAGCCAAAAGGTCACTGTTCGTGTATATTCCTCACCAGACTGCTCCAGATCTGTCATCCCAATTGCAGCTTCCACCAGCAAAATGATAAAGAGTGCTTGTTTTTTCCTACTTTCTCAATATTGGCTTTTGTCTTTCTTAAGAATTAAAATATGCTCAAAAATCATTAAAAAATTTGCATCTCTTTATTAATGGAATTGCACATATTTCCAGGTGCTTATTGGATGTTCTTATTTCTTCTTTATTTAATTGCTTCAGTATTTTTATTGCGATAAGGTTGTCTTTGTCTCCTTGACCTGTAAGAGATCTGTGAATATTGAGATATTGTTATTTGGGCTTGGAGTTTGTCATTGACTTTTAACTCTGCACACAGTGGTTTTTTAAATTTGAACTAAGCATCACTTATTTGTTTTCGTGTATAAAATTTTTGTCAAAAATTTAATCATTATGTCATTTTATAGTTTTAAGCTTTTTAAAAATGAGCATTGTCCTTCAAGGATTGCAGAACCACTCCCCCATATTTCCTCATAGTAGCCTTAGATTTTAACTTTTTACACGATAATCTTTGATCCATCTGGGATTTATTTTTGAATAAGGAGAAACCTAAGCCAGTTTTATTTTTACTTACCCCAATTACTCGCCAGTTGTCAGACTTCAAGAATACATACACCATTTTACTACTGATTTAAAGTGGTGCATTTCTTACATTATTCCCTTACATATTTGAATCTATTTCTGGGCTCTATTCTATTCAATTGACCTGTCTATTTCTGAGTCACTATTAGTGAGTTTTGTTTCTGTGGCTTTATACTATTTTTTTTTTTTATAGAATATCCCTTCATTTTCTTTTTCAGACTTTCTGTTTTTTCCATATTTACTTGATGAACTAAAAAATCATTTGGTGGATTGAAGAAAAGTTCTGCTGGAATTTTCCAGTACAGTTGTATATTATTTTTATATCAATTGAGGGAAAATTGGCACTTTTATAATATTGGGTTGTATTTTTAAAAAATGTCTCTATGGATTCAAGCATTCTCTTGGTTCTTTCATTTTAGCGTTCTAGCATTTTACATGTTCTTCATGTAGGCTCTGGCATTTAAAACATTTATCTAGGTATTTTAATTCCTTGATCGTTGGTATGAATAGAGTTGTTTCCTTTTGTAATATTTCTAATTGTTAATTGGTTTTTAAAAAACGGTTGACTTTTGTTTATTTATTTTACTTCCAGACTCTTTAATGAGCATTCATATTTTTTAAAATCACCTTTCGGTTGATTTTAGCCTTCAAAAGTCTCACCAGGTGGTACGCATTAACTATAACTGCTTTACTGTAAGACATGACTTGATGCCACTAGAGAATGGAGTCTAAAATAGGAGCTTATGGGCTATAATTTATACATCCAGGAAGGACCAAATATGGGCCGACCCACATCACTGAAATGCAATATAAGTCAGACTAAGTATATTAGAATATGAATAAGCATGCTGTGCTCATGAGATTATTTAATATTGTGGGATGTCCTTGGGTACTCGATTAATCTCTCAGGCTTAATCTTTGTGAATTCCTTATTATTTATGGGAGCAGAAGAAAGGCTAGATTTAATTAAGCCTGAAGCTAGAATTTCCATGTTTGAGTAAGCAGTCTGTTGAAAGGTGGAAGGGAAAACTGAACGGCCTTAATCAAGAATAAGAGTTGTAAAAAAAAAAAAAAGAATAGGAGTTTACGAGGTTGTGAATTCCAGGCTTGCTAATTTTTTGTATAGCCCCGCAAATAAATTACAACTTTCTCATAGAGAGTGATCCTACTTCCTCTTTCCAGTAAA
>CM052812.1:42699218-42731539 GCA_028533885.1 Nasua narica | reverse complement strand
CCAATTGCCCTAACTACCCATATCCCAACCCCCCCCCCCCCCCCCGTAAGTAGGTGTAAGATGATCTCACAATGCCATCTGGTGGCCACCTGGGGAACTGTAGGAACTGGTCTCTTCCCTTGTACCTCTTGCAGCGGGGGGTTGGTATCCAGGAAGCTAGAAACAAGCAGCTTGTGCCTGTGGCTACAGGCAAAGAGAGATGATAGTCAAAATCCAAGTCCTGGTAAAGGCTTGCTGGGGGAGTTGGGAAACGAGGAAGAAGGCAAAAGGCTATGTCCATCCACAGGAGTTGATAAAGAGCAAATTTGAGATCTGAAAAGAGAGGTCTGCAAAGCAGTTCCAACAGGAAAAAAAATTGAAATGGAATATCTCAGAGCAGGGATCAACTTAACTGTATGCTTCCAGTCAGTCCCAACACCTTGCTTCAGAGGGTTCCTCATTTACTCTTTTTGCGTGTGTGTGTTTTAATTTTCTTAAAATTTTTTCCACAACTTAAAACTCAGATAATTTTAGATAATTCCCAATGAGCAAAGTCTACTCTGCATTTCCCTTCATTGCTCCCTCTTTCCCCTCTTCCTCCCTTGCTCCCTCTTTCCTTCCTCTTTTTCTTTTTTCCCTTCCTTTTTAGCTCTAATTCTTGTGTTCTCAGGAGAACTGACCTCTTTCTCATCCTTCATTCTGTTTGGGACCCAAAACTTAATCTTAGTTATACCTGATAAACCTAGGGATAGTGCTTGTGCATCAGCTTGATTGAGGAAAGGGACCTGGAGGTTGTGAAATGAACCTGTGCCACTAACAACTGAATCCTTAGAAAGAATCAGGAGCCCCTCTCACATTACCCTGAGCCACAATCCTCCCATTCAACCCAACATGATTTCCCCAAGCACCTGCCTTCAAGATTTGTATCTCTTCTATTAACTGCCACGTTTTCAACTTTTAAAATAGCACCTGGCATACAGAAGAAACTCGATTAATATTTGTTGACGGAATGAGTAAATATTCTCGATGAATAGGAAAATGTGGCTGATTCCTTTTTACTAATATTTCCATTTTGCCTTGTTCCAAGTGCTGCAGCGATGCTAATTTTCATGGTGAAAGTATGATTTTTTTACTTTTGTGGGATAATTTAGGCAAAATACATGAGGCTATTTCTAGCACAAAATAATTATTTTTAAAGTTCCAGCCCACCAACTGAGAGACTTTCAGTAGATAACCTGTTCGTAATTTGGGGGCTCTCTACCTTTCTTTTTCCTGTGTTAAGACTGTATCTTTTATATACTTCCATGAAATAAAAGAAACCAAAAAAATGACCAACTTTTACCTGTCTTGGCTTCTTATGGGCTCTTTGCATTTTCCCCAAAGTAGAAGCTAAGACCATTAAATACACAGAGAAGAAAACAAATTTGGAAAGCTGAAAACCATTAAATATTTAGCAAAAACATCTTGCTGTGTATGTTTTCTGTTTGCTGAATCTCTTTTGCATTGGAAATCCTTGATGACAGAGATGGAGAACTATTTATTCTCTATGTAGAACGAAGCACAGAAAAAATGTTGGCTTTACCTCCTATTTTTCAGAATTGTGCCCCTTTTTTGTGATCCTTCTCAGGAGAGGAGAGATGAGGTACGCTGTTTTTATTTTATAGAATTGTTCTTCTGACATTACTCTTACGTGAGAATTTTCTGGGTGTAAAAAAAAAAAAAAGACTACTTGCTACTTTCCATTCCAGAGCCCTAGGATTTCCTTAATATCTCACAGATCTCTGTGATCTTAAAGAAATGCTCTCCCCATGGTGCAGAGGGGAAGTTAAAATGAATTAAAAGCCTGTCTGAATTAAGACAACCCAGGGGATCAGTGGGTGTGTAATATTAGAGCGTGGTACACCTGGGTTAATTTGCGAGGATGTGCCACCACATCCCACATCAGGCTTGACATTTTGTTCCTGGCTGATTTCAGTGGCAGTGGTGGGGGCAGGGAGGCGCGGATGTTTAACCTTTTGTTCACTGACTGCGGGGAATCGGAAAGGCTGCGAAGTTCGAGAAGAGCATGGAGGGCGGCAGTACCTCTAGCTGAGCTATGACCTGGCTGGAAGTAGGTAATCCCGGAGGCTTAGTTGATCTCGCTGTAAAATGGGCGTTCTGATGCCTCCCTGGGAGGGCTGTCCCGAGGAGTGGAACTGCTTGGTAGGCGGAAAGTAGGTAGAAAGACTGCGGCTTCTGGTTGCTCGGGCATGATCCCAGAGTCACGTGCTCGCTTTCCACTTGTCCCCCAGGTACCTTGGGATCACGCGGCCGCTCACGTACCCTGTGAGGCAGAATGGCAAGTGCATGGCGAAAATGATTCTGTCCGTCTGGCTGCTCTCGGCCTCCATCACCTTACCCCCGCTCTTCGGATGGGCGCAGAACGTGAACGACGACAAGGTGTGCCTGATCAGCCAGGACTTCGGCTACACCATCTACTCCACGGCAGTGGCGTTCTACATCCCCATGTCGGTCATGCTGTTCATGTACTACCAGATCTACAAGGCCGCGCGCAAGAGCGCCGCCAAGCACAAGTTCCCCGGCTTCCCCCGGCGCGAGGAGCCGGCCGGCAGCCTCTCCCTGAACGGCATGGTGAAGCTCCAGAAGGAGGTGGAGGAGTGTGCCAACCTTTCGAGACTCCTCAAACACGAGAGGAAAAACATCTCCATCTTCAAGCGGGAGCAGAAAGCAGCCACCACGTTGGGCATCATCGTGGGGGCCTTCACCGTGTGCTGGCTGCCGTTCTTCCTCCTCTCCACCGCCAGACCCTTCATCTGCGGCACGGCCTGCAGCTGCATCCCGCTGTGGGTGGAGAGGACCTTTCTGTGGCTGGGCTACGCCAACTCTCTCATTAACCCTTTTATATATGCCTTCTTCAACCGGGACCTGAGGACCACCTACCGCAGCCTGCTCCAGTGCCAGTACCGGAACATCAACCGCAAGCTGTCCGCTGCAGGCATGCACGAGGCCCTGAAGCTCGCCGAGAGGCCGGAGAGACCCGAGTTTGTGCTGTAAGGTCACTTATCACTGCTCTCCTTTTATCCCCCTACCCCACCACCCCTGCTATGGACCCTCTCCGAGCGTATCCCAGAGGGCTTCCTGCCTCCGTAGCTCGCTGATTTTCTACTAAGCAGATCAGATTTGAATTCAGGATACTCTGGACTCCAGTCCTCCGGCCAGCAGAGTTCCCAGAGCCCAGGTCAGGTACTTAGCAGGCCTGGGAGACAGGACTGCTGTATCCAGGGATTGCAACTGGTGCAATGGGCAAGGAAGGTGGCGTTTCCCACCGTTTTCTCATAAACAGCCCCCAAGCCATGTCCCGCAGCTCCCATTCTTGTAACGTTGTTCTTTTGGTTGCTGTGACTCTCATATCCAGTAAATATTTTGTGGCGTCTGCATCCTTTGCTGATAAAGTTGTTTGAGGAAGGGAGCAGGCTCACATGGGCCAAAAGGAAGCAGCCTGGGACATGGGAGAGTGGATAGCATGGGGAGGAACCAAGATGAAAGTCTTGAAATGTCATGTGCTCTGTGGCAACACGTCCAGGGATCCGAAGGAAAGGGGATGAAGAAATAGTAAAGAGGTACAGAGATGGGGACAGGAGGGACACAGTGGATGATGTCCAAGCAGTGCCAACTTTATTCAGAGTTCCACAGTGTTATATAGCATGAGCAAAACAATTCGTGAGCAAAACAATTATCAGGCAGTAGCTATTCTTAGCATGCCTGAGAAGCCTTGCAAGCTTCCCCTTATCTCTTTCCCAAGCATTCACAACAGACCCTCTGGCACCAGGGGGTCCTGGTTAACAGATAAGCTGTTTGTACCAGATGCATATACTTCAAAGGAACGTTAGATGTGGTTTATAGCCCAGCAAGAGCAGCACAGACCCCTAATAGTTTTATGACCAGGCCTGGTTGTATTGTACCAATTGTGCTTACATGAGCAATCACGTACCAGCGAGTTTTAGGACCCATTGCTCAAGCTCTTTCTTAAGCGTTACTCAGCCTGCCCACCCCCACCGGGCTTTTAACCCCTTGTGGGTGTCCAGGGGACGCAAGGCCGAGCCTGGTTTGGTCAACTCACTCCAGCTAGCCCACGGCTGCCCACATTGAAAGCTGCAGAGCTTTGAGGAAGTGCTGCCCGTTTGGGAGGAGGAAGGAACCCATGGTTACTGAGTCTGTCTGGGAGGCCTCTGCCTTTCCCAGGAGCAATTGCAGCAGGGGCTGGGATCTGGGGGCCAGTGGTGATAAGGAATGGGGGTTTCACATGCAACCCGCTCGCTAGTTAGTTTGGCATGGTAAAGAAGGAAGGAGACAATAGAGTAAGTAGGGTTGTTAGCATGTCGCCCCGCGATTTTGCTTTAAATCTGAGGCAGAGGCCATATCCTCCTGTTTGAAAGCGGTTTGATGGCAAAGAAACTGGAACATGAAGATGGAAGGTGCTGGTGAGAGGGTGGTGTTGTGCATGAGAGGAAGAGGCACTCCTCTTCACTGGATCCGGAGGGAGGGGAGCAGCCAGAGAACCATGGGTTGCCTGTCAGCCATCTTGTCCGGGCCCTCCCTTCATTTGAAGAAGAGGTAACAGACCTGGGGACGAAGGCGGCGCCCCTATGTCTAGATCCCACCTCATCTGAATCTTACTTCTGTACATTCTTCATATATTAGATTCCTTTATGAGTAACAACCACGTCAAAGGACACTTTCCTGCTCCTAGCTGTCCCAGAAGAACAGCCCTGCTCCAGGTGAAACCAAAGCGTCCTCACAGATCACAACAGCCTCCAGAGGCTCCAAACCTAGGATACGCCCCCAAACGACTTTGAAAACCTCTGGGAACTCAGCCTGTTCTCTAACTTCACCAACATAAGCCTCCGAGGATATTTGCCTCTGGGTCTTTAGCTAGTATGGAGGCTTAGGTATTGTTTTCCTGTTAGTCTAAGATAAGGGTCAGCCAATTTTACTCTGAAGGGTCAGATAGTAAGTGTGTTAGACTTTGCTAGCCATAGGTCTCTGGAAACTACTCATCTCTGCCTTTTCAGTGAGAAAGCAGTCATCAACACAAGTAAGCAAATGAGCATGGTCATGTACCAATAAAACTTTATTTATAAAAACAGGCTGCCAGTTGAATTTGGCCCACAGGTCACAGTTTGCTGTCCCCTGGTCTAAGAAAATGACTGTCCTCTCATTACATCTCACTCTGTTTGATTTGTAATTATTGATTTTTTTATATAATTATAGAATATGAAAGTCATTTGGAATGATTGGCCTAAATCTCCATTAACTTCAGGAAATTTCCAATAAGAGAGTCGGAATAACTGCAGTTTTAAAAAATCGACACCAGGCAGCTTTCCAGTCACTTTCAATAAGGGAAGACTCCTTTTGAAACTCTTGCTTGTAACTGCCATGCCTTGCGAAGGATGCAGAAAATACGTGATGTCTTTCCTGTCCTGCATATATTTGTGTTGGACAGTCTGAACATAAACACACATGTATGCACGTCACCCTTTTTCGTAGTGAGAGCAAAGCAAAGGTGGAAAAAAGAAAAGCTATATGATTGAAAGCAGAGGAAAGTAACTCCGAGCTTACCCTAACCTTAATCAGGGAAGATCTGGGAGGATATGGGGTCCAGTACGTCTCTGAGAGTAGTCAAGCATTCATAGCTAAAGGAGTAGAGACAGCACCCATGTAAAGGCACCAGTGGGGGGCCTTCCACAGAGGACGGTCAGGCTGGCGCTAAGCTCTGGGGTGGGGCAAGATTTGGAGATCAGAGTGGAAAAGTAGAATGAGATTAGATTTCAACGGCTCTCCCATTCCAGCCCCAGGAATTCGGGATTTTAGTGTAGACAAGTGGTTCTCAACCAGAGTTGGTTTTGCCCCCAGGGAACAGTTGGCAGTGTCTACAGACATGTTTGGTTGTCGCGGTTGGAGGAGGGGAGGACCTACTGGCATCCAGTGGGACACCGCTCAACATCCCGTAAGGCAAGGGCAGCTCCCCCTCAGGAAAGCATTACCCCACCCCAAATTCTATAATGCTGAAGTTGCAAAACCCTAGTGCGGACAGAAGAGAGAGCTTCTGACTGGATCTCCGCGAGTAGGAGAACGGGAATCATCAAAGAGACGGAGATGGCTCCAGGGGCTCCAGGTGAGATGAATCAGAGGGCAGAGGCGGAAGTAATCTCTTCGGTGGCTGGTTTTCTCCAGAAATGTTTGAGGCCTGCTACGTACAAGGCATGATGCCAGACATGTCGGGGTGGAAAGATGAAGAGGTGACAGTCCTTGCTTTTGGCAGCTCACAGTCCAGTGCGCTGGGGTGGGGGACGATGTGGCAGTCGTGGTTAGTGAGAGACTAGTAAGGAGATTATCCCATACTTGCATTCCAGTATACACCAGCTGGATAGCCCGAACAACTCGTGACTCTACAGGAGTCTCTGGAAGAGTGACTAGTGTCTAACCCATAGCTCACAGCAAACCTTCTCAGGATCCTTTGTCCCCCGACCTGTCTCTCCTGTGCCTGCACTTCTTGGCCAGCCTGCAGACTCGCGGTTCCTCCCTCTAGTCTCTCCGGCCCTTTCCTCCCTCTCTGGCTGCTTGGGTTCTAATTCTGTTCCCTTATGCCCCTAACTCTGCCTTCTTGGCTCTATTTTTTCCTCCTACATAATAGTTTTCTTCCTTTTCTGTGTAAATGCTCTACTAGACTATGTATTGCTACTTCCAAGTATCTACCCATTTCTTCCCATTTTCTTGATCAGCACAGTGAGAGACTCAGGAGCCCAACAGGCACTTGGATAGGCAGTGGACAGAGAGAAAAGGCTGTGCATGCTTCTTCCCTGGTCATTTTAGTTCTGTTCTAATTTATAACCTCTTTCACCTTTTCACAAGTATCCAAATCTGGTAATACAAAACCAAGTGTGATAATGTGGTATAGCAGGGATTCTTGTGCTTTTCTTTTTCATCTGACAACCTCATTTATGGAGTTGCTTTCGATTGCCATAAATTGTTTTTAAGTGCCACATTGTGATGATTTTTGTTCTTTGACACTGTTATTGTGAACAATACAGAAAAGCAGTTTTGGGGGCACCGGGGTGGCTCAGTCGATTGAGTGTCTGCTTTGGCTCAGGTCATGATCTCGGGGTCCTGGGATCTAGCCCCATGTCGTGCTCCCTGCTCAGCGGGGAGTCTGCTTCTCCCTGTGCCCCTCCCCGCACTCATTCTTTTTCTCTGTCTCAAATAAATAAATAATATCTTTTAGAAAAGAAAAAAAGAGAAGCCGTTTTTAAAATACTTCCGTATAAGAGAATTTCATGAAATTGTTTTGAAGTAGCTCTTCCTTCACCTCTCCCTTCTTCTCCTTGGTGATCATATTGCCTTTCTCTTCAAAAAGCCTCTTAGAATCCCGGTTGATTGCAGTGGTGAATTGTGGCAGAGTAACCTTGGGTTCCTTTTATGAGTTCTGTCAATCCACTGTTTCCGGCTTTGTGCTGAAGCTTTGGAGTTCAGGGTGATTCTACCTTTTCTTTATGGAAACCAGTGGTTTAAAAAAAAAAAAAAAAAGGAAAGGAAAAGGAAATGAGTCCTAGTGCAACTGGGAGGATGCACCAACGCCCTGAAGCTCTCCGTGTCTGTGCCGGGATGTAGCCTTAAAGGCAGAAACAGATGATACGTTTGCTATTTCAAAGGTATCCCCTCCACCCATCCCCGTGCTATTTTCCTCATCATTAACTAGCTGTAATTCAACTCCTTGTTTTCATTAAATCACCAATGAGTAATAATCACAGCTTGTTTGCTTTGCCGTTGTCTGCATTCTCACTTTGCAATATCTCTTTAGAAGAGGAAAGGCAGGCAATTGGTCTCTTACTTTTTTGAACATATTTTTTGTTTTGTTTTGTTTTCCAAGTAGATACAGATGACACCAAATAAAATCAAGCAGTACAGGGATGCTCTGGTGGCTCAGTCAGTGAAGCATTTGCCTTCAGCTCACGTTGTGATCTTAGGGTCCTGGAATCGAGCCCTGTGTCTGGCTCCCTGCTCTTCCGGGAGCCTGCTTCTCCCTCTCTCTCTGCCCCTCCCCCCGCTGGTGCTCACACACTCTCTCTCTCAAATAAAAATCAAGCAGTATAGATAGGTATATAAGAAAAATAAGCCTTGGGGGGAATGTCTTAGGAAAAACTATCCATGGTGGAAATCAGGAAGGAGGTGATATTTGGAGTGGGCCTTGAATGAAGAGCAGGAATTTAACAAGGAGGGCTGGCAGGGTAGAGGCAGAGTTGGGCCTACTCAGAGCAGATGGGACAGCATGGACAGAGCGGCACAGATGTGGCTGGAGGCAAATAAGGAACACGGGGCAGGTCTTCAGTGAGACCTGGAAGCTGGGTCGATTAGGGCCAGCTGGGCAGTGTGGGTGGGCAGGTGGAGCGAGAGAGACGAAGCATTTGGAGCAGGAGTGAGACCAGGGCAGCAGTGTAGACAAGGGTTCACAATAGGAGAAAGGAGATGGGTTAGGAAATCAATATGAAAATGAGGTCTCCTGCATGAGGGCCCACACGAGGAGGGTGGCATCGAGACCAGAAAAGAGGCCAAGGATGGCTGAGCGTTCACTGGTGTCCTCGCAGGTGGGTGGTGAAGGGGGGGCTGGGGAGATGGTGCTGGAGGGGTTCAGTCCATTTCGTGAACCAAAGCGAGTAGAGCGGCCCTGAGCTGCAGGGAAGGGCAGTGTCTCCTCTGTGCTGAGATGGGTGGAGAGCAGCATGGGGGACACAGCTGTTTCCGGTGCCCACTCCCACAAACCCGAGAGCCCTGAGCGGGTTTGAGCCGAAACATGGTGCTTCTCTTTAGGCACTGTTCTGTGAAGTGACAGACAAAAGCAAGAGCTGGTGTCTCATCGAGAAACTGATCCCGTCACCAGGAAAACCCCTGTACCCAGTCGTGAGAGTAGGACTGTTGTTGGGGTGGGGAGGCAAAGCCTGAGGGTGTGGTGCCTGGCCCTGGAGCCTCCACAAAGGCACAGAGTTAGCAGACCACGGATCTGGGGAGAATGTGGCTCTGCACCGAGGGGAAGACACTTTCCCTCAACTGTTGGCCAAGAATTCTCCGTGACTCATGCCACTTCGGTGAATCTGGGAGGAAGGAAGTGAGGGAGATGGGGTTTTCTGGCCTTTGCACACACTCCTCTCTATGATGCACCCTCCTGGGCTTGAAGGAACACTTCTCATATGTGGTCTTGGTTACTCATTTCACGTGGGGCAAGTGCAGTAGTATTTTGCAAGGATTTTTGAGAGTGGAGCCATTTTTGGCCACAGCTGTATTATAAAAGTGAATTTCTAAATGGGTTATCTGGGGCCGATTTGCAAATATATTAAAGCCCTGGCAACTTAGAGACACTATAAAATGTATGAAAAGAGCCACAGCACTCTTTCTTTCCTTTTAGAGAAGCTCATATAACCCCTTGGAAGCCACAACTGATTCAAATGACTGAATGCTGTCAAAATTAAATCCACCCATCACAAAACGAGAACGCACATTTACGGTTCTGCTAAATCATTTTCTTGTCTTCTCTCTTTCCCTTTCTCTCTGTCTCTCTCTCTCTTTCTCTCTCTCTCTCTTTATAGACAAAACTCTGACTACTGTAGGAAAAAAAGTCATGATTCATGATCAAAAGTGGAATAATGGAAACGAAGTCAAGACAAGACCGAGGTGGAAACAGAACTGAACCATTTGCTGAGGCCGCAGAATGGAGTACGTGTGGCCTGTCCTTTCCTGGGGTGGCCGAGATGTGACGAGCAGGGTGCTCTGTTGGACAAAGCACGTTGTGAGGGAGTTGGTGACCTCTCGTCTTTTTCTGTGGATCAGTGCTGTTGTATGCCAAGGAAAACAGTTTCCCGTCTAAGACAGCCAGAGCAGTTCAGCAGTAAGCACCCAAAAAAGAACCGAGCCCCAGAAAGGAAACCGTTTTCTGGTGCTTTGCGTACGTCCAAGCCCCTACAAATGGAAGAAAGTTCCAATGTGCGCTTGCCATGCTTCCAAGTCTAGGCATTGTGGTGAATATTCAGGAACTGTTCACGAGACAGAATGTATTTTGTGGCAGGACAGAAGGGTGTCTTTCCAAGCAAACTGTGGTAAGCGTAGTGTTGAATGTGTTGCATGTCCGTGTTAGAAAACAGAATCCCGTCATCAGCTAATACAAATGATGTCCCAGAGCAGTGTCTGGTTCAAGCTTCTGTCAAATAGTTTCGCTTTTTCGCAGGGTCCCTGTGACTTCCCCACCAATGTACTTTTCTTTGTGAACTCACGTATTGTTGTGGTTTCACTCAGGAACAGATCTCAGGATGGAGAGAATCCTCAAACCTGAATAAAGCTTTTTCTTGCACTCACGCTTCTTCTGGAGGGTCTGAGAGATGAGGGGGATTCCTTCGGTGAGGCTTTGTACCTGGATGAAGAGCGGGGGCCCCCAAACCGGGCTGCCTCCCAGCATGGCTGTGGGCACGGGACTCATGGCACGAATATCAGGTTTACACAGATGCGGTGGGCTCCCGGGCTGGGCGAAAACCGTGTGTCTTTGGGGAGGAAGTGTGGGAATAAGGGGGTCTCCATGGATGGCTGTGATGCTTCCAGACACAGAGCATCAACACGGTTAATTCTTGGGCAGGGTTGTGTTAAAGGGAATTGTGTGACTTGGAGGCCGCCTGGGCTGCTACTGGGAAACACTCAGAACGCTATTCTCTTCCTTCAGGAGGATTTGTTTTCATGTTCTCTGTAACCTAAATCAAATGTGTGCCTGGCCAATTCTGTTCTTCTTCCTTCTCCCTCCCTAAAGTGGTAGACATTAGGGCAGGTAAGGAACCAGAAAAGGCCCCTTTGCGGATAGTATTTTTTTTTTTTTTAATGTACGAGTAATATTTAACGAGACAGGCAGATGGTGGATCGGAAGAGTACCTCCAAGGGGAGAAAGTGAATGCAAAGCTTCATTTGATAAAAGAGAACTGACAGAGAAAATTATTTTCCTACAAGAAAGGTAGCTGTTCTCTTCCCGGAGACTGTGGAATTCCCGCGTGGATTTTGGATTTCTTTTGCTTTCAGTGACCTTGCATCTCACCAGACACGAGGAAGGGTCTGGAGGGGGAGGTGGGCACTGTCCTCTCAGACAAAGCTTGTACAAATTCCTGAACCATGGATTTGCTAAAGTGACTGTATATACTTATATTCATAATTTAAATGATTAATTCTGGTCAGATAAATGTTGTTAAATTTGACAAATGTTTTATTACATTACATCAAATAAAGTTTATTTGTAGCTGTAATAAAGCAAATTAAGTAATGATTTTTAATGGAAGCTCTGCTGTCTTGACTATTGCTCTACGTGGAATAGCAGAAGGCCAAGTTTTGCTAAAATCCTAACACGTAGTTAAGACTGTCTTTAATTCATTGCGTTTCACTGTGAGGATTTATCCAGCTCGTAACTTTTTTTTTTTTAAAGAATAACTGACTGTTCATTCCTTGACTTAATTAGTGGGCATTTAATGGGCTTCTGCCACATTCAGCTCTGTGGACATCGAGGGAGCAAAGATGAGTAAAGAAGAAGCGTGCCGTCAGAGAGAAGGCAGACGTTTCTCAGATGTCCACCATATCACATAGCGAGCGGTGTGGCAGCGTGTAGGGAATGTCCTGTTTCTTTCCCATAGTAGAAGACAAGGCATTATGGTTAATTGGATTGATTCAGGTTTTTAAGTGAGTTTGTTTAATATTTTTTGTCATGACCTTAGTTATTCACATGGGCTCTTTATGGTGCCTGACTCGAATGCCTGGTCATTGAACTCTGCCTTCTCCCGGCTCCAGGGGCTGGACAGTGTGCGCTGTGCTTTCCAAGCAGAGCTGCCGAATGAAAGGAGGGGGTGGAAGCTGAGAGAGAATGAGAGCAATATCCAACACTTTATACTACTTCACACATGACATAATTTGTGCCAAAGGTACAGCTTTTGTTTTAACCCAGAATTGGGGAAATCACTGAAAGAAACACTTCACACATATTTTATGAGTGTTCAGCAAGAATGGCTGTGATGACTCATCTCTCTTCTCACTCGGGGGTGTCAGCTGTCAGACTGCAAGGCTGCGCATTGGGAAATGGTGCTTAGGAAACAGTACTTGTAAGCTGTCACTTAATGACGGTTACCTTAGCGGTTGGTTTTATTATCAGGGACGCTCATAGAGTTCCTGGGTTTTCTGGAAATGGTTTCATCATTCTTAAAGCCTTCACCACAGTGTCATGTGCTTGATATGCTTGTATCATATTTTTTTCGGTGATCATATTTTCTTTCGTGCAGTTTTATTAGCTGCATTGATTATAGGCATCATAGGCATAATATCAATGAAGATACCGACAATTTTTCAGGTAGTTTATGCTAATACAATGATTGCTCGAATTGCCATCTGAGGTGGCAGACATTTTCCTTGCAGCATTTTGACTCTCAACCAAGTCCTCCATTTAAGGGATAGAAATGTTTACAAAATCCTGCATCTTTCAATGGTCTGTGCTTCCCATCTCAGGACCTTCACACATGCTTTCCACCTTCTGTCTGGAATATTCTTCATGTTTTCAAATATTTATTTAATGTATGTGTTCGTCATAGTTTAGTGCATCTTTAGGGGTGGTGATAGTGTCTGTTTCCCTCATCAGTATGCCCAACACTTTGCACTGTGCTTGCAACATTTATAGGAAGCATGTAAAAAAGAATATGTCTTAATGGGAAGGAAAGAAGGAGAAAAGGAGGGAGAGAAAGAAGGAAGAAGAGGGAAAGAGGAAGGCCAGAGTTTACTTGGCGTCCTTGTTAATTTTCAGATGACACTATCGAGGGAACTTGGTGTGACCAAGTGACATGTTCAGTGAGTGGGACAGAAGGGGCTGGAATTAAGCTCTCCTGCGTGTGGCGTAGGGCAGGCCCTCCACGACAGGGTCCTGCTCCTTTTGCATGAGCTTCTCATATCAAGAGAGCAACCTTTTCCTAATTTTCTGCACTAGTAGAGCAGAGCCGTGTATGTGTTATGGCCCATATGTTGAAACTTGTTTATCTAAAGCTAGCCAGATGGTCCCTCCCAGCGCACAAAGAAGCCATTCTGAAACTTCCAAGGGGTCAGTGCATTTAGGAAGCACGGGGAGAAACGCATGTTGTGATGTCGTTCCTTCCTTAGTTCAAGCAGTGTAGATCACAAAAGAAAAACCTGGTCAGACATGCGGTGTGAGGCAGGCAGACCTTGAGAACCATCTCAAGGGATCCAATTCCCAGAGACAAGTTTATTTTACTGGATTTCTCTTTAAACTTGCTTTGTCTACATCTTCTATGGAGAAGGAAAGTAATTTCTTTACTTAAAAAATTTTGCTTTTGGGGTACCTGGGGGGCTTAGCGGGTTAAAGCCTCTGCCTTTGGCTCTGGTCATGATCTCAGGGTCCTGGGATCGAGCCCATCAGGCTCTCTGCTCAGCGGGGAGCCTGCTTTCCCCTCTCTCTCTGCCTACCTCTCTACCTACTTGTGATCTCTCTCTTTCTCTGTCAAATAAATAAATCAAATCTTTAAAAAAAAAAAAAAAACTTTGCTTTTTAAGCTCCTGGTGGCTAAATAAATTAAACAGAACAAAAAATATTACTTATGCAGTCCAAGCAACAGAGATGTGATGTGATCATCAATACAAGATGTAAAAGCAAAATTTGCTATGCTAATCAGAAGCAGAAAATGAGAGAGGTTGATAGCCATCGGAAGTAGACTGGCAGATAACAATTATGTTGGGTGTTTGGTATTAAGAAAATGCTGAGTGGAGGGAATTAAGACATATTGTAACTATGGCTCTCTGAACACACATGAAATCTTAGATTCTATTCAAACTATAAAATTTATGCTCAGAGATTATAGAACAAAGGGAAAGTAATGGATAAGAAATATTCAAGAGGCTATAAAGAAAGGAAAGTCTAATGCATGGTTCTTTCTCTAAGAAATTCATTCATTTTCAACTTGCTCATTTATTCCCATACATATTTATTAATATGTCAGAGTCTGAGCACTAGAACCTAGTGGTGAGTAAGAGAGAAATGATCTCCATTCTTGTGAAGCTAAAACTCTATCAAGGAAGCTGAATGTTACACAAATGATTCTAATCCAATGTGATACATGTTATGGTAAGGCAAAGACGAGGAGGTTCAGAAAGAAGTGCACACTTCAAAATATTGATGAGAACATTTAAATCCTACCGGAGAAGAGAACTGATCATCCAAAGTAGCAGATGGTAAGAAAGATCTAGATTTTATCTTTGATGTATATTATGTAATATTTTTAATGGTGTCAAATTACCTTTCTCAATTACATTTTGATTGGGCTATTATTAAAACGCTCTTTATTCTTTTAATCCACACGGTCTCACAGTGGGAGAGATGGCACAGAGCAACGAAAAGATAGCAGAAAGTCTGCTGTGAGCATAAAAGTTTGTCACCTGTAGGAAAAAGAACCGTATCCACAGAGAACTGTCGAATCTCATGGATGATCTAGAGTAAACTCCTACTGTTTAGCAGGTGAGAACGTGCTAATGTAGAGCTGTTGTTTTGTCTGAATTTGTTTAAAGGAGAGTGGTGGAAAGCCATGCTATCTTTGGTGAAGAAGTTTTAAAAACTGTGGTGTAGCTGTGTGTTTGCAAAATACAATAAAATAGAACGAATTAGAAGAAAAGTGAGGTAAAAATACAAAATATAAGTTCAATTTTTTTCTTAATAGGTCAATAGACCTAAAATGACAGTTCAGTAAATATGATCAGAACAAACTTAAGATTGGAGAAACAGAAAGAAAAAAAAAATCACAAACACTGGTCATTGTCCCCCACAAGTGTACGGTTAGGGAAAACCAAGCTGTTCCCGGGCTGAGAAATGACCAGCACAATCATGAAACGCACAGGACTCTGTGTGCAGGGCTCTCCCCCAGCATGCTGTGACTGTGGGAGGCAGAGGGGCTGTGCTAAGGGGGTGGGGGGTGGGGGAGATGACACCTGGCTTAGGAGCCGTGCAGAGAAGTGGCCTGCAATCACCCATCAGAGCCAGCAGACAACCCAAATTTCCCCTGTGTTCCTCCTCTTTATCCACAATTAAATTGAATCCAGAATGCTGACCTGAAGGCACTGAAAGGTATTTAATTTTTAGAATGATTATATTAACCAAACTGAGCTTAAATAGGGCAGAGAAGTAGAGACTAAATTTTGACAGTGTCATCAACAATTTGAAGGAGAAAATTTGTGATATAGGAAAGGAGAAGGTTCATAGGAAGCGACCACTCTGCCTTCTGTCTTAAACCCAGCGTGTTTGAAATTTCACTCTGAGTAAAAATTATCTAGTGAGCTTGTTTTTTTCTTAAGAATTTTTTTTAAAGAAAACTCCATGTCCGACGTGGGGCTTGAACGCAGAACCCCAACAGTAAGAGTCACTCAGTTGCCCGACAGCCAGCCAGGTGCCCCGAGGGAGCTTGTTAAACATGAAAACTCCTGGGTGCCATTTTCAGAAATTCTGATTCATTATGTCATGGTGTGCAGTGGACGGTGAAGAGGGCCATTAGCCAACCTACCAGGCGATTCTGGGGCACCTGAGCTGGGTTCCAAGTGTTGAGAATTGCTATTCCCAAACATGCTGGCAGTCTGAATCATGTAGCTGATTCTGTGTGCAGTTAGTGTGGAAAAGCATAATGAATATGAAATAATAGTATCTAAATCATTCGTATACAGTTCTAGCATCTTGTCGGAGAAATACACAAGACACTCACAAATTCTCTCACATAGTCTTTAGTACTCAGTCCCTGCACCAGAAATCCAGCAGTTTTGTGGAAGAAAATAACCCCCAGATCACCTTAGATCATTTTCAATTATATGTAAGGACATATGGATTTTGGTTTTAAGTGCAGACCTGGCTAATTCCTACATTACGGAGTAACTCCTGGAATTAAGTAATTAATATTGGTGGAAGCACAGGGTCAGCTGAGAATCAGTGCCTCACCTTTCTGTTCCCATGCCAAGCAGCTGATCAAATGTTTGTCAACAAAGCAAAGACTAGATCTTTGAAAATATGCGTTGGATATTAGCCATTGAAAATTAGATGTTGACTTTGGCCAAGGTCCATGCTTTTACTACTGTGTGTGTGTGTGTGTGTGTATTATGGCAGAGATTAATACAGCTCACATAGGTTGAGTGTTTCTTACTCATCAGTCATTCTGCTAATCCTCACAACAGCCCCAGGAGGGGGTTTTTATCTCCATTTTGTAAGGGACCTGATGCGTGTGGAGTTCAAGGATGCTAACCTGTAAGTAGCAGAACAGCCCTCCGGCTTGACGTGTACTTTTTCTTTCACCCTCCCTTCCATTCCACAGAATGCATCTCAGTGATTCCGACTGGTTTTGTGGGTCTGGAAGTGTGCATCTGAACTCTGAGAAACTCTTGGGTCCCTGAATTCCCAACCGCAGTTGTTCAAGGTTACAGCCTGGATAATGTGAAGAAGGCAAAGGTTGTGATTTTACTTCTTAATCCTATTCTTGGTTCCCTCCATATCCGGGTACCTAGCATCTCAGTGTTTTCTCCCGGTTTGTAATTCTATTGCAGCTTGCCTGTGATGGTTAATTTTATGTGTTAATTTGACTGGATCACAGTGTGCCCAGAGATTTGGCTAAGCATGATTTCTGGGTGTGTCTGTGAGGGTGTTTCTGGATGAAATTAGCATTTGAATCCATAGACTGAGTAAAGCAGATCACCCTCCCTTGTGTGGGTGGGCTTTGTCCAATGCCTTGAGGGTCTGAATAGAATAAAAAAATTGGAGAGTGGGAGAATTAACTCTCTGCCTGACTGGCTGAGCCGGAACATTGGTTTTCTCCTGCCCTTGGACTGTGACCGCCAGCCTTCTGGTTCCCAGGCCTCTGGACTTGGACTGGACTACACCACCAGCTCTCCTGGGTCTCCAGCCAGCACATTGTGGGACTTCTCAGCCTCCATAATCACGTGAGCAATTCTTTATAATAAATCTCTCTCTCTCTATGAAACTCTCTATGTAGATTATATGTATGTATATGTATGTATAACTATATCAATAGAATATTGGTTTACATTTATATAAAGATATATATATATATATATATATATATATAACACCTATATATGATATATACAAAATAACCTACTGGTTCTGTTTCTCTGAGGAACCCTAAAATGCTGCCCTAATTGCTATTCCTCCTAGAATATGTGCCTTTCCATATTCTCCTCATTAAAACTTATCTCTTCTGTGCCCCACTCTTTCATCTTTTGCCATCTCTAAACTGTCAGCCAATGAGTCAAATACACTAATCCATATTCAGGGGCAATGTCCCCTTCATACAAGGTCCATAGTTACACTGAGACAGGCAATCCTTTGGATCAATGTCCGAGAGAGTGTGGATAGGAATTTGAGACAACGGGACAAGTTGGTGGGGGCAGTAGTCGCTCACATCATACCTGTGTGCCTCCTTCATTGTCTAGGATTCACAGTCCTACTGTGGCTTAGCTACTTACAGACCCCAGGGGCCCTTGCAGCTGAAAGCATACCCAGATCCATGTATGTGACTTGGGCCAGGTCTTTCTTCTGCTCACAATGGCGCTAACAACTCTCTTTTAATTTAATTTAATTAATTTATTTAATTTTTTCTAAGATGTTATTTTTGAGCAATCTCTACACGCACTGTGGGGCTCGAACTTACAACCCCGAGATTAAGAGTCACGTGCTCCTCCCACTGAGCCAGCCAGGCACCCCAGCAACTACTAGCTTTTGAGAGAGAGAATGAATGAGGGTAATTAAATAACAGCGGACATATGTGGGGGAGGCTTGGCTAGTTGCCCCCAGCCTGGACTCTGTGGAGACGTGCTCCTGGGAGACCGAGTCAGCCGCTCTTCCACCGGAAGAGAGCAATTCCAGGGAAGAATGTTTACTGTCATCCCCATTTTTCTGTCAATTTCCTCATCAATGGCTCTGTATGAAATGTTAGAATATATTTGGGAAGTGGAGATAAAATCACCACCTGGTACTATTCCGGGTGCATGAATCAAAGATTATGCTTTATACTGTTTCATTCTCCTGGCTCGTAGACATTTAATTGCAGCAAGCTTTTAAATATTGGCTTTTAACTTATCTGCAAAAAAAAAAAAAAATTTTTTTTAGTTAATTAAATCAGTTAAGGGAAAATTGGTTCTAATTCCCATTCATCCATTTGGATCATGCAAAGCACAGATTTTTTGGATGGAAACCATCCCTTAAGTATTAAATATTATAACATAATTTGTAGAGAGGCACCCAAGTTTACGGCCCTACTATGTAATTTAAAATGAGATAGCATGTCTTCACTTCCGTATTACCACACAAAAAAAGGAGACCTGTTTATGTAATTTATCTACCATTGGCGAGGACAGATGAGAAAAAGACTTATGTTTTCATAAAAAGAATTCATAACCAGAGTTTTAGAATGATCTTATTGGACAAGTCTGAGCTTCTGAAAAAATAAAGCAGAGCTTTTAAATTTGATATTTCAAAAAAGTGGAAAATAATGCAGTGTAATAAACACCCATTCATCTATTATGTTGTCATTTTGTCACATTTTCAAGTCCTTATTAATAAAAAAATTGATAATAATTAAGGGCCCCTTGTCCCCTTTATTAGAGGTGTCTGGTATTGGGAAAGTTGTCTAATCTCTGTTTCATCCGTGAAACAGATGACGGAAATGCATCCGTCATTTCCTCTGTAAAATGGGGGATAATACTGTCCAGTACCTGCTGGGGTTGTTGAAAGCTGTGAATGAGTTAACAGTGTAAAGAGTGGAGAACAGTGCCCTCCTTGGCCATTGTTCTTACCCCTCCTCTAGCCCATTCTCCTGCCATAGGCAGGCACTTTCCTCAAGTTATTCTATATCCCTCTAATCAGTGCGTGTCTGCTTTTAATACATGAAGATTGTATTTTCTAAAAATCTCTTTAACTATGTATATTTTACACGTTTGCCATACTGTGTCTGGCATCCTTCTGCACCCTGCTTTTGTCTCAGTGCTAGGTTTTTGAGATCTCTTCCTCTTGGGAGTTATAGTCCAGGTTTATCCATTTTAGTAGAGAAAACTCATGTTGCAAATAAGCTAGTGTTTTATATCTTCTCGAACATTTAATAGGATTTGTAGAAGAAATATTTCTATAACCTTTGCAAGAAGATTATTGGACATTATAAATCCCTATGCACTCTTCATTTGGACTTAAATTTCCTGCTCGTTGTCACCCATTAACCAATTCTCAGCTCATTTGTTCATTTTTATCATGTACTTACTAGATTTATATAACTTAGGTATATTTAGTAGAGTTTATTATAAAAAATGCACTTAATCATTAATATACTATTGGTAAGCTTCATATTGCTAGGGACCTCATTCCTTTTATTTTGTTATTAATTTCATGAGTCCTGTCTCAGTTTAGCAATAAGCAATATCCATAACTGGATTCATGAACTAAATTAAAAAAAGAATTCTCCATTCATTCCATCAAAAACATTTCCAATCAAAATTTACATTGTTACATTTAATACTTATCAATATGTGCGATACATTTGAGTTTTGGCCAATAATAATTTAGTAGTAATTCATGTAATAGTAATTAGACTTAATAAGAATTAGCAATGTGAATTACTACTTAAAATAGTTATTTATTGATAATTTTTTAAATCAAGAAAAACTTTTTTTTTGAAGAAAAAATTTTAACCGTCAGAGTCTTAAAGGCACATTTTTAAATTTTTTCCAATTTATCATTATATACACATATCTGTAACAGGTGATAAGTTGATCAGAATAAGATGTTCAAACATAAAAACATTACGTTGAGATAAACTTCAGTGGAATATGGAATGGAAATACAAGTTTAAAAAAAAAGATAAAATTTCCAAATGTTAAACAAGAGCAGTTTGTGTAATTTTAAAAATAGATAGTATTTGTTATCTGATACCACTTTTGAATAGATTTAAATGGATGACATCACTGTTTTATTTTTTAAATGTCAGTATTTCTAACAATTGCAAACTTACATCTTCTGCAACTATTCACATTTATGATTTAAAGTTTTGCATGTCTAAAATTTGCAAGTGGCTGCATAGTTTTTCAAAATTACCGTATGGAGTACATGTGCAAAAAATGTAGGAACCCAACAGCTCTAGAGCTCGCCTGATTGCTGTGTAGGAGGCAGTGTATATCCTTAACTAGATTTTGCCAAATTCCAAGTCGTTGCCCCATTTTACACTCCCACTAACAGTATATGAGAGTTCTTACAGTTTCACATTTTCTCAAACACTTAGCATTCTCAAACACTCAACTTTTAAGGTTTTGCCAGTCTAAAGGGTGTAAAATGCTGCTGTCACTTTGTGGTTTTAGGTTTGCACTTTCCTGATTACTGGTGGGGTTGAACGTCTTTATCATGTGTGGTTTGGTCATTTCCTGTCATTTCCTCTTCTGCAGGCTGCCTACCTCATATCTGTGCCTGTTTTCCAATTGTTAATGTCCATATTTGTAACATGGGGAACTCGTTTTTACAGGTTGAGTTTTGCAGCTTATTCTGGGGCAAACACCTTTATACATCTCTACCTACTAAGTATGACATAAAATGTGTGCATCAAACATCGCATATGTGGACAACTGGAATTCCTGGGAATATTTGTCCAGGGTTGCCGTTGCAGATAGGTGGGGTTTTCTAGACTTGAACGATTTTAGGCAGTGGTGGTGGTGGTGGTGGTGCTTGAGAAATAATATAAAGATGAATCTATTTTCTTACTTTCCACAACAATGTTTATTAATCCCTTACCAAATGAAAGTAGAAAACCCTCAGAATGGGGTTATTTTTTAGATAATTCTCATTTTAAAAGCATTTTATTTTTAACTCTGAAATATTAAAGAATTATTACCATACTTATTACCATAATCATTACCATAATTATTACCAATTATGTTGGTAAAGTGCTTGTTCGAGGGAGGTGGGCACCTTTGGCAAAATGCACCATCACAGCTGATCTCTAGGACACACTACAAGTACTCAGGTGAGAGAAAGTTCTAGAACAACTACCACAGTCCTGGAAACAGAGATCTTTGCATGTAGAACAATTCTTATAATCTGGGAAGTGGAGGAGAGTTTGAGAGAGGAGAGAGTTGCATGAGATTTCCCAGTATAATCGGTATACGGGGTGCAAAGTAGTGACTCTTCGTGATCCTTTTTAATCACTTTTATTTTTGGTAATCTAGTTTTTTTCCTTCTTGACAAATTTCAATAATTACAATTATTGGGAAAAATAGGATTCATTTTTGTGGAAATTCACTTGGCAGACATCTTCGAAATGATATTTTTGTTCAAAAAAGTTTAACTGAATTTTTATAAAGCATTTTTTCCACAGCCGACTAGAGTCAGCATACTCCTTTTTGGTAACTTTCAGAAGAATCCGTAATTGATCAGAGGAAAGCAAAACCAAACCCCTTCACCCATTCCTACTTGAAAAAAAAATGCCTGGTTTTTTTTCAAAGATTTTATTTATTAGAGAGAGAGAGAGAGAGGTAGTAGGCAGAGAGAGAGGGGGAAGCAGGCTCCCCACTGAGGACCTCTCCTGGGGAGCCTCTCAGGCTTCCCAGGACCCTGAGATCACTACCCGAGCCCAAGGCAGAGGCTTTAACCTACTGAGCCACCCAGGCGTCCCTATGCCTGGTTTTCAATGCAATGTATCTCTATAGTGTCTGGCAGAATTGAAACCATGAAAATTGTTAAGCAGATTCTAATGATTTGGGAAGTTCTGGCTTGCTTCCCACCACTGACATGCAAGAATGTGCTGAGATTCTGACCGCTGACATGCAAGAATGTACTAAGATTGGCCTCATCTCAAAGTGTTCAAGAAATAGGTTCGTCTAAATGGGGTTAAAACTGTGTGAAACCCAGGGGTCCTCAGTCTTCACGGATCTGACCTCTCCTTGGACACCGAGTCACATGGGGCAGCAGGGAATCCTGTCTTCAGTATCTTTCCCTCCCCGGGTATTTGAGAAATTTGCAAGTGGCTGCTTAGTTTTTCGAAATGACTTTTTGGGGTACGTGTGCAAAAAACCCTGTAGATGGCCAGTAGCTCTACAGCATGCCCAAAGTGAGAAGCCATCCGTGTCCCTCCTCACCCCGTGTTGATCGTTCCTTATCACCTCAGTCAGCTGTCCACCCTTCTTAGGTCACTACTTGACGCTTGGTGGCCATCTCCTCTTCTGTTTCTGCTACACAACAAAGGTAGATTCGAGCCTTGCTTATGTCAGAGGTGAGATCAGGCTGTCACACTGAGCAAACATTGCATGTGTGTCTGTAGACAAGGGAATTACAAGATAGAAAATATGGCAGCGGATCACTGCCCCCACAGCCCGCTGGCCACGTCTGCCTACCACTGGGAATTCTCCCGAGCTCTTACCTGAGCTCGCAGCTCCACCAGCCTCTCCCCGCAGTGGGAAGGCCAGGCTCCGTTCTTCCTGCTGGCATGTAACGTGAAGGAAAATCAGTCAGTTCTAAAGCTGTACTTACTACCTCATCTATTCTAATACGCCCCTAGTTGTAAGATGTGGCATTATTCTGTGGGCCTCTGGCCCAGTCAGGGATTTGTTTCCACAGGTGCTAATTACAAAGGTGTGGGGGAACCACAAAGGCAAATTCAGAAACCTGGGGCTAACCTCGGAGAAGCTGTCACCATCTCAATAAAGAATGAGAAGTGGGAGATGTTACGGAAACCCATAAGGAGAGAGAATGGTAGAGCAGGCTGCCTGAGTCAGGTGCGCTGCTAGGGAAAGAACCAGGCAGTGCGTGCTCCCCCCTTCCTCTCCTCCCTCCTTCCCATCCCCCTCCAGACCTCCCCACGGGTCCATACTGAGCAGAAGCAGAGGGCACAGGAGCATATCTGCATGGTGTCATGATCACAAGAAATGTGGAAGGTGGACCTGGGTGGACGAGACCTTTAAGGAGCCACTACAAAAGAAGGACCTCTGCCTGTTAAACTCGGAGACGCTGGTCCCTTACCACCTAGAATTTTTAGTTTACACTTACTGAACTAAAGAACGCTATTAGACGTATAAAGAAAGGGATTTATTTTTATCACGCAGTACCTTTCTGAATTAAAATAACTTTTCAGGGGCACCTGGGTGGCTCAGTCATTAATAGTCTGCCTTTGGCTCAGGTCATGATCCCAGGGTCCTGGGATTGAGCCCCACGTCAGGCTCCCTGCTCCACAGGAAGCCTACTTCTCCCTCTCCCACTCCTCCTGCTTGTGTTCCCTTTCTTGCTGTCTCTCTGTCAAAAAAATAAATAAAATCTTTTTTAAAAATTTAAAAAATAAATAAAATAAAATAACTTTACACGTCAATGCCATATAATAGTGTAATTATTCTGAAAGCATTTTGTGCCAGATATTTTTTTTCCAGTGGCCACAATAATAGTTCTTGTCCCATATGTGCTTCTAGAACCTTACTACTTCCACGTGAAGTGAGAAAGCCTATTTCCTCCTGCTTGTATCAGGGTGAGTTTGTGACTTGCTCGTAACCCATAGAGAGTATCAGCTCTGGCATGATTTCTGAAGCTAGATCTGAGAAGATGAGTCAGATGCCACTTGCTTGCTAGAATGTTTGCTCTGGAACCCAGGGCCTCTGTGATAAGAGTCTCAGTGGTCTGTGGCTGCCATGCTGAGAGGAAGCCCAAACTCACCCAACTCCTGAGGGATCACATGGAAAAGCCCCCTATGTGAAGGGAGAAAGAAGAAACTTTGCCAGATTCCAGCTGCTCTTGCTTCCCCTACCTCTGCAGCGTCTGTCCCAGCTTCTAAGAGGCTGCAATCGCGTGAGATATTTCTTAACCAAAACCACCCAGCCAAGCCCTTCCTGAATTCCTGGCCCACAGAAAGTGTGAGAAATAACAAAGGGATTGTTGTTTTAAGCCACCCAGTTTTGAGGTGATTAAGTGATACAGCAGTATGAACCAATGCAATTTCAAATGTCAGTTACACTCAACAGATGTAGAACTAAGAATGTGTCTAATTAACGGAAGTCATGGCAATATGAATAACCATGGCCAAGTTTGCACATGCACAGGCAGTGACAACGATGTCATGTTGGTCCCCTGGCCAACAGCAATTGTGAAATGCCATCTATTTTAAGATGCGTGGCAGTGGAAGAAAACATATGCTACTTAGCATTGAAAAAAATGTGGTAAAATTGGTGCAAAGGAGGGACAAAGACCGTGAAAAGAGTTAGGGAACTGGTAGGTAACGTGACTTTGTTTGAAAAAGCTTAATGTTTCGTCATTAAGATGATACATACTCATTAACAAAAAATAACAAAACAAAACGTAAGAACAAATGCAAAAAACCTACTAAGACAATAAAATCACCCAAATCTCACCATCCAGAGATAAACTCCTAGATTTCTAAACGTACATGGACACACATATAAAAATGTGGGCATATGCATGCTTTATAAATAAATTCATCCTACACGACAGCCTGTTTTTTTCTCACTTGAAAACATGTTGATTTCCTGTTTCTGCCTTAATATATGAAACACTACCTATTTCTTAATGATAGCAGAATATCTTATTCACTTAACTAATCATTTAATGATGGACATTTTGTTTTGCCTTATCTTTTCAATTTTGCTTGTATGATGATGCAAACAAGTATATCTTTGTACATATGTTTTCCCTGTTGTGTAACTATCTCTTTGTGGAGAATTTCTAGATACAAGATTTTTAGATTGAATGGGTTGCCCAGTTATAATGGTGGTTGATAACAGTGCCTCCCAGAAAGGTTGTATCCATTCATACTCCTATCAACAGCTTTTAAAAATGCCCATATTCTGTCTCCTTTGCCAAAGAAGCAGTGCAGAGCATATTACCCCAAAGTGTGCTGTTTTAGTATATTGATTATTTTGAATTAAAGGCACTTGAAAAATGGCAGATGCAGTCTGAGCACTTTGACCCTCCTTTTTATTAAATCTCCCATGTGAAAGGTGTTCTCTCACCTTTCCTCCTGGTACATCCCCGTACCAGGAGGAAGGAGAACATTTTTATTACCAGTGACAGGGAACTGAGGTTGAAAGAAATCTGTTCAAACAGACCTTGTTAAAATAAATCTTATCTTCCTTTAGGCTCCCCATATAGTTACTTTTCTACAATTACCTCTCTTTGTTCAACCTACTATAAAGCCCATAGGTTTTACCCGTTCTTTGGGTCTCATTCCTTAGGAAGTCTCCTACATCATGTAAAACTTAATATAAATGTGTGTCCTTTTCTCCTGTTAGTATGTCTTATATCAGTTTAATTCTCAGGCCCAGCTGGAAAACCCTAAGAGGGTAGAGGTAAAAATTTGCCTCCCCTACACAAACATTTGGCTTGTCATTCATCTGATGCCAACATTATGGTTTTAAAAGATTTCTTTTAAAAAGTTGTAGGATACAAAATCAAGATACAAAAATCCATTGTGTTTCTATATATTAATAAGAAACCAATCCCATTTATAGTTGCATCAAAAAGAACAAAATACTTAGGAATAAATTTAACCAAGGAAGTGAAAGACCTTTACACTGAAAATTATAAGACATTAATGAAAGAAACTGAAGAAGACACAAATAAATGAAAAGATACTCTGTGCTCATGGATTGGAGTAATTAATATTGCTAATATATATATATTATCCAATGTAATCTTCAGATTTAATGCAACCCCTATCAAAATTCTAATGGCATTTTTCACAGAGCTAGAACAAACAATCCTAAAATTTGTATGGAACTACAAAAGACCCCAAATAGCAAAAACAGTCTTGAGTGAGAAGAATAAAGCTGAAGGCATTGCTCTCCCAAATTTCAAACTATATTATAAAACTATAATAATCAAAACAATACGGTTTTGGCATAAAAACACACATAGATCAATGGGACAGAATAGAGTACCCAGAAATAAATGTTGCCAATGTGGTCAATTAATTTACAACAAAGGAGCCAAGAATATACAATGGGGGAAAGGACAGGGTCTTCAGTTAATGGTGTTGGGAAAACTGAACAGCCACATACACAAAAAGAAAGAAACTGGACCACTATCTTACACCATTCACAAATATTAACTCAAAATGATAAAGACTTGAACATAAGGCCTGAAACTATAAAACTCCTAGAGAAAATATAAGCAGTAAGTTCCTTGAGGTAGATCTTAAAGATGATGATTTTGGATTTGACACCAAAAGTAAAAGCAACAAAAGCAAAAGTAAATAAGTAGGAGGACTACATCAAACAAAATAGCTTTTGCAGAGCAAAGGAAACCATCGACAAGATGAAAAGGCAAACTACTGAATAGGAGAAAATATTTGCAAATTATGTGTCTGGTAAGGGGTTAATATCCAAAATGTGGAAAGAACCTGTACAACTCAATAGTAAGAAAATATGGTTAAAAGTGGACAAAGGACCTGAAGACTTTTTTGCACAGAGGACATATAGATAGATGGCCAAAGATATGTGAAAAAATGCTGATCGCTAATCATCAGGGAAACGTACCTGTTCAAATAGCTATTTTCAAAGAGGTAAGAAACAACACATATTGGCAAGAACGTGGAGAAATGGAAACCCTTGTGCTCTGTAGGTGAGAACAACTGATAGGGTTATTATGGAACACAGTATTGGAGGTTCCTTAAGAAATTAAAAATAGAACTATCATCTGATCCAGCAACCCCACTTCTGGGTATTTATCTGCAAGAAACAAAAATACTCAAAAAGATATATGCACTCCCATATTTATTGCAACATTATTTACAATAGACAAGATATAGGAACAATGTAAATGTTCACTGACAGATGACTCAATAAAGAAAAATGTGTACTATATACACAAAAGAATATTATTCTGCTATAAAAAAAGAAATGAGATCTTGCCATTTGCAACAACATGGATGGATCTTGAGGGCATTACGCTAAATGAATTAAGTCAGAGAGAAAAAGACAAACACTATATAATCTCACTTATATATAGAATCTAAATACAAAAACAAATCTAAAAACAAACGGACAAGCTCATAGACGGAGAGAATAGCTTGGTGGTTTGTGGAGGTAGAGGTTGGGGTGTGAGTGAAATGGGTGAAGGTGGTCAAAAGGTACAGACTTCCAGTTATAAATAAATAAGTCATGGGGATGTAATGTACGGCATGGCAACTATGATTAATAATACTGTTCTGCATATTTGAAAGTTGCTAAGAGTAAATCTTAAAAGTTCTCATTGTAAGAAAAAAGAATTCTGTAACTATGTATGGTGATGAATGTTAACTAGGGTTATTGTATTGATTATTTCACAATATATACAAATATCAAATCCCCAAGTTGTATACCTGAAACTAATATAATGCTGTGTGTCAGTTATGCCTCAATTTAGAAAAAATGGAGGGTGAGGGGAAGTTTACCATTAAAATAGTTTTATTAGCATTTTAGAAAATAAACAATATATCATTTTTTGGTCCATTCTAATTTATTTTATTTGTAAATTGGCTATAGACTTTGGCCATTTTTTAAAAAATTAATTGATTTGTAAGAGCTCCTCATAGACTGGTAGTAATTCTTTGTCCGACATGTGTGTTACTAAATGGTTTTTCCTAAGTCTCTTAAACTTCTTTAATTGTGGTATTTTGTTTTTGTTTTCGCTGCCAGGAAATAGTTAACTTCTATGTAAATTTCTATGGTTTCTGGCTTTGGTGTCAAGTTAAGAAAGAGACATTCCACTCTATTATTCTTGGGAGTGTTTTCTCAGACATTTTTTCAATTTTTCCATTTATTAACGCTCTTTATCTAACTGGAATTTAATTTATGAAATGTGACTTTTCCCTAAATTGGCTAGCTGGTTGTCCCAAATTACTTAGTGAATGACAATTCCTTCCCCTGTGATTTGAAATGGCACATTTATTCTCTAAATTCTCACGATACTTGAGCTTTTCTGGGATTTTTGACTCTGCTCCTTGGCAGTCTGTCTTTCTTGTGCTGGTACCATGCATGTTGTTTTTGTGGTTGTCTTTACTATTATTGCTGAATACAATAGGGATGAATACATTTTTAAAAATTTTTTTATTTGAGTTTTTGTTGTTGCTGTTGTAAATGTGGTAATTTTCTCACTAGTTATGGTTGGTGTATGAAAAGAGCAATTGCATTGTTGTATCTTTATTTTGAAACTAGCTATCTTACTGATTCTCTTAATAGTTCTAAAAGTTTTACAGTTTGTTTTTCCTGGAGTTCACAAGTAGAAAATTATATTAGCTGGAAATACTAATAATTTTGCATTCTCCAAGCATGTATGCTTCATTTCATTTTCTTGATTAATTGCGTTTTCTTCAATGTTCAGAATGATACTAAACAATTGTACTGGTCTGAGATATCTGATTTCTGGCTTTAAAGGAAATAGTTCCATTATTTATCCATTCAGCATAACGCAAGCAAGCCTTAGAGTTACAGTGTATATTATTTTTTAATATTCACACAATATCCATTAAGTCCTACATCACAGTTTTTTAAAAAAAGAATCTCAAATAGATTTGAAATCAAACAAATGTTTTTGGCAGCTAAGAGAGTATGGTATGTTAATTTATTTACTAATATCAAATTATCCTTGCAGTCTAGAATGAATTGCACTCATTCGTGATCTCTTATCCTTTCAGTATTCCATTCAGTTATCTCTTCTAATATTTCATTTAGGATTTTTGTGGTCAATATTCATAAGTGTGGATAGTAGCTTCCTTTTTGTTAAGGTTTGGCAATAGTGTCATGTTGCTTAAAACATATATTTGGAATGTATCCTTTTCCTTTAAACTGTTCCAGGGTTCAGTAGAGAAGTTTATCCTATTTGGCTTTTAAAATTGGGTGCCTGGGTGGCTCAGTCGATTAAGTGTCTGCCTTTGGCTCAGGTCATGATCCCAGGGTGCTGGGATTGAGTCCCACATCAGGGTCCCTGCTCAGCGGAGAGCCTGCTTTGCTTCTCCCTCTCCCTCTGCCTCTTCCCCCTCTCCCCACTGCTCGCACTCTCCCACTCTCTCAAATAAATAAATAAAATCTTTAAAAAAAAAAAGGATTTGCTCACATGATTATACCGGGTCTTTTGATAGGTGGCTTTAAAAAAAAAAAAAACACGACTGGGGCGTCTGGGTGGCTCAGTGGGTTAAAGCCTCTGCCTTTGGCTCAGGTCATGATCTCAGGGTCCTGGGATCGAGCCCTGAGTCGGGCTCTCTGCTCAGCCTGCTTCCTTCCTCCCCACCCCCCGTCTGCTTCTCTGCCTACTTGTGATCTCTCTCTCTGTCAAATAAATAAATAAAATCTTTTAAAAAACCCACTTTTTCATTTTCTTTTGACTTTGGTTTCAAGGTAAGAAACACTATCCAATTTAAATTTTATTAAGTGTTTGATCACACTTTTGTATTGCCTATTATAAATATCTATCTTTAGCTAATTTTGTGCTTGTTCTTTAAGTAGATATATCATATTTTGGGTTAAATACTAATTAAATATTTTATGCTAGTATTTTGATAAAGGACGTATTTTTCAAGCAGCACAACAGCTCTAACAACAACAACAAAATATGTGGCTGAATTGGCCATAGCTGAGTTAAATTTTAATTGGTGACAGTTATGCTCATTTCAAAGTTGAATATTATTATATAAGAATTGCCCTATGTCTGCAAGTCTCAAAAAAACTTTTCCTCTTAATGGATTTTTTTTAAAGCTTTTTCCCTTGGGGTGTCTGGGTGGTTCAGTTGGTTAAGTGTCTGCCTTCATCTCAGGTCATAATCCCAGAGTCCTGGGATCAAGCCCTGCATCAGGCTCCCTGCTCAACAGGAAGCCTGCTTCTCCCTCTCCCTCTACCTGCCTCTCCCCCTGCTTGTTCTCTCTCTCTTTTTCTCTCTGTCAGATAAATAAATAAATCTTAAAAAACAAACAAACAACTTTTTTCCCTATTTCTCTTTCAGGGATACATAGATATCTGATTTCACGATTCTCATTTCCTTTCCTAAGCCAGGAAGAGAAGCCCATCCTCTCTGAAAGCATTCGTCATCCTCCAACAGCGAGACCTCACCGGCAACTTCTTAGCGACCTGACTGGCTTCTGGGTGAAGAACTTCTAGTGGCCTGGTGCTTCATGAATGCTAAGAGACATCACAGGTTAGAGGAAAAGAGACAAGAATAAGAGGAACCAAACCGAATAAGCTGCAGAAGCCGGCACCACTCATCTGGCCACACTTTCCCCACCTTCCTCTTGCAACCCAGCTCAGCTTCTAGGAAAGCTCATACTGGATCTAGAATTTCTGTAAGAATTTTCTCACTCATAATGAGATTCATCAATCCAACTTTAATGCCAGGCTACGTGGTGAGTGCTTTCTTGTGCTTTGCTATTATTCGTAATGATGAAAACACAATTTTCTAATGTTGAAATGGAATGCTGAGGATATGAAAAGATTTTGCAGTGATATTTAAATTACTGAAATATATAATTAGTATTAAAGTGCTTTTTTTTCTTTTTTTTAATTTATTTTTTCAGTACTCCAAGATTCATTGTTTATGCACCACATTAAAATGCTTTTTTAAAAAAAAGATTTTATTTCTTTATTTGACAGAGAGAGATCACAAGTAGGCAGAGAGGCAGGTGGAGAGAGAGGGGGAAGCAGGCTCCCCACTGAGCAGAGAGCCCATGATGCGGGGCTCGATCCCAGGACCCTGAGACCATGACCTAAGCCAAAGGCAGAGGCTTAACCCACTGAGCCACCCGGGTGCCCCTATTGAAATGCTTTTGAAAAATAGAGTTGATCTAGGTGTTTGGCTTGGGAAAATGATCAGAAATAAGGTAAAGATTTATGTACAAGTCAATTTATCTCAACATTATTTCTGGACTCTTTATAGAGCCACCATCCAAAAGTGGTTATATAAGCAAAGAAACACAGATTAATCACCATAACAACCAAACACAATTTCAAATAATTCAGGTTCTGTATTCGTTAGGGTTCTTGGATTATAAGCACCAAAAAAATAACTATGTCTAACTTGGGCAACAAGGGAATTTGTTGGAAGGGTGTGGATAAAGCATGGATATGAAGGAAAAGTTGAATATCTAGTTCTTGTAAAAGATGGGTCAAAGGAACAAAAGAATGATCCCCACAGGGCACCAGCTCAGGATGAACTCGTCCCAAATACTTCCCATCCTTTTGTCACTTTACTCAAGATTCAAGTACCTGGGAAGAAGATTTGGAACAGCCTTATTTGTCTACCATTTGACCATGACAACACTGACATCTTGAGTAACAGTTTTGTTTTTTTTCATCACGAATCCATAAAATAGGGAGGGATGGCAGAGATTGACATCTCTAGGATGCCATAGACTATGTTCACAATCTCCTTTGTAGCTGAGCGGGGACTAAGTAACTGAATTCTCCGATAGAATGGGGCAAAAGTGATGCATGCCATCTCCAGCTCTGGCCCCTTAGAACTCCTCTCTGCTCACCTCCATGCAGGATGTGGAAGGACAAGTGCAGGACTCAGAGGCCCTGGCGGATGTCAAATCCATCACATGGAAGTTGCTGAGTTCCTACATCATCACATGAAGGCCACCCACTGAACACCCATTAGACAATGACATGAGCAAGAAATAAACTTTAATGAAATCTGGGGGGTTGTTTGTCTCAGAAGTTAGGGTGCCCTAATAGTCAAAGATGAATGTTGGACAGGCAAAAAGAATAAAATAAAACAGAAAACTGATTGCGCTTCCATTTTCATGCTTGGCATTTTTGAAGGCACAGTGAGGAGGTTAGAGAGACCACTGCAATAGCTCTCATCTCCCATCTTTTTCTCTCACATAGGTACTCCCGCATCTTATCCTCAAATGCTCAGAAAATTCCTCTTCCGGTCCTAGCCCACACAACCTCTTACTTTTCAACCTCAGCTTCACTTCTTTCCTTCCAAACTGGCATCACAAAATTTCAAAGAATCATTAGGTGAAATAGGACTCTCCTCCGAGGGTGGGAGAGAGAAAGAAACGGCTTTCATCAAAAGGAAAAATAGTGGGAAGATTCATGCATTAAAGATATTGTAACATTTATAACAGTGAAAATTTGGAAACCGCCTAAAGGTTAAACAATTGGAAAATGGTTAAATAAATTATGGCATACTTGGTACTGGCTGTATGAACAAGATGGGGTCCCTGTGCTCATAGAGCTTATAGTCTCATAGGAATATTTTCTAGCCATCAACAACAAACATG
>CM052812.1:42603021-42698718 GCA_028533885.1 Nasua narica | reverse complement strand
GAAAGTGGTCGATTTTCTGCTCCTAGAATTGCTGTTCTTCTTCTCTTCTCTCTCCTGTTGCGTATACTGGCTTTTAGAATGATTTAATAACTATCTAGATGAACTTCTGGGATCTGACTCTATCTTACCCTCCTACTTATCCGCCATCTTGCTCCTCTCCCCCCTAGACTTGCTTGAGATGGATGTTTATTTCACTGCTTTTTAGACAGTTTAAAATTATATATTTGTCTCTAGTCGTTTTATGAATTTTGACATGCCATTTTTTATTGAAGTGTAGTTGCCACATAATGGTACATTAATTTCAGATGTTCAACATAATAATTGGACAAGTTTATACATTATGCTATGCCCACCAGAAGTATAACTACCATCTGTCACCATGTAACACTATACTGTTGACCATATTCCCTATGCTGTACCTTTCGTCCCTCTGACTTATTCATTCCATAACTCGAAGCCTGTAGCTCCCCCTCCCCTTCATCCCTTTTGCCCATCCCCCTACACACTTCTCCTCTGGCAACCACCAGTTTGTTTTCTATATTTATGGTGCTGTTTATGCTTTGTCTGTTTGTTTTATTTTTTAGATTCCATGTGTAAGTGGAGTCATATGGTATTTGTCTTTCTCTATCTGGTTTATTTCACTTAGTGTAATACCCTCTAGGTCCATCCATGTTGCTGCAAATGGCAAGATCTCATTCTTTTTTAATGGCTGAATAATATTCCATTTTATGTATATACCGCATCTTTATCTATTCATCTATTGATGGGCGCTTAGATTGCTTCCATAGCTTGGAATTCTATGGGGAGCCTTTTCCCCAACAACTTCCACAGCCAAATCAAGAGAGTCTTGTATTCTTATTGTCTCCCTCAAGGGTGGAAGTCCTTGGTAGGGGAAGGAGTTTCAGATTCAATTAGAGTCTCTCACTGACTTCTTCCCTTGCTTTCACAAGATTTGTTTCTAGTCTCCCTTAGGTCTGTTAAACCAGGCTCTGGACCTCCTAGGGTTAATGGTAAGCGAATGCCTGCTTTTAGCTCTTACATAGTTCTTTCCCCACTGGCTCAAGCATGAATTAAAAAGGGTTTAAAAAGATTTCATGCAGCGTTTTAAGTGTTAGGGCTGTTCCCAGAGCAGTTTCTGTACAAGTCTAGTCAACCATATTGCTGATACAGGTGTCTCCCCCTTGTCATTCTATAACTCGTGATTCTAAAATGACTTGATTAATGACTGTTATATTACAGTTACACTCATTACCCACCAATTCTTCCCTATCTGCATTTGCCTAGGTGTACATGCATCCAATATATTTTGTCTAAAAGGAGGGGAAATTCAGCTGTGATCTGGAAGTTTAGTTTGTTGTGCACATCAAACATTTAGATAATTGATTAGATTCTTCATCACTAAGATGTGCAGTATTGTTGAGCCACGTCAACAGTCTGCATGTCCTGACTTACTTGTGGCTATTGTTTGAGATGGAAGAATAATTCATTCATTTTGGTTTTGGCTCATCTTGTCATCTCACTGCTTCTCTTATCTTTTATTTAAAAATACCAGCCACATTTTAAAAATAGGCATTATTTTGGAACTGGAGGTTAGTCAAAGAGGACAGCTAAACCATGGTGGCATATAATTATGATTATAAATCAATTCTTTCTTAGCATATTCTGTTGAGGATGGGATGACATAGCAGAGGACGTTAGTATCACCAGTTACTCTGATACATTACTGAACTTTTTATTTTGGACCATTAGGAAAAATTCGGAAACTGAAGAGTAATTTGGGGTTGTTAGGGAGTTCACTAATGATGGTTTTGGTTATGATTTATTAACCTCATTTTACCCACATGGAATTTCAGACTAGTAATCAGATGATGAACCAATATATTGAGATGTGCCATAAGCTAGGAGAAAAACAGAAGCAAACATATTAGTTCTTATGAATAAACCAAGCTTCTTCCTAGAATTTTCTTCAGGCAGTTTCTAAATAATGCGATGTACCAAGTTTATAGTAGAGGGGCCCACTGCATTCATTGTTCCACTTGATCTACAAGTTGGAATAAAATTGACACTTGGTCATTAATGTCCATCTGAGGTCAACAAAGTGCAATGAGCAATGGAACAAATTATTGTTCTAAGCTCTCTTGGGCGTCCACCAATATCCTTTGTTTATGAAAATGACACCCAAGAGTAATGCACCTTAGGAGAGTGGTTAGGGTTTGGGGATTGACTGCAGCAGTGAAGACAGATTTGGTCTAAACTACTCATCCCTGTCAGGTGAGTACCCCAACACCTCATCTGACGACAGTAAGAGGAATAATAAGCAAGCAAGCTGACATTGCTGTAGTGTTTTATAATTTACAAAGAGATTCTCTGAAGGTGTCACGGTGTCCCAGACGAGTTCCTTGAATCCTTCGTCAGAGATAACCCTTGCACACCCAGATGCTGAAGGGATTCCAGAACTTTCAGACAGCCGAGGATGATGTGGCAGTGTGGGTCTGACGGTCGGCTCAGCTCCTGCCTGCTTGTGCAGAGGGGCTATCCACGTGATCCCATTCTCCCTCCTTCTGTTCTAAATGCCTGGAACTGCGCCCAAGTATCATATTTCCCCGTGACAGTCCTGGTCCCATTAAGGTGTTGTCTTCAAATGTCAAATACCACAAAAAAGTATAAGTGGCCACATAGAGGTTTAAATCCCTTTAGAAAACTGAACCAGAGGCTCCTTTTCAAAGGCGCTTTCCCTAAGGCCACACAATTCACGGTGACAGCTGGACTGGAAACCAGGGACTTTGGCCTGCGGTTCTGATGCTTCCTGCTCTGTAAGTCTGCGGCCAGTTAGTACGGTCACTCTCAGTTCCACGTGTGCGGAACCTCGCATGCGTCCCCCGTGCGGGTGCACAAGCCCTGCCCTCAGTCGGTCCCAGCCTGTCTCTGCGGGGATTGCCCATGTACTCTCATCCCCTGGGGCATCCTGATGCAGGACGGACATGAAAGGCGAAGCCCAGGAGAGCGCGGCCATTCCCTTTCTCAGGGAACTCCCGGGTCTGTAGGGTGACCCAAGGTGGGCCAGTTAGGCTTGTATGAGAAGGGAATGTTGGAGAGGGCCAGGGATGGAACCCACTGACTTGTGATTCTTATAGAAAATGTTATCTGTAAAAGGAACAGAATTAGGCTCTTAAAATGGACCCTCTACTTAGAAACAGTAACCGCCATAAGTAGATTGGAGAGGAATCCCAGACAAAGGTCTGGGGGCGGGGGGCTGGCACATTCAGGGCTCAGTCAGTTCTCCTTCCTCCACAGGGTACTGCTCTCCGGCTCGGCCCTTGGACTTCCACTCAGGGCTGGTCCCAGTTAGTCATATTGTGGGGAACAGTCGTTGGTTCCTTTCCAAGCCTCTGTGGTTGGGGCTATTTGTAGCTTGGCCCTGGTATGTTATCCACAAAGGGCATCACAGAAGGGAGTGGTAGTTTATCACTTCGCACAGCCTTTATTAGTGCAGAATTCCCCGATACTGTTAAAAAATGGTTCCACTTTCTTCTAACTAAAGAATCTCTCTCTCTCTCTCTTTTTTTTTTTTCTTAAGGCGACTGGATTATGTTCTAATAAAACCTTCAAATTAAGTAGCAAACTTTCTTACAAGCAATTGTTTATAGACTGGAGGGAGCCCTTTGGGGGCAGATGTTTTATACTCCTGGTCTCGTCCCCTTGGGATCGATGCTGAGCACGTGCTTTCGTGAGCGTTTGTGAAGTGTAGTTTTCCTTGCCCGGCTCATCCTTTGGTTCCTAACCCTGATGACTGGATGAATTTATGCTGAGGGGACCTTAATGAAAATCTGATCTTACCTTTATAATATTTTAAAGTGGGGAAAGGAAGGCCAAGCACAAGATGGCAGAATAAGAGTGGATTGGGTGCCTATGAATAGAGGGAGGCTCCAGAAGGGAAGGTTACCTTTCAAGGCGTTTGTGATTCTCTGATGAACCAAACTCCCAGGCTTGCCTCTCTGGGGTCCATAGGCCCACGAGATGCTGACACATCACTGGACAGGTTGGTTCTGAGATTCTTGGGTTTCAAATCCAGGTGATCTTCTATCGCCTTTCTGAGCACCTTAATTTGATCTCCTGTTTGTTTCACAAACCAGTGATACAGAGAAAGGGAGGGCCCTTGATTAAGAAGGGCAGCAATCCTTGGCACGTTCACGACTCACTTCTTTTAGAGAGAGGAGGTTGAGGTTTTAGCTAATAGTGGCATCATTTCTCCTTGACAGAGAAAGGGTCCTCATTTCAATTAATCTTGGGTCTCAGTGATAGTATACGTGTGTGTGTGTGTGTGTACATATATAAAATAGATGTTTGTATATATAACAGATGTGTTGTAGATAATAGTAGATGGATGTTGTATGTATATGTGTACTAACAGAGTCTGTCTGTCCCCAAAGTTGTGGATGTTGCCTGATTTTATGGCATTGATGCCTCCTGGCATCTCAGCTGAGGACTCCCGGCTCTAGATTTCAGTCTGACTCCCCAGTGACTCTTAGGGCAAGAACAATGGTGGGTGCAGGTGGATTCGACCAGGGCTGACTTAGATGGGGATCCCTTATTAAGTATGCCAAAAGGATAATTTTGACACTCCATCCTTCATTACAACATTTCATCTCTTTATTAAAATTACAAGGTAAAGTAAGTCTGCAATATCCTTTAACACCTTTTTCTCTTTCTCCTCGCTTTCCTTCTTATTTCAAATTAATTCTGGTCTTAGAGTCAAGACTATTCCCAAGGACTGGACACTGAGAGCTGACTTATCTGGGTGGGGTCACAGCATTTTCGAGTTGCTCCTCTCTATTTCCTCATCATACTCCCTCAACGCTCCCACCATTTGTCTCAGCCGGGCCTTCCGGTCTCCTCCACTCCTTAAAAGCAAGGCCCTCCCAGGCTGTTCTACATAAAATAACAATCCCTTCCCTTCCCTTCCTCAGCACCCGATTCTCCTTTCCTGCTCATTTTTTGGCATCACCACTCTCTTTGTTAGTTTGATTATTGTCTAGCTGATTCCACTAGAAACTGAACCCCGAAAGAATAGGAATTTCCATGTGTATTGTTTACTGCTGTGTCCGTAGCCCCTGGAAGACTATCTGATGCACAGTCATTGCTGAAAAAATGTTTGTTGAGTGAGTGAAATGTGGAGGGAGGTGAAATACTTAAAGTATTCCGGAAGCAAAGGAAAAAGAAACATGTAGATAGAAGCTTAGCATCTCTTCTTCTACTACTGGCTTTTTAGGGCTACCCCATCTTCTAAGACATGGGACCACAGTCTGTGTTAGACAAATAGGTTAAGGACAAAAAGGCAGGGGGCACATTATAAGGTTTCTTGTAAACATAGGGTTACGGCTGGGAGTGATAACAGCCCTGGGACCGTGGTTCTCCAGCTTTTTTTCTCAGCTTCTACAGTAGCTTCTTGGCTTTGTTTTTCTGATACCCTCACCTGGCAGAGGACACGGCTGCTGCGAGCTCTACAATAGTATCTTTAGGGGCACCTGACTGGCTTAGTCGGTAGAACATGCGACTCTCGATCTTGGGGTGGTGAGTTCAAGTCCCATGTTGGGCATAGAGCTTAAAATAAATAAATAAGTAAATTAATTAATTAATTTTTAAAATAGTACCTTTACAGCTCTCACTCAAGGGGAAAGAAAGCATATTTTTCTCACTATCTGCATATAAATTTCTAGAAAGTAACTCCGTTTAGTCTAACTTGGCCAACTCCTCTAACTAGGGCCTAGAACCAGTCTACGCTCCTCTGCTCGCCACACGACAGGCCAGTAAGTCAAGAGGCCAGAGGTTGGGGTAGGAAAGTGACTTTATGTGGAAAGCCAGCACACTGAGGAGACTGGAGACTATTGTCCCCAAAAACCATTTCCCGTCAGCGTGAAACTTAAGCTTCTTTATTGTCAGCAAAAAAGGGAAGTGGGAGAGGATTGAGTCAATAGGTGACTGACGTCTGTAGACATCCGAGGAAGGTCGTGTAACTTCTTTGTCCTTGGTCAGTTGATCTTGGTGCACAGGGATCTAGTCATGTTGTTCCCGTAAAATCTTAGACGTAACATAATCATATCTGCATGTACTTCCTTCTCTCCCCAAGAGAGGAAGATTTAGGGCAAAAAAGGAGATTTATAAATCTTGGCTATAAGCAATATTCCTTCAGTGATTAACATGCCTACGTGAAGGGCCCATCAGAAGCTTCTAAGCTGTAGGTTGAAGCACCAAGGAAAAGAGAAGCAATGCGAAGTCAGACATGCTAAGTTTCTCCCTGTTACAGACCTAAGCTCCAAGAAAGCAGGAACATTTTCACTTTTGCTCACTGCTGAATTTCAAGATCTTAGATTAGTGCATAGTACAAAGAAGGTGCTCGATAATTATTCCAGGGATGAACGACTTACTGTGACAGGAGCAAGAAGCTAACAAGCAGCTGCACTGTAAACAGATGAAATGAGGGAGCTGTTGTTACCCGCCCCCCACCAAAAATATTAAACAGACCAAGAGAGGGAAGGATGCTGGACAGCTAGAACATTAGGTGATCACCTCAGAGTCTAAAAGTCTTTATGAGTATTTTTTCAATCAGAAATAGCAATTTTCCATTTTAATCTTAAGAGTCTCCTTCTGGGAAAGCTTTGATTGAAGGGGTTAAAGAGGTTGAAAGGAATTCTGGTCATCTTCTAGGTATTAGCATGGTGGGACAAAATGCCATTTTTCTAGTTACAAAATTGTTGCTGAAATAAAAGGATTAAATGTGTGAAGGGACTAAAAGATGGATACATAGACCCACTTAAATTATTTTAGGAGTTGGTTAACAATATCACACTTGATTTTTAAAAATTTAGAAGTAGAAAAGAATATGTGTAGTGCATTTTCATAGATTAAAAGAAGGGAATGTCTTTCATGGGCAATTCGCAGCATTTACTAAAAATCTCTACAATTGTTTGTATTTTTTGATCAGTGAAACTAGTTTTTCTAAAAATCTCTCCTAAGGAAATAATAAGTGTACAAAAAATGTATGTTAAGTCACTTAAATAATGTATGTTAAGTAATTACAGTTACTTATAATAGGAAAAAAAAACCCCACAACTGCTAAAAAACAGGAATTAGCTAATCTGTGGTATATTCATCTACAGAATAAGATAAATATCATGTTTAGAACACCAATAATATAGAAAATTATTCCCAATGTACTGTTAATTGAAAAAAGCATGACTGGAGGTCATGATGTGGAGCATGATCCCAATTTTATTTAAAAACTATCATTTGAACAATATGGTTTTCTGGACATAAAGGATTAAATTATTCCTAGTGAATTTTATTTTCTTCTTTATGCTTTTTGGTGAATTTTGAATTTGTACAGTGAAGGCATATTTTTTTGGTAACAATATTAAACATAAAAAGACCTTAACATTTTTTGTTTATAATTTTCCCAATATTCTTTGTATATAGAGCTTAAATAGCTAAGCAATCTTATGAAGTATTCCTAGTAATATTTGACATGCTGAAATTTATCCTGAGGCATTTGGAAATGCATGTATCCTGCGGACCTTTTCTTTTTTCTGGCTGGAGGAATTTGGTCCTGCAGCTTTTGTTTCTGCCATAAGTGCACATGTTTCCACTTTTCAAATGATCTTCTCTGAAATTCCCTCCAAGAAAAAAGGGTCTAGGAGTTATTGCAGAGAACCCACAGTAAACATTTCTGGATGTGAACCTTTAGATGTAATAGACATGTGGATTTGCTTTCTCTTGTTTTCATCTACCACCAACGGGATACTAGCAAGCCCTGTGAACAGCTCAAGGGTGGGATCTATGCATAGAATTAGAACAATGTGGGAGGAATGGAAGTGGTGATTTCAAGAGGACTGATTAATTAAAGGAATAGCAGACTGGTGTGAGGCAGGTGGGAAATCAGGAACATTTCTTGTTCTCATGCAAACAGGCTTGGGGGGAAAAAGAAAAGAAATAGAAGCTGAAACAAATAATCCACTGTATTACTGAAGAAAATGTGTTCCTAAATCTATCTTAAGTGTGCTGAAGTGATTCCACAGGTCTGGAATGGTTTACTTTTTAATTCAAGCCAGAGAAAACCCTTGGTATTGCTACTGATCCATGTGTGTGGGTTTTTTTTGTTTGTTTGTTTTTGTTTTTACAGTTTTGTTCTTAAAGAAAGTGCAACTTTTATTTTAGATTGTTTTGTGGACATTAATGGTTCTGCGTTTGTATAACAAAAAGTTGACAGAAAAATATGTTGTTTACCTTGAGAGGAACAATGCAGTCAGAAGAAAATTATAGAGAAGGGTTAGTCACTCAAGAAGGAACATAGATTTAAATAAGTAAAAGTTGCAACAAAAATCTTTAGGATTTTAATCATCTTAATTTTGCAAGAATTTATGATAGTTCCAGCAAGAAACCTCAAATTTAAGACAGATTATTTAAAATAAGTTTCCTATAGATAACTACCTTACAGAAACAATAATATGGGAAGACTACTTTGCTCAGAATAGTTGAAAAGTTGGGGCACCTGGGTGGCTCAGTCGTTAAGCAGCTGCCTTCGGCTCAGGTCATGATCCCAGGGTCCTGGAATTGAGCCCCACATTGGGCTCCCTGCTCAGCAGGAAGCCAGCTTCTCCCTCTCCCACTCCCCCTGCTTGTGTTCCCGCTAGTTGAAAAGTTGAATAGTTGAAAAGTTGGAAAACTTTGTAGTTCCAATAGTAGAGCAATGGTTATATGATACCTTGTCATATATTCGCTGGTCGTAATAGGATAAAAATATTAAAATGATGGTTATAAGTACTCTCAGCAGCATATAAGTATTTACGCCCTAATGTTAGTTAAAAACTATATATAATACAGATAGGTAGCATATTAAAAAAATTAATGGCAGGAAACACTCCAGTATATGCTCCATCCATTATTTTCATTTTCATATGCATGCTAATAATATCACTTAGGATAGGGCTGTTTTATTCTTCATTTTCCAAATTTTCTACACTCTGTATAAAAAATTAATTTTAGGGGCCCTTGGGTGGCTCAGTCATGGAGCGTCTGCCTTTGGCTGAGGTCATGATCCCAGGGTCCTGGGATTGAGCCGCACATTGGCCTCCTTGCTCAGTGGGAAGCCAGCTTCTCCCTCTCCCACTCTCTGTGCTTGTGTTCCTTCTTTTGCTGTCTCTCTCTCTCTGTCAAATAAATAAATAAAATCGTTAAAAGAAAAATGAATAAATTTTTAAAAATTCACTTATATTCAGAGCACGTGGGTGGCTCAGTCAGTTGAGTGTCCAACTCTTGATTTCAGCTCGGGTCATGATCTCAGAGTCATGGGATCAAGCCCTGTGTTGGGCTCCATGCTGGACATGGGGCCTGCTTGGGATTCTCTCTCCCTCTCCCTTTTCCTCTCTATCCCCCACTCCTCAAAAAAAAATTTTACTCATGCTTATCCCAAGATTAAAAAAAAAAAAAAAAAACCCACACAAACTACTCTGAGTCAGGTCTCTCCAAGAATCCTTCTAAGGTTAAGTTGACCTCATATTAATTTTCTTATTTTATAAAATGGAACATAAAGTATAAAGTTCATTATATTTTTGCATTGGCATGGAATATATTGTTCCCCAGGAGTCTACGTATCTTTTAAGGCACAGACATTTCTTCTACTTAGGATTAGAGGAGGTGATGCATTTGGAAATTATTTTTTAAAAATGTATTATTGAAATGAGAGATAATATTATCATCCACATCTCTATTCCCCGTGGCACAGAGTTGTGAATACAATAGATACATGCTCATAAATGCATATTAAATAGATCAGTGAACTCATAAGGGCTAGTGACACCTGAGTCAAAAGATGGTCTTCCGGGCGCCTGGGTGGCTCAGTTGGTTGAGCAACGCCTTTGGCTCAGGTCATGATCCTTGAGTTCCGGGATCGAGTCCCACATCAGGCTCCCAGCTCCACGGGGAGTCTGCTTCTTCCTCTAACCTTCTCTCCTCTCATGCTCTCTCACTTTCTCTCTCAAATAAATAAATAAAATCTAAAAAAAAAAAAAAAAAAAAAAAGATGGTCTTCCATGACTGCTTAAATACTGGGTAACCGTAAGTGAAAGTTGTCTGTAGGGGGATACAAGTATCTCCCCAGATCCAAATTTATATCTGGTTTAAATTGAGTTCAAAGGAATATCAAAGCAAGCTTGTATTGAAACAAGGCCTCAAAAGGCAGTGTAAGGGCACCATGGAAGGCTTGGAGGTTAGATCTGCTTACCTAGGTCGGGAGCTCAGAGGGAAAGGGTAGTGTGGGCACAGAGGAGCCTCAGTTCTGTACTTATTTTTATTTAGCAGTACCTGGAAGAGCAAAGTCCTCCGCAGGCCAGACCCCCGAGGAAATGCCAAATCCATCCATCATCGGGGGCTCTCCCTGCTCACCAGCAAAGGCTGCAACCAAGGGTCCTCAGTCCACTACAAGTAGAAGTGGGGTAACTACCTGGATAAGCCAGATCTTAATTTTTCTTCATTTGTTTAGGATAAAGAATCTTCTTGCCTTGACAGGATTTACTGGACTATTTGAAAACTATGTCAGCTGGGTGAGGCTGAGACACCAGATGGCCTATCTGAAAATCTTAGTTTAATTAGTGAGTAAAAGCATACCTTGGGGCGCCTGGGTGGCTCAGTGGGTTAAAGCCTCTGCCTTCGGCTCAGGTCATGATCTCAGGGTCCTGGGATCAAGCCCCACATCAGGCTCTCTGCTCAGCGGGGAGCCTGCTTCCCCCCACCTCTCTCTCTGCCTGCCTCTCTGCCTGCTTGTGATCTCTCTCTCTGTCAAATAAATAAATAAAAATCTTTAAAAAAAAAAAAAAAGCATACCTTACCTTATGCAGCAAACCTAGGGTTTATACAAAGTCAAATATTTGTTGTAGAAATGACCCTTTTTCAATAGATGTGACGCCACATTTCCCCCTTAGTTTTATATATATATATATTTTTTTTTTGATTAATTTTTTTTTGAGAGCGAGAGAGGGAGAGGGCCTGCGAGTGGGGGAAGGGGCAGGGCAGAGGGAGAGAGAGAACCTCAGGCAAATTCCCCACTGAGCCCTGTGAAGGCATGGGGTGGGGGTGGGGTGGGGTGGGGGGGAAGTGTTCGACCTCATGACCTTGAGGTAATGACCTGAGCTGAAATCAAGAGTTAGATGCTCAACCACTGAGCCACCTAGGCGCCCCACATTTCCCCCTTAGTAACCAAATTTGACTGCCTATAGAAATTCCAGAACACTTATGTATTTTCTGGGATTCCCTGGGAAATACTCATGGTACAGAAATGGGTCAGAGTTGTTGCCACTTCAGCCACCTAACTGCTGCTCTGTGTCCTCTGCCAGGTCATTTTCTGCCGACTCCTCTGAATCCCGCTGTTCCCTGGATCCCATCCCCCTGTAGCTGGATGCCTCTTGACTATTCTCCCTGAGGTGGGCACAGTCACATCCCTTAATCCTCCCCATAATTGCTTGTTAGATGGTCTGAAGCTTTATGCAGGTTTGGGGGTTTCCAAAGTAACAGCAAAGAGAATGTAAAAATAATTCTACTTATGGCAGTCTCCAAAGTCCCTCCATGAGGTCATCAACAAGGTATGTCTCTTTCCCCAACTCCCCTTCCAGTGTAGCCCCCAGCCTGCTGCTTAACCAACCCCAGGGCCATGCCTTCAAGCACATCTTTTTTACCCCTAAACTCTAAAGACTCCCAAAATCCATGTTTCCCCACCTCCTTCAAGGATGACTAGGAATATTCATTCCCTAAAGAGGCCACAGGATTAAGGTTTTTGTGGTGTCTCTCTTGATCTGATGGGGGCCCCCAAATGTGGGCAACCCAATTGGGTGCAAGCCAGCAAGCAGCAGGGTCAGTGAAAGGATTCACCCAAAGGAGAACAAAGGAGATACAAATTTATTAAACATACTGCAAGGGAGCGGTAGGCTGCTCCTTTGCAGCAAAGGAGAGACTGTCTGCGAGGAGGGTGTGGTGAGGGGCCACAGTTACAGGATAGAGTGAGGGAGTGTGGGGAATGTATGGGATTTTCCCATTTTGGTAATCTTAGGAACTGCCAGGTTGTACCTGCTTAGGGTTTATGGCTATTTCGAGGTGAGCAGCTTCGGAAGCCTGTTTGCATTCAGCTCTGTGGTTGCTGTGGGCCCTTTAGCCTTGATCAAGTTTCCAGGGCTCCAGCCTGTGGCCTAAAAGCGGCATCTTCGATTTTCTCTGAAGGCTCTAGAATAAATACGAACTCTGAAGTTTAACAGTGCACATTTTCTTAATTCAGGGTGTTTCACCGTTTACGACATCAATTGTGGAAGAAAGCGCCCAGGCCCAGGGGACCAGGACAGACTGCACCAGTCCCAGCCTGTTCCTGTTTACGATCACTGTGGCCTGGGAGGGTGAGGGGACATCAGGACTCCAGGCAGGCCTCTCTCTGACCCTGGCTCTTCCATCCCAACATGCCACACTCAGGAAGAAACATTTCTCGGCTGGCTGTATAAACTGTAGAAACCTAGATCTCTTTTTAAAAAAATCTACCCAATTTGCATTTCTAAATAGAACCTTTGGCTTCAGATAGAACAGAATGCATCTGGGTTTGCATTCTAGTTGTTCCCCGGGGCTATGGGTAGATATCGCCTAGCCCTAGGACCCACTCCAGTGGCTTTTCACAGAACAGGAGCATTTACCCCTCAAAGCAAACCCAAGCCACCACCTTTGCAGAGAGGATCTGCTTGCAACCTTTCCAGCTTGAAAATAAAACATATTAAAGAAAAGCTATGAAGAAAGACTAGACCTACCAGGTATCGAAATGCATAATAAAGTTAGAGTAATTAAATCAGCTCATAAACAAGGTAGAAGTACCAAATCAATGAAACAGATTAGAGTCTAGAAATAACCTGCATATGTTTTGAATTTGACATGTAGGATAGTATTTGGAATTAAAACACCAAAATTAGATTATGTAATAAATTGTATTTGGGCAACTGGAAATTCGGGAACAATATGTAGTTGGTTCTTTACCTTATGTCTTACACCAAAATAAATTCCAAACAATTAAAACATTTACTTTGAAAGAATTAAGTAATAATAGTGTTATAAAAAAATACTAGTAATTTAAAAAATAATTTGGAGTGGCATAGTGCTTGGGTTTAGACATAAAACCCAGATGTTATGTTTTTAAAAATCTGGCAACTTCAGTATTGTAATCACACTGTAAACCAAGTACAAACAATTCAAAGGATGAAGTAGGAAGAAATGTGAATATATATGATAAAGACATAGTAATTTCATATATATGGATATATTCTTACAGATGAAGATGAGTAAATGAACAATCCAAAAGAAAATGACTAAAGAATATGAATAAGTAATTCATGAAGGAAATGTGTTTCTGGGTACGTATCTAGGTTTGTACAAATAAGGCATTATAAATGCACACTTAGGATTTATAATGAGTGGGTGTATTCCCAATTTTATTCATAAAGAAATGAAAATTTAGTAAAACAATGAAATACAACTTTTAGCTAGTGGTGAATACTGCATGTTGGCAAGGATGTGGAAAAGCCAACATTTTACTTTCCATTATTATGGTTGAGAGCAATATGATTTCATCTATCTAAATTTACAACGTGCATACTTTTTAAGCCAAGGATTCCACTTCTAAGATGTGCTTGCACAGGCACGCAAAGATACATGTACAGATATTCTAACTGCAGTGTGGTTTGTAATAGCAAACAACTGGAAGTTACCTAATGGCCACTAATGAGAGGACTCATTAAATTATGGTTTGCCCAAACAATATTCAGTTCTTACAAAGAATGAATTAGATCTGTGTAGATTTGCTGAGTATACTGACATGGAAAAATGTCCAAATATATTAAGTTACAAAAGCAAATGATGAAACAGTATGCTCTGTGTGATTCCCTGTGAATATTTTTAAAGCTATTATATACAGATTCAGTTGCATATGCATAAATTGTTTCTGAAGGATAGAAGGTAAACTGTGTGGTTACTTGTGGCCAGGGCACATGGGAGAAGGGGTGGTTAGGTGAGGGGGAGAGGCATTTTACCTTTCACAGTATACCACTCTGCATAATGGAAGATTTTACTCTATGTAATATTTTTATAACAGGTAGCAAATGTAATCTTTGGGAACAGCCTTGGCTAGGGCAGCAAATTATATGTAGGAGACGAAGGTGTTTGTGTTTGTCTGGTGGTTGAGGAAGCCGGATGGGGTAAGAAGCACACGTGATCATTCCAGAAAGGACTTCTTTACCCCTTGTCGCCCTAAGGAATGCCGTGTCCCTGAGCACCTTTGGTCCGCCCTGCGGCGAAATGGGCACGTCGCCAAGGACCGCTATTCTCATGTTTTTTTCTCTCTCCCTTTCCCTCACTGCAGCTCTGCCCTGCTGTGATGTGGTGCAGAGGGTCCCCCCCTCCCGGCACAGCTCCCCTCTCTGGGCTCCATGGGGACTGCCCCGGGTTTGGCACCAGCCTGTCCTTGGACCCCACGTCACACCTCCCTCTTGAGAAAAGGGATGGTAGAGGAGAGTAGCCATTGTAACTGAGGAGACTCAGGCCGACTTCCTCTGCTAGGCTCCAGCATTAAGGTTCTGGAACAGAAAGAAGTATCCCATGTCTAATTACTGTAAATGTGCTTCTGCATTAGAAAACATTAGAGTCGCTTAATGGCAGCAGCTTGAGAGCTGCTCAGGGCATCTTAGGAAAAACGCAAAGTCTTTGATGTGGCCTGCATTTGTTATCACTGTGGAAAGAAGCTCTGGAGTTTGAGGACTCTTGAATGTTTTTGTCTTTCCTCTTTCCCCCTTTCTTCTCTGGGAAGCCAGACATCATCCTTACAGCTGAGTTTTTGTAACTGCCTGAGGAGATGGCTGCTGAATATCCTTTCAGATTTCTTTCCTTTTTTTCTGTACCCAAAGCAGCATTTAGGCTTCAGTCAATGGTGCGGAAGGGAGAGGATTCTCAGGACAGGATGGGAGCCTAAGGACCTGGAGACTTGCATTATCAATAGGTCACTACCCTCCAGGAAAAGCTGGATGGGAATTCAGTTCGACTTCGCCGGTGAGGAGGGCACTCTGCGCTCACTGGGCGCACAGGGTCGCTGCCTCTTGCCAGTACGTTTTCTCAGTCCAGGATATGTCCTTGCGAATATACCGTCGATCGTTGCAGTAACGGGTTTGAGGTGCAGAGCTCCCAGTGGGTGGGGAAAGGCTGGCGTGGGTAAGCCAGCTGCCGTGTGTGTAGGAGGTGGGCATGTGTGTGGGCTTCGGAGAGGAAAAACTGAGACCAAGTGTATTATTTCTTCTTTGGGCTCTGGTTCAGGAGGCTGCTTAGTACAGATGGCTTGTTGGGAAAGAGTGGACTCTTAGTCCCTCTCCATGTGGTGCCGTGATATACCTGCATGGTCACACGGTAGAGTGGGCGTGTGCACGCGTGCATGTGTGTGTGTGTGTGTGTGTGTGTGTATGAGAGAGGGAGGGAGGAACAGATAGGGAAAGAAGTGGATAGAACTAGAAATACTCTGAGAAAGACAGAGGTCTAGGCTATAGGTGAATTCAGACAAATGAATTTTTGCCATATATTTGTCAGGTAAGAGCTTATATTTTATGCGAACTCTATTAATTAGGGTCTAAGCTAACTTCTGATAAAATTGTTTATATTTGTTTCTGGAATCGAAGAGTGTTCTCCAAACCATCTTATTAGTAATTGTACTATTCTTGGTGACAGTAGTGTTAGCACCAAGGAATTCACAACTTCTGTCTCCCACCCATCCAGCCCCATCTCCCATCCTCCCTGGAATGTTCTCTGCGAAAGCACACCCAAATGGAGCACATGGAGAGTAAATGGCCAAAACCACATATTTGGCAGTAGGTTCCGGGCTTGAGGTCTCAGCCCATAGAACTTCAGTAAAGCCAATGACTGTATGAGCCCATTGTTTCAGTTCCCTCCCAGCGGGCACACCCAGTCCGTCACCTGCCAGCTGCCCAGGAATGGAAGGACAGGGAGATAAAGAAGGACAGACTGTGGGAAAAATGCAATTATTTCCAACCCGATGCCTGAGATGGCCTCGAAGCTGCATCCAGGGGTATGGGCTCAGGCTTGGCTGTTGGCAGCAGAGAGAGTGGAGTGGCCCAGAGGACAAGCCTGGGGTCCACTTCCCACTCTGGCTGCACACCTGAGAGCAGGAAAGGAAAGGCACTTCCATGTGCATTCCACTCCCAACTGAGCATTTCCCTTGTGGTATGACCCCACCCCGTCGTGAAAGTGGCCCCTCCGTGTCCTGGAGTCTGACAACCAAACCAGTTCTCACAGTCACCCCTGCTTCCAGTGGCATTTGCCAAGGGCGGGGGAAGAGGCCAAGAAGCCTGTGTGTGAATAGGGTGGAGGGAGTAGAAGAAGGAGCCTCAGGAATTTGAAGTTTCTGGAGAAACTTAGAAATCACCTAGTCCCATCCACACCATTTTGAGATGAGGGAATTTATTTAAATGGAGTGAATTCTGCCAGCAGGACCAGGATGAGAGCCAGCGTCTTTAGCCTGGACACTTTCAGTTATCCTAAACCACTTGCGTAAGTGAGAGACACTGAGGTAAGTGCAAATCTCGGGAGATCGAGCTCAGTTGGGAAACTCGGTGCTCAGGTCCACCTTCCCCCACTCCCCCTGGGGACCCACAGTAAAAATAAATATCCCACCAACTGACAGACTCTCCCATGGTTTATAAATAATCATGCATTTGCTTTTGTGATACAAATTTATATGGATTTTTTTTTTTCTGAGCACGTCACCTAGTCCTGGACATTGTAGGGAAGAATTGTTAATAAATTAGAGCTAATGATGGATATTTTTCTTCTTAGTTTGGGCTTCCAGGCCATGCCCACTAAAATATGTAAGAAACCAACTACTGTACGAAATGTTGGGGTTTTAAGAGCTTACAACCACCTTTTCACAAACCGCTGTCCTCATTTAGCAAGCCCATGGAGATGGAAAAGGTAGAGTCTTCTCTACCTAATGACTGTTCTTCAGAATAATTTCATAAAAATAGACCTAGCGCAGCCCAATTATTTCTACTCTTGTCTGAAAAGCAAGTGAAGGGTCTGAAGCTTGTCTTCAGGGAACCACTCCCGGGGGTGGAATTGGCATTGATGTGATTGTCTTTATGTTTCTGATTATGAAGCCTATTTACGAAAATACCCAGAGAAGGTTTGGGAGGAAAAGCCATGAGCTAGGAGGGGGACACAGACTGTTTAAAAGATGGTGAGTGAGTAAGGAAAACTTGCTCTATGTAACCAGTTGAGCTGCACTCGGACCCATGTTACAAATACAACAAAATCATTGTAAGTGGAGACTCCAGAATTTCAGAGTTCTGTTAAAGCCTGTTGATCTCTGGTTCAAGCAAGATCAAGATCTAGCTGCTTCTTCATCTGACCGAGAAGTTTGGGTGCATCTTTATCTCAGTGGTATAGAGAGGCAAAGAAGTTGTCCTCCTATATAATAGTATCTGTTGCTGTAAACTGGTCAAAAAATTGTATCCCACACCCCTGCTCTTTCCAGTTATGAGGGGTCAAGATTTACCCTCTGCTTAAGTCAACAGTGGGGCATGTGAAATGGTAGCATGAGAAATCTTAGATTCTGGATCTAGATTTGGGGGTTTAAGTTCTGAACTCTCCACTTCTTGGATAAAGGACCACCTTGGGCAAGTTATCCCTCTTCTGCTAAGGTTTCCCCACTTGGAAAAAAGGATCTGCTTTACCAGATCAAAGAATATGTGTGATGCTTATATGAGAGAGCGTGGGTGTAGATGTTGGCCCCTGTTAAGCCCAGTAAATGCTGGTAGTTAGGTATCCTAGCTTCTGGTACATTGTATGAATTTTAAAATATTTGCCTCATTTCCCATCCTTTCCTCCTTGCATCCGATAATCTACCTCTTAGGATGACATTACTAGTGTGCGCAACAATCATTTTAAGCTAATTAAATGTTTTTATCTGCAATGTGTCTTTTATATTTTATGACTTATATCACCAAATAAGCACAAATATTTTCTGTGACTAAATCAGATTCCTTTTGTACAGGAAAGAAAATTCCTGAGTGGGACAGAGAGTCCAAGAGGCTCCTGAATGTATTGATATTAGAATAACACACGAGATTGGAATCTTCAAGGTATGGAAAAGTCCAGGGTTCTTTTCATTAAAGTTATTTGGAAAGGCAGTCTGAGAATAACAGAAATGAGTATCCTTGGCCCAGAAACAAGCTAAGTATTTCTAGAAACCGTATACTTTCTTTCATTTAGTGAAATGTATTCTTTTTATGAGCATAGCACAACTGACTTCCCAACGCCATGGTGGTAAGCCCTACTCTTGCCAGGGTTCTTGTGGCACATTGCTAGAAGATATCTGAATTCTTTTCTGAGAGGTTCAGTGGTCTGTGGAGGACACAGACCGTTTAAAAGAAAAATTGGTGATCATCAAATCCGAGTGCTTTTAGCGATAAAAATATTACATGAGAATGAACCTCAGAATGAAGGACTATTCAGCATGTTTCCATTATACCCTTTCCAACCATCTATTCAGCATTTCCTTATAGCCAGGCATTCTGCTAGCACCTCTTGTATGTTATTGCATATAATTCTTACAACAAGAAGATTTCGAATGCATTATTACAAGGGAACAGAGGTTAAGAGATATTCAGAATGCAGTTCATTAATGGTGGAGCTCAGATATGAATTTACATCTGACCCCAAGGATCAAATTCTTAACCATTATACTGCAAGACTTTGCAAATGAGTTTGAGGTACATGCTTTGGGTGGTTGGACCTCTTTACCTTCAACCGGTGATCAAATGCTGGTATTATAGTCAACAAGTCCTGGGGCAGCTACAGTCGTCTTAGAGGTATGAGTTTGAGCCAAGATTTCCCTGGTCTGTTATGTTTTCAGATTGCAAATCCTGCAGAAGGAACTCTGGAATAAATTTGCATAAGGGTGCTACCGGTTTCCTTCAAACCAGGAATGGAACCAGACTCAGAACTCTGTTGTTCCAAGTTACTCTTTCACTCAGTGTACTCAGTGGCTGCTCTCTGCTGGATATGCTTCTAGGCACGTGCAGCATGTTCAGTGTGCAAGGGAAATAAGGCTCAGGCTCTTCTTATATTCTGGGTTAGATTCTAGGCCCTGAAAGCTCTAGAATCCTCCCAGCTCTCCAAAGAGAAATGGTTTTTGTTAGTTCGAAACTCTGCCATGGAGATGGTCCAATGACTTGATTGCTTCTGTAGACCACAGTGCAATCTCCTCTTTGTTCCTTGGGTCTAAGTAAATGTCGAGAATACGGAAAAGGTTGAAACTGGAATGTTTCTATCAACAAATCCATACCAATCGGATTTAGTAGGATAAAATGGGCTCAGGAATCCCTCACCCTTTGGGTATGCTGCTCTGTTTGTATCATTTGTGACCTATGTTGGTGCTTTTGGTATTCACTGGGTTCTTAAATCGTCGTAACTACAAGTACAAATGGGGAGCTTAACTCCTGTTTACTTCTGCCCTGGAAAGTCAGATAAATGCACCCAAAGGTTCTCTGCTAGACAAACATTATGATAATTATTATAAGGAGTCTTTTTTTTTAGTATCAAAAAACAATGCCCCCCTCCAAGAACAAATGAAAAACACAAACACAGGGTTCTCTGAAATCCACCTCTGTGAACCCTCAGGTAACTTGCTGACCATTTCTTTCTTTATCTCTGAGGCCAGGAAGAAGAGGACAGTCAGCATTAAACTTCTATTCCAAGAAGCAATTGGAATAGAGTAGTTCAGCTCAGGGATTCCGAAGCTGGAAGGCCTCGATCCAAATGTTTGATTCTGCCTCTAACTAGCTGTGTGACCTTGGCTAGTCATTTAACTTCTCTGGGTTTCAGGATTCTCATGTGTAAAACACAAAGAATAAGAATAGTACCTATTTCATCATTTCCCTGTGAAGATAAATGAGTAAAAACACGGAAAGCATTTAGAAAGATGCCTAGGGAGAGATGAGTGTTCAACCAAAGTTAGCTGTCATTGACTGTGGGGCTCCTTGGGTTGTGATGCCTCTGATCAGCCTGACTTTTCTCTACACTGTGTCTTCTCAGACTTATACCTGTGGGTCCCTACAGTAAGCCAGGCACTTAAGATCAGTCTGCAAATTCTTTGACCTGCTCTGTTTCTTAAACCTATAGGGCATTGTCTGCGAGAAGCTCACATCCTTAGGTTGGAGGGTGGTTCAAGGGATGCAGGAAGGGACAGAAATGATATGTTCTGTTTCCTGTTTCCAGCACTAAATGGGCCGTTGCTTCTCCAGACCCTTAATTAAATTAGCTTCATCATTTGGGGAGCAAAGTCCGGAACTAAAAACACAAGCTAAGGAGCTATAAAATTTCCGTGTTGTACATAGTGGCACCTGAGGCCATTTGTTACCTTGAATTTGCCTTGGATTTAAAATGTGGCAAATCTTATTTTGGAGACTGACGTCTCTATAGGTAGGGTTTAGGTAAAAAAGCTCACTTAAAATGCACAAGATACTTGCACAAGGTACTAAGGAAGCAGTATGTAACTGTATTTGAAAACTACTGCTCTTTTTAAATGTTCAATAAGGCCCTAGTTAGGAATCGTCCTTGCTAAGCACAGGTTAGCCAGAGACACTCAAATGTAGCAAGGAATGCCGTGGGCAAGGGGAGGATGGTTGTTTGAAGGAACCAGAGACGTGGTTCCCTAATAAGTTTTGCAGCAGGGAGTTGATAGTGGCTAGAATGACCATTCTGGGGACTCTGGGGGATTTCAGGCATCTCTATTATTCGGATTCTGATGCAGAAAGAGAAAGAATATGACATCACCACAGATGACACATGGACAGATAGCGGTTCTCTCTACCCACAGCAGAAGTATTTAGTGAGAACTGGCCTCCCTTTATCTCTGTCAGCAGGAGGAAGCACCAGGTCTCATAACACGCGAGCCGCCAGTAGCGAGGAGGGGAGGCCTGGCCTAAGACAAGCAGGGTTTTTTTTTTTTTTCTCTTATTTTGGGAAGAAGAAAATTTTCCTAAGCCAAGTTTTAATTAAGTGGTGACAGAAACAAAATTTAGTGACAAGAGGTACCATTCTCTCCCAACTGTTTTGATTTCAGTATTGTTTCAGTGTACTTCCTGTGTGACCAAAGGTTACTTTTTCCTCGGTGCCTTAGCTTCCTAATAGGTAAAATGAGATTATAATGGCATCTCTTGCGTGGGTTTTTTTTAAATCAGGATTAAATGAACTGATAAATGCAAAATGCTTGGAGGAGTACCTGCTTGCTCCCAGAAAGTGGTCTAGTAGAGTTGACCTTTGAACAATGTGGGGGTTAGAAGCACTGATCCCTGAGCTGCCCCAAATCCACTGTAACCTTGACTCCCTCCAAAACTTAACTACTAATACGCAACTGTGGACAGGAAGCTTTACGCATAACATCACTAGCCAAGGAGCACACATTTTGTCTGTTACATGTATTAAATGCTGGATTCTTAAATAAAATGAGCTAGAGAAAAGACAACATTGTTAAGGGAATCACAAGGAAGTGAAATACATTTTTATCCAAAAAATCCACGTGTAAGTGGACTTCACAGCACAAACCCATGCTGTTCTAAGGTCAATGGTATCTGCTTTTCTCGCTGTTATATACTTATGCTTTATGAGTTCTGTGCTGTTGTTCTAATAGGTTCTTTGAAGGGAAAAACCATCAAGAAGCATGCACATATGCTTCATCTCATTTTCCTCAGCGACTTGTGCCCAACGGGAGCTTCTTGGTCTGGCTAACACAGCCAGCGCCAACTTGGGTCTTTGAGGAAGGGACTGGTCTGTGTAGAGCTGATCTTTTGTTTTTAAACCTGTTAAGCGATAGCAAACATCTTTCATACACAAAGAAAAACTCTAACTGAATGACTTGTTCTATTGATCAGTATCAGTTATGCCCACAAGTGATGTGGAAAAACCATGTTAGGCTCTTATCGATACGATGTGAAATTTTAGATGAGGGTCTGAACTTTAGAAATTCTGTGGCACAAATAAGGATACATGAACAGCCTGCCTCTCCCGGATCTGTAATAATTCTACTTAGTGTTATTGGAGAGGCATATGGGTTGCATTGTTCCTGTCTCATCGTCTTAAAAGAATGGTTGGCAGATTTAACGTGGTAAAATAGCCCCCCAAAAATAGCCAAGATGTATTCTGATCGAGCAAACTACTGAGCCATATTTTGTTTCATGGAATCAGGAAGAGGTAGGAAGAGGTAGGCTTTTTTCTCCTTACATCAAGGCTTCATATAATGTGATCAGAAATCCTTGTTTTCACCTTCTTCTCCCAGCTGCTTTGAGGTTTGGGCTCCTACCAAGAGCAGCGAAGCATAGGGAGAGGGAGTCCTCTTTTTCTCAGGAGAATGATGAGAGGGAAATAAGACGGTGAGTCAGCCAGCCAGCAGGCATCCAGTGCATGGGGAACACTCCGTCCTGCTCGCTCCCTCCTCCGCCTGCTGTTCTGGCTGTCCCTGGATTAGCCTCTACTGCTGTATACTCTGCGACAGACTTGACAGTGGAGTTCTGGGTTCCCCACCCCAGTCTCCGGAAATCCTTGGCACTGATTGTGTTCTGTGACCTACTGAGAAATATCAGACTCTGCGTGAGGAACACAGGGGACCAGAAGCATGGAACTCCCTGTACCTGGGCCCTCTGGTAGTGCGGTACGGAAGTTGACAAACAGGACCTGAAGTGTTACCTTATAGGGACGCATGAAAATAACAGCATCAAAATGTAGGTTCCTGCCACCAACATAGAATTAAACTGGTCAGGATACATCAGAAGAGGGGGGAAATGGAGGGAACTAGCCAATAATGAAGAGTAATTATCTAGTTAAATATACATATTTGCAATATATATATATTTACAATATGTGTTTGCAAATATATATATATATATTTGCAAAGATACAGTATGGAAAATTTGCCACTCAGGATGGGCGTACCTCCCCTTGACCTTTCTCATCTGAACACAGAAAATGATTTGGATGACTATTTTTGCAGTTTTCCTAAAGATGACACAGAACATTTTAGATGCATAAGAGAGAAGTTAATTTCTGACGTATAGTAGATGCTTCAGGACATTAGAGCTTGGTTCTCTCAGGTTAAGAGAGGATCTCCATTGTTCTTGCACTTCAAAGATGTATCTTTTTTTAAATGTTTCAAGTTTTTATTTAAATTCTAGTTAGTTAACGTATAGTGTAATAGTAGTTTCAGGAGTAGAATTTGGTGATTCATCACTTACCTGTCACACCCAGTGCTCATCACAAGTGCCTTCCTTAATCCCCATCACCCATCTAGCCCATCCCCCCACCGCTCCTCCAGCAGTCCTCAGTTTGTTCTCTATAGTTAGGAGTCTCTCTTATGGTTTCCCTCTCTCTTTCCCCCCTTTCCCCACATCCATCTGTTTTGTTTCTTAAATTCCACATATGAGTGATATCATATGGTATTTTTCTTTGACTGACTTATTTTGTTTCATGTAATAACCTCTAGCTCCATCCATGTCATTGCAAATTGCAAGATTTCATTCTTTTTTTTTTTTTTATGACTGAGTAATGTTCCGTTGTGTATATATACCACATCTTCTTTATCTATTCATCAGTTGATGGACATTTGGGCTCTTTTCATACTTCGGCTATTGTTGATAATGCTGCTATAAACATCGCGGTGCAGGTACCTCTTTGATTCAGTATTTCTGTATCCCTTGGGTAAATACTTAGTAGTGCAATTGCTGTATTGTAGAGTAGTTCTATGTTTAGCTTTTTGAGGAACTGTTTTCCAGAGTGGCTGCAGCAATTTACAGCCCCTTCTCCCGTTGTTCCCCTTTCTCCACACCCTTGCCAATACCTGTTGCTTCCTGTGTTGTTAATTGTAGCCATTCTGATAGGTATGAGGTGGTATCTCATGGTGGTTTTGATTTGTATTTCCCTGATGAGTGATGTTGAGTGTCTTTTCAGGTGTCTATTGGTCATCTGTATGTCTTCTTTGGAAAAATGTCTATTCATGCCTTCTGCCCATTTCTTAACTGGGTTATCTGTTTTGGGGTGCTGAGTTTGATAAGTACTTTATAGATTTTGGATACTAACCCTTTATCAGATACATCATTTGCAAATATCTTCTCCCATTCCAAAGGTTGCTTTTTAGTTTTGTTGATTGTTTCCTTTACTATGCAGAAGCTTTTAATCTTGATAAAGTCACAGTAGTTCATTTTTGCTTTTGTTTCCCTTGTCTCAGTAGACATATCTAGTAAGAAGTTGCTATGACCAAGGTCATAGAGGTTGGTGTCTGTGTTGGCCTCTAGGATTTTGATAGTTTCCTGTCTTTATTCAGGTCTTTCATCCATTTTGAATTTATTTTTGTGTATGATGTAAGAAAGTGATCCAGTTTCGTTCTTCTGCTTTCTGCTGTCCAGTTTTCCCAACACCATTTTTTGAAGAGACTCTTTTTTTTCCATTGGGTATTCTTTCCTGCTTTGTTGAAGATTAGTTTTCCATATAGCTGTGGGTCCATTTCTGGGTTTTCTATTCTTTTTTTTTTTATAATTGTTTTTTTTTAATTTATTTGACAGAGAGAGACATAGCGAGAGAGGGAACACAAGCAGGAGGAGTTGCAGAGGGAGAAAGCAGGCTTCCCGCCGAGCAAGGAGCCCGATGCGGGGCTCGATCCCAGGACTGCGGGATCATGACCTGAGCCGAAGGCAGATGCCTAACGACTGAGCCACCCAGGCGCCCCTGGGTTTTCTATTCTTAAAGATGTATCTTTTCAATGATAGTAACAGAGACAGCCCATGGTTGGGAGTGCCTGTTTGGTCAGGGAGTAAGATATATTTCCTTCATTCCCTGACCCAGGGCAGGTTGCAGAGTTCATACAATCATGAATTGCCATTTGTTCATTCACTCAACAAAATAACTATTCATCTCTTTTCCTTTCCTAGGCATTGTGCCCAAAACAGGGGATATAATGATGAACAAGAAACAGATACAAACAAATAAGTGATGATCTGTGCTATGTTGAGGAAAAACTCAAAGGAGCCAGGAAAGAAAGAAAAATGATGGATTTGGGAGCATGGGTGAAAGGACTGTTGGGAGGTAGGCATACTTCCAAGAGGGATATTACTAAGTATACACAAACATTGACTCAGCTTGACTGATGCACCTATCTGGCAGGTGGTGGTATAGCCATTCAGGCAATGTTTATGCATTTATACACAGAAAAAAATGTTATCTCTCTGCCTCACACGTATTTTATAAACACAAGCTATTCTTTCTGAGGGCCACTGCCCGGATGCTGGAAATCACTGCATCGCCAATCCACAGCAGAGAGCCTGGGACATAGCAGGCATGCACTCATGTTGATTAACAACACTAGAGAACAGATGAAAGGCACTTTTAGAACAATAGGATGTTGAATTTATGGTGTCATAAACTAAATCAGTTCCACATTTTGTCTATTAATTGTTGGATTTGGGGTGATAATAAAACACCTTTATTTTCTTCTTGATCTCATTTATTGAAATGAAAACAATCGCAGAGACTGTAAACTCCTAAAAAAGGTTGTACTTCTCTTTCCTGTAAAAGGAAAAAACCCTGCGGATTCTGATGTAGCATGTCTTGCATGTGTGTTGACTTTAGCTGTGTTGCTTCAGTTCCAGAAGTCGTATACTTCTGAAGTGATAACGGTATCAGACATCTACCCTTGGAATGCTTTCCATTTCCAATTTATTTTTACATTTATTCCTATATTTAAGGACCTTGTAATATCTTAGAGCTTTTCTTTTATCTTTAAATAACTCTAAGGCTTGTGACACAATTTCCCCCTCTAACTCTAAAGCCTCTGTGCTTTGTATAAAGCCATCATTTTGATATTTGTTGAATTTATCTTAGAACAAGAAAAATCACATATTTATTAATCTGGTAGAATGAAAGGTAAAGTATTAATTTCTAGAAGATCAACAATTTGAGACATTGCTAGGACTGATGCATGATGATTAATTTCAGTTGTCAACTTGGTTAGACTATTGTGCCCAGCTGTTTGATCAAACACTAGCCTAGATGTTGTTGTGCAGTTATTTTGTAGACATGATTAACTTTTACAGTTACAATTGATTTTAGATGAAAGAGATTGCCCTTGACAACGTGAGTGGCACTTACATAATCAGTTGGACATCTTTGGTACAGAAACTGAGCTTTTAGGAAAAGAAGGAATTTTGTCTCAAGACTGTAACATAGAAATCCTGCCTGAACTTCCAGCCTGCTGGTCTGCTTTGTATATTTTGGACCCAAGTCTATGTGTATACATACATACATGTATGTATAAGTGTGTTTATATATGTTTATATATCCTATTTATATTATATATATAAATGTATATATCTTATCTCTATCTGTATATCTATATATCTGTAAATAAATGTGATTCTGCTTTCTGCTTCTCTGGGGAATCCTGACTGATACAGAGTTCTTCATTCTCTCCTGAAATTGTGTCTTCAGTTGGATCAGGGAAAAATTGGTAACAGTTTCTAGATTTCTACTGCTTTATGGGGGATCAGAGGGTTGAAAGCAAACTGAGACAGTGTTCCACGTTTCAAACCACCTCCTCCCAAAAGGAAAAGAGCTTGGAGCTGGGGAGAGGAATGCTGAGCACACCCATTCATATGATTCATTGGTTTTATATTTAGCAAAACAGAAAAATACAGGGAAGATTTTGAATCTTCATAAACTCTTCTGACTTCCTTCTGGTAACACTGTATTTTACTTTATGCTGAGGCACATCTCCGTCTTTATAAACATTGCATTGTGCTTTTAGCATTAGCTAGAGACCTAGATGAGAGGAGTCAGAGTGGACCTCAGGTTCTCAGGGCAGGGTTATTTATTTATTTATTTTTAAAAATCAGAACTTTACATAATATTAAGGTAGCTGGAAGCTGGATTATTATTTCCAGAAGAATAGGAAAGACCATGTATCTCCACTGAGCTTCCACAAATGACATTCATATAAGAACAAGTTCACATATTTAATTCCCAGTTTTGCAAAAAATTTTTACAAATGAGGCCATAACCTCAAATTATACTAACAGGTATGCTTATAATGGGGTGCAGGTAAGTGATGTGGGGCTCAGAACAAACTTACTCCCATTGCTGTGGAAAACACTGAAATGATGCCTTCCATAGATACTGGGTTGGGAAGACCATCCCTCTGTACAAGAAAAACAGTGCTTTCCTTTAGGATTACAACTCTTAGAACAGCTTTGATCATGGATCTTGGGGGATTGAAAAAAAGAAAGATGTACATAGAAGTTGGTTTCTGCTACCCAAATATTCTATTGTAGTTCAATAAAGAGTATTTATCTTCTAGAGAGCATGTAATCATTTTAAACATATAAATTAGTAAAATTTTGCCTGCTTTTTAAAAATGTTAACCTATTAACCAATGGTACATTCTTGCTACTTCCATAGGGATGTTGGTGGGAATGTGTGATTATTGCTTGGGTTTGGGCTCTGAAGATTATCAGCCCAAATAATTGCCCAGTTTACCTCATAGTCAGGAGTCACCCTATCCCATCGCTTCAACTGTAAAAGCATGCTGTACCACTAAGTGAAAACTTGCGAGAGTCAGATGGACCATGACACAAAATACAAACACAGATAAGAATGTGCCACAGACACCACACTTTCTGAGGTAAAGTGTGGTAGGTTTGGACTAACTGATCGTGGCTGAACCTTCTTTCACACTCTGGGCCTCCCATCCCGCAGCAGAATTCATTCTTTTCTTGTCCTCTGTTTTGTCACCCTGAATGGGCTGGGTCAGTTTTCTACTCTCTCCCTTTCTTCTTGGGATCTCTTCCGTTCCTCTTTGCCCAAGACCAACTTTATTCCACATTTCCAATAACATGCATCTTACTGACTTCTCGCGTACTTACTTTTTCTTGATTTATGCAGGATATAAAGAGACCACTCCAGACTTTCCATAGGACACACAACTAACTACTACCACTTAAACCTATACCTGGTTGCTACTCTCTTACTTGATGGCAACAAAAGCATGACAAATGTTGAAATTTTATTCTAGCGTATGAAAGATTGTTTGAATTGTCTCTCCCAACTTTGGCGGGGGGCGGGGGTAAAGTGATTTGTAGATAAAAATGAATAATGGAACTGAAATGGATCTCAAGGTGTTGTTTTTTTTTTTTTTAAGATTTTATTTATTTAATTAACAGAGAGAGAGAGATCACAAGCAGGCAGAGAGGCAGGCAGAGAAAGAGGGAGAAGCAGGCTCCCTGCTGAGCAGAGAGCCCCATGTGGGGCTGGATCCCAAGACCCTAAGATCATGACCTGAGCCGAAGGCAGAGGCTTTAACCCACTGAGCCACCCAGGTGCCCCGGATCTCAAGGTTTCTAATTGCCCTGACCGCTTTCAGGTAGTTTCTAGACCAGCTCTGGCAAAACAAGTTTTATTTCGCCCTAAACAGTCTAAATAATTGTGGGTGACTGCCAGGAAATCCAGGTTGATATGAACTCTGTGTTCAAATCTACGCTCTGGATTTGCCATAGTTAGTTAGTGATATCTGCCATAGGACAGGGTGGACGGTAATGACCCATCGTTTCCATTTTTTGGATAAAACCAACAAAGATGGAGAATTACTTTCTCAGTTTAAAATTATTTCAAACACTGAGAAAGCATTCCAGGTGAGAAAAGCAGGGGAGGGGAAAATTCATCTCGGTATAGACGAGGATGTTGACCAACAGCCATAGTTTTTGAGTATGATAACCTTTCTGAAAAGTGCTAAAATATAATAGTGCTCTTGAGATGATGATGTGGACTGAAATAGAAATTTAAAGGGTAACAAAGTGTGATTGCCTGTTTTTCTAGCTTAGAAGAGCAAAATGCTGAGTGAAAGTGTATAGTAGAAGAAAATTGGCCTTCTTCACAACTGAGTGAAGATGCTCTTTCTGTGTTCAGAACCCATTCTTGAAATGGACTTTCAGTGATCTAAATTTAAACATGTAAATTTTAAAAAACACCTTTTTGCCGAGAACCCTATGAAACAGCCATTTAGTGGAATTGGCCCTTTAATAGAAAATCCATTTCCTCGTGAAAACCTAACTTGTTTTTCTTGCTTCATATACAGAAAAACTTTTTTGTTTTGTTTTGTTTGAAAATGTCCATACCCAATGCTTCGCTTAGAAATAAAACAGAAGCCACAGTAAATTTCTTTCAGAGATGTTAGCCTGGAAATATGATTATATTGTAACGAAGGCCCAATGGAATGTCTGAAGGACTAATGAAGTCTTTGTAAATGCAAGTAAATGGACTTAGAACTCCATCCATAAAATGTGAGTAGCGACAGCTATAATAATCATGACCAGTTATTGAACAAGAAGCTATCATTTATTATTATATGCCTGCTCACTTCCTGACTTCCTTCTTTCCTCTCCCCATTCCTCCTCCTCTTGGTTCCACAAATACTGAGTTCCTGTTATGTTCCAGGAACTATACAAAACTCAAGAAACAATGACATTGGGGATCCAGATAGACAAGGGTTCTGATTTCACAGAATTTACACTCCAGTGGGGAAAAGCTAGGTATTCATCAAGTAATGACAATAATGTGTCAGGATGGACTGAGAGGTCTTTTTCCCCTTTGGGGGACAAAGGTGAAATTTGAACACTAGAAAAAGAGTGATTTCAGTGTGCAGCTAGTTGCTGCTTGTTAATATGAAGAAGGAAAATGTATCTTTACTGTCAAATGACCTGGATATTATTTTGCAAGGAATTGGGCCATATTCATGTTCATAGGAGAAACTAAACTTTTAAAAAATATGTAGACAAGCTGTATTTGTCTCTAGAAAGACATTCTACCTTATAGTTGTAAGTTTTATTTTGCTATAATGAGCTAACTGCCAAGAAATGGCTCCAGATCCACTCAGTTTCTCTATAATCTACATGTAGGTCCCTCTTGATTTTGGGAGGGTGGTTAAAGATGATGAATGGTATTGTGCTATTGAATGTAAATATTTTTACTAAGCAATCTAGTCTGTCACGAACCTAGTATAGCTTAAAAAGTTTTTATCAAAAGAGCATAATTTTGTGGTTTTCAAAGTTATATATTAATTTAAAAAACACAAAGGACTATTGCAGAATTGAAGATGAGCAACCAAAGTCTGTAATTTCTTTAGATGGAAAAAGATGGGGTGCCTGGATGGCTCAGTTGGTTGTGACTGACTATTGATTTCTGCTCAGATCATGATTTCAGGGTCCTGAGATCTAGCCCTAACTCAGGCTGCAGGCTGAGCAGTGGAGCTCGCTTGAGATTCTCTCTTCCTCCCCCTCTGTCCCTCTCCCCTCCCTCTCTGTCCCTCCTCCTCTGTCACCCCCCACCCCACTTGCTCTCTCTTTCTCTCCCTCTCTCTAAAACAAGTAAAGAAAAGAAAAAGGTGATTGTTCATAATGAAACAATCAGTACATTTTGGATTAGTCCAATTTAAGAATATCCAAATATCTCACCATGACATGTATGTGCATCTTTTCTTCCCATAGACTTGTGTGAACTGGGATTTTTAAATAGTGCCACAGTGCAAACAAATATAAGAATAATCTTGGTATTGCACCAGGATCCAAAATATACCTAAGAGGATAACTAATAAAGAATAAAAAATTCACTTCTTATATTAAAATGTTTTTTACCCCAAGTTTATAACAAAAATGTCAGATTAAACTTATTATTTTAATCTTAAGGAACAAGATGATTTAAACTCTCTAATATTTGTGTTACTTTATAAGATAAAATACACTGAATATTTCTAGCATCACTGAACACATTTGAACCATTCATTCAGCCATGGAGTATACACCTCATGGGCATCCCTCTGAATGTTTAATGAGATACCCTTCCCAGAAAACCATGCTCAAATGAATGGGGTAGGGGGTGGCTGCCTTAGAAGGAAGGCTCTTCAAGACAGTCTCACCTACTCCTGGTTTTATAATTGTGCCGCAGAAGGATTAGAAGAAGCTTAGAGAGAAGAAACAATTAGAAATTTTAATCGTGCAGTTATTTGACTGAGCGGGAACATAAAGGAATGAAACTGACCCTCTAATGGGGCCCATCGGTGGAGAAATTGCACCAAGCTGCACACACTTGTGGTTGTTGGCTAATTCCCTCTTATGGCTAATAAATCACCAAGCAGTTGGAGGGCGTTCCCAATGCAAAGTTGCAGAGAAAGACCGTGTTAGAAAGCAGCCCAGGGGTGCTAGGGCAGTGCCCTAGAAGGAGATGGCATTGGAGTTTATCCTCTGTGTTCTCAATCTGCCTCTCAACCCCTTGAGTTATAGTTGAGAAGGATAACCTCTGAATTATTTCATTTTGTACCTTCCTTTGAAGCAACACAATTTTCTAAAAATTAAAAAAAAAAAGAATCCTTTAAAAACCATATTGCTAATAGGGTGGCTCAGTGGGTTAAAGCCTCTGCCTTCGGCTTGGGTCATGGTCTCGGGGTCCTGGGATCAAGCCCTGCATTGGGCCCTCTGCTCAGCGGGGAGCCTGCTTCCCCCCGCCCCAGGAAAAAAAAACAAAAAACCATATTGCTAATAAAAATAAAATTTTAACTTAATATCTTTATATGTTTTATATGTGCATGTATATATAATTTTGCATAAATGCATATAGATACATAATTTTTGCATAAGTGTGGATATGTATGTGGGTTTTGAATTTTACCTGGCTTTTCCTTCCTGTTCTTCTTCCTTCATCCCATTCTTTGACACATGTTAATCCAAAATAATCTTCTATATATCTTTCCATATTTACAAATCTCTCTCCCTCTTGGATATTTGTGGATTTTCGCTATTGTTTTAGGGAATAAGATATTATGTCCACTTCAGGGCATTTTGATGTTGTCACTCAATGATTCCTATGGAAATTTCTCCAAGATATTTGGGTTTTCAATGTATAGGAGCGTGCATCAACAATAATATAGTACTCCTTTTTTCTTTTTTGATGCTTACATTCATTATTTTACCTTCTTTTACTTCCGAACTGGCTAAAATTTTCATGATAATAATAAAGAATTTTGGTATTTTGGTATATCATTCCATCTGTAATGGCTGATTTTAATTAAACTACTATATGACATTAGGATATCAAATGTCTTTTTAGCATCTGTTAGTATGCTATAAATATTTTGATGTGTTGTCAGATTCTATTTACTAACATTTGTTTTTAGTTTTGGCATCTTTATCCATGAGGAAAATTGGTCTATTATTCATTCAAAAGATGTTTATTGAGCACCTGCTTTCTGTCATGTAGTAGTCTGGGTGCTGAGGCTATAGTACTTAAACATAAACATCCCCATTCTTATGGAGCTAACATCTAGAAGAAAGTTTTCTTTCTCAAAGTTTTTTCTTTCTCAAAGAAAAATTTTATTATCAGGTTTGTTAATGAGATTTAATATTAGAATAATTTTATCTTCCAAAAGTTAACTGGAGACATTTTCATCTTCTTCCTAGAAATGGAATAGGTTAAATAAATATTTGTTCTTTAAAAGATGGCTAAAACATAGCTATGAACCCAGATGTTCTTGTGCTGTTTCGATTGTGAACTTTTAATCTCTTTTCTGATTTTAGGGTCATTGGAATATTTGAGTTTTCCTTTTCCTCTTAGATCAGTTTAAAGAATTTGTGTTTTGCAACATCTTCAAATGTGTCTCCTTAGTTTCATTTTCTTAGAAATTATCTTAATTGCTCCTACATCTGTGGTTATATTTCTTTTCTTAATTTTAATATTGCTCTATGTTTGCTCTCTTGGGTTTTTTTTTTCAAGATCCTAATGAAAAAATTTACCTATTTTTTTCCCTCCAAAGAGGGGTTTCAGCTTTTTTTTTTTAAATCCTTTCTAGTCTGTGTTTTCTGCTTTTATTAGTTTCATTTTTTATTATTAGTTCTCTTCCTATTGTTTCTTGGTTCATGTTGCATTTTTTTCTCTCCAGTTTCTTAAGATTAGTTTTTAGACTCTTTGCATTATTTGTCCTTACTCTTTCTTCTTTAATAATAAATTATTATTTAAGGCTATACAGTTTCTTTGGAGTAGAGCTTTACATTTGTCCATAGATTCTGAATGAATGGTTCTCCTTTTCTTCGCTTTCTAGATGATTCTGATTTCCCTTTTATTGTAATGCTCTTTTGATCTAGCACTTACTAGAAGTATGTTTCTAAGTTGCCAGTAGTATTTCTTGTCACTTCTGTATTACTTATTTCAAGTGTCATTGGCGTATGATCAGAAAAATGTAATTTGTAAAAATCTCCACTTTTAGAATCTGTTAAGGTTTTGAGTCAAGTACATGATTAATTTTTCAAAATGTTCCCTGAGTATATGAGAAAAACTATGTTCTCTATTTAAATGTTAAGTTTCATGTATAGACCCAGTGGTGTGCTGATAAAAGTTGAACAGCCAGCTCTCTGGAGATGATGGTTTGCGGTATTTGTAGCATTTGTGTTTCCAGGTGTATCTATGGTTACCACGGCCTGTATTCTAGCCACCAGCATGACATCACTCAATATAGGGGAGGGGTGGACCTACTCACACCTGGTTCTCCAAATCTGGTACCATACAACTCCTATGCCCACTGCATAAGTCTATTAAATCAGTGTATTGAATGTATTATTATATTCTTCTATCCTTACGTACCCTTGATGACTAGGTTCTGAGCAAACTGTATGACAATTGCATTTTTGTCTGGTTTTCCTTGTAGAGATAGTAGTTTTTCCTCCACCTATCTAGCTGACATTTTTTTAGTTCATATAGTTTATAATGATTACTTTTTATTTTATTTATTTATTTATTTATTTATTTTAAGATTTTATTTATTTATATGTCAGAGAGAAAGGGAGAGAGAGAGCACAAGCAGGCAGAGAGGCAGGCAGAGGCAGAGGAGAAGCAGGCTCCCTGCTAAGAAAGGACCCCGATGTGGGACTCAATCCCAGAACCCTGGGATCATGACCTGAGCCAAAGGCAGCAGCCCAACCAACTGAGCCACCCAGGTGTCCCTATTTTATTTTTTTGAAGATTTAATTTTTTATTCGAGATAGAGTGCGCGAGCACAGGCAGGGAGGGAGTGGCAGAAGGAGAGGGAGAAGCAGATTTCCTGCTGAGCAGGGAGCCCAACTTGGGCTGGATCCCAGGATCCCAAGATCATGACCTGAACCAAAGGCACTTAACCAACTGAGCCACCCAGGTGCCCCTACTATGATTTAGCGCAACTCCTAAACTCTGCTTTTCATCAGTATGTAAAGATTCTTTCATTCCTCTATAATGTTTTAACCTTAAATTTCACCTTTATCTAGTATTAATATCGCCGTATCTGTTTTCTTTTTGTTTGCATTTTCTGGTATCTCCTTGCTGATCTTTTCATTTTCCATCATGCTTTACCACTCAAATTAAGTGCGTTTTCTGCAAATAGCAATATAATTATAATCTAGGCTGAAGGTCTTTGTATTTGGCTAGGATGCTTCAGTGTATTCACATTCAGTATAATGACTTTATTTCTTCAATCTTTGCATTCATTACTCACTTTGTTTTCTTTTTCTTAACCTAGCTGGTTTTAGTTGATATTCATTCTGTTTCTTCTCCTTTGTTAATTTGGAAGTGGTAGTGTATTTTTCCCTTTTCTTAATGATCCTCTTTCAGCAGATGAATAAACTATTTCCCTAACTATTTATAAGAAAATGAAGAAAATGAAGCTTTTCTATGGGGTGTGCTATATTTCTCCAGTTCCTCCCACCCTACAGGATGAGACTGTTAAAATACTTTCTTTTCAGGTGCCTGGGTGGCTCAGTGGGTTAAAGCCTCTGCCTTCAACTCAGGTCATGATCTCAGGGTCCTGGAGTCAAGCTCCGCATCGGGCTCTCTGCTCTCTGCTCAGCAGGAGCCTGCTTCCTCCTCTCTCTCTACCTACTTGTGATCTCTCTCTCTCTGTGTCAAATAAATAAATAAATAAAATCTTAAAAAAAATCTTTCTTTTCACCTTTCTTTCTTCTCTTGCTACCATTAAACTTTGGGAATTCTTTCATTTTTCATCACTCTCAATGTCTAGATTTTGCTGGGAATTTGTAACTATTGGTGTTCTCCTCCTCTGCTATTTCAAGCATCCCTCTTTAACTCTCTGTCGGGCAATATCAGATTATTTATCCTCATATTTTATACCTATATCTTCAGTTCTACATGTATCTGTACCAGAATTTATGTACAAATCAATCAGGTTTATTTGTTCACTGCTCTTTTTCACTTTTTTTTCATCTTGAGGTTTCTTTTTAGTTTCACTTTTTATTTAAGTAAATGTTCTTGACTATTTTCCTTAGATGGACTCTTGCATGAGTCACTTTCTGAAGTCTTACACATCCTCCATGGAAGGGTAATCATACGTTCAGAAGGTATAGAATCCAGTTGCAGTCTTTGCTCTTATCTGTAGATTTCATTCTATTATTCAACTCTCAATGTTCTAAGTGCCAGTCTGATTTCTTTTCTTCCCATGTAGGTAGCTTTTTTTTTTCTTGGTGGTGTTTAAGATTTTTTTTTTCTCTTTATCCTTACTTAAGAGATCAGAAATTTTATTGAGGCATGCCTAAAAATATTCCAGGCTTGAAATCAGAGAGTCCTTTCAATCTTGTAGACTTAAGACTTTCATTATGTTACAAATATTTTCTCCATTTATTTGTCTAACTACTACCTCCTCTGATCTATCTCCCTTTGTCCTTCTAAAATATCTGTTATTCATTTGTTAGGTCTTCTGGATATAGAGATTCTCAGTCTCTAAACTTTTCCTTCATGATTTCTATTTCTATACTTTTTTCTCAGGTCTTTGAGATATTCTTGCAGGCCGTTTTCTAGGCTACTAATTTGGGTTTCAATAATGATCTCCCGACCACCACCACCAAAAAAAGTGAAATGCTACTTTTGTTTGATAAAATTTCTCCTTTAAATTAGCCCAAATTTCCAGAAGCATGAAAAGGTTTTGAAGTCACAGACACCAGGTGTTGGAATCCTTGCTCATCCCTTACTAGCTCATGACTTTGGACAAGGCAGCTACCAGTTTAAAACTCAGTTTCCTCATCTATGGGAAAGAAACTGCTACCACCCATGGAACTGAATTATAATAATGATTACATGATAAGAAATAGATATTTTTTGCAAGGTATTGGGTACCTAAAGAATGTTCCATAAATATTTAGTGTAACATTTGATTAAACATCATATTGACTAATATAAAAATAAAGTCCGTGGGGAAATCACAAGGCTTTTTTCAACATTAATTATGTGTTCTTATGTATTTTTTTGTAGCTTTTCATAGAAAGCTTTTAAACTTTGCTAATAAAATCATAATGCCTTACGTTTGTATAATACTTGACTATCTGTAGCTTTGTGATTGAAAACAGACATTATTATTTTAATGCTGCTGCTGAGTTAAATGATTTTTCCAAAGCTTACCGAGCTAATAGGTGGCATAGACAGCTGTCAAAATCTCTGAACTAAAAACATTTCTCCAGTTGACAGTCAATTCCACAGATACCAGTATTTTATTATATTTTTTAAAAATATAGTCATCAAAGAGTTTCTGGATGGATTTTATTCGATCAGTTATGCATTCAATGAGTAGAAATAAAAAATACGTATGAAAGCACCTTACTGTGTGCTGTGCATGGTTCAGAATGCTACGGGTAAAATGGGGAGCAAAAGCAGATGCCGTTCCTGCTCTCAGGAAGCTTATAATCTAATGGGGATGACCATTAATCAAAGAATCATATGCATACATGTAAACTGAGAGCTGAGAGAAAGTACATCTGACAAGGGGATTTTACATCATCAGGGAGGTTAGAAAGGCTCTCCACGGAAATGATGCTAACATGAGGTTCCAAGGAAGAGTTTCCATTAGCCAGGCAAAGGAGGGTTAAGTGGGGAGAGGAGCCTTCAAGACAAAGGGAATAGCAGACACAAAGACCCTGTGTTGGAAAGAAGCCCTTCAGATTGCAAGGTTGCAATTCGGCCAATGTCGTTGGAACTCAGAGAGTGAAGGCAAGTGTGTGAGGGGAGCTGCAGAGGCAAGTGGGGGTCAGATGACATAGGATTCTGAGACTCATGTGAAATATTTTGGTCTTTCTCTTAGAATAATAGAATGCCAATTAGAGTTTTAAGAATGTGTGTGTGTGTGCATGTGTGCTGCTGGCACTGTGTTTACTTAGCAAACATCACTCTGGCTAAGGTGGGAAGTGGATTAGAATTCCAGAATGGGTACAGATAAAGCAATCAGGAGCCTATGGAGGAAGTCCAGTTGAGAGATGGGGGGCAGTGAAGACTGAGAGGAAGGGGTCAGATCTGTGAGGTAATTAGGAGATTAAAACAATTGCCTTGATCATGGATTATATATAGAGGCTGAAGTAGAGGCTTTTAAGAATGAACTCTAAATTTCTAGCTCAGATAGCTGGTAGATGGTAGATGTACTTACTGTTGTAAGGAAAACTAAAATAAGGCCAGATTTGGGGGGATTAAGATGATGAATTCGGTTGAATATACTCAATTTGAGGTGTCTTAGAGGCACCAGATGGAGATATGAAGTAGTAGTTGGCCACATATGGCGGCTGCTCAAGGAGTAGGACTGGAGATAAAACATGTTGAGTCATCCACTATAGATGGTTATTGATGTCGTGGGTGGAGTTGGAGTAAGATTGTCCTTCCTATACTTTCTTAGGCATTTGTTTCTTGATTCATTTTGACTGCTTAATTCTGGACACTAAGGAGTAGGCACCAGCATAACACCCTAAATCTCCAGGATTAGCTATACCTCCACAGACACCGGTAGAGAGTCCCCAGGAGCCTGTCTGCACCAATGACATGTACACTGGAGAGCAGTGAGGGGAGGAAAGCAGGTAGACCAGATGGCTGAGCCATACCAAGTAACTGATACACAATAGATTTCCCCTCTACTCTGATACTATACTGTGAAGAAGGAGGGAAAGGGAGAATATTGGAATTAAAGAGGGAAAAACTTCTCTGAGTGTGAGTTTGAATTGACTATTTGTTCAAATAAAATTGTTGCACTGAAGGAGACTTTTTAAAATTTAGGATTAAATCACTTTGCCTTATCAAATTTAAGTATTTCGTTTTCTCCTATGGTCTTTCCACCATGGGAACGAGAGCCTCACAACGATGTGGTTAGTTGTGGGACAAATAGGGCTTTTGCTTGTTTTGTTTCTATTGCACATCTGGATTGTATTGTTGTATTGTGCAAATCAGTGCCCCGCCACACCATAATTTAAATTGTCTGACCCCTAAGCTTGTTATAGACCTCACTTTGTTTTACAGAGTTCACAGAGCTAGCCAGTGGCTGAGCTGGACAAGAACAAAGCTCTTGTTATGATGTTTCCCCTCATGAGTAAATAAAATCTATATTCCTTTTAAACTTATGCTTTGAGAAATTTTATGTGTGTGTCATGTATTAGTTCCGTCATGTGGTATAGCATACTTGATTTCATATATAAATAGTTTGACTTTTGTGTAGTTTTGTGTACATGCAGATGCAGCTAGTAACTGGGGTCTGATATATATACACACATACGCACACACATATAATATCAAATAGATATTATTTATTATAAATTGTATGATATATGTTATATATATAGTCCTAAATATTATACACCATATGGATTATAAGCCTGTATTTTTTTCCTTTGGATTTAGCTCTCAGCAGTTTCCAGCACCCAATAGCAGCACAACCCAGAAGGGTGAGGAAATCTCAGCGATATTCAGGTAGCACTGATTACAAACACTCAAGACAGCAGAAAACTGAGGATGGCTGTCTCTACTCCTCACCTCGTGCAAAGGGACTGACCGGGGAATGAATAGCTCCAAGAGCACTGGCCTTGCAAACACAAATCCGTAAATCAGTTGCAACCATTCTTCTTCAAGTGGTCGTCCTGCTCTCACTGTCACTGTGCTCCTAGGAGTATCCTCTGCGTGACCTTTCAGCTGACTCCCAGCGCTGATTCAGAGAGTAGTCAGCGCTGATTCAGAGAGTCAACAAGCCAGCCCAGCCTCAGGCAATGGTCTGCGCCCATCTAAGCTCTCCTCCGATGGATCAGTTTACACAGCCCGTGGAATTTCCGAAGACCAGAAGCCCAGGATTGAGAGATTTACTCCAGATCACTCAGCCAGTGACCGGGGACAGATTTTATGCTGGAGTATGATCATATTCTCTCCATGGTCCCTGCTGCCTCCCCTGCTGTGATGAGAATGAGCGCCTTGGATTCAGTCCTGGGTTCACATCTATCTCCACATTGCTCAGGAAAAGCTAATCAGCATACGTGAGCTTCAGTTTGCTTGTCTAGAAACTAGGGATGGTAACACCTCTGTGGTGGAGTAGTTGGGAGGAAGGAGAGGACAGAGGTCCCACACCCTTGGTGTGATATCTGAAATATGGTTAGGACCCAATAAATAGCATTTGATTGGGGCTGGTGTTTTATTTTTGCTGTTATTCATAATGCCTTCAGAGGAAAATTCCTTGGAAACTGCCCTAAAATTTCCAGATTCTTAAAGAGATCAACACCTGACTCACAGCTTTCTGCAAATGACTTTTGGTGCTGATTGTATGAGCCATGTGGGTTCGGCGGGAAGCACGTCAGTGAAAAGCTCTCCCTCAGATTGGGTTGAGTAGGCCACTGTTTGGGTACAACATAGATTTCCTCAGCTAGTTCAAGCACTGACCTTTTAATATTTTCACCATGGGAAATGGAGACAAATAACAGGATTTGAGTCAGATAAAGCCCTGGGAGACTGGAAAGGGTAATATTGTGGCTGACAATTTAGTAAAATCTTGAGTACCTTGAGAAGTTCTGTTTAGGGCACCGATTCCCATCCATTGTTAATGTCTAGAACCTTCTGAAACAGGCATTGCACACCGAGGAAGCTTGTTCCTGCAACTCAGGTGGGGCACTGTTGTAGAAACCATGGATTTGGAGGCCAGGTTTTCTTTCCTGAGCACTGTGCACCTCACCTTGATGCAGGAACCAAAGACCTGAGGCTGTGTGGGTCGAGAATGCCATGCGGTGTGCACAAAAGGAGTCTGGCTGGGTCAGAACCAGCCCCCTGGTTCTACTGCTTAAAGGCTGTCTCTGTGCTGCTTGGTGAGGAGGACCCAGAGACCGACATCAGAACCCTACGGGTGTCTCTTTCCATTGTGTGCCAGCTCGCAAGCATCTTTGTTTTTACTGACTGTCCTCCTCACCGAATCCTCCTACACGTGAAAGCAAGACAAAACAATACAAAACCTCGCTGGAACAAAGGAAATCTACTTAATGATTTCAGCTAAGGTGCTGATGCTCAATGTGGGAGAAGCTGGTGTGTGGTCGCCCTGCCCCCTCATAGAAAACAGTTTAATGGGGCTTCCTTCTGTCTCTTCGTGTGAGATAGTACTCTTTTAAAGCAGAACCCATTCATGGCTTGGTCTCAGCACTAAGGAGACTAGACTTCCCCTGACATTTTGGAAGCATGTTTGGCGTTTAATTTAATTGCATTTAATTGGGTCTCAGAGCAGCTCCAAACTTCTGAGACACCCCTGGAGCTCACTTGAGCTTCTGCCCCTTAGGAATTTCCTTAAGCAGAATCCCTTGTAGGGGACTAACAGAGCCCACCAGAGCCATTTAACTTCCTTCTAAATATAATGAAGAGGCAGGCTGCTGGGAGGGGCTTTCTCCCCATTTCTAAGCCCCCTTGAATCTAATACTGTGATTCTTAATCCTATCAGACCTACCACCTACTTACAGCAAACATCTTATAATGTCCACTTTATTATCCGAAAGTGAAATTCCTATTCACACAACTGAAACATTAATGTAACACCTTAGTGATAATATAGAGGAGAAATAAAAAGAAGGAAAGTTCTATTAAAAAAGAGATGTGTTTCAATATGTAAATTTTCCAACATGGCCTCACTAAAGGTGTTGCATGCTTGCATTCATATTTGGAAACTCTGTGAATGCAGAGACTAAAAAAAACGGGCTCACAGAATCTAGGATCCAAAACTACCATTAGTGCTGCTATTAGATAAGTCATGGTACCGTCCAAAATGGTGAACAACTCTGGAAAGTTTCAAACAATGGAAACTCTTTCTTTGATTTACATGGTGGTTGGGTTTCTGCAAAATTAGTATCTCGCAAAAGATACTTTGTATTTATAGGTGAGACAGAGTTATGTTCTTGGCCCTGATAATTATACATAGGTTTTGTTCCTCAAGGCCCTCTGGAGTGACATGTGTGAAGTATGTGGAATGCAGGACAGTTATTTGTTGGGTGGGACTGTCCCAGGTGTTGTGGGACATTTAGCATTTCTGCCTCTTCCCACCACTGGGGCAACCAGAACAGTTGGTTGGACAAATTCTGCTCTTCATGGATTTCATAATTTAGAAATTAAATTGGAACCATTGAACCCATAACCCACACTGCCTGTTCTTAATGATGTGGCAGGAAGCTTGGACTTCTGCAAAAAGTGGTGGAGAATTGTGTTTTGATTTTAATAGCCTTTCTAGTCTGCTGGTCCGTGTCCAAGTTGGAGCTCAGTCCCCAGGGCACTTCCTTGAATTCTAGACTGTTATAAAAGGGCGTTTCCACTCCCATCCCTATCCCCTGCTCAATGTCTGCCACCTTCCTGCCCTCACTGATTTGGTGCTGGCTCCCATGAACCACTACACAGGCTGAGATGGCCAAAACTGGTCATCCAGGTCAAGCCTTATTTGATATTTTTTCTGTCCATTCCAGGAGAAGCCTTCAGACCAACAATGGTAAGTTCTTTTTCTCGAGTTATGAATCTTCCTCTAGAAAGAGGCTATTAGCCACCAATAAATTGAGCCCAATGACAAACGAGATTAAAATAGGTCAAGGCTAGTACTTTCCAGCTGTTATTTCTGGCAGTGGAGGGATGATAGGCATTTTAATTTTGAGAGAATGGGGTGCCTGTCAGCAGTGTTTCCTGCTTCTTTGCTCTTCCAGTCATCCCCTTTTGGAATGGTTTTGATGGGCCGGCCTCCCTCTAGCTAAGGGAGGTCTAGTCCTTAGTCTAACCATCCAGGTCCTTTATGATCTGGCTTTTCCCTTGTCAGTCTTCCGTTTTGTGACTCCTCCCCTTCACACTTACAGACCTGACAAGGCCAGAAGGCTCAATAGTTTCCAAGTCTTTACTCAGGCATTCCCTCCGCTTAGGAAGCCTGCCCTTCCCACCTCCTGCAATTCCTGAAAATTGCAGCTCAGACAATGCCTCCCTCCTAACGCCACACTTACCCACCGTTAACATTGGCGTTAACCTCTCCGTGCTGTGTGCCGGCTCTGTACATTCATGCCTCCATTGTCACACGTACCACACTGCCTTGTAATTTATGGTTTAATCACTGTCTCCCCATTACTCTGGGACATCCTTATGAGCCAAATCCACATCTTTTTTATTTTAAATAAATTTTAATCTTTTAAAAGATTTTATTTATTTTTGCAAGAGAGAGCAGTGGGGTGGGGGGGGCAGGGAAGAGGGAGAAGTAGACTCCCCGCTGAGCAGGGAGAGCCTGATCCAGGACTTGATCTCAGGACCCAGAGATCTTGACCTGAGCTGAAGGCAGATGCTTAACTGACTGAGCCACCCAGGTGCCCTAAACCTTAATTTTTAGAACAGTTTTGGATCTATAGAAAAATTGCAAGGACAGTGCAGAGAGTTCCCATATGCCCTAGCAGCCAGTTTCTCCTTTGACTAACATCTTACATTAGGTAAACTACATTTGTCGTAATGGATGAAGCACTATATACATAATTGACTAGATCCATACTTTATTTAGATGTCTTTGGTTTTTACCTAATGCCCTTTTTTTAGTTCCACGACCAACCACACTACATGTTGTTATGCCCAGATTTTGAGATCCCCAAAGACCACCAGGGAGCCGAGTACGATGCAAAAGCAAAAGAGCCCTTTATTCAAGCTAGCTTGAGCTCATTCTCCCACACTCACCGACGCAGCGGCGTGGTGTAGAGAAAGAGCGAGTTTCAAAAAGCGCAACAGTTTTAGAGGGGCCAGTGGCCAATGAGTTTGTAACACACAGAAAGTTGCTTAGTAACTGTTTGAACTAGCCTATCACCCTGGCCAGAATTGGCGCGCAAGTTTGGCGGGCAAAAGGCGGGGTTTATATTTTTTCCGGGTCAGGGGTTCCACATTCCTATTGGCTAACCCAAACCCAACCCACAGGCGGTCTGGGCCAATTAGCTCAAGGGAGGGCTGAGCCACACTCTGACCCTCCCAGAGGCAGGTTCTGTGGGGGCCACACACAAGAAGGAGGGTGTAAGCAAAAGGAGCCAGCCTTGCTCTGCTCCTTCAGTGTAGTTGTTCACATCTCCTTAGATGACTCCTGGCTGTGACAGCTTCTCAGACGTCCCCTGTTTCTGATGACCTTGGCAGTTTTGAGAACAGGCCAGGTATCGAATGTCCCTGTGATTTGTGTCAGGTTTTTCCCATGAGTTGACTGGTGCTGGAGGGCATATAATTAACATGATTTATCATTGTTAATGACCTTGAATGTTTGGCTGAGTTAGTGTTTGTCAGGTTTCTTCGCTGTAAAGTTGTTGGCCTCCCACCCCTTTCCATTTCGTTTATGGCTCTTTGGAAGGAGTCACTGTGTGTGGCCCACACTCAAGGAGTGGTTTCTGCTGAGTCTCTGTATATTATTTGAAGTACTTCTACATGGTAGATTTGTCTCTTCTCCCCCATTGACTCGTCTGTTTTCATATCCTTGAAGACTGAGTGCTCAGCTGAGGACCGAGTGAATGGTAGGTGCTTAATACATTTGATTGCTTCTGGTTTCCTAAGCAGCCGTTGTAAATCTCTCTCACTGTGGACATAACAACACTAATAACTTCAGTGATAAGAACACTAACATAGGAAATGTTGTAGGAGCACTAGTCTATGTGTTTTAGCTCATTTACCCCTCACAACAGTGCTGTGAGGATGATAGTGTTATCACCAAAGAGAATTTGGTTAGCTTATCTACGGTCACACAGCTAATAAGGGGTAGGCGCGGGATTCAGATCCATGCCGATTCCAGAGTGCACCCTCTTAGAGCCACAGAAGCTGGAGTGCCTCTTAGGGTTCTGTTCCAATTACCTTGGTCTCACTCTGTTGAGCTTATCTCCTATGAGAACAGGATTCAATATGCAAATAGCCCCCAGCTGGAAATCCTCTAGCGGAGTCTTCTTGTTTATGCCAAATTCTCCTTTAAATCTGTGAGGCCTGGGGCGCTGGGTGGCTCCCTTGGTTAAGCTTCTCTGCCTTTGACTCAGGTCAGGACTCCAGGGTCCTGGGGTGGAGTCTCTTGTAGGGCTCCCTGCTCATTGGGGAGTCTGCCTCGTCCTCTCCCTCTACTCCCCCCACCCCCAGTGCTCACTGTCTTTCAAATAAATACATAAAATCTTAAAAAAAAAATCTGTGAAGCCACCAAAACACACTGGAGTGGCTGGGTGATGGACACTGGGAAGGGTATGTGCTATGGGGAGCGCTATGAATTGTGTAAGCCTGACGATTCACAGATCTGTAGCCCTGAAAAAATTAGTGCATTATACATTAATTAAAAAAATTTTTAAAATTAAAAAGAAATGGTAAGAGGCTTTCCTTTTGAAGCTTTCTTTGGAGCACTGGTTGAGTTCTCCAACTTGTGGAGTCCAGACCCCAGTGTTGTACCCTGGAAATGGGCAGACCATACTCAGCAGTTATGAACAGGAGGAACTGCCTGGGCGCATGGTCCTCATATTTTTCATACTTTAAAATAGGACACATGGCTCCTCAGGGTTATAGAGGAGGCGTAACGAGAATGCTTAGCTATTGGGATTTCAGGATAATTTGATAACTTATGCTACGATTAGGCCAGAATATTTCACCTCAGAACTGTGCTAGGAAATCAGGATCTGTGGTCAACATTCTAGTTAGGTACGAGTTGGGGACATATATATCAGCCTCAAACATCTCCTTTTTCTATGATGCATGAAATCTGAGAGTGATTCCTTTGGGTTTTGAAGATCCTGATGCAAACTCAAATGCAATGGATGGATTAATGCTTTTGTAGTCTCTCCCTTGACCGGATTCCAGAGTAAAATCAGCCGTTCAAAATGAGGAAAGGAGAAAGGAAAGATAGGAAGCTGATTTTTTGGGCAGCAACCAGCTGGTATTCTTTGGTAGAAAGGAATTATGGAATTTCGTGCAATTTATCTCTGTAGAGTCTGTTTATGTACTGAGTAATAATACCTCAGAATAGATTCAGCTCTAAGCCCAAAGTTGAAGAGGGAATCTTAACAGTTTATTTTTAACTCCATTTAAAAACACAATAAACAACATCTCCCAAAGCATGATCTTATACTTTGATTTATAGACATAAGAAATCTAAGAATATTCCCTTTGAGTCACGGAGTTCCTGGACACCAAGAATTGCAAAGATCTCAAACCACATTGAGCCTTGCAAATACCCCGATGGAACAGGCCAATCTATTTGTCATCCAGTAAATGTGCTAAGCGCCCACATGTACTGGCAACTAGAGTCAGCTCAGATGAAAGAAATGCTTTATGAAAATTGCTTGTTTCCCTCCTTCAGGGAGGATTTCTTGCGGAGGTGATGTTCAGTAGGCTCTCCTAGTGGTGGCACGTACCCAGGTGCCCCATCACAACCATCCTGGTAGCCAACATTGCCCAATAGTGAGAACCACCATTTCACCTGGAGGGTCACGGTCGGTTTCTTACCAGCCTGCTTGCAGGATGGATTTAGGGCATCAGGAAGGCCGCTTTGTTTAACTTTTCTATTTGGTCTTATGGCAGGCACTACTCTGAGCACTTCTGGTATATTAACTTTTTTCATCCTCATAACATCCCTGGGATACTATTATTTCCCCCTTTTTATAGATTAAAAAAAAAAACCATGGCAGCACAGACAGGTTAAGCAATGTGCTCAAGGTTGCACAGCTAATGAATGATAGAGCTGGAACGTGAACTGAGGTTATCAAACTTCACAGCCTATGCTCTTAACCAAGATGTTAGGCTGCTTTAGTGAAATCATTAGTGTAAAGTGATAAGTTAATAGGGTTTCCTTACATCATCTGCCACAAAGACCTCCGCTGTCTATTTTGCATGCTGGCAAGACAAATTTGGTGAAAACTGCAGCTGCTCTAGTTATTCAAGTTCTTCTGGAAGTCTGTGAAGTTTATCCTGCCAGGAAAAAGAAGTGGGACTGTACATGAACATCAGAATATTTCAGAGGATTCCGGTACCCTAAAAATAGAAGTATGTAATAAGACTAAAGTATAAGGATGTTTTTCACAGTGTTAATATATGAGATTCGGGGCGCCTGGGTGGCTCAGTTGGCTGAGCCTCGGGCTCTTGATTTTGGCTCAGGTCATGATCTCATGCAGCTGGCTTTGTGCTCAGCATAAAGTCTGCAGGAGATTCTCTCTCTCCCTTCCTCTCTGCTCCTCACCCGCTCCCCTGCTCCCCTACTCATGGGCTCTCGCTCTCAAATAAATAAATAAATAAATAGATCTTTATTAAAAATTTATGAATTTATAAATCGCAAAAAATTATGAGAGTAAAATTGCATGTTGGGAAATCAGTTTATTGGAATCAATTTAATTTATTTAATTGGAAAATAGAGATATCATATTTACCATTCATCAGGCATTGTTATAAGTAAATATTAGTCTGTCTAAACCTCAACAAAATCCTGTGAAGTGGATATCATTATCTCGTTTGCAGATTTGGTACCTGAGGCACAGGTAGATTAGGAAATTTGTCCAATGGGACAGAGCCAGGAGTTTGGCCCCGGAGGCTGGTTCCAGAGGACCGGCTTTAACCACTTTGCACCTGAATACTTGGAGCCCTATAATTATGTTTATTTTTTAAAAAAAATTTTAAAAAGATTTTATTTATTTACTTGACACAGAGAGAGAGATCACAAGTAGGCAGAGAGGCAGGCAGAGAGAGAGGGAAGCAGGCCCCCTGCTGAGCAGAGAGCCCGATGTGGGGCTCGATCCCAGGACCCTGAGATCATGACCTGAGCCGAAGGCAGAGGCTTTAACCCACTGAGCCACCCAGGCGCCCCTTATTATTATTTTTTTTGAAGAATTTTGCTTTCTGTTTTCTTAATCATTTTTCTGTTTTCTTTTTTCTTGCCTTCTTGTGAATTACTTAAATCCAATTTTGATTTATCAATAGTATTTTTGAGTGTTTCTTTTTATATGGTTTTTACAGTGACCACTCTGGATATTAGCGTAGATACACACCCCACTTACCACAGGCTATGGGCGTCCACATTTACCGGTTTGACTGAAGTGTAGAAACCTTTCCTCCCTTTTTTCTCTGCCACTACACTTGTCTTAAATATTTCATTTATGTACATTGAGAACCACAGCACACATTGTTACAATTTTTGCTTCCACCATCAAACAGAATTTAGAAAAGTTAAGAAGGAAATATTACTGCATATACCCATGCTTTTTATTTTCCTCTGTTCTTTTTTCCATCCCGATTTTCAAAGACTCCTTCCCTTATCATCTTCTTTCTGGTTAGAGAGCTTCCGTTAGTCATTCTTATATAGTTGTTCTGCTGGTAACCAAGTCTAGTTACTCTTTTTCTGAAAATATCTTCATTTCTCCTTCATTCGTGAAAGATGTTTTTTGCTAATTATAAAATTTGGGATTGACGCTTGTCATTCATAATCTGAAGAACGTGGTGCCAATTCCTTCTGACTTCCATGGATTCTGAGGAGAAGTCCCAGGCTAATTGTTTTTCCCTATAGTTATGCATCATTTCTCTCAGGAGACTTTCAAGATTGTTTTTTTTCCCCCCTTTGTCTTTTTTTGTCTTTTTGTCTTTTTTTTTTTGTCCTTTTTCCTTTTTTTCCTTTTAGTTTTCAGAAGATTAGCCATGATATATCTTGACATAGATTTCTTTGGGTTTATACTGTTTTGGTTTCATTCAGTTTCTTGTATCTGTAGGTTTATGTCTTGCCAAATGTGGGAACTGTTCAGCCATGATTTCTTAGACTACTTTTTCAACCTGATCTCTTTTTCCTCTTTTTCTAGACTTTAGTAACGTGAATGTTAATCTTTTGCTATAGTCCTCCATGTCCCAGAGGAGGCTCTATTCATCTTTTTTTTCCTATCTGCTTTCTCTCTGTTGTTCAGATTGAGTAATTTCTATTGGTTCATTTCCAACTTTATCAATTCTCCCTTTGTCGTCTCCATTCTTTTGTGAAGCCCATCCACTGAGTTGTTTATTTTATTTATGGTGTGTTTTAGTTCTTCTTCTTTATATCTTCTATTTCTCTCTGTGACTGCCTATATTTTCATTTGGTTCAAGCATGTTCATAGGCTCATTGAAGCACTTTGATGATGACTGCTCTAAAATCCTTGTCAGATAATTCCAACATTTGTGTCATTTTGGTGTTGGTGTCTGTTGATTTTCTTTTATTTGATTTGACATCTCTGTGTTTGGTATGCCTGATTTTCTGTTGATATTTGGGGTTCTACAGTGTTACAAGACTCTGGATCTTATTTAAGTAGTTTTAGAAGACTATTTTTTTTTTAAGGAGCCCCATGTAGGACTTGAACTCATGATCCTGAGATCAAGACTTGAGCTGAGCTCAAGAGTCAGACACTTAATCAACTGAGCCACCCAGGTGCCCCTAGCCTTTTTTTTCTTTTTAAATACAGAGTCTCAGGGCTCTAAGCAGACAAAAACAAAAGCTGTAAATCCTCCTAAAGCCTAGCATCGTTATTTGTACAATGTCATTCCGTTACATTCTATTGGCAAAACAAGCTGCAGTGTCTGCCCAGATTCAATGGAAGGGAAAATCAAATCAGACTCCACTTGTGGATGAGGAGAATGGTAAGCTTGATAGCAAAAGGGACTGCACGAGGGGAGGGATGGCTGTGGCCATCTCTGAAAAGAACCTGCCACATTAATAGTTATTTTGCCTTATGAAATTATGGATTACCCTTATTTCATCAATTACTTTTTTTCTGTGGTTTTTCCATCTTAGTGCAATACTCCCTTTAATGGTAGAAAAATATATGTCAAAACACTCAAAAAAAAGTCATGCAAGTGTCAAATTATACTGTGTAAGTGGAATTCAGCAGCTGTGATCTTTGCTCTTTAAAATTGTAAAATGTTTAAAAGTGATGTCTGGGATAATTTCAAACCCTTGCAAGTGGTGATGTCCATGTGTGTCTTTTAGTCTGATCACCCCCCTCACGCCCGGGAAGACATTGCCTGTGTACCTGTCACCCTTGTCTTCATACAGCCTCAGGCAAAGAAGACTCCTGGAAGCCTTCTCACCTGCAGGGCTGTTGGTGTTTGGAAGATTCCAGATTACTCTGAGTACCTCCTCCTCTCCATTCCTCCATGCATCTTAATGGCACAGGTAGGAAATCTGCATAGTTCTCTATTGCCACATACCTACCATGTCCATGCAAATAGCAAGTCTGTTTTCCTAGATATGCTCTGAGAGAGGACAGGGACACAGGAGGGATTCTCCAGCCTTTCCTTACGGGGTAAATTAGGGCTCTTTATGAGGATCAGAAGCTCCTTGAGGGTGGAGACTGATTACACACGACAGTGGATGTTAGAACATGTATGTTGAATTGGATTTTAGATACTAGGATGAAAATCCACTCCTTGAACCTGTGAAGGGAAGACTTGGGAGATGTTATTTTCCTCATCTCAAATAATTACGGCACCTTGTGCTAATGTAGCACTGTACAGTATTCACCCCATTTTCCCCCTTCACTTGACCTTCAGTGTCTTTTCCATAAAATGGGAATAAAGATATCTATAAGCCTCAATGTTAGATAACAATGACCAGTTTAGGTAGATACTAAGGGTTATTGCTTTTTAGAATTAAATGTGATGGTAAACGTGAAAGGAATATTCTAAATTTTATAAGATTCCAGTGTTAAATGTTCTCATTCTTATTCCTTTGGGGCACAGTGTGTACCATTTCCTTTTCTTTCATTGTTTTTCTCATTTGAAAAGGAAGGAACTGAGATTTACAGAAACTAAACAATTTGCCAGGTAGTTAAGTGGTGGACTTTGGCTTCGACCTCCCTCTTGTGGCTCCTATTTCAGTGATCTTCCAAAGGCTGTCGTTTACATCACGGGTCAGTGAACCACAGCCCATCGGTCGAGTCCCCACTGCCTGTTTTGTAATGGAACACGACCTGCTCCTGTGTTTAAGATTGTCTGTATCTGCTTTCACATGACAATGGTGGGGTTGAGTGATTACAACAGAGACTAGCCCTGTGAAGCCTCAAATATTTATTACCTGACCTTTTACAGAAAAAGTTTGCTGACTCCAACTTTTATTGTCATCCCAAATATTATAGAATCAGTGCCCACAAAGAATGATATTCTGGAGTTCTTAAATAACATCAGCGGGTGCCCTTTTCAGCTCTTCACCCATCAAGGTGAGTGAATGGGGCCCTTTAATTTCCTTTTCTCCCCAGAAGGGGGCTGGGTTCTCTAAGTACCAGAAGCACTTATTCCTAGGACTTCCTCTGGTCCTAGCTTCATTGAACAACACAGAATGGAAAGCAACATAGAAACAAGTGGCTCAGTATCCTCACATGAGGGAGGAGAAAACCAAGACCCATGGAAAAAAAAGCAACTCCCCTCAAGTTAGGAAGAAGTTGGCGGTTCGATCAGAGCCAGGGATCTTGACTTCTAGTGGTTCTGTCATACTAAAAATTACATTGGACTGAATTCCAGTTCCCCACCTATGAAGTGCAGGTGTGAATTTCCATTCATGTGTTTTGTGCTGGGTCTGAAAACGCCACAGAGAGACTAAATGGATCACAAGACATTACCCAGAAAGTTCATGCTAGGCTCTGGAGCTCTCAAACTTAAATATACAGACCAAGCATCTCCTTGTTTTCCTAAGAAAAATTACAAACCAAAAAATAGCTTGCACTATTCGTGGGTCTGTTTTTGACCTTAATTTCCCTCATCTCCTAATTCCCTCATGGCTAAACGTAGTGTTGATGTTACTGTCTGCCCCAATGTCATGGAGGGCTCAGGAGACCAGACCAAGCCTGTGACAGCTGTTCAAATAGCATTGAGTGAGTTTATGAAGGGAGGAATTCGTGGAGGAGACACTGCATTCCTGATCTGGTTTCAGAGTTTCTTTGTGTTGTCTCTGGGAGAAGAGCAAACTTTTAAAATTTATTGACTCACCGGTTATGTAGAGTTTGTATTGTTCCGTAAGTGAAAAAAACAAAAACAAGAGTCTTATGTTAGGGGGGTACCTAACACAAGGGGAATCATTGGATTGATGGTGTTTCATGGCTGAGTTCACCAGCATAAAGAGTTTTTCCCCTAAAAGTAATTAAACTCAGTAAGGCTCTCAACGGGAAACTGGCTGGAACCCCAAAAAGGGGCCAACAGGAAGGCAGGTAGGGTAGCAGAAAAGGTCATGGCAAGGACATAGCTAGGGGAAAATATCATTGGGTAGGCCATTTAAAAAACCACAACGATGACTTTGGAATCTAACCTTTGGGTGACGTTGATGATAACTCTCAGGACTGGGGATGGAACCTATTTTCTGTCTGCTTAGCATCCCTTCTGTTGTTCTTGAAACAGTGCTTCCTCCCTCTAGGGAGCTCCCCCTTTTCACTCCATGTGACTTGAATGGGGTTTTCCACCACAGGGCTCTTTACCTTTGATCCAATGTAGTCAAATGATCCACACTAGGCCAGTTGGGTTATCTCTCCCAGCAAGTCACATCCTGAACACAGAAGGGAGGTGGGGCAGAGACCCACTAGGAATGCTCACTGTATTGTGGAAACACCCAAATTGCTCTGGGCCTAGTGCTTCCCAGGTTAGGTTTTGTCTTTTCAGTTTTTTTGCACCCACTCAGTATCATTTCAATGTATGTATGTATTTATTAACTTATTTTTGCTTAAGTTAGTTTTCTCTTTTTATTGCTTATGGATGCTTAAGGCACACAAAATAACTGGGCCCAACATATGTTATCTTACATATTTAACAAAAACACCGTCTATTATATAGGTAGGTTAGGTATGCATTATTAATTCTGTTGCATGCGTGAAGAAATTAAAATTAGAAAGAGCTGAGGTCCATTGCCAAGGATTATGCAGGCAATAAGGGAAAGAGCTAAGGTTGGAGCTCAGGATTGTCAGATCCTGGGTCCATGATATCATAGAGCTCATGAGTGCAGGATGTAGCTGATGGAAGGCACAGGAAGTCTACATCTCAGGAGGCCTCTGGGAGAGTTTCAGTGAAGCCACTTGTGCTCTGAGGACCAGGAGCCTAACATCAATCCTGCCCCTCCCTCCCCTTTTTGATTTCCTGGAAGCAGTCAAATTTTACCTGGTAGATGTTATCTTTGGTACGAAAGGGTTTAGGCTTGTTTCACAGAGTCAAAAAATATGTCACAGGCAAGGAAACTGAGCTTCGGGGATGTCGACTGAATGTTGACGTGTAACAAATTCACAGAGCAAGTAAGTGCCAGATCAGGGATCAAGACCAGGGCTTCCTGACTCTTGGGATAGCACCCTTTCCCATTCTCCACCTAGCTCTGACCTCTTCGAGTACTCTGGAACCCATGGCATGTTATCCTTTCCCAAAACAGTAGAGTGGAGTTGCACCAGATACACATTTAACTTTTGCGAATTTCAGTGTTTGAACACTTGGCAATGAGAAGAGACAGGAATAGAGAAAGAGCAAATTTTAATACCTCAAGTGATTCCATCTGTCAGTCTGGATTATGAGCCAAAAGAAAAATGAGATGGGTGAGTGTGATGATCTTCCAGGGGGTTTCAGGTCTCCTGCGTCTCTCATAGCGCAAGCATCTAACCATGGACGAGATACATGGCCATGTGTGTATGGGTCTTTTTTATTCAGCATGGACTCTGAAACCCAGTCCAGCTAAGGAGACCGACTTCTGTCCCTCCCAAACTGTAGGTGTCTGTATAATATCGGAGGACAAAACTGACTCTGATGGACTTCCCGACAGCTGGTGTTACAATTTATAGACAAAGACATTTTCCAGGATAATTTTGACTGTAGTTATTATTTGCTTAATGTACTGACTTTAGAATTTCAGCCCCGTGCAAGGTACAGTTCCATACCTCACGATCGTGGGAGGCAGTGGAATAGAGTGAAACTGTAGGACAGGGGCTCAGGTGTCAGAAGGGTTTACATTCATAGACTAGTTTCATGTCTGATTCTAAACAATCCATTTCCTCGGATTATAGGGAAAAATTTGCTGTAAAATGCTTAGAATACTTCTGTCTATATTAAGTGCCTAAATGCCAGTACCTATTACTATGGTTATTATAATGAAACTCTTCCAAGAAATGTAATGTTAGCTAAATAGAGTTTAAAAAAAAAGCTGATATTTCTGATGCTTAGTTCATGTCGTTTATGTTTATCTTTACTTATATTCATAAAACGAGGAAGTCAGTTAGACCAAAGGCTCTTCCCAAAGATCTATACCCTTAGATTTCTGTTTCAGCTATTTGTTGCCTAACTATTTGTGTAGCAAACCATCCCAAGCCTTAGTGTCTTAATAATACAAATATATCTGGTTTGCAAGTCCATCAGCTATGCAGTTCTGGATTCCTCTAGGCTCATTCTGTGTGTGCGATCAGCTGTGGGTTGGACAAGCAACTCTGCTGATCTTGGGCAGGCTCTTACCGGCATGAAGATCAGATGGTTATAGGATCCTCTAGGAAAATTTTGGCTACTAGAACTGAACTCTCTTCAGCAGACTAGTTAGGGTTTGTTCGGGAATGGCAGGATTCTAGGAAAGAGAGGAGAAGCACACATACACCTTGAGACTTAGGCTCAGAATTAGCACAACATCGTTTTCTCCATATCCTATTAGCCCAAGCAAGTCACAGGACTGGCCTAGATTCAAGGAGGTGAAAAAAAGAGGCTCATCTTTTTTTTTTTTTTAATTAATTAATTTATTTGAGAGAGAGAGAACATGAGCAGGAGGGGCAGCAGGCGAGGGAGAGAGAATCTCAAGCAGACTCCACACTGAGTGTGGAGTTGATGGGAGGCTCAATCATACCTCCGAGATCATGACCTGAGGCAAAACCAAGAGTCCATTCAACCAATGGCACCACCCAAGTGCCCCAAGAGGCTCATCATTTTGATAGGATACACTACAAAGTTACATTTTCAAGGAGCATGGGTACAATAAGGAATATAATTGGGCTAATTTTTAAATCAACTTTTCATAACTTCAGATATCTGAGTATCTGTCATTGGGCTCTGATGTGTTCTCCAGACAGTATTTTGTCTTCCCTGGGGGAGAATTCAGGTTTTCCAGCAGCTTCACGGTGACTGGCCCATGTAGGCCACCATGTTTTCCTTCAGTTAATTCTCCCCCTGAGCAGGATTCCTGGGGTAGAGACAAGGTTTCTAACAGATAGTTCTGTCAGAATTTGACCTAGAGAGGCAAGTATTTGTTTCAGATTTAGAATAAAAGTCCTTCTATTTATTCACAGAATCATGACCGTCTGCACATGGCCTGAAATTTTAAATGCATTTGTCAATTAGGATTATATAAAAAGGCAATTATTGCCCCAAATAATGACAGGATTATCATTATTCCCCCTCATGATCATCAGAAGAGGAGAACCAGGCAGACATGTGGCAAAGAATACTACTTTCAATAGCTACGATATAATTTTTGATCTTTTCCTTAACAATGGTAGAGATGGTGATGATAGGTGTGTGTGTGAATAAATAAACATAGAATGTCCTGAAAATGTTCTCTGAACAGAAATAGGTTTATCCTCATTAGATGTCAGCCAAGAGGTGTGTAATGTTCATATGGCTACCATTGCTGGATAGTATAAGTGCTGGTGTTAGTCAATGATGAGGATGAGGATGCTACTAGCTTTCAAGTTCAAGGATAGAGTGTGACCCTCTGATGCAATGGTACAGGGTCACAGAGGATATGGCAAGTACAAGTATAAATAGCTCTACTAATTGCTCAAAGGAGTAGAAAATACAGAGTCTGTAGTCATATTCTTTCGTTCTTGTATTTTGAAATTTATATTGAATTATAGCATATACACAAAAATGTACACAGGTCATTAATATTCAGTTTGATAAATTTTATTTGCATCAACACCATTGTGTAATCAGTACCTATATCAAGAAATAAAAAACCTTATAAGGACCACTGAAGCCTCTTTCATTCCCCTCCTAGTCACTACCACTCCTCAAAAGTAACCACGGTGCTGTTTTCTAACAGCATAATTGGTTTTGTCAGTTTTTCTGCTTTATTTTTTTTTAATTTTTTTCTCATTGTATGTATTTATTGAGATAGAATTTAAAAATGGGTCTCCAGCTTTACAAGTATAAGGTGTGCAAAATGTTGATTTGATACACTCAAGTATAAGGTGTGCAAAATGTTGAGATGCAAGTATAAGGTGTGCAAAATGTTGATTTGATACACTTATAGATTGCAAAATTGCCTGACACCTTCGACCTGTCACAGGATTGCTTTTTGTGGTGTATGTGATACAGTAGTACCATTTTGTGTCTTTGGATAGATTTAGTGCAGGTTCCTGACATCCTAATTATGAAACAAAACATCCCCATCGCTGTAAGTTTGTTGAGCGCCTCTTTCCACTCAATTCGACCCCACTGGTGCTCGTGTGTCTTTTTTTCTTTCATGGAGCGTGTTTCTGGAATGCATCCATGTCACGTGGATCTCGAATCTCTCGTACGAGAATCATCACAAATCACTACAGCATATGTCCTTTTGTGTCTGGCTTTGCTCATGAAGTTCTTTGCGGAGAGGAAGAATGGAGAGAATTAGCGGTGAAGCTTGTGGGAAGAATTTGAGATTCCATAATGGGACAAAGGGAGTAGATGTTAGGGTCTTGGCAGCAGCCAAAATGGACTATTTTGTGGCCAACAGAATGGTCTGGGAGAACCTTCAAATTGGAGCATATACTGAGTTGGAAGGATGATATTGGGTGATTGGTATAAACCAGGGAAGCCTGGTAGGCACCACAGGGGGATCCTGGAGGGGCATCCGGGGGTCTCTTGGAAGAGCTGGTCTTGACCTCCACCCAGCCAATTGCTGTTGTTTGGCTTTCTTGAGTTTTGCTCTGTGGTTCTTGAACCAAACCTGCAGCACGGTGGGATGGAACTCCCAGTTTTGAGGCCATTTCTTTCTGAAGGCTAGGAGCGGGGTATGGGTTGTTGCTGAACAAGGATTCCAAATAGGCCAGTTGTTTCTCAGTGAACATGGTTCATTTCCTTTGTGAATGCTTCTGGTGCTTTCCTTTAGGAAGTCCCCTGCACCAGACATCTCGAGATCTAGTTGTGTCCCCATGCTCTGGTCCTGTGTCAGCTGTTTTTCTGCTTTAAATAGATGGAATAATACAGATTTTTTTCCACCCAGTTTCTTTTCTTCAACATACTGATTCTGAGATTCATCCAAATTGTTACATTTATCAGTACTTCTTTCCTTTTAATGGCTGACTAATATTCCATTGTATATGGATCATTCATGATTTGTTTTCCCATTCATTTGTTGATGAACTTTTGGGTTGTTTCCAGATTTTGTCCATTATAATTAAGCTACTATGAATGTGTTGAGCACAAGTCTATGTAAGAACTTATATATATAGGCTTTTGTTGGATTAATTCCTAGAAGTGAAATGTTTGGATGTTATGGTAGGTATACATGTAACATTTTAACAAATAGCAAAAGTAGATTCTAATTGCTCCACATCCTTGCCAATACATGGATGGCCAGTAATTCTAATTGTAACCATTCTCATGAGTATATATTACATTATGGCTTAAATTGCATTTTCCTGATAGCTAATAATGTTTAGGGTTTTTTTTTTTTAATATACTTACTGACCATTTGTATATCCTCTTTTGTGAAATCTATTGCTCATTTATTTATTAGGCCATTTGCCTTTTATTATTGAGCTGGAATAATTTTTTTTTTAAATTTTCTGGATACTAGTCTTTTGATATTTCTGTTTTGAGAGTTTTCTCTCAATCAGTAGCTTGTTTTTATGTTTTCTTACTGGTGGCTTTTAAAGAGGAAAAGCTTTTCATTCTCATTAAGTCTAACTCATAAATTTTAAATTTTTATGTTGTATGATTTGTACCTTCTGTATAAGAACCCATTGCCTACCTAAAAAATCACAGCAATAATCTCCTTTTCCCCTGTATAAGTGTTATAATTTTGGATTTTACATCTAAGTCAATAATCCACTCCCTGAATTTTCAATTGGCAAAACTACTATTACCATTTATTAAAATGTTACATGTATACCTATCATAACATCCAACCATTCTACTTCTAGGAATTAATCCAAGAAAAGTATATGTATATAAGTTCTTATACAGACTTGTCCACAGAAAGTTCATAGTAGTTTGTAGTGTGAGACAAGTATCAATTTTCATTTTTTTCCTACATAGATATCCAGTTGAATAGTAACATTTGTTGAAAGGACTTTCCTTTTTCCTTTGAATTACCTTAGAAATTTGTCACAACCAATTAGTCAAATATATGTAGCTCTGTTTCTAGACTCTCTACTCCATTAATCTGTATGCCTATCTTTTTTACCAAGACCAAACTATTTTCTTTATTGTGACTTTAAGTTCTAAAATTGAATAATTCCTCCTTTGATATCTGGAACTTTTTTTTTTTTTTTATTAGAGAGAGAGAGACTGAGAATGAGAGGGGAGAAGGTCAGAGGGAGAAGCAGACTTCCTGCAGAGCCGGGAGTCCGATATGGGACTCGATCCCAGGAGTCCGATATGGGACTCGATCCCGGGACTCCGAGATCATGACCTGAGCCGAAGGCAGTTGCTCAGCCAACTGAGCCACCCAGGCGCCCCGATATCTAGAACTTTTATATTTCCTAATAAATTTTAGAATTGGTGTGTCAATTTCTATAAAAAATCCCATTGAAATTTTAATTGGGATTGTATTAAATCTGTATAGATTAATTTGGTGAGAATTAGGATTCTTTACAATATGAGTCTCTCAATCTATGACCATATCTTTCCATTTTTTTTTTAGAAATTCGTTAATTTCTCTCACAATATTTTGCAATTTAAAGTGTCAAGATATTGGGTCTCTTTTGTTAGATTTATTCTTTTGTATTTTCTATTTTTAATACTACTATAAATGGAATTTTTAAATGTTTCACTTTGCATTTATTTGCTGCGGGTATATAAGAATATAATAGATTTTACAAATATTAGCCTTGTATCCTGTATCCTAGGCAAGTGTTTTTAGGTTTTACTAGTTGTTTTATAGATTCTTTGGGATTTTCTGTATAAAAAATTATATTATCTGCAAACAGTGCCGATTTCTTTTTCGGTTCCAACTTTTATGTCTTTTTTTTCTCCTCATTTTAATGAAATAACAAGGAATTCCAGAGCAATGTAGGGTAGGAGTGGTGAAAGCAGGCATCCTTCCTTTGTTTCTGATCTCTGGGTAAAATAATTCGCTGTTTCACCATTAAGGTTGTTATAACTTGTAGGTTTTTCATAGATGCCATTTGACATTATGGCAAGAGGGTAATAGATAATAGAACAGCAGGGTTTTCACTATTATTCCTAGTTTGTTCAGAGCTTTTATGATGCATAGTGTTAATCCTTTCCATACAAAAGGATCATATGGTTTTCTGCCTTTTTAATACAATGACTTACACTGATTGATTTTTTAATGTTAAACTAACTGCATTCCTAGTATAAATCCTATTTTGTCATGATCTAGTGTCTTTTTTTATATAGTTTTTGGATTTACTTGCTTATATTTTCTTAAGGACTTTACATCTATATTCGTGAGGAATATTCATTTGTAATTTTCTTTCTTAGTAATGTCATTGTCAGATTGGCATTAGGGTTATGCTGGTTTCATAAAATGAGTTGAACAATGATCTCTCCTCCTCAGTTTTTTTTTTTTTTTAAGATTTATTTATTTATATGAGAGAGAGAGAGCGAGAGCATGAGAGGGGAGAAGGTCAGAGGAAAAAGCAGACTCCCTGCGGAGCTGGGAGCCTGATGTGGGCCAGGACTCTGGGATCATAACCTGAGCCGAAGGCAGTCGCTTAACCAATTGAGCCACCCAAGCACCCTCCTCCTCAGTTTTTTTAAAAAAGATTTTATTTAATATATAGAGAGAAGAGCGAGAGAGAGAAAGCATCAGGTGGGGGCAGAGGGAGAGGAAGAAACAGGCTCCCCACTGAGCAGGGAGCCAGCCCAATTTGGGGCTCAATCCCAAGAGCCTGGGATCATGACCCCAGCAGAAGCCAGATGCTTAACTGACTGAGCCATCCAGGCGTACCTCCTCTTCTATTTTTTAAAAAGTTTGAGTAATATTGGTCTTATTTTTTCCTGGAATATTTAATATTATTCAATATTAAGACCTTTTGGACTTGGAATTTTCTTTGGAGAGATGTTTTGCTATCACATTTAAATTATGTAGTATATATTCAATTGTTCCTTTTTCTGTTGCTACTTGTGTCAATTGTGGTAATTTTCTTTTTTTTGAGAATTTGTCCATTTCATCTAAGTTGTTCACTTGATATAATGAAGCTGTATGTGATTTTCTTACTATCCTTTTAATGTTTATGGTAATAACCCTCTTTTTGTTCCCACCATGGGTGATTTCTGTTCTTTTTTATTTCTTGGTAGTTAGAGGTTTCTCAGTATTATTGATAGCCTCAACAAAGCAGCTTTTGACTTGTAAATATTCTTTCTTGTCTATCCATTTTTTTTTATTTCATTAAGTTCTGCTTATTGTCCCCTTTCTTCCACTTACTTTGGGATTACTTTGCTCTTTTTCTAGCTTTTTTTTAAGGCAGACAATTATGTCCTTGTATTTAGCTCTTTCTTCTTTTTTTTAATGCAGTTCTTTATTTTTTAATTGAAATTTAATTAACCAACATATAGTACATCATTAGTTTCAGATGTAGTGTTCAACAATTCATCAGTTGCATATAACACCCAGTGCTCTTTCTTCTTTTCAAATTTAGGCATTTAAAGTGATAAATTTCCCCCTAACGCTTCAGCTTCATCCTTCACATTTTGGTGTTATATGTGATGCTTAATTTTTTTGTGTAAACCTGACTTGACTTAGGTGTACAGTCGTTTGGTAGAACACTAGGCTAGTTGTTACTGTGAAGGTATTTGTAGATGGATATAATTAACATTTGCAATCAGTAGTCTTTAAGTAAAGCAGATTACCTTTTAAAATGTGAGTGGCTTCACCCAGTTAGTTGAGAGCTTTAAGAGCAAAAAACTGAGGTTTCTCAAAAAAGGAATTCTGCCTAAAGATTGCAACATAGCATCCTGACTGAATTTCCAGCCAGCTACTCTGCTTGTAGATTTCAGGGTCAAGATTGCAACATCAACTCTTATCTTTGATTTCCAGCCTGCTGGCCTGCCCTACAAAATATTTTCAAATTTCCCTGTGACTTTGTCTTTCATCCACAAATTATTTAGAAATATATTGTTTAAACTCTATGTAGAGTTTCCTAGATATATTATTTTATTGATTTTTTACATCAAATTCTATTGTGATCAGAGGATACCCTTTGTATGATTTCAGTGTCATAAAAATGTTGTGACTTGCTTTATGATTCAGTGTATATGGTCTCTGTTGGTGAATATGCCATGTGAGCTTGAAAAAATAAACATTGCGTACTTGTTGACTATAGTGCTCTATGAACGTCAATTAAATTGAAGAGCACCCTGGGGGTTGGGAGGTAGAAGCCCTTAGTTACCTTCAGTGGATCATTTCAGGGAAAGGTCCTGGGGCTGACCCAGAGCAGGCGAAGGGATAACAAGATGAAATTTGAAACTAGGATGCTGTCCATCGCTGAGACAGATGGTCCTTGCAGGGTGGCCCGGGGATGCTTAGCCCGAGGTCATGAACTTTCAGGGAATCTATGGATGGACTAGGAAATATGCAAGTTCCTGAAACTGTTTATGAAATGTGTGCATGTGTTTGTAGATTCTGCTGGCGGTAGATGTCCCATATTGGACATTCAATTCTCACAGGGGTCATGGCCTTCCAAATGTTCAGACTGCCAGCTCTAGGCTCAGAGGTTACACCCCGGTGGCCTGTTGACTGACAGCGTTTGTTGGCCATATTGTGTTGGTGGCCGCAGAGCGTGACAAAGGCTGGCCTGAGGCTTAGCACTCATTTCCAAGTAAGTCCGATTCGAGCATTTAGGTGACTACATGCCCCTAGCAAGCATTTGAACTCTTAACTGCTGTGCCAATTCCACTCACTGAATCAGCACAAGGCTGATGGTATAGAAATAATCCAAGGGGCTTGTTAAAATTATAGCTCTGCGGGGAAGTCGGGAGTGGGGTGGGAGGGGGGCACTTAGGAAATCTGTTCTCTATGACCTCACTACTCACAGGGGGAAGAAGAGCAACGATGACATCACTTCAGGGGCTTGTAAGAAATAGAGAATCTATGACCCTCCTCTTCTCCCCTCCCCCGCACTGAGTCAGAATTTGCATTTTAACAAAGTCCTGAGGTGTTTTGTGTGCATGTTAAAGACTGAAAAGTACTTTATCGAGTTTTAGGAACTACTAGCCAAAAAATTCCCTTTCTATCTCTTCTCACCAACATGAAGGGAATTCTAACAAGGGTAATAGGAAAGTTTTATTAGATGTGGCTAGTTGTTTTAAGGAATCTGATACATATTTTTACATTTGATTGTTTTTAAAAATAAGCTATAGGATAGTTTCTTAATAACATGTGTATCAGTGAATGCCCTCCTAGGAGATGAAAATACACACTGAAATGTTAAGAGAAGCAAGCCTGAAAAAGGGGGGCGGAGCATTTAGGTAAACATGAATTTCCTCCTATTAGAACTGTTAATCTCTTTACAAATGTACTTTCATTTTTTTATTATTATTATGTTCAATTAGCCAGCAAAGAGTATGTCATTAGTTTCAGATGTAGCATTCAACAATTCATTAGTTGCTTACAACACCCAGTGCTCATCACCACACATGCCCTCCTGAATAGCCATCGTGGGGTTATCCCATCCCCCCACCCTTGTACTTTCAATTTCACTTGCTTCTTTTAGGAGCAGCAGCTTGAAACTTCAAAACCCAGGGCTCTGTGTAGCAACAGGTGTAGGGCTCTCTTCTCATCAGACTGGGAGGTCAGGACACTGTACATCTCTCCTCAGGGCATTGAGGGAGGGGATGTTCTCCAGTTACCAGTTCAAGGAAGAAACAAAAACCAAAGCAAATAATACATTTCTGCTTGGGCTCGCCCTACTCGGACTTTACTGCGTTTTTTTGTTTTTCTTTTTTTGTTGTTTGTTTGCTTTTTGGGGGACCGGCCCCATTCAAAGGGCATCTGAGCACTAGGTTCCTTCTTTTCCTTGGCTAGAAAAGAAAACTCAGGGGAATCTGGTGTCCCTGATTTCTTGCACTACTCACTTCTCATCAGAATATAATTAACTGGTTCAATGATTAGTCAAGAAGCTGCAGGTCTTCGTCTCTCTCCTTTAATCTTTTTTGCTTCGTCACTCATTATTAGTGAGCTGCTAATATGAAAGTAATTGATGTAACCACCTTCTGCATTTTAGAATCTCTACCTTTTTTTTTTTTCCTTTCTGCAGCAGATTTAAGGCTGCTTCTTAGTACAGACCTGGGCCTGTTCTGAACATTTGGAAGAAACAGTTTTTAAATATAACCCACCAGTGATTCCTTCGCAGATGCTCATCCAAGCTGCTCAGAAACCTGGACGCCACCACCGTCCCTGCACCCACGTGCTCCAGAAAGTTTCCGACCAAAAGGAAAAAAAACACAAAAAACAACCATCATTACTTAGCCGTGAAAGTCAGCCCCCGAAAACTGCAAATTAATTGGACATCGGACACAGGTGTTTATGAAAAGGTTGGCTTTCTTTGTAATTAATGTTAAAATTTTGTCTTAACTACAAAAATATAAATGTTGGTCATTGGAGTGGACAGAATAATGGCCCCTAAAGAGGTTCACGTCCTAACACCTAGAACTGGTGGATGAATTATCTTATTCGGCCAAAAAAGACTTTACTGGTGTCATTAAATCTTACGATGGGAAGTTTTCAGTGATGTCCAGGTGGGCCCCATGTAATCACAAGGCTCCTTATAAAGGGGGTGGGGTCAGGGGGCCCGAAGCAGGTGGTAGGTGTTATAGCTGGAGGCCGCTGGGAATCACGGGATGCGGAAGATCTTTGCAAGCTGAAAAGTCAAGGAAACAGTCTTCCTGAGAGCTTCCAGAAGGAACCAGTCTTGCCAGCACCTCGACTGTGGGCCCATGAGGCTGATGTCGGACTTCTCACCTCCAGAACCGTAAGAGAACAAGTTCATGTTTTAACCCGCTGAGTTTGTGGTAAATCTTCTGTAGCAGTGGCAAGAAAGCTATTGCAGTTACGTAGGTATATCACTCGTGATTCTCTAATTTTATGTAACTGTGTTTTTTTAGGAAAAATGACTATGTTGTGGGTATTTGCTCAGTCCTCAGTTTTTTCCTCCCTATGGATATTTTATTTCATATGTTCGCTGTTGCTTGTTTTATCTTTTATTAACTTGCCTCGTGACATTATCTGGTGAATGTTCAGAAGGAGCGAACCTCAGCCTCTGAGGGATAGGAGTAAACCCTACCTTGGTTTGTGTGGACTGGGTTCCTAGCCCCGTTTCGCCCAGAACGTTGCTTTTGCCTGCTGCTTTCTCAGTAGACTTTGTGGCTAACTGCTTCTGGGAGTTGGAGATAGGTGTTTTCAAATCCTGGTTCTGCCACTTTGTAACTTGTATGGTTAGCTGCAAACTTAACTTTCCTAAGCCTTGAATTCCGTAGATGTAAAATAGGGCTTATAGGGGTGTTACGGAGATCATATGAAACAGTGCATGCAAAATGCTTAGCACAGTTTTTACTATGGAGTAACTGCGACCTACTCGAGTAGTTTCCATTATTGATTGGTTAAAATTGCACTAGACTTGCATATAGTATGCCAGTGTTTGTTATGCTCGTATTTGCGCCACAGCTGATCTGTTATGAGTAAACCTGGAGAATTTAGGTAACAAGAAATGCCCAGTCAACCAAGTGGAAAGAATAATCTTAAGGGATTGGAGGGAGGTGGTATCTTAAGAGCACTTATTTGAAAACCCCATGTTTTTCCAGGAGTGAAATGTGTATCCAGTCCTTTTCTCCATGGGACAAAACCTACTGTGTGATGTGCTTAGTGTGGGGGAAGTAGTTCTTAGGATTGTATTACTCTCCTAGCAAAAGATTGCATTCTGCCTTCGTATTTATTAAGAAACAAATGATTAGGAAGTTGTCGATCCAGGAGGAGTGTGTCCTGTGTGTGTATACTTAGCATAGTTACAACCAACATGGTAATTATTTGTTAACTGGGCATCTCTGCTTAATTTCCAAAGCATTTTTTATATACGTGTTTTTTTTTCTTAGGTGATTCCTAATGGGTCACCAGTTGACCTCTCGCTCTGGCCCACAGTGTGGGGTGACTAAGCTAATAGGAGGTACTCATGATGGGCAGCCCAGACTCTGATGGGACCTGAGAATTTGTGAGTCCCTCGTAGAACTTAAACTGTAGACACTTCTGGGAGGTACTTTTCCCTTAAGACTGACTTCTATTGACTTGAGCACAACTATGTGCTGAGCCCTGTGTTTACCCCTTCATGTGCTTTGTGTCCCCTAACTTTGAGAGGTCTGCACTAGCAAAACTCCTTTCTTAATTATGAGGGGAAAAAATCAGAAGGTAAATAACTTGGCCAAAGTCACACAGGTGATAAATGGCAATGCTGAAATTCAAACGCAGGTGTTTTTTTTTTTTTTTGCCTTGATGGCCTGTTTTCCTAAACCGCTCAGGTCTGTTACCCCTGCAAGTCAGTTGGTAAGTGCTCAGGAATGAACTCCTTCGTTGTAGGAGAGAAGCTGGGGAAGAAGGTTTCATGCGTGGCTGCCCTCTGCTATAAAAAGCCTTTTTCTGGCTCTCAAAGCAGTACGTGTTCTAGAGCCTATCTTCATAGGTTTCAGGAAAGTTCTAGGTACTCCTTCCCTGTATCTTTCTGGTAGCCTGTGAGGCTGCTCCCCATTCTGTGCCTGGGCCATCCTGACCATAAGCAGAGAATTGAGTGCTTCTTGCCCTGGGAGTGTGCACTGTTCTCGTAGGATAAGCCGGCTGCATGTCACCCGTTACTTTGAAAAACTGATGACCACCTCCGGTGAGAGGACTAGGCGAGGAGGTCAGATGTGGGTACTTGGTTCTGCTGTAGGAAACAGCTTCTGGACTGAAGAAACCCTCAAGAGGTGATAGTCCTAGCAAGCAGCTAATGCATGAGCTCCGGAATCTCTAACCATAGCTCAGTCATCCAGGGCAGCCCGGGGCTGAGTTCCTCACCGGCCAACTGGACATTTTAATAGAATTGGGTGTTTGCACACAACTCTTTCTCATCCTTGCCTTTTTCTTGCCACAGCCAGAAAGCCTGGTCGTGTATACATCAGTCAGAGGTGAGCAGTTGGGTAGTTATTATCACAAGCCTACCTGTACCTTGAAGAGCCAGGTTGTGATTCTCTACCCTGGCTACACAGCAGAATCCCTTTGGGAGCTCTTAAAAACTAAGTGTCTTGGCTCCATCTCCAGAGGCTCTAATTTAATTGGAGCTCAGGCATAAGTACTTTTTTTTTTTTTTAAAGCTCTCAAGGTGATTTTAAAAGTACAGCCAAGTTTGAGAAATTCTGTATGACTCATTCTGAGAAAGACTGCCTTTGAGCTCTCTGAGAGGAAAGACTTTCTCCCTCTCAGTATTGGTTAGAAATGAAAATCCGAGTTGAGTCCTGCTTGGTGGTTGGGCTGAGGCCTTTTGTGTTGTTTCTAGCTTATACCTGTGTAGGCCTAGCTCACTTGTGCTACGATGTGGGCATGCCCATCTTCTCAGGGAGCCAAGACCCGAAAATGAGAGAACCCCATAACGCCTGGCACATAGTAGGTGCTTCTTCCGTGTTTGAATGAGAATCAGAGGAGTGGGGAGGTTCTTTTTGGACTCTGAGATAATTAACGTGATGGTTAATTTTATATGTCAGCTTGGCTGGGCAAAGGGTGCCCAGATACTTGGCCAAAGATGATTCTGGGAATTTCTGTGAGGATGCTCTTGGGTAAGTTTGACATTTAAATCAATAGACTGAGCAAAGCTGATGTGGATAAGGGCCACCCACATATGGAGAGAAACCATCTGAAGGCCTAAATAGAGCAAAAAGCTAAGCCTCCCCGGAATGCTCAGTTAGGGAATTCTTCTTGCCAGACTGCTGTGAACTGGGGCAGAGGGTTTTCCGTGCCTTTGGACCCAAACCTGAAATATTATCCTGGGTCTTAAACTTGCAGGCATTCAAACTGGAAGTACTCCGTTGTCTCTCTTGGTCTTGAGACTTGTCAGCCTTAATAATTGAGCTGATTTCTTTTAAGTCTCATAGGTATACATACACTACTGGTTCTTCCTTTGAATAAACCTCCTACACTGCTGAGAAAAATCCATTCTTTTTGAGTCCATCTTCTGTAATAACATGTGATGACTAAGTTTTTTTTTCTCTTTCCTGTCATGAACTTTATGATCTAAAAAAAAAAAAGTATTGAGGACATACTATGTGAAACACTGAAGTAGGAACTTTAGCTGGATGTATAAGGCATTATCTCCATTCCTTCCTTGAAGGTTCATTCTCTTGGGGGAAAATAAGAAATATTCATAAAGAGTACAAAGGGTTATTGGTGTTAGGCCTATATACAGATTACAGTTAGGGTGCAGGAAGGGAGTAGTTACTCTACCTTGAGACCCGAGGGGGCTTCATTGTGCAGGATAAAACCTCTGTGTCCATGTTCCTATTTCCCTCCTACTCCCTTGTGTGACTTACGGGAACAGCCGCCTCAGGGCGTGTCCTCCCACTGAGCACACATTTGGGACTACTGTGCTTGGTAAGTCTGCCCTCTGGAGTGGGGGAATCTAGCAGAACTCACACTCTTTTCTCAGTGCAAGAAACCATACTTGTCCACCAGCTTGGGAAGAGCTGCTGAGGTGACTAACATGGGGCAAATTGGTGGCCTTAAGTCTGGAGGGCACTTGATGGGAGAGGACAGAGAAGAGGAGCTTCTGCTATAAGAACAAGAAGGCAGAACCTGCGGGCCTCTGTGTTCAGCAACTGAGTTTGGAAATCCAGGCTGTTCCAGAACCAAGTGGTGCCACAGCCTTTCTCCTGCATCTTCTTTTCCTTCGAATAGTCACTGGATGATGTGACTATTGGCTGATAAGTGCTTATATGTAGGTAGGAATTAATATCATTGCCTATATTTGTCTGGTCCGATTTGCTATGAGCACAAAGATATTTAGAAAGTCTAGATCTTTCTGCAGCACCAGGCAGCAAGTATCTACAAGGAAAAAAAAACCAGGGTCCTATTTCATGGGAGATTGATGTCCCCACCGTCCTCCCATCCTATGGTAAGGGAATGAGGGGAGGGGACATAATTGGGAGGCAATAGTAAAACCTGACTCTAGAAGGGGCTTCTGTGTCTCTTCTGGGGCAGCCCGATAACACCCATTTCTGGGGCTGGGTTGGAGATGCTCTTGATCATTCTCCCATTGTGTCTTATTCGAAGTCCTGAGATTCAGGACACTTCTCAAGATTTTGTCCTCCCCTTCCCCCCCCCCCAAAAAAAGTTTTTTTCCTCTTCTGGAAATCAAGGCTCTAATGGCTTATGAATGGATACCTAGGTACTCAAGAAAAGTCTATTCCTTTTTCCTTGACTAATTGGCCTATGAACCCAGGCAAAAATCTTAAGGGCCCTGACATCTTGTCTTCACTCCTTCCTAGTCTCTCCTCCTCTTCCTCCTCCATCACCAGCGTCACTTTCACCATTCCAGCAAGAGCTAACCCTCAAATAGCTTACTATATGCCACGTACATTCTAAGCACTTTATATGTATTCACTTATGCAGCAACTAAGAGGTAGGTATTCTCTTTATAGATGATGAGGCTGATGGCAGAGAGATTTAGTAACTTGGCAAAAGTACATAACTATAAAGTGGCAGGGTCTGCATTTAAAACAAGGGAATCTCACTAGGAAGTCCACGCATCTATTATCCTCTAGACTTTAATGACCTTAGAGAAGGGGTGATCAGTTCAGTCCCATCGGTGTTTGTAACTTAGTTTCTCATCCTTGCCAGTGGTCTTCTCGTAACCTTTCCATTGCCTGAAAGAATGCATTTCTTATGGTGGAGCTCGAAGCTGGAGACTTCATACACTTTTTCCCTTGAGCGGAAACACTTAGCTGGCATCTCATTTTGTGTAAAACAAGCTCTGATCATTCAAATCATTTTGTTCTTAGAACAAAGTGGCCATAATTTCATGTAGGGGCTGTCTACTTCTGCAGTCATGAGCAAGCAGTTGCCTTGGTAACAGCATTTGAAAAGGACAAAGGCCCAGGGAACTTTTGTCAAGACCCATTACACTGTGTGGAGAGGCTCTGCCGCCACTGTCCCCTCCCCCACACATCTGTTTCAGCTGTCTCCCCTTCTGTGGCCAACTTAGAGGTCAAGTGGGGTAGAAGGCGAAACGTTTGAGCCATGGTTGGAGTCATCAAAAATTTATATATTTTTTTGACTCCAAAAAAATATGCCAATTGGAAGGGACCTCAGAGGACAGCTCAAGATTTTAGAGGGTGTGAGCAGTGACTGGTGGTTTGGTGTTTAGCAGGTGGCCTCCTACATCTTGCCTGGGGCTGACGTGTTAGCATTTTCCCATGAACTGCAGAATTTCTGAGACCGTTCTATATGATCCACTTCTCTTCAGACTTCTAACCTCTGATCTTAGCTCTACGTTTTGTTTTTAAGATTTTATTTATCTGACAGCACAAGTGGGGTAAACAGCAGAGGAAGAGGGAGAAGCAGGCTTCCCAGTGAGCAGAGCCCTATGTGGGGCTTGATTGCAGGACTCTGGGATCATGACCTGGGCTGAAGGCAGGCATTTAACCGACTGAGCCACCCAGGCGCCCTTAGCTCTACCTTTTGGAGTAACACAAAGCATGCCCGATTTCTCCTTCCTAGGAGAATCCATCAGGTATTTAGGCATGGGTGACTTGTTCCTTATGAGACTTCTGTTCCTGCATCCCTTGTGAGTAGTTAGTTACGGCTGGCCTCTTCAGTGCTCTCCTCTAGAATCTCTTCCAGTTTAGTCTCTTTTAAAGCATGGTTCCCGAAATGACACGTCAAATATGTGGTCTGACCAGCACAGTCGCCTTACTAGATAGGACGACGTGTGGGGTAACTTCCAATAGTGGACTTTTTTCATAATTTTCTCATTTCCTCTACCAGAACAGAGGAAGATCTTTAAGTATTTCACTCACTTTTGACCAGAGTCCTATTTTCTACCTCATTGGGAAGAGGTAGATTATCCTGTATAAAACATGAATTACAATGTTACTACTAATTTTGCGATATACTTTACATGACTGCCTTGACAGCCACACTAAGAAGTATGCTTTAGAGTATAAACAGCTTAGCCTCGTTCCTCTTCTAAGTAGGTGTTCTAGGGACACCTAGGTGGCTCAGTTCTTAAGCATCTGCCTTCGGCGCAGGTCATGATCTCAGGGTCCTGGGATCGAGCCCCGCATCAGGCCCTCTGCTCAGTGGGAGGCCTGCTTCTCCCTCTCCCACTCCCCCTGCTTGTGTTCCCTCTCTTTTTTTTTTTTAAAAGATTTTATTTATTTATTTATTTATTTGGAAAGAGAGAGAGTGAGAGAGAGCATGAGAAGGGAGAAGGTCAGAGTGAGAAGCGGACTCCCCATGGAGCTGGGAGCCCGATGTGGGACTCGATCCCGGGACTCCAAGATCATGACCTGAGCCAAAGGCTGTTGCTCAACCAACTGAGCCACCCAGGCACCCTGTGTTCCTTCTCTTGCTGTCTCTGTCAAATAAATAAAATCTCAAAAATTCTATTTTTGATCATGGGCATCCATCTGACTTATTGCTAGCACGATTCTCAACTGTCCATGAGAAATAGGACAAGGAGCAGTTCTTGATGAATTTTAGGCTTTGTAGGGTGACTGCATGTCTCAGAAGCCAAGGAGGAGAAACTTGAAGTAAGGTAAGCTTCCCTCTCCTTAGCAGGATAGAGTGGGGAAATAGAGCTCCCCTTCTGTCCTTGAACTGAACCCTAACAATGTAGGAAGTGGTACAATATTGGCCGAACATTCAGCTAAAATTCCATGAGTCTGAATTCGGATTCCAGCACATACTGTTAAATCTCTTGAAGTTAATTCCATGAACCTGAATGTCCGTTCCCACATGTGGAATAGGCATGATCACATCGTATATTTCATTTGATAAGACAACATATGTAAAAGATCTAGTTTAGTGACTGGCCCCCAAATTCATTCAATAAATATTATCTGCCCTTGATCTAAGGATTTCTGAGATAAGCCAAGCACCAATGTGCCAATCAAGGCTATTTTTAGAAACTCCAATGCTGCTCGTCTATTAGCATGAATACAACTTCTGGTACTGTACTGGACAGGGAAAAGTAAAATCTGCATTTCTATTCCTGGTAAGCTTATCTAATTGGGAACACAAAGTTCTAGAAAAGCTGTACCAGAAATGCTACAGCAATGTAGAAGAAGGAAATAGAAGTAGTTAGGGAGGCTAGGGTTTTCTCTCTAAGGTGATCTTTGAAAAGCAGTAGTAGTTTGATTAGTAGAAATCACAGGAAAGTCAAAATTTCGGGTGGAAGAAAGACCAAGAGCAGAAATGGGGTGGTGGCAGTGTGGGAATGGGGAACTAATGTGTCTTAGACCCTTCTTACCTGTAAGGCATATATACCCAGGCATTTATGTGTTGTGAGTCCTCATAACAACTCTTATTTCCTGAGTATCTTCCATGTGCCAGACACGTGGGAATACACTGAAGCATTTGCATGGAGTCTCACCTGATCCTCTGGAGGCCCTGTGAAGGCTACTACCCTTAGCGCCATTTCTGATGGAAACCTCACGATCTAAGTGGTCAAGTCATTTGCAAAGAATAAAGCATTAGCAGGGGAAGCTGAAGTTTGAATGTAGGAACCCTGTGTTTAAAGAAGTTAAGGAACAAGGCTGAATTTTTATAGCTAACAAAAAAGTAGGATCAGTTTTTGAACTGAGATCAACCTGACCCAAAGGTCGATATTTCTTCCATAAAAGTCGAGCTCCCCCCCTGGAACACGAGCGCCTCCATGAGTATCTGTGAATAGACCAGAGAACTGGACAGATGGCCTTGGATGAGGGAGCTGACTGCTTAACCTCTCACCAGCCCCCTGTGCTCCAGGATGGAATTGTGCTCAAAACAATTTCTATTTCCTTATAATGTGTGTGTTTCACTTCTATTTCACAGGAATAACTTCTTTAATTTTAGCTAAACCTAAACTTCTTCAGGAATAGGACACAGTGCTCCTTTAAATGATGCATATAATAATTTCAAACACTTTTTAGGTGCTTGGTAGATAGGAAGCCCTATACACTTTCCATGGATTAAGTCACTTAATTCTAGCATACCCTATCTTCCTATTTTGGCATTTTTAGTGAATCATTTAATGATTACCAAAATCATTTACCAATCCATTTAATGAAAATAATGTAATTGGAGTCTGCATTTTAAAAAAGGTGGGGTTCTTTGTATTTGTTTTTTTGAGCGAGGATTTAACCCTAGAGATGATTTCTTACTCTGTAGCCATTTCTTCTTAGACCAGAACTCCTGAGAGAGGCAGTGGGAGACTGAATTGTGAAGGGGAGAGATGGCAGGGAGAAAGGAGGATTAGAGGACCAGACTGCAGAAAAGTAGATGTGGAGGCTGAACGGACAAGAAGTTTTTTATGGTGCACTGAACATGAATTCATGGAATCTTCCTGAACACAACTTCTTGTGAATTCATGGAATCTTCTTGAACACAGCAAATCTACTTGATCTCGAAAGGCAGATTCTGATTCTCGAGGGATATTTATGTGGCAAAGACTCTACATTTAAAGGGTCAATTCCTCCTTACACATTGTGGGCAGTGCTGCTAAACTGGTTTGGGAAAGGTTGCAAATTGTGATCTCCCAAGGTATTTTTTCTTTCTCTTAAGTCTGCGTCCTGAGGCAGTGTTTTAGGTCCTGGGATCAAGTCCCTCGGATTCCCTGCTCAGTGGGGAGTCTGCTTCTCCCTCTGATTCCCCTCCACCCCCTGAGCCTGCGTGTTCTCTCTCTCTCTCTATTAAACACACACACACACACACACACACACACAAATAAGAATAAAATAAAGCTGGGAACCGAGGTTAAGTCACTTGCTTAATGTCCCAGGGCTGGCGACTGGAGCTAGGCTCTTACCCAGGGGGCCCCCCCGCCTCTCTATGGGAAGCAATGTTACCTACTGACAGAGGTTTAATTTTTTCATCTCTGACAAGGAAAAGGCCATTAGCTATTTGATCTGAACTATGTTTCTTCAAGAAAATGGTAATACTGCTCATGGTCCGTGCACCTTTGCTTTTTCTCAGGTGTACTTTTTTTTCTTTCCTCTTGCTTTTGATTGAAATGAGTCTTGGGGAGTCAGAGTCGAGGCTCTGCACTCCCCATTATTCTATGACATCTTTTCTTTTCCTGGTCCCTGTCAAACTCTGTACAGTTATAGCTGGGAAACTGGGGAGCACAGTCCCAGGGCTAAGAGAGGACTCCGCTGCAGACACACTTGGGTACCCCTGGCTCTCAATCCCGCTCAGTTACTATGAGTGAGTGTGATTCTGGTGAACAAGGCTACGGGGGCTCTTTAAAGACCGTCTCTGAGGCAGAGTATCTATGAGTTTATCTAGCAGTGAACTCTCATTTTATGACCTACTGGCCTCCATTTATCAAACAAACAAAAAACCCCAAAATTATTATTTTGAGAAATGGCTGAAAGGTGGAGTTTTTGCTTAGATGGAAAATCTTAGTTATTTGTGATAGAATCTATAATTGGAAAGGAGATTGCTTTGGGTCATTCTTACTACTTAATCTCTCGCATGTTACATTTTTGCTTAAATGCAAGGGTATATCCTATGATGAGATGGAAGATGCCCAGAGCAGAAAATTCACAATAGTCTTTGCAGTTGGTGACTGAGGCAACAGATTTTTTCTACTGCATGTAGCTGATTCCTTTCCTCTACCCAGAGTACTAAAGATTTGACAGGAAATAAAAGTTCTGCTACATGCTGTCTTGGCTGAACATTTCCTTATCAGGGGCAAATTAGAGTGTTGCAAAGCAAGGGATCAGTCTATAAATTCAGATCCCCATTCCATCAGGCTAGGGTGCATGGACAATAGCTCAGGAGGGTGTATCTATAATCTGTTTCTTGGGAGACCTTAAATAAATTCCCACGGGTTTGAGTCGGTTTAAGTTTGACCTTTACTGGGAATCAGGCTGGTCTGATGACAAGGCCACTTTATTGTGGGAATGGGGACTTGTGGCCAGGAACTGTGGATTTTCTACCCCATGACACAGGTCCCTCCAGTCCTGACCCAACGCCAGAGTGCTATGCTCAGAGTTATGGAGCTAGTCTGGGCTAATCCCTGTCACTAGGGAAATGGGATTCTGTTACTGGAAGCCCTCATAAAGAATTCATGATTCATGGGAGTGTCTGGGTCGCTCTGTCAGGTAAGCATTAGGCTCTTGATTTTTTTGGCTCCGGTCATGATCTTGACATCCTGGGATCGAGCCCTGCATTGGGTTCCATGTCCAGTAGTGAGTCTGCTTGAGATTTTTTTCTCTACCTCTGCCCCTCCCTTCATGCTCGCTCTCTAAAACCTTTAAAAAAAAATTGCAGGATTCACATAGGAGAAGAACCTCTTCCAAGAATGATGGTGGTTCTTGGCCGATACCTACTCTAGGGGCAATGTGACAATGAAGTATGAGCCAGGAAAGGGGAAGAAAAAAACTTTATTAGAAAAAAAAAATATAAGGGGCCAGTGTACAGGTTAAGAACTAATCTACCCAACTGTTAACAGTGCTTATATTGTGAGGGTAATATTTTAAGATTTTATTTGACCGAGCACAAGCAGGGGTGACAGTAGAGGGAGAGAGGCCCATGCGGGGCTCGATCTCAGGACCTTGGGATCACAACCTGAGCTGAAGTCAGACATTTAACCATCTGAGCCCCCCAGGTGCTCTGTGAGGGTAATTTTGAGGGAATGATCACTACCTAAGCCATGTAAGTTTTGAGGGGCTACGCAGACCCCAGGGAAGGCTGGGGGGAGGGGAGTGCTTTCAGAAGAATCGTCTCAAGTAGTTCGGAGTTGGGCTGTCTGAATCAATGCCTGGGAATAAAGAAGGAATCCAGGGCTACAGGAGAGAACATCTTTTTATAGAGAAATTGAGAAAAATCTGAATTCTAGAAATATCCTGGCCCAAATGTAGAAAATACTGGACTACAGTAAGACCACAGGGGTATTCAGAGTGGCCCTCCCTCCTGCGTACTCTTCATATAGAAAATGTAACGACTTTTTCTGGCTTTTCAGGCTTGAGGACCCCAAGACCTTCCCTTGAAGAAAGCCCTATAGTTATTTTATTACAAAGTTTCTCGCAGCTGCCAGATTCTAGCATTCTTGTTTGGCAAGTGATGGAAGTAGCGCATTTGCTTTGTGAATTCTGTGTTCCCAAGGCCCATTCAAACATCCCTGTATCTGAGAGCGGTGATTCTGCAACGGGGCCGTGCCTGGGCACCCAATTTATCCTGCCGCTGTGACAGATGTTCTGGAAAGAAAACACGAGATTTCAGGACCTGGTTCTCTCACAGACACTCTCCGTCCCCTGGCTCTGTGACTGGCATAGGTGCCTGCAGATGCAATCGTGTATCCGGAGAGGATTTCTTCTAGATCTGGGCACTTGGGAGATCCAACCACTGTTAGCTGTCCCTGGTTCTAATCCTCCGCACCCACGTCACCGCCGCCCTTCTGGATGCACGTCTGGCATGCAAACCTGGAAGTGAGAGGAGAGTTTCTCGAACCTATCCTTCCTACCTGGTAGAGAGTGGGGGGGGGGGGGGGAGGGGCTTCTCCCAACTGGGAGTGCTCAGGGGAGGAGCCTTTCCCATTGCTGGTCGGTCTCCGTTGTGCGGACTGCTGTAACCAACCTCAAACTGATGAAGTTCGGGACCTGTGACCCCCGGATATGGTGTGTTGGCATGTTTAATATTTTAGGTTGATCAAGTTTGAGAAAATGGAAGGAGCAGGAAAGTCACTCTGACTTCCCTACCCCACCCTTCTTCCCTGAAGTAAGTCCTAAAAACCTTAAGTGAGGATTGCCTTCCTATAACACAAAGAAACCTTCCAGAGAAACTGGGATGCCGAGAAAAATCCAAACGGGCCCAAGTATCCCTTAGTTGACCAAACTTACGTCCTACTTTGTCCTATCCTCTTTCTCCATGACTGTCGGTTCTGCATCAAATCTCATATAAAAATACCCAGCTTGACCATGTCTTCAGGTCTTGATTTCCTTATGGAGGCTCATAGGTCTCCTTAAACTTACATTAAATTTGTGTGGGTTTTTGTTGTTGTTGTTAACTTTGTCAGTTTAATTTTGAGGCCCACTCAGAGACCTTAAGAAGGTTGAGGAAAACTTTCCTCCCCAAAAGAAGACTACAAAAAACAAACTTATTTCTTAGAGGTCTGGAGTCCAGAAATCTGATCTCAGGGCACCAGCATGGTCCAGTTCTGGTGAGAGCCCTCTTCTGGGTTGTGGACTGCTGACTTTGCATTGTAGCCTCACATGGTGGAGACCAGAGACCAAGCCGGTCTTCTCCTGACTCTCTCAAGGGCAACAGTCCCATTCATGACCTCATCTAACCCTAATTACCTTCCAAAGGCCCACCTCTTAATAACATCACACAAAGTGTGTATGTTGAGGGGTGAGCTTTCAACATGAATCTCGAGGGAACGTGAATTTATAATACTTTCTCTTTTTAGAGGGCCAGATTGAGAGCAGCCTTGTCAGTGGGGGAATAATTAGATGGCTTTTCCACTGGGCAATCTGCATTTCTGTGCCAGCTATTTAAAGGAGTTATCTGGGAGACCCAGACAACCGATGGAAGATTCAAGAATCTTCTGCTGGGAAGGAAACCCCTGGTTCCATAAAGATCTAAGCTCAGTTGCAACCCCTTCTGGTGGGCAAGCAGGATCCTTTATCTCAGTGGGCTTTACTGTTCAGACAACCTAGCCTGAGCTCCTCATTTCACCTCTGGATAAATTCCACTCATCCCCTCAGTGTAACACAGTGACTGGGATATAGTAGATACTCAAGTGTTTCTTTAATATGTGAAACAACCATGAAGAAAGGTGCCTGGGAGACTCTCTGAAAACTAAATTTTAGATTACTCTGACTTCAACAGCATATTCCTCTGGTGTGTCCACTAATAAAAATTCTAATTTATCTCTGCGGGGGTTTGTTTATGGCAGATAGCCTGAACATCCATGAAATTTGTTTTCTAGGAATTCAGGGCGACTATCTCTTTTCCTTGGGGAATTAGAGGCATCTTAAAAACCAGGTCAGGATACAGCAGCCTCCCAGAGAAGGAGGGCCTTGGAATATTTGGCCAAAAAGTATCTATACTTCCCAGAATGCATGTACTGAAGAGGGTGTGTGAAAGGCATCCTTTAGTTTCTGAATGTTGCCTGTCTACTTCTTATAATCCACATGCCTTCCAGATCCTCTCTGGGCTAGCAAGATTGGTAAATAAGGCAAACTTTGCCTAAGGCAACTCTAAAATTATTCCTCTGTAATGGCTCATCTCACCAATAATGGAAATCCCTGAGGGTTCACAGGAAACTTAGAGACCAATAGATTGCTTGCACCCTCTGTTCAGTCTCTAAATGACTACCAGAACATTCCAGAACCAGTGTTAAGATACTGCCAAATTAGCACTTTGGGGGCATAGTAGATGGACACTTTTATCTCCCGTGCTCCTCATAGTGAGGGAAGGGAGAAAAGGAGGAAATAGGGCAATGCATTTGGTCAAGGGAAGTGATTTATAGGAAGGAGACAAAAACTGTAGCCAACATGAACAAAAAGACAAAGATTGGGATTTTTCATAGACTGAAAAAAGAAAAAAAAAATTAGGACTCTCATCAGCTCTTTATCTGACTCCCCCCCCCCCCCTTTCTTTGCTCATCTGCTTTCTCTCTTTCTTTACCTACATGGAGGCAGGACTGTCCCACGGTGACTTGGTGTTTAATCCCTCAAACCGAAGCAGAGGCTGCTGCCCAGCACTCTTGAGCTTCTAAATCCCTCCCGGATGATCTGTGAGGGGTTCAGTGGGATCAGAAGGCTAACTCTGGCCCACTCATTAAATCTGGAAATCTGGTTCATGTAATAAAGAGGTCCTAGAAGTCCATCCCTAGGGGTAGGCCTTTACCTGGGACAGGGGCTTGGGTCTCAAGGCCTGGGCTTCGACCTCTAGAGGGGTCCTTTCAGGCAGTGGGTGGAAACTTTAGCAAGGGAGGGGGGAGCAGCACTTGATGGGGACTAGAGCAAACTTGATAAATGAGCCGTAAGTTCTCACTTATCACTGGTTTTGGTAAGAGTTAGCCTTTGTCTTCCTAGAGATTTCTAGGAGGAAGCAACTGGAAATGGCTGGTTGGGGTGGAAATTTGAGGTCAAAATCAGAGGTTACTTTTTTTTTTTTTTTTTTTTTGGTTTATATTTGAACTTTACTGGGGTAAGATTGACATACAAAGGGCCATACCTATTTAACATATACAACTTGATGAGTTCAGAGAGAAGCCTATACCCATGGAAACTTCAAGGCAAAATGTGCCATAAGCCTATTAATCACCTCCAAGAGTTGCTTCCTACCCTTGTACTCTCTTGAGATAAGAACACCTAAGACCTACCCTTTTAGCTTTTTTTTTTTTTTCCATATAATACATGAACTGTCGGCAGTTTCAGACCTGGATTCCTTTACTAGCCTAGGCAAGGATGTGGTTTTAGACTTCCCTGTGTAGCCTTCTTGATCCTTTCCGATCCTCTGTGACCAGGAGAACATGTTTGAAGATGGTTTGGGTGGGATTAGAGAGGTCTTCCCAGAAATAACTGTTCCTTAAAGGGCTTGGGTGGGAGTTTTCCCTGACCTTAGCAACAGCAGGCTCAGCCATGCATGTTAGGTGAAGCCTGGAGTTACCTGGAACTTCTTTTCATCTCCTGGCCCTAGGACTTTCCTACACGAAACTTTATTTTATCTCTTATTCTGTGATCTTTGCTTTGGCTGTTATCTCCGGAAGCCAAACTATGTCAGAAGGCTTCTGAAAAACCTGAGTGTATTGCCCTCACTGATGCATTGTCAGGTGAATAAAAAGCCTGCTATAAAGGCTGCAGTGGGGGGACGGGGTGCCTGGGTGGCTCAGTGGGTTAAGGCCTCTGCCTTTGGCTCAGGTCATGATCTCAGGGTCCTGGGATCGAGCCCCGAATCGGGCTCTTTGCTCAGTGTGGAGCCTGCTTCCCCCTCTCTCTCTGCCGCCTACTTGTGATCTCTCTCTCTGTCAAATAAATAAATAAAACCTTAAAAAAAATAAAATAAAGGCTGCAGCAGGTATGGAGGCTGTGTGGGTCCCCAGACTGGTGAATCTTGATCAGAATGTTCTTGTGATCCCCACCATGTTTCTGAAGTGCCTTTCAAACAACTTATTTTGGAATCTTTGTGTTTCATTTCGGGGCCTATGGACATCCTCCATTAAATTCACAGTGGTTCTGCTTGCCCCCCTCTCAGGGCAGTCTCCACTCCTGTTGTCGTCCTCAGGTGTCCCCCAATCCTGTGTTCTCCATTTCCTTGGTTAGTGTTGGTTTCCTCTGGGATTTTGCCTAGGAACCAAGGGAAAATGAGGAAGTAAGTGAGTCTTCTGGCTTGTTGGCTATTTAAGGGGATAGAGAGTTCCCTTGTGAGTTTCTTCTCTAAGAATAAAGACCCAATGTGATACCATTTAATTTCTTCCTCTTAAATCATCTCAAATAGGTTTCCCTACTTTCCTTTTAAGAGTGAAATGGGGATTTAAAAAAAAGCGAAAAGGGGATTATTAAACTAGAATTAAAAAAAAATGGGACCTATGTCAACGGTAACCAAAGTGGTATTTCCACTCCTCTGGTGCTCGTCTGCGTCTTCCTCGGAGGCTCTGTCTGTCACTGTGGTCTGGTGCCTATCCTTGGGATGCCCCCAGGGGGAGGCTCAGAAGTTGGGTCCCTGTTAGGCAAAACAAATGTATCCATTCCCCAGCCATGGGTCTTGCCAGAGGGTTTTGTGGGGAACTGTTTCACAGTTTGAGATGTGAAGCTCTTTAAAGCTTGGACCGCGTTTGTCAGAAATAGAAAATGTTTATGTGCAGCATATTTGCAAATCTTATTTGCAACCTGGCACAAGCAGGGACAAAGTAACAGAGGCACGTAGATGTCAAATGCAAACCTCCCCAGCTGGCTAGATCCCTGTGCAAAAGAGGAGAGAGGAGAGGCTCTCGGAGGCAAGATTATAGATCAGGTAGGCCTAACGGTAGACTTCAAATGCAGGGTTATACCTCTTCTCAGATTCTTGATTGCTTAATAGCCTTGGTGTTGAGCTAGTTTCTCCGGTTTGATCTGGAACAAAGGAAGCTGCGATAGGATCGTGCTAAGGTGAGCGTAAAAACACAACAGCTCTTCTTCCAAACGTATCGCTTCCTGCTTCTTTAGGCACCTTCCATACCCCTCTTGTTTTCTGTCTCTGAAAGTTCATGGAGCTCTGTGCTTTCCCCCATCCCCGTCAATCCTACTTCGAAGAGAAGAACTTATGAACCTGCTTGTTAAAGCCAAAAGTTTTGGGACATGTGGGTGGCTCAGTTGGTTAAGCATCTGCCTTTGGCTTAGGTCATGATCCCAGTGTCATGGGATCCAGCCCCGCACTGGGCTCCCTGCTCCATGGGGAGCCTGCTTCTCCCTCTGCCTGTTGTTCCCCTTGTTTTTGCTCCCCCTGTCTCTTTCAAAATCTTAAAATAAATAAATAAAAATTAAGCCAAAAGTCTTATTCCCCACCCTGCCCCTGACCCTGGGGCGTTTGCCATTTAACAGAAAAACTTAAGGCAAAGAACCATAGAATTTCCAAGTCTCCATATTTCCAGTTTTGAGCTAACTCTGTTTTCCATATGCCAATGACATCTGTCTGAAATTTTAGTTTTTTCCCCCCTAGCAATTAACTACTTTGGTTTACCTTTTTTTTATTCCATTAGCTTGTAACTGAATAGTTTAATTAAAAGACTGTACAAAGCTAGGTCACGAAAGGAGCCTGCTTTTACAAAGAAGCAATTCCTTGATAAAGCTGCCACTCTTAAGATAATGAGCTTCCCTTTACCTGCTTAACTCCCTCCAGGTCACCACATACATCTGCTTGGTTGTCGGAGACTCCGGAGACTCCGTGTCTCCTGGGATCGTGAGGTCAAGACCATTTCTCAACTCCAAGTGGCCCATCGGACTGCATTTCTAAGTAGGAGAATGCTAACAGAGCGGTGCTGTTACTAGATAAATATTGGAGGTCTCCTCTAGGAGACACTAGATGGTTCTGTGTTAAAGTACCAATAACAAAGAAGACCAGCATCCAAGATGGAAAGAGGCTGACTGATGGCTAGGGAAAGAGAAGGGGGAGGGTAGGTAGATGTTCATGAAATTTTATAGGAAAGATAGAATTCCCTGGCAGTTCTCCTCTCTGGCTGTACTCTAGAATCACCTGGTACTTCTTGAAATACTGATGCCTGAGCCCCATGCTCAGTCACTGAGCATCAGTGTTATGAAATGGGTAGCTAAAGTTGAGAAACCCTGATCTAGGACCTAAAAGAGTCTTTTTTTTTTTTTTTTAAAGATTTTATTTATTTGACAGAGATCACAAGTAGGCAGAGAGGCAGGCAGAGAGAGAGGAGGAAACAGGCTCCCTGCTGAGCAGAGAGCCCGATGTGGGGCTCGATCCCAGGACCCTGAGATCATGACCTGAGCTGAAGGCAGAGGCTTAACCCACTGAGCCACCCAGGTGCCCCGGACCTAAAAGAGTCTTAACATTTTTCAGTGTTTTCAGCACAGGCACAAATGACTCCTTAAACTGAGGGAAATAAGATTCTCTCTCTCACTACACAAATCTGGACTCTATCTCAGTGAGCTGGGGTGGGTGGGGTTGCCTAGAATCTGATTTTTTTTTTTATATAAACCTCTTAGGTGAAACTAATTCTGATGGTTCATGGACCATCCTTTGAAAAAAATTTTTTAAAATAGAGACCATCCTGGGGCACTGGGTGGCTCAGTCGGTTAAGCGTCCTCTTGATCTCAGCCCAAGTTGTGATCTTAGGGTTGTGGGATCAAACGCCGAGTGGGGCTCGCCCCCTGCGTGTACCTGTTCTCTCCACCTCTGTACAAAAAAAAAGACGCATCTTCTGTTCATCCGTTGTTCGTCCTGAATGTTCTGTTCCAGCCCCATGATGATCCTCTGAGGAAAGCAACAGTATCCCATTTTACAGGTAAGGCAGCTCAGGTAAAGAGGTGTAATAACTTGTCTAAAAACACAGAGCTGCAAAGAGCGACACCGGACATCACAGGTGCATGCTTAGCTGGAGGGCTAAGGACAAGAAAAGATGTTGTCACAAATTCCTTTTAAGCTTTCCTGAGCTTCCCATTGGCACATTCGCCGACCCCAAGGGTCTTTAGCTTGTGGCTCAAAGAGGAGGGACAAGAGAACCTGACCAGGGCAGACAGAAACCTGTTCCCTAGCCTGGCCCAGCAGAGAGCGGGTCCTGGGAGGGGTGCGGGTGCACAGGCCGCCCCAGCACTGCGGGTTCTGAGCACCTATCCGGTGGGTCAGCCCGCTTAGAAGAAAGAGCCAACCATGCCAGAGCCAATCAGAAAGGCCCACTGCTTTAATTCTTGGTGTTTTCCCTGCTGTGTCAGATGTTGATCTTGTTGTCCCAGTAAGGAAATCTGCTCTATGGAGGAAGGGATCTGAAAGCTCCACGGGTGAGCACAAAGGCCACCAGGAGAAGGGTGGGGGCGCCAGAGCAGCGGAGGTCTATGAATGGAGAAGGGGAGTGAATGAATGGTAGTAGCTCTTGTCTTCGGTGTGTTGGACTTGGGAAGAGGAGAGAAGCCCTTTTCCTGTTGGTCCTTCTCCCACACCAGAAGAGAATGTTCTCCCTGAGTTCTACACATTTCAGCCTAAAGCTGATCTAGCTTAGATGTGCTTTTTAAGGTTCTCTGTATTCTGGACTCCGCGTTCCCCTGCTTGCTTGGTACTTCCACTTGGATGTCTCAGGGCTGACTACACATGGTCTTCTGTCACCTTCTCGTTGGCAGAGAGCGATTCCGTGGTGTCCCTAGCTGCTCCCAGCAGACACAGAGGGGTCCACCTTACCATCGAGGCCTCTCCCCCTGTAGCTGATCAAGCACCGAGCTCTGGGGTTCTTGGCTCATCAATATTTCCTGCATCTGTCTAGTTCTCCTTAGCTTTTTTGTTAGGCTCAGTAACTGCCCTTATAACCTATCTGGACCATTGCAGTAGTCCCGCCTCTCACTGCTTTTCCTCCATCCACGTGTGCCCCTCCCATCCATTCTTCCTGTCTTGTCAGATGAGTAATCATCCTCAATGGTCATTTTAATTTTAATCCTGTGGGTGGTGGTCATTGTTTTTAGAATAAAGATCAAAACCTCTGACTTGGCCTGGTGGCTCGGTGCCTGCCGGCTCGGTGCCTGCCTTCCTCCTCAGCTCTCACCCCCTCTCTTTCTTGGTCCCATTCACACTGATCTCCTTAGGGCTCTTGGATATTTCCTACTGGTTTCCTCCAATGGGCCTTTGTGCCCATTGTCCCACGGGCAGGATGCCCTCCCCTTTGCCTCAGTAATGCTCCCTCGTATTTTGGACCTCCACTCAGATAGTACCATGGGGACCTTTCCTGTCCCTCCCAAGTGAGCTTGAATCCTCCAGCGGGGCACCTGGCTTGCTGTGTACACTTTCTAGCAGCTTCTGCAAGCATGTGGCGCTGGGACAGACTTTCCACTTTCTCGGTTCATGCTGTATCCCCATTGCAACTCCAGTGACTAGCACGTACCGGGTACCCTGTAAGTATTGGTAAGTGGAGGAATAAAGGAATAATAAATGGTGAACATCACAACACCTACCCCCACCCTATTCTTACATAAACACGTCTTTCATTCAACTGGGCTAAAGAGGACACCCGTATTTCACTCCATAATCATCAGTGATTCAGCTCCCATTTTAATGATACCTGGCTAGAATATGAAAAGACTGTGGTCAAAAACTGTTTACAAAGCACTCTACTATTCTATCCCATTTGATCCTCTTAAGGACTCTGTGAAGTGGGAAGGTCTGCTATTACTGTCTTTGTCTATAGAAGAGGAACCTGAGCTCCGTGAACTTGACTGATGTGCCCAAGGTTGGACAGAGATGAGGCATGAAAGGGGAGAGTCCTTGGTAAAGGATTTCTATTTAGCACAAATGATAACATTAGTCAAACTAGCTAACTTAGTCTAAAACTGTTTGGATACCGTGCTCGGGGCTTTATATAAACGGTCCTGAGTGAACCATAAAAACACCATGACGTACGATGATCACTATCTTTACAGATGTGGAAGCTGAGCCTTTAAGAGGGGAGCTGGTGGGCTGTGAGGGGAGCACTCCTGTGTCTGAGGAGTACACATGGGCTCTGGGGCACCAGCCCACGATTCCTCACCTATGGTGGCAGGAGCTCCTGGCCTCTTGGACGCCATTTCCACTGGGGGAAGACATCTTGAACACCAAAGAAGTGTATCTCTTGCTGTTCATTCATCTTCCTCTGTAGTTGTTTTTTCCCCCTTTTTATCACACCCCTTCCTGCTTCTTCCTTTCCCCTTCATTTTTCATGAAATGCCATAAATTTGGTTGCTGCAAGAGTGGCGATGGCACATAAACTTACGTTTTTTTTGAAGAGCATCCCTGTAATCTGCCCACATGTTTTTCTTGCGAATGTGATGGTCTTTTGAAAGAAAAACCAAACAAACTTAGTTTTTCTGCCTTCTAATCTTGAGGGAGATAAACTGCCAACAGTGCTAGGACTCGTTTGGGGTTGACGCTCTTAGCCCTTTAGGGAAGCTCACTGATGGAGTGGAAAATGTTGGGAATTGAAATTCGGCAGACTCAGCATTTGGGCCCAGCTGTCCCCTTCCACTGTGGGGCACCTGGCAAGTCCTTTAACCTCTCTGAAACCAAGTCTCTTTTTCTATGAAATGAAAGGGTGGTGTGGCCTTGTGAACAGTCACCTCAAACTGTAAAGCCTCTTTCTATTGTAAGGGAGTCACTGTGGTACTTGTAGGAAGCCTTAATGAGGCGGTAGGAAGATAGGTATGAAGGCCCCAAAGAAGGAACTAATAGGAAACATTCAAGAGACCAAATAGAATGTTTTCATTAATACTTCTAAGGAGAGTAGTAACACTCCTCTAATTAGCCAGCTGGTGCCAGTGAATATACTAAGTTCCCAAACGGTCAGTGTGGATGGAGCTCAGGACAAGTTGGGAGGTGGGGGGAGGAAAAAGTGGGTTTCTTCACCTTAAGCCTGGGTTTGCATGATGGCATGGTGAGAGAGAGAGAGAGAGAGAGAGAGAGAGAGAGATGGCATGGCGAGAGAGAGAGATGGCATGGCGAGAGAGAGAGAGAGAGATGGCATGGCGAGAGAGAGAGAGGGCTCCCATAAAACCTGTTTTCCCTTCTCAACAATCCTTCGGAATAAGGATTTTTTTTTCCCCCTTACGTTTCAATTCAAATGTATTGACTGTACCTGCCAGGAATACTCTGTCAAGCAAGGCCTTGTCTGAACCCCCTAGGAAATGGGACATGATGAATCCACAAGCTTGGGAGGGCAAGGGGGCCTCACTGAACCCACATTTGTCACCCCTTGCCTAGGCCTAAGTTATGATAGGAAAGATAGTCCAATTACGAGAGATTTAGAAGCTTGGGGACTCTTAACTGCCCTCCTGTGTTTTTATGACACGCAGATTCAGTATTGAAAGTTGGCTCTTTCCATGGTTAGAGGCAAAAATTATCCGTTAAATTGCAAAGCATACTCACCAGCTAATGTTAGCAATTTGTAAACTAGGCCCTGTGTCCCACAATTCCTTCTACACCTGCCTTTCAGGGGCTCATTGACCAAAATTCAGGAGCACCCAAAGCCCTTTGGGGACAAACTTTTGAACTGTCAGAGGATGTTAAACCACACCTTATTCCTTTGGACACCTTCGGGACCTTTCTGCCCAGGAGTGGGCTGGGCCTTGGGGGAGGGCTTTAGGACAGAGATGAAGCTGTTAGTAAATTTCTAGCACATCAACCTACTTTTACTTCCAATTTACACCAGAGTATGGGTCAGTGAGATGGTTGGCTCCGCTAGTCATGGACATTTTGCTGGGTATTTCATGACCTGGTATGGGGACACTCTCCTAGGTGTAAGATGAAGGTTTGATAGTTTGGACGTTGCTGCCTAGGAGACCAGGTTCACATTAGACTAACAGCTGCTGAGCCTTTATTAACACTCCGGGTCCTTTTCTATACATTAGTTCGTTAGAATTGTTGCCTGGAGTCCTGCAAAATACTGATAACTGTTTTCCTGTTTTACTGAGAAAACTGAGGCTTGAGAAGGTAAGTTACCATGCCTAAACCCTACAACTAGTGACTAGCTGACCAGGGCTTATACCTGCAAGTGTTCTCCGGTAAATGAATTCCTGCGTGCCCTCCATAAGCCACAACTGACCCTTGTGACCATTATGGTAACCATGCTGAACTTGTCAGAATGTGCTGTGCGATTAACTTGGTGGGGCGGAAGATGGCGGGCGCGTAGACTTCCACCTCTTCCTTTCTCAGGGCTTGCTCACTGGCCTTTTGACTATAAGGTGCCCTTGAGATTGTCTGTTCCTGGAGTCTGTAATCTCCTGGCCCACTTAATGCTTTTCCTGTGACCAATCATTTAATAACCATCTATTGCATACCTACTCAAGTGTTGTCCTGAGCACTGTGCAGTGAATAAAGACCAAGTTCATGCTCCCATGAAGCTTTTTCTTCTACAGGAGATAAAAAATAACTTGTCAGATAGTGATAATTCCTCCAGCATAAGGAATATGAGAATCACAAATAATTGGGATACTATGTTAGATGGGGAGGATAGGAGAGACCTCTTAGAAGAGGTAGCATTTGAGCTTAAACTTGAATAATATGAGCAGTGAGTCTTAAGGATATCCAGGATGAAAGTGCCAGAGGAAACAGGCAGGACAAAGGCCCTGAGGTAGAAACATACTAGATGTGCTCACAGAATAGCAAGAAGGTGGGTGGGGTGAGGGGGCATGGGAGGAAAAAAGCTAGGGATGGTCTGGGAGATGTGGGCACGACCATAGGAGGCATTTGGGACTACGGGAGAAGTTTTGGATTTTAAGTGTGCTGGGAATCCATTGGAGGGTTTTGAACTGGGATGTGATACACAGTTTTTAAAAGCCCCTGTCAGCTAAGTTGGTAAGAGACTCGGGTTGGGGGAAGTGGAGGCAGATGGCCAACTAGGAGGCTGCTGCAGAAAATGAGGTGAGGCCTGTGGGTGGACTTGGGTGGTGAGGAGTGGCTGAATTACAAATGTATTTTGAAGGTAGACCAGATAGGCTGTGCTTGTGAATTAGATGATCGGGGACTCCCAAGCCGTGTTTACTCACTGTGGCCCAAGCCAGTACTCTTATCTGTAGACTTGCAGTTGGTGGCTGTGACCCTGGGACCTTTTAAGAGGTATAAACCTAACAGTACACTCCCTCTCTGCCCTGTAACTTCTTCATCCTGGGCTCTCTGATCTCTTTATTGTTGAGGGGTGTCTTCTCCAGGTAGGGGCAACTTTGAGGCTGTGTCTTCCGTTATGCGTTACTAGCCCCTCTGAGTGGGAAGCTGAGATTAATGAGCCATACATCACCCGTTCACTGCCCTCTTGGAGGTTATATAACAAGATGAAGGTGAAAGAAATGGTGGCATAGGGTTAAAGAGTGCTCTAGGGGGAACAGAGCTGGTACTGATGGATACTAACTGGTCAGACGACCAAAAATCAGGGTTTCAGAGGGGCAAGTGGCAAGGATCTCTGCCTTAAAAGAGATCTTTCAACTTCATGTTTGTGTCTATTCAGGTCAGTTTCCTGATTTCGTGCCCTATTTTCCCCATGGTGGCTGTTGGCTCCCTTTATTGTTCCGTAAATGTGTAACACTTCAGTCTAGAGGCAGGGGTGGTAGAAACATGCTTTTATCTCCGTGACTAAGACCACATGCCAAATATGATGGAGACCCAAGGCTATTCTCTTGGCCTGTGGCCGTAATCAAGTCTCAGAGTGACTGAGTGTTGCCTTGTGACCCATCAAAGGTAGGATAGCATGGGAGTTGGTTAGGACTTCGTACCGTGGAACATGTGACACCCCCTAACCCACGAAGCTTAGGCTTTGGGGGCTGTAGAAGATTCTATTAACCTTGTTCTGTGGGCTTCCTCACAGATTTTTGACCTGCTAGGGAAGAGCATTTCCAGTCATTACTCATCTCAGATAGAGGCAAGTTCGGGGAGTGTCTGCGTCCTGTGTGACTGGTTACCAGGTGGTGGTTTTCTCAGCAAACATTGAACAAAAAGTCTTCTGGTCTTGAAGGCTGTGAAGGCACAGATTCTGAAGCTGAATTACCATAGACTTATTTACAATGTTTCATGTAGAAAATGAATCTGTTGCTATATTATCAAGTGTCATTAGCTGACGATGACAGGAGAGACTCCTATTTTTGGAAAACTGTTGGCATGGACTTACAGCCCCTGTCAACGAATCTTGCTGTAAGTTCTGCAGATGTGTCTCCCCTCTTGGACTCTAGGCTCCTGGAGGACGGGGGGCACGGTCTTATGCTTTCTTTCAGGCTTAGAAAAGTCCTAAGCAGACCATGTTTCAGATGCATCTTGGTTGAGCTGTTTAACTTCTCTGTGCCTTAGTTCCTTTAGATATGAAATGGGAAACAGAGGTGAAGTCGCTGGGGATCTTAAATAAGAATACATTTAGAAAAGCACTTAGCACGGTTCCTGAATTTACAGTGAGCACTCAGACAGGACTACTATAATATGATGAGAGCTCAATAATGTCATAGTGAACAAACGGAGGCTCTTGGAGACTAGAGTTCTAGTGTAGGAAGTGAGGTTCTAGGTGCCAATCCTAGAACAAGGCAAGTGCTAGTAGTCCTCAACCAGGCCTGCTCCTTTCCTGAGAGGTAGGGGCTGGGACCCTGCTTGGCGAAAGGTGTCTGGGTTCGATTTGGGCGTGTCCTAATAGATCAGGTTACTAGCCTGGGAGATACATTTGCCAAATGTTGAGTAACTCCTTCTTTGGTGTCACATGAGAAATGTCAAAGGCTGGAACTGAACTGACATTTGGACCATTTTGGGGAGGCTCTGTCTCCTGAGCCCAAGTCCTAGAATGTAGTAGAATACATAGAACCTTCCCCCCCACTCCCCATCCCAATCCATTTGTGTCACTTACTTAAACGCTTTCTTCTGTTATTTGTTTGCTGAATAATATCTAATGACATGGCATGAATTGCCATGAATAGCTGTGGTGGACGGAAAGCATTCTGGTGTGAAGGTTTGGGTCTTCGGGCTAGACTCCATTGACTGTAGGGTGGGACTGGGGAATTCTAGATCAAAAAAACCCAACTTATGGGGTTGCCTCTTTAGGGCACCCAGGCACTACACATGTATCAGGCATGTGTGACTGTCTACCTTTTATGACTGGACCACAACCCAGGAGTTCCCAGACAGCTCCTCCTATTTTACACTGGCAAAATTTAATTGGAGGTAAAAATGACTCCCAGTTGTGGAGTTCCCACTATATACCTTATCTTGTCTAATCCTCACTGAAAGCCTGAAAGTAAGTATTATCTCTTTTATCCACATGAAAGAACAGAGATTTCAAGTAACTTTGCCAAGGTTTAGGATAAGAAGGATTAAAACTCAATCTTTTAAGCTCTAGCTTTACTATTCACCTCCCAGTAGGCCTGTCATTTATTAGAAAGTGAGCTTTGCAGTATTATATGAAAATAGTTCTCATCTAATACCAGACCATTGAGCCTATTCCAGTCCTTGGACCATTCTCTGGTCACTAATTTAATAGCTTTTGTCAATAAAGGAAATAAAGTACAAATAACTTCAGAATAGGAATTTTCTGGGACGCTTCTGGTAAATTGAGTAGTTATCTTTTGTGTCATGCAATGCTGAAACATTATCTGGTTGAAACAGGAAAATGTAAGAATATTTCAAGAATTCAGTGTCATCCACACTCCTTGAGCTGTGACATAATTTATACATATGTTAATATGTATCATCCTTCGAAGAATTAATTGTGGGAGGTCAAATATTAACTTCAACTTCCATCCTCGTTGATCCCTCAATTTGGGAATATTTTCAAAACTAGTTAACAAGCCGCAAAAGAAAATCTGTCCCATTTTAAAAATAATTTCTTCTATTATTGAAATTCCGAATACATGTGTAACATTTACTAAATTAAAGATCTGTTGCCCAGCTCATTTATATTCAAGATCATATGCTTTAGAGATGATGTGGGAAATGGAGAAATCTTAATCAACAGATCTCAATTGACTACATATGGCATGCCTAATTAAAAATTGGAAATATTTTTATCCATTAAAACTCACCCACCTTCCATTTTTGGATGACATTGTCGAGAGCATTTCACCATTAGTCATGTCTAAATACAATTTAATTGGACCTAGTGTGGAAATCAAAATTCATCCTACAATGAATGCTCTAAACCCTACTTTTGAGTTTTTATAAACATTAATACTAGTTAGATCAATTTCATATTTACTAAAAGGTACACGGTTCTTACAATTTCAGTTACTGAATTGATATAGGTGATGAATTTGACGATGAACACAATTTCATCATTGTAAAAAGCTAAAGACAACTGTCCAGCATATTTTCCAGAAAGGGGCATTGGAATGTTGAGAAATGTGAGCTGCAGAGTCACACGGCCTTATTTAGGGGAACTCTACCACCCCTGGTTACCAGTCCTTATGGAGTGTATGTGACCTCCCTGAGCATCAATTTCCTCCTCTTAGCTGGTCTGTTTTGCTACTGAGAACTGTGCTATCAGTTTATACCCTCTTGCTGGGTAATTGGTCTCTTTATCTTCTGGGACATTTAAATTTTTATCTTCAATATCTTTGAAATTCTAGGAGTATAAGATGTAGATATTTTATTTTGCTCAGGACTTCTGGTGCTTGTTCAATCTGAGATTTCATGTATTATAATTGGAGAAATCTCCCAGCCATTACCTCATTCTAATATTCTATTATTCCCAATAGACTTGTTAAACGCTCTCCCTCTGTTCTCCATATCCTTCAACATTTCTTCAAATTACATCACTTTATCACTAGACCATTCATTTCCTAACACTGTTCCCGGAGACCTCGATTTCCTCATCACACCCTCTGGGTTGACACTGGGTGTCTCTAGTGACTTCTTATTCTTTATCAGAGCCTTCTCTCAACCAGTCACCATCTTTTCACCAGAGTTTTATGGAAAACATGGTTGAATTTTTTGCTTACAGTGATATATAGTGTCAGGTATATCTTCCACTAACCTACCAGTGAAATTCCTATGACTTAAAGATGACAGAAGACATTTTTTTTTCCATAAAATTAAACCAAAGACCATCTCAGGGCAGTAAACAAAAATGTTAACATTAGCCCCTGACTGACAATATCTGTAATTTACCTCCATTAGTGTCACAGGTCACTGATGCTAAGCGGATGGTGATTATCTTTCTTCGGCAATCAGGAAACATACTATGGTGCTCTGAAAATAATATTTAACTCCATAAAAGGCTGGGGAACATTAAGAAATATATCCTAGATTTTTTTTTTTAACTGGAAAATGTTCTTTTAGCTTTTATGAACTTTCAAGTTTTTTATAATCTGTATTATATCCAGAAAAAGTATTTTTAATAGATTTGTTTATAGTTACCCATGAAATGGAACTAACCTACAAGCAGAAAATGAACAGTTCAGTATTCTGTATCTTTTCAGACCATAGAATATTTCATTATCATTAAAATGTTTATGCAAACAAATGATAGTGTAGCATCACCAAGCTATATTCAGAGCAAAATGATTCACTACAAATGGTTTGTTATTAATGACAAAGATTAAAACCAGGCATTCTATTTGAGAATCTGGAAAAATTAAAAATTAAGCTAAGGAAAATAGGAGACAAAATCAATAAGATAAAAACAGAAAAGTAAAACCTTAAATGGGCTATTTAGAAAGACCAATAAATAGCCAAGGTTGTGACAATTAAAGTAAGGGAGTAAGACTATATATATATATATATTACACAAATTATTTGCAATGAGAAATATATATATTTATATAATTTGCAAAGAGAAAGAGATTATAATTAGAAACACTAAAGCCATTTAAAAAAAAGAAGAAAAAAATTGAGTCTCAGTGAAATTTGAAAAATATTCACTAATAACAGATTTAACACATCTTCAGTAGGAAATGTAAGTAATGTAATGACCATGCTGGATTTTATAATTTCTTAAGGATTCACTATTGGTGGGGCTTTAGCTTGGAGCACTTTACAAGTGAGTTCTTTCAGACCGTCCTTAAGCTATTGAAAGGATTCCAGGTTTCTGGGAGAAGTCTCCAAGTTAAGGCATATTTATTCTCCTATTTAAAATCTACCAGAAATAGCAAGAAAGAGTGAACCACTGTCTGCAATGATAAAAGAAAATGATGTCTACTATAACCTAAAACTACAAAGTACCGGCCAAATGTGTGCTCTCTAGTAAGAAGAGAGCTTGCTGAGAGGTGCTCTTGACCTTCTGCAAGAAACAGATCTCTCCTCAAATTAGTGCTGTAGTCCTAAAAGGGTGGAGTCCACTGAACTTCTGACTACAGCTAGAGGAATGGATCATCCATGGGAGTTGGAGGGTGTCCCTATGCATTCTTAGTTCAAAACCACAGGAAGTCCAGGAAGTGTCACCAAAGAGTATACCTTGTTATGTCCTTTCTATTGTCTGTAACCAGCTCTCATAATTGAGATGAATACCTGGAGTAAAGTAGAGTGGTGTAAGGAAAGGAAGACAACAGTTGCAGATTGTAATGGAGATGTCATAGGATGATATTTAATGATGTTAATCTTCATACCATAATTAGTATGTGGCAGGAACAGGTCTAGGTTAAATATTATCTCAATTTTCACATAAGAAATGTCACTATCCCCATTTTACATATTAAAAAATATAAAAATAGTAGTTACTGGACCTTGAGGTAAGAAGTGGCATCATTGAGCTAGGAACCCAGTAGGTGACTTCAGAGCCCTATGTTTAGCTATGATCCTCTGTGCTTCCCCCATTCCCCCAACTCTGCTTCTAGGACACTGAAAGATTTAGAAGGTAAAGGTGAGTAATAAAGGTGAGGTTGTAGATCGCCAGCTCACACCCCCTAACTCCACAGAATGTTCTTCATCTAGAATCTGACAGATGCATCATTCAAAGATGGGTAAAGATATTTGAAGAAAAGGAACAACATACATTATAAAAGGAATTGTGCAGAGAAACACAGAGAAGGTTGAGTTCAGTAGTTCTTTATATTCTCACAAAAATTGCAGATAGTGTAATTCTTAAAAACTCAGATTAAACGATAAGATAATCCAAAAATATGTTGGAAAAGCTCAGAAATTAAAAGCAAAACCTAAGTCCTTGCAGAATGACAGTAACAACATAGAAATATGGTAATAAAAATTGTAGCAAAGATAGGGTGGATGGCTTGGGAAAACCCCATAAAACTAAGAAAACTAAAAAAGAAAAAAGGTGTTCTAACAGATACAAAGGTAAATAAAGGAGGTCTAATATATGCACAACTGGTGGTGCTGAAAATGAGAACAGATGGAACAGATCCAAAACTTGAGTGCCAAGGAGAGTGAATTTCAAGAATGCAAAGAAGTTCAGTATTAGAGAAAATGAGGTGTACTTTATTAAATAAAAAAAATCCCAAAAAAGCATTTGATAAAATTTGAAACACATTCTGATTTTAAAAATAAGTCGAATACAATAGGATTAGAAGAATTACTTTTTTAAATCTCAAATGAATAGACATGTCTAATGACTGCAAGATGAGATTTATTCTCCTTAAAACCAAAATAAGAACAAAGGTTCTGTTATCAGTTATTACTTAACTTCATTCTGTAATGTTAGCTGATTCAATTACATAAAAAAAAACCTATAAACATACTGAACAGGTAAAGGGATAATATTGTAAATATTATAAACTACTAGGCTTGTCAATAAAAAGAAATTCTGGAACTAGAAGAAAAACCTAGTAATTCTACAGAATTCTTAAGCCTTGAGCGTAATCCAAGGCACACAAATTAAGACAATGAGAAAGGATTTGTTTTTTCTACTGGATTAGAAGGCTAAACTTAGTAATACCCAAAATAGGAAATGGACATTCTTAAGTACTTTTGATAAAACTACACATTGGTATGAACTTCCAAAATCCTAGAAATCTTAAAAATGTCGTTAGTTTGACTCCATAATTTCACCTCTAGACCTTTCTTCTGAGTAAAATATAAGGGTATATCTTAAGACATTTGTAGAGCAAAAAGTAGAGATACCTAGAAGGTTTATGATCTATAATTTGAATAAGAAAAGCTTTCCAGAGTTTAATTTTACCCTTTAAAAATGCTTGGCAGTTGGCATAACAAAAATTCTTCTATCTAGGTGGCAGGATGATGAATTTTATTTATATTTTCTAATTTGTTCAATGATCATGTATTTGGATGGTAATTGTAAAAGTTTATAAGAAACTCTTCAATATCACATTACATAGAGAAAAAAAACATAAATACTTCTTACTCAGTTGGACCGCAAGTGCCAATCAAAATTCCTAGAAAAAAAACCCTGTAATTATACTAAAATGTTAATGGTGACTGCTGCTGGGAAAGGAAATTAAAATGATCTTTACTCCTCCGTTGTATGTATGTTATCCGCTTTTCTAAAATGTTTCCTTATTGAATTCTTAAAAACTGAACTCCCTAAACAGCAAGAAACATGAAAAAAATTAGCCCTTAACTATTTCTTACATTAAAATTTGCTCTTCCTTTTGCTCTACTTGTTGATGGGCAGCTTCAAGGGTGACCCCAGCAAGGATCTCATCTGATTCACGTGACTTTCCTCGACATATTTCAGATTCCTCCCAGGAGGCTTATTTTTGAGGAAATACACAAATTAAGGCTAAGCTAAGAAATGAAAGTAAAAAGAGCCCTCCCTTCTAATACCATGCTTCTGACCATGCTCAACTACAGATCTGCTCTTGGATCAAAGGCAGAGCTCCCTCTGTGGTTTTTACTTCACTTTGAGGTTGAAGTTGATTAAATGGGAATAAGGACATGACCTATTTATACTGAAATGAGGTTTGAAGAAGCTTTAAATTCCTTCTCTATTTTCTTAAATTGTAATGTTACCCGTTTAGTTTACCGATTATAAAAATACATGCACATTAAAAATGTAAGCTATAGAAAAAAATGGGAAAGTAAAAAACCCCATCAAATTCCAATACAGAGGTATTGTCATTAATAATTGAATATTACTCAAGATGTGCTCTGGATGTTCAGAGAAAGACCAGATTAATAGCAAGAAGTAATTTAAGGAAAATGGCATTCGTCTATACATACTGTTTTTTTAAAAATTTTTAAGTAACTAAATTTATATTCTAAATTAAACCAAAGGAAATAAAGCAGAAATTCTAAACTTCAAGTTAACATCTCATTAGCAGAAGGCCTCTTAGGTCCTGGAAGATAATAAAGTTAAGAAGGAACAGATAGAAAGGTCCCTGGCTGGGGGGTGGGGTCCCTGGGTGGCTCAGTCAGCTAAGCATCCACCTTTGGCTCAGGTCACGATCTCAGGGTCCTGGGATGGAGGCCCACATCAAGCTCCTTGCTCAACGGGGAGTCTGCTTCTCCCTCTCCCTCTGCCCCTTTCCCTGCCTGTGCTCTTGATTGCTCTCTCAAATAAGTAAATCTTTAAAAAAACAAAAGTCCGTGGTTGGCTCAGTTGGTAGAACATGTCACTTTTGATCTTGGGTTTGGAAGGTCATGAATTCAAGTTTCACCTCAGAGGGAGACTTAAAAAAAAACCCCAAACCCTACAATATTAGTCACACATAAAAATACATGTATACATGAATATACATATTTAGATAGCTCATATTTTAAGATGTATTTAAAACTTATGTATCTAACTTTTCTCCCAAATTAAGCTTTTTGTTGGGGGGAGCTTTTTCTATCCTTCATGTGTCTGTCTATCCCATTAAGAGCTCAGAGTAGCCCTGAAGAAAGCCACTGGAGGCCAATAGATTAATTTGTCT
>CM052812.1:42386451-42602521 GCA_028533885.1 Nasua narica | reverse complement strand
TCAATCTCCAATAAGTCTAAAATGTCTATCTTCTGAAGGTTCTAGTGAAAAATGAGTTTTCTGTCTTTTCAATCCTTGATTTTTCTTGTCTTATCTCACTGATGAAAAGGTAATGATGCGCACTCTTGGTTCCAAGTTTAAAGCACTGGCTCTAAAGTGTGCCCTATTAAGATAGATGCTGTAGATTTTCGGTGCGTACTTCTTATTTGGTAAAATGTTACCTTCTGTGCATGGTTCACTAAGCTGTTGATCATGGATGATATTGATGTGTATGAAATTCTTTTCCAGCAATTGTCCTGCTAATACGATTTTTCTCAGTGACAATGAATATTACCATATTTTCTATATTTAAACCAACCCTGAATATCCGGTATAAGTACAAATTTATCTTAACATGTATATTTATTGCTAAATTTAGTCAACTAGTATTTCATATAGGTGGTTTGCATCCATGTTCATAAGATTGATCGGCCTGCACTTCCCCCTTGTGCTGTCCTTACTTGATTTTAAGACTGTACTATGATCCTAAAATCGTGAGAAGAGTGACATCAGTGAAAACAGCAGAGTAAGGGACCCCAAGAATACATCTTCCCATAAGAGCTATGGAAAAAAACTGGCAGAAATGGGCATAATCTACTTCCATGGAATTCTGGAAACCATTCAGCAATGAAACGAATACTTAATGAAGAAAAGCTGGTGAATCTTGGTAAGGAGTGTGTTTAGGATATTTAAATCCTCTCGGTCCCATCTTTCATTCCCTAGATCAGGAGTGGCATTGAAGAGAACCCATATTCTGTACTAAAGGGAGCAGAACAGACCTTATTCACAAGTAACTGTTTTTTGTGTTTTTCAAGAAATGCATCCATTTGATATAAGATGCCTAATTTATTGGCTCAAGTTTGATACGCCCTTTTTACTCTATTGTCTGTAGTAATGTCACCTCATTTAATGCTATTTTTTTTTTTTTTAGATTTTACCTTTTTTTTTTCCTTAAGCGATCTCTACACACAATGTGGGACTCGAACTTACAACTCTGAGATCAAGAGCTGCATGCTCTATGGACAGAGCCAGCCAGGTGCCCCTCAGTGCTGATACTTTAAAGTCTTTTTTTTTCCTTCAACAATCTGCTTAGACGTTTATCAACTTTACTGATCTTCTCAATGAACTAGCATTTGGTTTCATTGTGTTTTCTTCATTTTTCTGTTTTCTATTTCACAGATTTCTGTTGATTTTGGTTACTTGGGTTCAGTTTACTTGTTTGTAAAGGTGACTATTATCTGAGATCTATCTTCTCTAATAAGTGTTGAGTGTCCTATATCGTTCTCCAGCACTGATCTAGGAACTTCTCAGATATTGATATGTTTTCATTTCCATTCAGTTCAAAATGATTGCCGAATTCCTTTTTTTCTCCAGCTTTAAGAGTACATGTACACCAAGTTCATGTACACCTTGAAGTTGCACAAGGTTATAACTTGATAACTTGGTACGTGTATATATTGTGAAATTATTACCACAATAAGGTCAGTTAACAGCTTTATCACCTTACATAATTACTTTTGGGGTGTGTGTGTGTGTGTGTGTGTGTGTGTGGTGAGAACACTTAAGATCTACTCTCATTAAGGAGATTCATGGAAAAGACTCTGATAACCACTGACCATACTACTAAACTAAGAATTGACAGAACTCTGATGGAAAAACTAATAAGATGCTAACTTCTAAGATTTTTTTGCTTGAAACATGATTGATTCTTCTGTTTTTCCAGATTTGAGGGGAAAAAAAAAGTTTTCTTAAACCATTCACAATTTGCCAGCCTATACCTTTGTAAATAAAGATGAAAACATTTTTTTCTCCCTATCTTTTCTCTCCAGAACTCAAACTCAGTATTCTTATTTTCATGACAACATAACTGTTTCCCAGTTACTATAGGGGAGTTTAGTAAGCCTCTGTTCTCCTTGTAGCAGGAAAGAATGGCAGTAGCCAGTGGCCTGAAGTCAGCAGTTTGGCTTGTGACCACTCTTGAGTCCTAGCTGTTAACCCTTTGCCACTCACAGTTGGGCTGTTGTAAAAGGATCGACCCTATTGCTGGACAGTGGGAAGCTGAGGGCAGAGGATCGTGAACAGAGCCTTGTGGGATCAGGAAGTGCGGAAAGACATTTGGGCTTGTCTGCCGGAGCTTGAGGCAATCCTCAGTCTTGCTCACCCTGTGGGAATCGGGAAGCTGATGTCCTCACCCACAGATGAACCCTAGCAACTGGCCCCTCAGTAGATCCAACAGATGGGATGCAGAAGAGCAACCACTGTTGCACCCAGAGGATGATGGCATATTGCCAAGGATGCCAGAGTGCTCTTGAAACTCTGACTTGGTTAGTGCAGTAACAGCATGTCCCGGGTGTTCTAAACCTTGCCCAAAGTAACTGCCGAAGATGTCAGGGGCCACCGACCAGAATTGCCAACATGTTATAGATCAGTTGCTTATATTGGCTCTGTCCCTTCGACTGAAAGGTCTAAAAATGCCTTGGGTTATGCGGACACCGCATCTGGCCTGACCCAAGTCTTTCCCTGTCACTGTGCAAACCAGGATGACGCCCCCAGGGGATCAGAGAAGCTGAATACCATGGACAGATACCCTCATCCAACAGTGATTTGGGGTCACATTTCAAGGGTCATGAAAGGCAAGACTGGGCAAAAGAACAGGAGAGGAGTTTTCATTGCCCTATAAGGCAGCCACAAGTTTCATAGAAAAAGTGGAATATCAAAAGGGCAAATTCATCAGTAACAAGTAAAACCACCTTGGCCAGGTGGACTAAAGCGCTGTCCCAGGTTTTAATACATTGGAATGATGAACCAGTGAGGCCTGTTAGCACGTAGGCCAGACTGGTACCCCTGCTGAGACACCCAGCCCACGAAGGGAAGACTTCATTGCCCTGACTCTCGCCATATGCTGATGTACTATGCTGCTGAGAACACCAAGCTCCATTATGCCTGAGAAAGAGAGGATCTCCTCGCATTTGCAGGGGGCCCTTATACTCGGATGGGTGAGTTCCTCCTCACTCCTGGGTTCCTGTTAGGCTGCTGCAAGCTGAACCCATTGAAACACACTCCACCGGGAAGAAAACATGCACCACAGAAAGAGGGAAGAAGTAGAGATCTTGGCCCAGCATATGGATTAATACAGGACTAAACTCATTAGCGGTGGTGAGGAGCTTTTCATGTACTTTTTGGCCAGTTTTCCTTGTAAAAATGTCTACTCAGGTCTGCTGCCCATTTTTTCAGATTTGTTTTTGATAAAAGTTCCTTATATAGTTTGCGTATGCACCCCATATTGGATATACAGGCTTGCAAATATTTTTTACCTAATCTCCCGGTTAGAAGGCTGCCTTTTAATTTTGATTTTCTTTGCTTAGCAGAATCTTTTTAGTTGGATTTAGTCCCCTTTATTTTTGCTTTTTCTCTTGTGCTTTGTGTCCTAGCCAAAAAAAAAAAAAAAAAAAAAAAAAAATCACTGCCAAGACCAGTGTCTCGGAGTTTTTCCTATGTTTTTTTAAAGGAACTGTACAGTTTCAGGTCTTATATTTAAACCATAATCCATCTTGAGTTAAATTTTGTGTGTGGCATAAGATAGGGGTACAATTTTGCATGTAAACATCTGATTTTCCCAATACCATTTATTGAAGTGATTCTCCTTTCCCCGTTGAGTATTCTTGGCACCCTTGTCAAATATTGACCATACATGTATGGGTTTATTTCTAGGCTCTTGATTCTGCTCCATTGGGCTATGTGTCCATTTTTAGGTCAGCACTATGCTTTTATCGTTATGATTTTCATTTTCTTACCATGTTTTGACTTAATGTCTATTTTGCCTAAATTCTATTTCGTCTTGCTTTTATTTTCCATTTGCTTAGAATATCTTTTCCCAACCATTTTCATTTCATCTTGAGCCAGTGTGTGTCCTTAAAGCTTCTGTGAGCTACATGTACTATGTTTCCTTGTTTGTTTTTTTCATCCATTTAGCCAATCTATACCTTTTGAATGGAGGACTTAATTCACTTATATTAAAAGTAATCATTGATAGTTAGCGACTTACTAATGCCATCTTAGCAGTTTTCTGGCAGTCCCCTCTTCCTTTCTCTCTCCCCTGTTCCCTTCTTTTGTGAATTACTGATTTTTCCATAGTAGTGTTTTCGGTCCCTTATCCTTTACCTTATTTTTATGTATCTACTGTAGGTTGTGCTCTGCGTTGGTGTCTGTGCCTTATGAGGAAGTAGGCACTTCTTGCACTCTTCATGTACTGGCTTTGTCGGGGAAAGCCCCTCCCTGGTTGTTCTGTACGGAGCTGCAGGGCAGTTCTCCGGTGCTGTCCGTAGGTGGGCTTGCTGCTGGAGTCCTCGGGCGGGCAGGTCTCATACCTGCATCATTAGCAGGTGGGCAGGCCTGGTGTTTGGGCTCATCGGGGCCAGCTTGGGGCTTGGGTCTGCTGGATGGGGCCTGGAACGTGGGTCTGTGGGGACCATCCAGGCTCTAGGGGCCACTGGGGTGGGCTTGGCATCTGGGTCCGTGGCGACTGGCACGGTCCTGGGGCACGCTGGGAGCCTGAGTCCGTGGCAGCTGGTCTGGAGGCTGGCACTACTGGGATTGGCTTGGCACTGGGGCAGACCAGGAGCTTGTGTCTGTGGAATCCAATCTGCAGGGCAATCTAAGGGAATCAGCCTAGTGCTGGGACAGGCCCAGATTCTGGGCCTCTAGGAGCCTGCTTGGAGTCTAGGTCCATGGTGTCTGGTCTTGACTCGAGGGCAGGCTGGGGATCTGAGGCTATGGAGCTGGCCTGGTATTGGGCAGGTATGGGCCTGGGGCTGTGGGAGCCAGTCCGGCACTAGGTTGGGGGGGGTCAGGAGGCTGGGGGGATGAAAGGAGACCCAGTGCCGGGGCACGCAGGGAGCTTGTGTTTGCGGGAGCCCACCTGGGGCCTGGTTTCTGGGACCACAGGAACTGGCTGGTACTGGGGTGGCCTGGGAGCCTGAGGCTTTGGGAGTCACCTGGGGCTGGTGTGAGCCTGCTTCTGGGGAAAGCTGGTGCTCACTTGGTCTTCCCCCCCGGGGAGGGTATCTGTGCTCTGGGCTGTCTCGCCTTGGGAGAGGGGGGACAGGTGCCTCGGACTGTCGTTCCTACAGTCTTGAATGTGCCTTTGAAGTATGTGTACCACCCAGGTGCGGAATCCCTTGCCTGGAATCCTTGGGTCTTGGAAAGTTATTGTCTTGTGTAGACAGTTATTCAGACTGGTATTTCTGGGAAGGGACAAGCACTGGAAATTCCTGTACCGTCATCTTGTTGACCTCACTTCTAAATTCCCTTTTTAATTTAATCTTTGACCCATGGGTCAAAAGTTTATTGAAAACTGTTTTAATTTCCAAGTGTTTGGGACTTTTCCAGATATCTTCCAGTTGTCTATTTCAAATCTTGTTTCATTGTGGTGAAAGAATACTGTCTAGGACTTGAATCCTTTCTAAAATTTATTCCAACTTTGTTTTTTATAGTCTAACTTGGTAAGCGTGCCAGATATAACTGAAGGAATATTCTGTTTTTAAGTGTTGAGTTCTGTACATGTGAATTGGGTCAAGTTGTGGTCCCATCTTCTGTGTCCTTACTGACGCGGTTTGGACAGTGGTGTTGAAATCTAGGACTTCGTTCATGTACTTATTACTCCTTAGAGTTTCATGCATTCTTATTCTCTGTGTTTTGAAACTCCTTTATTAGATGAATAAACATTGAGACTTACCTCCCCCATCTTCTGAATTATTTTCATGTATCATAATTATTTTAATTATTTTTAAACCACACAAGAGATGATGTAGTGGCAGTATTCATCTACGTTTACTCATTGACTTTTATGGGCTTTTCATCCTTTCCTGCATTTCTGTGTCTTCTCTCTGGGATCATTGTCCTTGAACAATTCTTTCTTAGCTTTAGAGCAACTTCACTTAGGATGAATTATTGCAGTTTTCGGTTTTCTGAAAATGTGTTTTTGAAGGATATTTTTGTTCAATATAGAATTCTTGATTGGTGTTATTCTTCAGAAATTGAAACAGGTGAGATTATTGTTTTCTGGCTCCCATCGTTGCTATTGCTATTCAGAATTCAGGCCCGAGTCTCCTTGTTTGTTACTCTGGCAAGGGTAATGTGCCTTTTTGTTTGTTTTGTTGGGGTTTTTTTTTTGCGGTTTTGTTTTGTTTTGTGCCTTTTTAAATCTGGATGCTTTTAAGACCATACTGTCTTTGGTTTTCAGTGTTTTTGCTACGATGTGCCTAGGTGTCGGGACACATCTTCATCCTTATTTTGCTTGGGGTTTTCAGAACTGCTTTTATCTATGGGCTGATGTCTTATTAGTTGTAGCAAATTGTCTTTAAAAACAGTTTGTTGCATTCTCTCCTGTGTGTGTACGCACATGTGTATAAATTCTCTCGTATTTTCTCACTGCTTTAACTTAAAATATTTTCTATTATCCAGGTCATCCAGGTGACCTGGTCATCCAATGACCAGTTGTTTTTTTTTTTTTTTAAAGATTTTATTTTATTTATTAGACAGAGAGAGATCACAAGTAGGCAGAGAGGGGGAAGCAGGCTCCCTGCAGAGCAGAGAGCCTGATGTGGGGCTCCATCCCAGGACCCTGAGATCATGACCTGAGTCAAACACAGAGGCTTTAACCCACTGAGCCACCCAGGTGCCCCCCTTTTTTTTTTTTTCATTTTCCCACAGCAGTTGTGTATTTATTGTGCTGAAATCAGGTAGCAGGGAGTGAATAGGTCTGGGGAACCAGTACAGAATGTTCACAAAGATTTACAGATCTCTAGTCATTACACACCGAGCAGCAAAGACAAAGGGGTTGAATCCTTTCAGGTCATTGGATGACCTAATAACCTGGATAATATTAGAACGTCCTTCATTTCACTATCTTTATACAATCTGCTATAAACCTATCTTTGTGTTATTCACAGATGGCAATTTTCACTATAGTTCAAAAATTTTGATTATTTGTTACAATTCTTCATATTTTCTCCTATTTCTCTCTTCTTTTCTCTATTTAAAGCAATCACTTAAACCCACTTCTCTGCTAACTCCAAGATATCAGTTTATTTCTATTTTCTTTTCCCACTTATGCTTCTTCTCCTTGGAAGACCTAGAAATTTTTACTGGATATAGAACATTATATATAAAAAAAATTGTGCCTCTAGGTGAACTTTTGGGTAAGTTCCGCAAAGAGGGTTTGCTCTTTCTTTGGTTAGAGTAGGGACACGGTACCTCAGTACAATCAAGGACTAAATGGAGTTGATCCTGGATTGGAGTTTTGGTAGGAATTAATCTGTTGCTCTTTTATCTCCCATCCTTAGGGTGTTAAACTTCCAGTGTTCTCAACTGATGAAAAGGTGTTTAGTATGGGGTTTCCTTCTGGTGGACACTCGCCTTATCTTGAAATTTACAAATGTCTTGAGAGCGAATTCAGTGGTGCCTGAAGGATGAGTTTTTTCTCTGTGGCCTCTCAAACTACTGAGAGCTCTTCTGGCTTCTCTTGCAAGCTTCGCCAATTTTATGTTTTATGCATAGTACCGGCAATAACTCCAGGAAAAAGCATCTTTATGTTGTCACTCATCTGTCCCTTCTCCAGAATGTTTACTCCTATTTCTCAATCCATTAGCACCTCCTAATACTGTTAACAATTTTTAAAAATTTATGGCATTTTTAGTTTTCACAGAGCTCCCTGGCCTGCACAAGTTATTTCCATTCTTTGAGCTTCTAATTTGAGTTTATTTTTACATGTTGTTTGTCAGATCTCTCTGACCATTATTTTATGGACTCTCGATCTCAGTTTTTTTCCTTTATCTTCTATGAACATTTTAACCACACTATTTTTCCATTTCTGTTCTGTTTCCAATCATTTCACTATTTTTGAAGTTCTTGGAGGTAGAATTGTTGTTACTTCAGCGGACTCCTGGTGGTGGCTTGTTTTCTCTTGCAATGGGTAAATTTTGGTTATGAACTCGAGTTTACCTGATACCAAGCCTTAATCTGTCTGCGTGCCAAGGAGCTTATGCTGAAGGTACATTCTTCTAGAGGGAATTTGCTTCTGTCACTTCAAGTTCTTGACTCCGTGTTCCCTGAGCCAGTCTAAATTCAACCCCTAGATTTAAGTGAGGGCCACTGAGTTGGTTGAATAATGGTCCCCTAACAATGTCCCCATTGGAACTTATGAATGTGCTACTTTATATGGCAAGAGTGATCTGGGAGTCGTGATTAAGGTAAGGACCTGGAGATGGGGAGAGAATCCTGGATTATCCAGGAGGGCCTGATAGGATCACAAGGCTCCTGAGAGTGAGGCAGGTGGTCATAGAGAAAAGCAGCTTCACAGCTGGCTTTCAAGGTGGAGGGAGTGGTCATGAATAGCATCTGGAAGCTGGAAGAAGTAGAGTGGGTTCTCTCCTGAAGTCTCCAGAAGAAACACATTCCCAGCCTGTTGGGTTTTAGCCTCATTAGACCTATTTTGCACTTCTGACCTCCAGATTGCTATGAGAATAAACATGTGTTTTAAGTCAGAAACTTCATGGAAATTTAAGACTGCAATAAACTAATAGACCTAGCTTGGGATTACAAACTATCTGGGAGACCCCCCCCCAACTGCCCCCCTTATCCCAAGCAGAGACTGGGATGGACTAATCTTGGTCCCTTCCTGCCATAGCCCTGGACACTTGCAGAAGTTTCAGTCTAATGCCCCAGCTTGTAAGGGTCTAAGATTTTTTTTCTCCGTCTAATTCTGTTGCCACTGTTAAAACAAAATATGTAGTTTTTTCATATCAGCGGATGCCTCAGGCAGCCTGTCAATCCTGCATCCCCTTCTCTCATGTTTGTAGTTATCTCAGATTTCTAGGTGTTGGTATCAGGAGACAGATTCTAAAATTGCTTAGAACTTTATAAAATGAACACTATAATACCTATGTAAGTGTTTATAAACATTTAAATATTTCAATGATAAAGAGGATTCTGGTAACTTAGTTTCCCCAAACAAGCAAGATTAGTCATTGTTACTTGCTTTCATACCAAATTTATAAATCTACAACTCAATTTTGTGGTTATGACACATTCGGACAAGAATTGCATCAAAGACCATATTTTGTATGGAGTAATTTCAGAGTACTCTGGCTTCTTTGGGAACCAAAAACAACTGAAACCATGATTTGAGGTATGTCCAATTCAGATCTCCACCTTTAAAAATATCTGAAACAGTTTCTTCCTTAATTTGAGACTTTAAAACACAAGCGTAAACGATTGAGATTGATAGAGCCTGCATGTTGGAATTAAAATTTTGTGGAAATTGATTTGAGGCTTTCACCTTCAGACTAAACTCGGTATTAAAGGGGTATTAAATCAGAGGCAAGACATGAACGGGGGTAAACGGGCTTTCCAGAATGCTGGAAATCTGAAGGCAGAGATATTAATCAGGGATATTTGGAGAAGGATACTAATTTCTATGTTCAGAGGAGGGTATAGCTTGATGATGCTGAATTCAGAACAAAGGGAGCCTGCTTCATTCTCTGAAACTAAAACACGTAGATATTCGGTGTTTGGGCTTCTTCTCAGATAGGACTGAGTCGAAGATGGTGGTGTCATAGCAAGAATCTCTGACATTGGAGGAGATTCTAGCTTGTTAGGACGGTGTGCCCAACAACTGGCTATTTTATGAGGGCTGAGGCCAGCTAGGATTAGAGATCCTGCATGCTCTCCTGTCCTGTATTGCCACAGGACATCTGATGCCTTTGCATCATTGGTTAAGCAAGTTGAGGATTCCCATAAGATTAAATTTTCAATCCATAAGAAGAGCTGCAGAGCTTTATCTAGCATTCTATATAGTTCTATACAAAAAAAGATGGACCTACTATAAAATACAGTTCTGTACTTATACACTAGGCGATTGACTTCAGGTCTCTCTTATAAATGGTAAAACATCGAGCAATAATTTACATTAATGTAAATAATAGGTAAAACCCATGAGCCCATGAATTCTTTTCTGATATGAATGGTATTTGTTACCCTTACTGTTGTTTAGATGCTGCTCTGTAACTCAGGGCTACTGTGAGTTATCTCATGCTGTATTGCTTCCATCTCAAATAACATATATTTCAAATGAAATTTTCAAAAGTAGCTTTCATGCAGCTGGAAAGTCCATAAATAAACAAGACTTTGGCGTGGCTGGATCAGGGCGCTCAGATAAGGTTGTCCAACAACTGGTCCTCTTCCCTTCTCTCTCCACGTTTCTTCTTCCTTCCTTTTCCCCTTTCCCTGTCTCCTTCATATGTCTACTCTTCTCCTCAATGAAGACCTCATTTTCATGAGCTCTTTATCCCTTGCCCCCCCCATGGCAGGAATGATAGTGACCCAAACTCAAGACTTGGATGGTATCTTCAGCTCTTGACTCCAGAAAAAGGCTGATGTGTTCTCTCCAGTTATCTACATGTCAAGACTTAGAGATGATTTGACTGGGCCACGGTGATATAATCACTGCGGTCAGATGTGGGAAGGCTGGGACTAATCACCATCATTGTGGGAAGAGGTGGGAGGCAAAATCAACCCTACCCAAACTACAGGGAAGATGTTCCCCACAGCCAAGTGGAGATACTTTATAAGAAGGTAGAAAGAAAGTCACAGTCGATAAAAACAACAACAAACAAAATGCAAATAGCGGACACAATTCTTTATGTCCCATACTCTTCTGCATTGGTATAGTCTTTATATCTGGGCTCTTACCAGATATGCAGAGTTATAACGACTGGGTCTGTAATTGCTTAAAGTTCAGATTTTAAATACTGTGTCTTCATCAATACTTAGAATTCTCAATAATGTTAAGCTCTGGAAGTGTCTCTTGCTGTACTGAGGTTAAGAAGGGCCTTTCTCGGGCGCCTGGGTGGCTCAGTGGGTTAAAGCCTCTGCCTTCGGCTCTAGGTCATGATCTCAGGGTCCTGGGATTGAGCCCCGCATCGGGCTCTCTGCTCAGAGGGAGCCTGCTTCCTCCTCTCTCTTTGCCTGCCTTTCTGCCTACTTGTAATCTCTCTCTCACTGTCAAATAAATAAATAAAATCTTAAAAAAAAAAATAAAGAAGGGCCTTTCTCCTCTACTGTACCTTGCAGAAATACCTACTCCCAATTACTCAGACTGACTTCTCTCTCTCCTTGTAGAGGGTGCAATTTGCTGGTGACTTTCTAGTTAAGCGTTCTCTGGTGGTTGGTTTAAGGCAGAAGGGGAGCTCTCTGCAGCTTGAGGACCAGTGGGCTCTTTGCTGACAACCGACCTGAGGCAAGCTGTAGTCTTCCCAACTTGCCTGAGCTGGTTTTGTGCATAATCTGATTCAAATTTTACATCCTTGTCATGTCTCCATTTAGAGACATTTTTAATTAGTACTAGTCACAGTAATTACTGGCAATTCACTTTTTCAATTGATTCCTGGTGCTTATAAAGTGACTCATCAGGTGCCACTAGAGTTTAGTTGCCCAATTCTGAGAGTTGGCATAAGCAGGCCTCTGTGTGTGTGAACCGCGTAGCCTCAGGGCATTGCTCGTGTCTGGTTGGTCCTACTCCTTCCCGGCCAAGAATTCAGTCGTGATCCACATTTGCAAGTTGCAATTTTTTTAATAAACTTTCTTAAAAGTGAAATTTACTTCCTCTAACAATTTATGCGATGACTCTTTAATGGCCAACAATTCAGAAACACACACAGTGACTTCCCTCTAGACTGAAGAATACGTGTGTGGTACAAGCGAGAATCAGTAAGGATGTGTTTACATTGGAGTTCAGGGTTGAGACAAGTGGACCACTTAAGGGGTCCACTTTCAGTGTCACTTTCAGGTCACTTTCAGTGACGCTGCCTTACCTGTTGCTTTCCCAGCCTCCGAGTTCAGCCGCTCGTCAGCATGCGGTAGGAGATATGGTCCTTTAGCTAAAAATAGTAATTTAACAGTTACCCAAACTATCTTACTGCTTGTGTGTTCATGGCTTCTATCCCTTGAGCTCCAAAGTGCTTGTAATTTTAATAATTTGGCCTTTTTGTTCATTAAAAATAGAATTTTTAATTATAGCTTTTCTGATTGTTACCTGGTAGAATTCATATGGTACACAAAAATGTAAGGAAAGTGTATATCTCCTTTTCAGGTTATTTTGAAATAACTACCAGTAATGTTTTGATGAGCATTTTTTTTTCTTTGACACATAAACACACACATACACAATTTTATATAAATGGAATAGAAATGCTGATTTTGTCATTATCCGAAAATACCACAAATTAAGTTTATCTAAATTTTATGATCAAAAATCACATTTTAGGGGCACCTGGGTGGCTCAGTCAAGTGTCTGTCTTTGGCTTGGGTCGTGATCTCAGGGTCCTGGGGTAAACCCACCCCCCTTCCATTGGGCTCCTTGCTTAGTGGGGAGTGTCCTTCTCCCTCTGCTCCCTCATTTGCATGCTCTCTCTCTCACTCTCACTCTGTCTCAAATAAGAAAAGGCTTTATAAGTTCAAAAGGTATTATGATGCTGTAATTGCATGTTATTTACTAATTTTTTTAACCAGCTGCTGTCTATTCTAGTAGTTGTGTTTTTCCAGGAGTTTCTTGTTCTGGATTGTCTCTATATTCTCTCATGTGGGATCCTATGTTGGGTCACTTCTTAGGTGCACACAGTTCTGTCAGTCACACTAACGATGGTTTCTAAGCCCTGAAGAATCCACCCCTCTGGGCTGCCTACTGGAAGATAGCACCCATTCTAGCAAGTGCCGTGTTCTGTCAGTCTCCCCTCAAGGCATCCAGCATATGCGTCTTTGCTTTCCTTTTCATCAGCTGTGAAGGCCAGCATTCTCCCAGCTTTATGGGTCTAGGAAATGCAACCTATTTCTTTCCTGTGTGCTTTGAAGGGCCAAAAGGACCAGAATTCCTTCCAGAATGTTCACGAAGCCTAGCTCTGCCCTTTCTCTCTGGTGTCCTTAGGGCTTGCAAGAGCAGTTCTTTCCAGGAAACTCTTGATGGTCACCCCAGATGTCTCTTCAGGATCTCATGCAGCACAGAGCCGGACGAGTCCCACACAGCTCTGTATGTCAGGCTCCTAGGCCTTGCTTACTCCCTCCAGGCCAAATTCCATTCCGACTCCAGCTTGCCTGCCTCAGGACAAGCAAGCCATTGGAGTTACCCTGGGAGATGGTGGGGATTCTTCGAGTTTCCTTAATTCCTAGCATCTACGGGCGCCTGGGTGGCTCAGTGGGTTAAAGCCTCTGCCTTCGGCTCAGGTCATGATCTTTGGGTCCTGAGATCGAGTCCCACATCGCGGTCTCTGCTCGGCAGGAGCCTGCTTCCCCCTCTCCCTCTGCCTGCCTCTCTGCCTACTTGTGATCGCTCTCTCTGTCAAATAAATAAATAAAATCTTAAAAAATAAAAAATTCCCAGTATCTACTTCATCAAAGCTGAATTGAAGTGCTGTCATGATAGGCCATTGCACTAGAAGGTAAAATCCTGTTTGCTTCCTAAAAGGTAATGGATGACATTTCAAAGTAGTTTTCGGAGCTCTGTATGTTCTATAGAGGTTTTAAACCAGAAGTCCTTTCTTGTATTTTCCTTCATAGTAAAAAGCAGAAATATGCCATCACTCTGTTCTAGACCTCCTCATAAATGACAAAAATCTTTCCTACTGAGTTTGCATAATGCTATACAATTATTCCCATACATAACTGGAAGCAGCTGCTACTGTCAGAGTCTAGGCTTGACCTTGAACTCTGCTGTCTTTGAGGTGTGGTCTGTCTCAGTCCTTCAGCTTCCTTGAGTATCAGTCTCATAAATGGTGAGGGTGGACCTATCTATCCCAGTATTACTGTAAGGATCAAATGAGTCCATATACGAAATTATTTTGACAACTAAAGACTTGTTTGGCCCAAGAACACACTTAACCGTTCTGTAACTCTCCTGTAGTACCAGTCTCTCCTGTTCTTTGTTGCTCCCTTCTTGTTAGCTTGTGTTAAATTTTAGAGTACTGCCTCTTCTAATAGACTTTCAGGGTCTAATGGGCAGAATGTATCAATGTAGTTTCTTATTTTCCAGGAGCCTAAAAGTATGCTTGATTATAAAAGGAAAAAGCAGATGACTGGTTGAAATGAGCCATGTCATAATGTAACCCAAACCCATTTAATAACCTGAATTGCACTTAGAAAAATAACCTAACCTCATTGTGGTCTACAAAGCACCTGGTGACCAGGTCATGGCTTAGTTTCCAGGCATATCTTGCCCCTTCTTGCCCCACATCCCTCTACACCAGTTCCTATTTTTTGACCACACCAAGTCAATACTACTCAGTTCACTTAAGGGAAGATTGTGTTTGTGGTTTTTGTTATGTTATACAAAATTGTTCTTGACTTTTGCATTATATATATAAATCTTTCCTCCTGAACATTTCAGAGTGCTGGTCCATGGCTCAGACAAAATCAACTCCAGATGGAACACAATAATATTCACGAGTTTTGGAATGGATGTGCTTGCCAACAGATGAATTCCACGCTCTAGGATCAAGAAAGCACGATGTAGGGGCGCCTGGGTGGCTCAGTGGGTTAAAGCCTCTGCCTTCCGCTCAGGTCATGATCCTAGGGTCCTGGGATCGAGCTCCACATCGGGCTCTGTGCTCAGTGGGGAGCCTGCTTCCCCCTCTCTCTCTGTCTGTCTCTCTGCCTACTTGTGACCTCTCTCTGTCAAATAAATAAATAGAATATCACCCTTTAAAAAAAAAAACACAATGTAACCTATGTCTTCCCTGAAAATTTTGGTTTTTCGCCTATGAAATGAATAGATGATCTCCAAAAAGTCTTTCAACTCTAAATCCAGGACTCAAATTCATTTTGAGAGATAATCTTTTATCTCTCCATAATAGTTCTAGGCAGTATGGAACTGAAGGATAGTATTATACAGTGAGGTAGTTCTACAGGTCACTTCTTTTTAATGAATCGATTGAGGTAACCACAATGCCTTGCATTTAACCTCACAGTTGTAATGGAGCTCATCCTATCATATTCCTCATCTTTAGGGAACTTCAGGGCTCAGAGAAATCAATAAGAAAGAACTTATCAGCAACTAATCTCCTCTGTGGGAGTGAAAATAGATATGCCAGCTGAGTTTTTAATGCTTAACAATTTCCTTATAGATTGTAACTTCTTTGTCATAACCTGGTACTGGTTATGGGGCTCTGACCTTGAACTGACTTTACTTTCATACATCAGCATTTGAGAATTTTTTTTCCTTTTTTCCAATAGACAGTTGATCAGCCTTGGGCCAGTCCTGTGCTTCATGGCCTTGTGAAATGCCTGCCTGATCATTTGTCAAAGTTCTAAGTAAGCAACCTCATGTTATGCAACTTTTTCCTTCCTGGAATCGCCAGGGGCTTCCGTAGTTTATTTCATTTTATTCTCTTAAAGACACTCTACATAAAGAAGCTTGGCTTGTGGAAACAAAGATATGGATTTCATGTGACCTTGAGCAATTACCTCAATTTTCCTGAATCTCCTTTTTCAATGTAAACTCTTGTAGGTGGTTAGGAGGTCAGGTATTCTGCTTTGTTTCTTGTTCCTGGTAAGGACACAAGAATGTCCATTTCTTATGCCCCCTCTCCCATCCTCCTCTTTATCATAAATTCTCAGACTCCATTTTATGCCTCTGAACTTTTGCCTTATTTTGTATTTGTCTTTATTTCCAAATAGATTATCTCAATTCAGACAAGATTGCTCAGCTTAATTAAAATCTTTAATTTAGGCTATTTCTGAGTCTGAAGTCTAGGTATACGATAAAAAAAAGGACATTTTATTTAAAAGAAAACAAATTGCTATTTGTATTCTCAACCCTATGTCATCAATTGTCAATATTTTGGGGTTAAGCTATTGTTTCTAATAGGTTTCCTGTTAAAATGAATTTCAGGAGATTGACTGTTAGATTTGCTCATTTAAAATGAAAGAGCTGGGATCTGCTAAGAGGCAGTTTAATGTGTGGCGAAGATCAGAGATCCTGGTGCTGAGAGACTGGAGTCCAGGTCTGGTTCTGTCACCTTTTTGTTATGTTCTTGAAGAAGTTACTTAACTGCTCGACCTCAGCTTCCTCAACTGTCAAGCAGAAATAAAAAAAATAAATAGTGCTTTATAGAATTATCATGAGCATTAAATGTAAGTGGAATATACACATTTGGAGGAGTCCTCGAATGTCGTAAGCACCACCGTATGTGTTCAAGGTAGTTGTCATCGTCGTCATCATCATCACTGTTTATATTACTAAGTCTGGTTTATGATGCTCACTTGTGACTGATAAAATAATAGTAGATTCCACAATATGGGTTTATTTTTGGTTACCATAAAAATCCAAGCTGGTAGGCTGTCAAAGGGGAAGAGCATCTTTGCTCTAGGAGGTTGTCCCAAGACTCAGATTTTATCTATATTCTTGACCTTCCATCACCTACAGCGGGGGCCAGTAAACTCTAGCTATGAAGGGCTAATGGTAAGTATCTTTGAAGGTCATATGGTATTTGTTGCAACCACTCTGCTGTTGTCATAATCAATGAATGAAGAGGTATGTTTGTGTTGCTGACCACTTTACCCCAGCAAGTTGCTCTCGGTTATGATTCTTTGCTGCCCCAGCCATTTTGGCCTATAGGAACATGAAAGGAAGAAGCAGAGGGCAACATCCTTTTATCAAGGGGATCGTCTGGGATTTGACTACTAAAATGGTCACTGATGTCCCATTGGTTAGAATTTGAATCCTATAGCCATCCTTGACTGCAAGGGTTAGGTTGCCATATTCTCAGCTAGAACTTGGGAGATTCTTACATAAGAACAAAAAAGAATGGATATTTGGGAGACAATCATTTCTGCTGTAAGTTTGATGAAGTCTCTAATAGAAATGCATGTTTCCTTGGAGGAAAAAGGTAGTATAGTTCCTTACAGAGTAAATACACAAAGCATGCTTCTATCCCTTTTTAAATCTATTTTCATCTCTTCTACAAAATAAGCAAGGCTTATTATTCTTCATATTTAAAAGATAATATTAAACCTCAGAAAAAGGGAAATTTTTCTCAGTGTCATGTTGTTTGTTGGTTGAGATATGCCTTCAACTCCAAACCATATGCCCTTCCAGCTTCATCTAAACTTTCAAATGGTCAGTGGGAGGTCAGTGATTTTCTTGACTATTCCTGGGAAGTGACCAGCCTCTACCACTCTGGTGAGATGGGAACCTTCATCGACAGGAAAGGTACTTGATGTTTTAGTTTTCTACCTGTTGCTGTAACAAATCCCTACAATCTTAGTGGCTCAATAACACAAAGGCATTATCTTACTGTCCTGTAGGACAGAAGTCCAACACAGATGTCACACAACTAAAATCAAGATGCTGGCTAGGCTGTGTTCCTTTCTGGAGACTCTCAGGGAGAATTTCTTTTCCTTGCCTTACCAGTTTTTTTGAGGTGATCTGATTTTTGGCTTGGGGCCTTTCCTGACGGCTAGTGGGGCAGATGGAGGCCTGCTGGTGACTTCTTTCTGATTGGTTCAGCTGGGGAAAGTTGGATATTTTAAGGACTCCTGTGAAAAGATGGGGCCCATCAGATAATCCAGGATAATTTCCCCATCTCAGGCCTATTGTCCCCTGACCCCCTTCAGAGAGTCTTTGCCATGTAGGAGAATCTATTCCTTTGCAGGTTTCAGGGATTAGTGTGGGGCATATTTGGGGGGCCATTATTCTAACCACATTGGAGAAACTAGGAAAAAATCAGTAGTCTAATGAGTAGACGAGATGTGTTTCTAAATTTCAATGTGTATAACTTGGTATTATCCAGCACCAAACATTGATGAACCAAGATTTTTTTTTTTCCCTTTGGCTGAAGTGTGTTTTACCTTCAGAATATAAAACTTAGTTTTGGCTATATAAATGATTAAGAGAATTAAGGTGAGTTGAGTTGCAAAATGCAACTGCAAGCCCATCTTATTTTTCTGTCCAAATTAAGTATGAGCACTTCATCGAGGCCAAAGCCAACTTCTCTATTTCTGAGTACCTCTAACACTGTAGTTTATATACATGGTCCCCAGTATGGGGCCACGCTGCGTGTTTTCTACCTATATTGAAGTTTCAGAGAAATCTCTCTGGTGTGTAGAATGTGGCCCAGGCGTTTGAGTTCTGTGTGTCATCTGCACCAGGACCTGCCATCCCAGCAAAATCCCGGACACTTAGCAAAGTGTAACGAATCTGGATTTTGAGCTGTAAATTGGATAGATTAATCATTTTTGAGTCACTGATTATAATACCAGCTGTAAAACCTGTCTGTATTTGCCCTTCTGCTCAGCCCAACATTTACCAGCCCTTCAAGGGCAAGTATACAAAAGCACTGGGTTTGGTGTTTGTGCAGAAGATAAATCTCTGGACACCAAAATGAGCTAATTGTGTGTGTGTGTGTGTGTGTGTGTGTGTGTGTGTGTGTGTGTGTGGGTGTGTGGAGGGGTCTGGGTCTGTGCCTGGGTCTGTGCCTATCACCCTAAGATAGAGGAGCATGGTTTGGAGGGAGGGGAAATCACACACAAAAAATGTTAGAAGGAAATGCTTCCGTTAATACTCTTGCAAGCGTTTGCTCAATTGACTTTTATCAAGTATCTGTTATATGCAGGTCACTGTGAACAGAGATATTGTATGAGCTCTTGTTTGATGCGTTTTGCAGAAATTAAAAGTCCCTGGTTGTTTTCTAAAATGTTGACTAACTGTAGCCAAGAAGAAACTGTGGAGGGCCAGGCAAGAGTATTTCTAGGTGAACTCAGGACAGCCCCTGTTGATCATAACTTTTCTCTTCTTCCCTCCGCTCCCTTCGCCTCCCCTCCCCTCTTCCTCTCCTTTCCTTCTTTCTTAACATTTTGTTTATTTATTTGACAGAGAGACACAGAGGGCAGGGGGAGCAGGAGAGGGAGAAGCAGGCTCCCTGCAGCAGGGAGCCTGATGTGGGGCTCAATCCCAGGACCCTGGGATCATGACCCGAGCTGAAGGCAAATGCCCAACGACTGAGCCCCCCAGGCACCCCTATCATAACTTATTTTCTGAGGTCCTCATGAAGTCTCTGTTCAAGTTTTCAGTATAAAATTTGGCCTGAGATCAATAACAAAACACATCAGTGAGCAAGTTGCCAAATATTTGTTCTACTTTTGTAAAATCAGGCAGTCCTCTGTTCTCTATCTTTTGTTACTTTTCTAATCCTCTGATATTTGAAGTTCCCTCAATGTGGATCAATAAACTAATTTGCAAGTTTTCTTGGTACCCTGGCTTGTGGTTTAGCAATTAAAAAACCTGTATTTATTGAGGACTTTTTGTGCTAGGAGTGGGCTCTGAGGCTTCAACGGTAAACAGAATCCAGTGCTTAGGCTCGAAGATCCGACTTTCTAAATGAGCAGTAATTAATTACAATGAATCGTGTTTTTACCCCAGGGTAACCCAGGGTGTTGAGGGATGCCTAAAGCCGAGGGATGGCCTCCCAGAGACAGTGATCATAATCTGGGACAGACCCCTACAGAACAACCGAAGGACATTTATGTCCTCCTTACTTGAGAGTGGAGTGGCTTTATTTCAGTGGTACTTGTACCTTTTCTTGCTGTCCTTGCTTCAAAGAGAAGCTAAGTCACAAGAAGATGAATTGACTTCCTCATCATCTAACCGTGCACCGTCTTACTTGGTAGACTTACCAAATTCACATCTTCTTCCTCTGAATGTAGTTAAATTCCCCACCCCCCAACTCCCCTATTTTGTTGCTTAAAGCATTTTTTACAAGCCGAGTACATGGGAGAATCTAACTTGGTTGACTTTTGGTGTGGTCTGAGCTATTCCTGGACAGTCGGCATTATACCGCTAATGAGCGAACATCCATTGTGCAAGGGACCACCAGCCATGCAGCAGTGAACAAAACCAACTCCCTGCCCTCAAGGAGCTGTTGCTCTGCGGAGAGGGAAGACCAAAACCAAGTAAGAAATGAAAAGATGACCCAATGGATGGCATAGCAAAAAGTGCTATGAAGCTAAAACCTGGCGGGAGAGGGATATGGCGCATCAGGGTGGGGGCTGCGATTTTAGACAGGACCAAGGAGGCCAGCATCAATTAGGTGACATACAAGAATCACCTGACAGAAGTGAAGTACTTTATGCACCCTCTCGTTTCATTCTTGTTCTGAAGCTATTTCCCGCATCTCCTACACATGAACTAAGAACAATTAAAATTTGTTTATAAATACTGCTATGTTATTTGTGTAGAAGGCAAAAGAAAACAGAAAGAAAAAGGGAAATGAAAATACCTATACCCCCACTGTGTACTTAGGTGTGTGTCTGTTGGTGCACGGGTGTGTGTACGTATGTAAAAATGGGATTAAAGTGTATTTATGGTCCCCCGTTATCTCTGATCTTATTCCACGAACATCTATGACATCGTTTTAAATGACTAAATTAAGCAATCCCCTATTGTTGGGCATTAAAAATAACTCTCAGAGGAGCAGCCTTGTAACTGACCCTAAATGTACTCCTCGCTAAATATTTCCTCAGCAGAAATTACTAGACTAGAACTATTGAGGCAAGTATGTGTCTTAACAGCTGGAAAGGGCCTTTACAATTGCTCTTCCAGAGATGCAAGAGCCCAGAGGTGGAAGGTGCTGGTCAGGTGTAGCCTCAGAGAGGCATCGACACGGGGGCCTGGAGCAGCACAGGGGCTCCATTTCCAAGTGCAGTTGAACCTGTAGCTCCTACCCCGTTGGCGGGGCAGCTGGAGGCTGCGGACACGAGGCTGCATGGATCCCTAACAGGGCGCTGGCAAATAACTGGAATTATTCATGTCCTTTGTCATCTCATCGTCAGCAAGACATGTCTGCCTCCGTGAGGACATTTTTCAGGGTTTGAGGATACAGAAATAATGGTCTCTGTAGCTGATGTACATACTTATTAACGGCGGTTGCATATACCCAAAGGACAAAATCTCCAGTTAAAACCCCTCACGGGAATTGTTTTTCTTAAGCAAATATAATTTCAAATATACTTAGCTTTATGATGCCTTTTTATCATTCTGGAATTCCTTTGCCATAAAGATGTGAGTGAATTGAAAGTCTTTAAGCCTCAAGAATAACTGAGGCAGTCTATGATAAGTAATTCATGGAGTTCTTAGGAATGCAAATGAAAGCTATTCTGACTCAGTGTTTTTCAGAAAAATAGTGGGCCTGTGTCTCCTTTCTACTTTCTGGGGCACCAGGAGGGCAAGGAGGCCTGGGTACAGAGAAAGTTCATTGTTGTGGTCACTACTGACAGATTTTCATCTAAGGAGCTGACAAACGGGAAACTGACATCTTAAAAATGACCTTTTGTAAGTGCCTTTACGAATAAAGAGATTCTGGGTGCCTGGGTAGTTCAGTCAGTTAAGTGTCTGGCTCTTGATTTTGGCTCTGATCATTTCAGGGGAGTGAGATCCAGGCCAGGCTCTGTACTAGGCATGGAGCCTGCTTGGGACTCTTGCTCTCCTTCTCCCTCTGCCCCGTCCCCAACCCCACGCATGCACACCTGCTTTCTCGCTCTTAAAAAGAAAGATGGTCTTAGCTCTAAGGCTTATGTGTCAAATTGCCTTAGATTAAAGGCTTTTAGGCATTCCAAGCGTGACCTCTGCCTCCTCCCACCTCTACCACCTATTAAACTCCTTGGAGTTAACCTGTTGCTTTGGAAGTCGATGTGGGAGTAGCAAGATTTATGCACACTGAATAAACGTGCACCTGGAACTGTGCACTCTGCTCCAAATAGGGCAGAATAGCAACACCGGAATGGAAACGTGTTTCCTCCTGGCTGTGCTGTGTTAAGAGTGGAATGAGACTTTGTGTCGGAGAAAAAACGGATACAAATCTCGACTTGCCATTTCCCATCTCAGCAAACTACTTAATCTCTGAGCCCCCATTTCCTCTGTATTGCCTGGGAAATGGGGATCATAGTTATTGGGCACTATTGCTGGAAAAATAAAAATAAATAATTATGCAGAACCTGGGCTCATAGTGGTTTCTTTCTTATTCTGACGAATCTGACTCAGAAGACTTAGACCTTAAGGTATATATTTTCTTCAACACTGGAAATTTTTTCTCTAGGAAAAATGCTTGTGGTTCAGGATCTGCTGCAAAGCCTTTGATTTTCTGGTAGCATATCAATTGTAAAACTTGCAAAGGTTTATTCCCTGACATGGATTTGCTAACTGTCCCAATTGCTGTGCTTAAAAAAAAAAAAACCAGTTTAGAGATTTTAAAGAGACTAAACTGCCATGAAAAAGTACTGATGCGTTATAATTTGGTTTGCTACTTGTGCTAATTAAAAAATAGTGGTTAGGCAGTGAAAGGTTTTGGTTTCACAGGCTTAGATAAAATTACAAGGAGACAAGAATTAAGAGGAAGGCAACAGAATGTCCTGATGGAGCTACATTTGAAAATAAAAATTAGTAACTGAGGGTGACCTGTTATTAATGGTGTGTGTGTGTGTGTGTGTGTGTGTGTGTAGGTGTGAGCGTCTCTTTATGCAGGCTGTTACCACAGGGCATGGATGAGTTCATGGTTCAGCTGACTGCCTCAGTTTGGCTTCCAAACTCGCTTGCCACACACTAGGCACCCAGCCTCAAAGATACTGTGGTTTTCTATGTTGTAGCTTCTTCACCTGTAAAGTAGGGCTGCTAATAAAACCTGATTTCTCCAGGGCTTGGGGGAATACAAATGACCTAATGCTTATCAAGAGTCTAGCATGTTGAAATCCCCCCAAATAATAGTTATCACCACCATTGTTACTAAGTTGTCATTATTAAGGTGGGACTGTGTCCTGGTGCGCATGGTCTGACTTCCAACCCCCGCAGGGACTACCCTCAAGAATCTTGCACCTGTTTTTGTTGTTGTTCTCTTGCTCGGATTTCCATTTCCCCAATAAGGGGAGGGTTGGTCAAAAACCTTTCCCAGCCCCAAATGCTGTCTTCCTCTAGGTCTGTAATGTAAGAAATGTTGCATGATTTCTTACATTGATTTTGCTGGTAAGTTTTGTTATTTTGATTCAGGTCTGTTGGAGTCGTGAGTGCCCTCCTCCATTTCGTGATGTGTGTGTGTGTGTGTGTGTGTGTGCGCGTGTGCATGCGCATCCCTTGCTTTGGGGTAAAAGGAATGGAGCAGTCTGTAACTATAAAATTCCAATTTTAATCTTAAGTTGCTGAAGAAACCCCCTCCCCCCCATCGCAAACAACTCCATGTTCTTTCAGGAGACTAACATGACAATGGGTTCCGATGCATGATCTCAAGTAATAGAGTTTGTGTAGAAGGCCCCACGGGAGCCCAGAGAGTTCTCTTTCCAGTCCTGATGCTTGTTCGCCTAGCATTTCCTATCCCTTGAGCCTGGAGGGGCTTTTACCTTCAGTTTCAAGAAGATGTAGATTATCTTGGTCGTGGAATCTCTGAGGTGAGGGGGGAAATTGGAAACAAATGTATTGTTTTATTTTTCTTAGTTTTTATGGAGATGGAGAGAGAGAATCTTAAGCTGCTTCCAGAGCCAGCATGGATGCCAATGTGGGGGCTCAGTCTTAAAGCCCTGAGATCATGACCTGAGCCGAAATGAAGAGTTGGGCACTAACCAACTGAGCCACCCAGCACCCTAAAAGAAATGTTTTTAGTGAAAAGTACCCCTTAGATGAATTTTCTCTCAGAAAAGAGTTGTTTTACCTTTTTTTTTATGTGTGTGTGTGTGTGTGTGAGAGACTGTGTGAAAGTATTCTTCCTTCTGTGTCAGTATCCTTTTTAAATATGTGCTTAGTCAGTTGCAAACTGGAACAGCTTCTCAAATGCTGCTTTTTGGGGTTTCTGGGTTAACAAGGAGAGCACTAGTATAAACCATATATCTTGATCTGCATAAAGGAAACTTCACTAGATACTCTATCATTCTCTAGCTCTGCCCTGAAACGCATCAGCCTAAAACATGTAAGAAAAACTTCGAAGCCTTTATAACTTCTGGCTATGAATGGAGAACCTTTGGCTTCAAACCTCAGCCCTCCCTTCCTAGACTTGAAGTTTGAAATGTGTTACTTTTTCTGTATCTCCGTTTGCTTATCTGTCAAATAAGGCTAATTGTGGGAGTCCATCCATAGGGAACATAGTAAGCACTTAGTATGTATTATTACTCTTGTTCTCCCCTCCTTCCTCCCCCCCCTCACACACACACACACACACCCACCCACCCACCCACCCTTCCCTACCTTAATTATAACCGAAGGTCCTGGTCTCTCATCAGGGATTACAAGGTCATGTTCTCATGTAGCCACATAGCATATTAAATACTGTCCCTATCTTTTCTTTGACAACAGCTCCATGTTTTTATATTTAAAATAAATATTTGAGTGTAGGCTGGTTAGAGCTTAGTACAATGCCCACTAAATATCCATTCTTTTAAAAAAGAATCTCACTTATGTCTATGAGGTTCAAATAAAAATGTTTCTAAAAACAATTATTTCAAACACATGTTAGTAGACTGAAGATAGCAAACGATAGCAAATAGAATGTTCCTCCTTATGTGAGTGAGCTTCCTAAATGCACTTTTTTACTCCCATTACCCTCCCTGCTCTCATGGTTTGTAGCTCCCAACTCCAACCCATGTGCCTTGTAGGCAGAATTATGAAACCCACTCCCCAGATAGGTCCACATTCTAATCCCCAGAACCTATGAATATGTTAATTTACACGGTATAAGGGACTTTGGAATGAGATTAGATTAAGAACTTGAGTTAGAGAATTATTTTGGATTATCTGGGTGGGCCAATGTAATCACAAGGGTCTGCAAGAGGGAGGCAAGGGTATCTCAGTCCTAGAGAGATGGGATGATGCTGTATCATGAGCTCTGCACATGGAGGAAGGGGCGCATGATGAAATAAGGTGTTTTCCTCTAGGAGCTGGAAAAAGGAAAGGAATGGATTTTCCCTCAGAGCATCCAAAAGGAAAGCAACCCTGCAAACACCTTGATTTTTAGGACTTCTGACCTCCAGAGATGCAAGATAATAAACTTACTTTGTTTCGAGCCCTGAAGTTTCTTACAGTGACAGGCAACCAATAGAATGTGGTAGCACCGGGGTTCACCTGTATTGGAAGGGATATTCTAGACGGTCTCTAAGTATCATGGAGAACATAATATTATGGTCAATAATTGCATTTTTCAGTCCATTTAGTGTCTCAGAAGATTTTGTTCTTACAGTTACAACCTTTTCATCTTCTCGAGGGCAGTTTTATGAAGCTATTTATTTTTTGGATGGCAGGGCATGTTTAAAAGTCCTTCTCCCTAAAGCATAAAATGCACATTTTATGGTCTAAAGTGTCCCTATCTTCCCATAACACTGAAGTAAAATTTGCATCTTCTAGAAATAATATATTTTCATTAGTCTCCAGAGATGAAATCATACCCTCAAGAATACCTTAGCTTTTGAGAGGAACAGAAGTCTATGATGAAGTACAGAAAATGCTTTCTTATGGACTCCTTTTGGATTTCCTCACTGGGCTCATTCTTTCCCCGTTGCCTGAGAATGAACAAGCTACCCATTTTGTTGGCCGGGGCTGTGCGAGGCATCAAAATATAGCATCTGAAGCAATCCCTGAATGCTGGCTTTTGCCCTAGAAACTTGGCTGTAGCAAACTGTGGCCCGGGAGCTACCTGAAGCCAGGTGCTAGGTTACCTAGATATGCAGAGTTTCAACTGAATGCATGGTGTTAGCTGTCTCGCTTGGGACAGTTGGATGGATGGATGGTGCAAAAGCCCTATGCAAATCAGCTGAACTGGAGGTACTGAAGCAGACAAGCTAGAGATGTATCTCTCCCCACATTCCTTCTCCTAAGTTTTGAATCTCCCAACACAATTGGTTTTCTGTCTCCCTTTCGTCTCCCATTACCAACATGAACGTGGACATGACCTTTGCAATCTCAACCTCTGTCTCTTCCGAGTTGCAAGTTCACACACTCATCGGGAGTCTGGCAGTCAACAGAAGGCCAGCATGCCAGGCGCTGGCTAGTGAGTGGTGGCGATTGTGAATTGGGGCCCATTTTACCCTCTCAGAGGGCATATGCTCCCTAGCCCTAGTTAATTTTCGCCATGTTGAAAGATAAGAGTAGTGTTGATAGATACTTTGATCTCTTTTATAGAGAAGCCAGAAATCTTATCACCCATTTTTTCAAAAACTTGTTTATTATTAAATTTTTTTGATCAGAGTTGACCCATTGTTGTTATATCACCCAATTTTTAAACTCTCTAGGCCAGGCCCAACTTATTCAGAATGAATTCAGCCCACGGGGGATAAGATTTCTATTTCATTTTTGCTGTAGACAGGCAATATTTTCTGTTCTCATATTGCCATCCTAAAACCTCATTTCTTCTGAAAGGATTGGAGGGTGCTAAGGCAGTGCTGAAGAATGTCATTTAAGGAGAACCTGGGAGCATCAGGGAAGGATTCTTTGAAAAAAAAACAAAAAAACAAACAAAAAAAAAACGTAACTAAGCTGAGGTCTTGAGGAAGGGGCAGGAATTCGGTAAAGTGGTGCTGGGGGGGAAGGTGTGTGTTGTGGGAGGTCAGAAAATAGTGGAACAAATCCAGATCCAGGAGAGGGGATTATACTTTAAAAGTTGTTTGGCTTGTCTGGAATTCAGTGTGAGAAAATGGGAATCCTGAGTTGACCTTGCAAAGGTAGACAGTTGCTAAAATGCGGAGAACTTCCTATATTGTAATGGAATTGACTTTTACCCTGAGGCAGTGAGGAATCCATCCAGTTCTTTAAGGCTGACTTCTTTTATCCCAGGAATGCTTCTTGAATTTGTTTTGCTCAAGGCTGTTAGTGATTTTATACAACAACACAATTCTCATGTAATTTTGAGCAAAGGGGCTACTGGGGGTTGGGGTGTAAGGCAGCCCGAGGAAACCCATTATTGGGGCCTAGGATCTCCCTGGAGCTAGGACTCAATAATTGAACTCACTTAAACTCAAAATATCTGGAGGCCCTCTTGCATGAAATGCAGAAAGCTCTTCCTTTAAAGCAAAAACTCTTCAAGGCATGTAAATTTTCCTGCTATTCCCAAGGGCCATGAGAGTCAGCACAAGGAATGCGAAATCTGTGATGACATCCATGGTTTTGGAATTAATGTTTGATGTGGCTCAAAAGACCCACATGTGTGTTAACTGTAACACTGAGAGAAGGCTGGTGCATGTAAACATTTCTGACCTGTTTCCTAAGGCAAAGGAGAATGTCTTCGAGCCTTTGACTTGACTAGACATCTAGGAAAAAGGAAGAAGAAAATAGCAAATTGGAAGACCACTGGAAACATGTAGCACCAGGTCAAGCAGTAGTTTGGTCTTATAGAAGTAGGTCATCCTATTAATAGATACCTTAGGTCATTTTACCATTTCAGGATGCATTATGTATAACAATAACCTAATAGCTATTTTCTAGGCAGTCTTCCCACCATTTTCCTAGACTGAGATTGTTAGAAAAATAATACCAAGCGAGCAAGATATTGCCTGTATCATTAGACAAGCCAGCTAGCTAGCTGCTCTTTTCATAATTGAGAAACATTGGGTGTAAATTTGTTTGAAATTAGCATAATTTTCTATGTTTTTATTTTCAATATGCAAAAAATAGTATACCAGACTCCCTTATGAGTTACAGAATGATTTCAATTAGCATAATTGAAGCAGATGCTATTTCTTGAGATAATAGGTAAATGTGTGAAAACCCATTAGGTCACCCTCTCTGGATTTTTCTCATGTTGCAATGCATTTGTGAGCAGACACCTTTAACGCTGAAGTCCAGGAGCGCACAATCAACAGAATGATAAAACCAATTTTAAAAATGCAGCCAAGTTAGACCTCTCTTGGGAAGTACCAAGTTGGATAAATAGTCATTTTTCTTGGCAAATTAGCAAGATATAATTGGAATAAATTGTTTTCTTGAGTATCTTAGTACAGTGACTACACATCTGTAAATATCTAGAATTTATTCTAACACTATATACATACTTACATATGTATTCTCATACATATATGAAAAGATACATATTTTTCCAAAATGGCACGGAATCCTTTGTCATAAATATTTGAGCTTGTCTTCAGGCACTTATCCAAATTTGATTCCTTACCCTAATTTCCAACGTTTTTTTCTAAATTACTCCTCTCATCATATAAAGAGTCTTATCTCCCTTTCATTTCCAGAAAAGTCTCTTTGCAAAAAGCAAATTAGTCACTTCAAAGAATCCCTCAATGATTTGCTCATTTAATATTACTGATTTTGATCACATTTGTGGCCAGGCATTATCTACATCTTCTCTCCTTACAACCCTGAAAAAGAAGGATACTTTGTTTTATGAATGGAGACTATGAGACTTGGATTTATAAATATGTTCAAGGTCCTATAGCATAGCACCAGTGCAGGAGTTTGAGCTAATGTCACACCAGAGTCTGGGCTCTACATCTCAAAGCTACATAGTTTCTGCTGGAATTTCCCTAGTCTTAGATTTTGGAATTTCATCCTTAAGGCTCAACTAAGTGCCAACCTTTTCAAGATTCTCTCCTCTGTAAAAATTAGTAAGCATGCTTTAACCTTCCGGAGTGCCAATGACTGGATCTCAAACTTGTCCCCAGGGTGGGACACCTTGGAGGTTCCCACGCCCTTTGGTAACACCAGGGAATGCTACTTCCTTAGTTCTAATGTAGCAATCAGCACCTTTGTAAGTAGACAATAGGATTTTCTTAGTTGTAATATGCTGATAGGTGTCTTTATTATACAAGAATCTCCAGCAAACTGATGACCTAGACTTAAGAAATCACACTTCTAAATATTCTCATTAATATTTGTTGGAGTCTGGCTTTATTGTGATATTTGTTAGCACATCCCAGCAAGCTGTTAAAAGCAAGTACATATGATTTTAAAAATGTATTGGAGAATAAAATCAATTTGAGAAAATTTTATCACCTTATATCCATTATCTTTGACTTGGGACAAAGCCATCATATTGCATTTTCTTGATAGACTGCCTTAGTGTGCTTAGTGTTACCTAGAGAACCAAATTAGAAATTTGCTGGTGTATTGTATGAATTAAGACAGTGATTATAATACAATGATCATAGAATTAAATTTATTACATTTTTTTTAAATATCTGGAGCATGTGTATACACCTTTTTCTATGAAGCTGTGTTTCACTTTCAGTATTTTTGCTCCTAGTTTTCCCTAAACTCTATGGACAGTGAAATGTACAAATCATACAAGTACAACTGAGTTTTTCCAAGTGATAAGGAAAAAACTCTACTTTAAGCTGACCTACCAAACTGGCAAAGGAACTCCAGTCCCTGTCTCAAAGCCCTTCTAGTTCTTCTTTCCTACCCCGTTTTCCCAGTGCCAAAATACAAAAGTATGTGCATGTACAAGGGTATGAATTACCCTCCCTGCTTGTGCTGGGGGGCTCAGACCTTCAGAGAAGGGTCTCCTCCTGGCCCGCTGGTGTTTAAATAAATCTCCAAACCCCCTTGTCTCCGAGTGCTGCTTGGTTTTTCTGTCAGGATCCAGTCCAGGTTCTGCAACACAAGTACATAACCAGCCCCATTGAGAGATAGAACTTATCTGTCATTCCAGAAAATTCCTTGTCAGTGACCCCTGCTCCCAGAGGGAACCTTTTTCTGTTTTTTTTTTTTTTTCTCACCATAGATTAGTCTTGCTTGTTCTAGAACTTCATGTAAATAGAATCCTAAAATCTGTGTGCTCTTTAGTGTCTAGTTTTTTGTTTGTTTTTTGTGGGTTTTTTTGTTCAGCAATAACACCTGTGTAATTCGTGCATGTTACATGCATCAGTAATGCATTTCTTTTTATTGCTGAATTGGATCCCTTTTATGAAAGAACCACAATTTGTGTCTGTGCTATTGGAAGAGGTCATTGAGCAGTGGGCCCTTCGGATTGACCAGAGCTTGATCCAGGCAGTTGGAGGTTTTCCAGCCCCTCCTCTGATCTTGGAATGTGTGATTGGCCCACCCTCACTGTGGTGAGAGCCCTTTGTTTGAGGACACAGCCTTGAGTGCAAGGAGTTGGATGGAATTTTTGGCCAAGGCCAGGCAAGGCTGCTCTCTGAACTTGTAAGATGCTGGCAGGTGGTACAGAGATCTTGTTTTGGTGAGAGGACAAGCCTTGCAGGTAAGTTCCCTTTCTTGTTCAACTGGCCGCGTTCCCATGTCCCTCAGGTGGCCTCTTTCTGTCTTCCCTCCTTGCCCTCCGTGTTCTCAGCCCAGTTTGCAGAACCACAGTGGTCTTCAGTTCTGAAGCGGTCTTTTCACAGACATGGGTTTTTATTCACTTCAGAGTATAGTGATAGTAGATGTTTAACTTCATAAGGAACGGTTAAGCTGTTTTCGCAAGAGGCCTTACAATTTCACATTTCTACCCGCGGCTGCTGTCTTTCTCCCTAATATGTGGTCTTGTCCATCTCTCTGCCATCTTTTGAGCACATATTGCTGTCTCCTTATTGTTTGGATTTGCGTTTTATGAGGACTAAGGATTTCAAGTCCTTTTTTAGGGCCTTGTCGACCGCTTGTCTATCTTTTGTTGTGAAGTGTCTTCAAGTTTTGCTCATTTTTACAGGCTTGTCTTTGGTTATTGAACTGAAGGAGTTATTTGCATTTTCTGAAGGTAAATTTCTTGTCAGAAATACTGTTTTGCTACTATGTTCTCCCATTCTGAGCCTTACCTATTTATTTTTTTTTAATGGTGTCTTTTGATGAGCAGACACTTTTCTTTTTGATGAGTCTAAAGTATCAATTTTTTTCTTTTATGATTATTGCTTTGTGTCTTGTTTAAGAAATATTTGCCTAACCCCAGGCCACAAATTGTGTTCTGTGCTTTATTCTAAAAGCTTTATTGTTTTCACTTTTGTAATTAGGTTTATGGTCCATTTCAAAATAATTCTTACTTGTGTGATAGAATTTACAGTTTATTTTTTATGTGGATATTTCATTGTTATAGCCTTTTTTTGTTAGAAATACTTTCTTTTCTCCAAGTTATTAAGTAACCTTGTTGTCTTTGTAGGTAATGAACTGAACCTGTTAAGAATTGGTCTATTTCTGTGCTCTATTAGGTTCCATTGATCTATTTGCCTGTTATTAGGACAATATCAACTTGACTCCTGCAGCTTTATGTAACGATTTAAAGTCATGTGATGGAAGTCCTTCAGTTTTGTTCTTCCAAGACTATTGGGGCTACTCTATGACCTTTGAATTTTTTTTAAGATTTATTTATTTATTTATTTGACAGAGAGACAGCAAGAGAGGGAACACAAGCGGGGGGAGTGGGAGAGGGGGAAGCAGGGTTCCCGCTGAGCAGAGAGCCCAAAGCAGGGCTCGATCCCAGGACCCCGGGATCATGACCTGAGCCAAAGGCGAAGGCTTAATGACTGAGGCACCCAGGTGCCCCGTGAATTTTTATATAAGTTACAAAATCAGCTCTTCAGTTTCTATAAAATGCCTGTCTTTGATGTATTCTGTAAATGCTTATCATGGCTATCTCCATTTGTTACTACTTTCTTCTGTATCCAAGGCTGTTTCCGAATTTCCTCTTTTATAAGGATACCAATTGTGTTCGATTTAGATACATTTTAATCTCCTTTTAACTTGATTATAGACCTAAAACTACCTCCAAACGAGGTCCTGTTATGAGGCTCTGAAGATTAGAATTTTAACGTAGGATTTTTAGAGGGACAAAATTCAACCCATAATATCTCTATCGGCTTCTCAGTTCCACCTTTTTGGATTTACTTCTCTTGGCTGCTCTAGGAGCATATATCCCCAACTCATCACAACTTATGTAGAGGGAATGTGAATATTCAGTAGTAGAGCGCCATTTGACCTTCTGCCCCATCCTTTGTCCTACTACCTTGTATATTACGTGCACATCTAAACAAAGTACAATGTTGCACCATTATCTGTAAAAAATAAAGGCTTTTAAAAAAAGTCAGTGGAATAAAGTATATTTTATATTTACCCACTTACTTGCATTTCTGATGTCCTTCAGTCCCTTAGATCTGAGGTTCCATACTTTGATTTCAGCTGGAGTAAATTCCTGTAGCATTTAAGTTCCTATAATCTGTCAGTGAGTTCACTTTTGTTGTCTTTCTTATTCTTTCATTCTTATTCTTTCAAAATATCTTCTCTGTCCATAGATTTCTGTGCTGATAATATTTTTTCTTTTGGTTGTCTTTTGGCTTCTATCATTTCCATTATTTATGGGACATTAGCCATCGTTCATACATGTATTTTTCTTCTATGAACACATGGGTGTTCTCTGGTTCCTTTAAAGATTCCCTCTTCACTTTTGGTTTCCACTATTTGACTCTGATTTTCTTTGAATTTATTTCCATTTTGGTTTACTGGGCTTCAAGGATCTAAGCTTGTATTTTCACCAAATTTAGAAAATTTCTGGCCATTATCTATCCAAATATTTTTTGTCTTCAATCTGTTAAGCTTTTCCGATAAGTTTTTCATCTCTGATATTATACTTTTAGTTGTAAAATTCTGATTTGGTTATTTGTGTTCATTTTTCTGTTTATTTTCCACATATCTTCATTCCTTATGACTAATTTCCTTCAAATTATTGAATGTATTTATAATTGGTACTTTGAATTTCTTGTCTGCTAACTCTAACATCTGAGTCATCTCTGTGTGACTTTTTGATATTGAAGTGTAAACTTTTTATACCCACCATTTGCATCGACATGGTTGGAACTGGAGGGTATTATGTTGAGTGAGATAAGTCAAACAGAGAAAAACAATTATCATATGGTTTCACTCACTTGTGGAACATAAGTGATAGCACAGAGGACCATAGGGGAAGGGAGGGAACTCTGAAGGGGGAGAAATCAGAGAGGGAGACCAACCACAAGAGACTATGGATCATCAGAAACAAACTGAGGGTTTCAGAGGAGAGGGGATTGGGGGGCTGGGGTAACATAGTGATGGGTATTGAGGAGGGCATGTGTTGTCATGAGCACTGGGTGTAACACATAATTAATGAATTGTTGAACACTACATCAAATTGAATGATGTACTATGTAGTGGCTAACTGAACATAATAAAAAGCATAAACTTTTTGAGCACAAGTACTAAAGCAAACATTAAAGTTCTAAAAGAATCTAATGTGCTATATATACATCAGGATATCAGTAACTACCTGCTGAAGTAAATGGGTCTGGCTGAACTGAATTATTTGACCCATGTGCATAACAATTGACTTAAACCATTATTAAAATACTCCATGATGACACGAGGTGGGGGATTTTAGAGAAATTTTGTACAAGCCATTATTTTTAATAGCTTATGTTTGTCACTATTTGTAGACCTGAATTGCTGCATTAGGCTTTAAAATGTTGCATTCCTTCTCTTGGGGTGATGGATGCAATTTAAGGTGATGTCACCAGGTGAATGCCCGGTCCCCGGTTGTAGCCATATAGGCCAATACTCCAGGGTCTAGGATGTCAGTTCCGCACTAAATAGCCAATATTGGTAGCAATTCCAAATGAATGCTAGTGACCACCTGGAGTTCAGTATTAAGTTCAAAAGTTGAATTTCGGTAAAGCAGGAAAAAATGACCAGAGCAGAGAGTCTTATCTTCTATAGGTTCTGAAGAGGGAGATGCTGCCATATATCTCATAGGGTTTCTTACTTTGAACTTGATTTTCTACTGCATGTTTACTGAGACAGCCTGTGTTAGAGTTCAGTTGCTTTTTTCTCTCTTGGTTCCAGAAGAGAGTCCTAGTCAGTATTCTACCTAACCAGGGTATAAATATTACTTACATGACGAGGTAACTGCAGCTTTAAACTTAAACTGTCTAAAAGCAGAACATCTATTTTCAGTCTTTTTGCTTCCCAACGTGGTTTCTAGGAATACATTTATGGTGAAAAATGGGAACTTGTGGCTCGTGTGAGGGAGTTTACTTCTCTGCTAATGCCCTAATTTTATCCAAGAAGGGAATTACTGAGAATTCTTTACCACAGGCAAAGTAAATTCTCAGATATCTAATAGCATGCATAGTCATCTCTGGGGCATTGCCAACATTTTTGTAGCATAATGTTGCATTTAAATATGCTTTTTAATTTTCCAATGATGCATACCCATAGGGAATGCTCACAGCGGACATTGCCTCTAGAGGAAAGGTGATAAAATCTTAAGTGAAATTAAGGAATCATGACCAATTTAAAAAAAATAGCTTGGTTTTGGGAATTTGAGTCTCCATGTTCACTTTCATCCACCTCTAGAATCAAGCTGAGGACATCCAGTGCAGGAGTCACTTGCCAATAAATTTAAATCCTGCACACAATTTCCTTGTAAAACTTTCAGAAAAATTAAAAAAGGTTGGGGCACCTGGGTGGCTCAGATGGCTAAGCGTCTGCCTTTGGCTCAGGTCATGATCCCAGGGTCCTGGGATCCAGCCTCATGTAGGACTCCTGGCTCAGTGGGGAGCCTGCTTCTCCCTCTCCCTCTGCCTCTCCCCCTGCTCATGCTCTCTCTCTGTATCTGTCTCAAATAAATCCTATAAAAAAATAAAAAAGGTTGACATCTTATTACCTTTTAAAATATAACGAGGGAAAAAAAAACCCATGACTACTTAAATGTATTTAGAATAAAAAAATATTTGAAAACAGTCGAACTCCATTGCAGCTCTTACGCATTTGTTAATTCTGCGAAGATTTATAGAGTACTCAGTCACCATGGGGAAGACACTATCCTATATGACAAGACATGGCTGCACCCGGAGGGATAACGGGAAAAGAAAATGCACATAAAAACTCTTGCGATGCAGTGTGTTGCCAACTCTCACAGGTTTGTGCTGTGTCCTGCGATTCCTTTTGGGAAGTAACACACTTAGCTTCTCAAGTGTCAGAAAGTTTTACTCTGACGCAGGGGCAGATGCTAGCTTCTAGTAAATTTTTAGGCAAAGTTCAAACTATCACTAAAAACTATGTTTGTCTCTACATTTGACTCTGCTTCCTTGTCATTGAATTTAAAAAGCTTGTCTCAGAATGGGACCAAGATGGGAACATCTAGAATGCTCACTTTTTCTGAGAGTTGAAAATTGCCCGGGCATTCAGCCTCCAGATGCTTTATTGGTCTGAGTCCGTCACCATGTCCAAGGCAAGCTGGTGATAGAGAAGGGGTAAATGGAATTGAAGCTTGGTGTAGGTATAAATTTCCTATCCTAAGTGGTTTGGCAATTTGAGATCCTTTGACGGGGGGAAAGGGTTTAGGGGTGATGTATATTAAAATGACCAGTGAATGCCAACTAAAATGGTTTCTGTCCTACTTCACCGTGATCTCATGTCCACTCTCCACGTCCAGATCCAGATCAGCGAAGTCCAGACTGCACAGGGTGCGTATAGGAACCTTGGGAAATTGTCCTCTGGGCTGTCTTAGGGTCCCCTTCCTACTGATGCCAGCCAGTTTGATGCCGGTCGATCATCTTTCCACCTGAAGCCAATCCAGTTGCCAACTGGTGAAATGGTTAAGTCTGGGTACATTCATTCATTCGGTATTGAGTCTGCACTAGGCAGGGTGCTAGTAGAACAGTGTTTAGCACGATAGTTTCCACAGGCAGAATACATATTCTAGTGCAAGAAACAAGTAGGTCAAATGCAAAATAAGAAAGAAAGGTTGGTGGAAGTACAGTGCTAAGGAAGCACTTAGATGGAGACTTTGACCTCGTCTTGGGGCATCCAAGACGTTCCTTAGAGGAAGTGAAACCTGGTAGTAAATCAAGAATAAAGAGACACTGAGTAGGGGAAGAGGTGGCAGAACATAATCCTTGTCCGAGGGAACATGCGGGTTTTTTACCTGGTGGGCCTTGTGCTTCTGTGTCAAAGTATCTTACGGGAGACACTACTGAGTAACCATCTGCTATCCGTTCTCTTTTCACCAAGAGAAATCCAATTTTATTCTAGACTGAAATGTATTTGCTATTAAATGTAATGAAACAAGAAGCCCAGGGGCACCTGGGTGGCTCAGTGGGTTAAAGCTTCTGCCTTCGGCTCAGGTCATGATCTCAGGGTCCTGGGATTGAGCCCCGCATCGGGCTCTCTGTTCAGCAGGGAGCCTGCTTCCCCCTCTCTCTCTGCCTGCTTGTGTCTCTGCCTACTTGTGAGCCTGTGATCTCTCTCTCTTTCTGTCAAATAATAAATAAATAAAATCTTAAGAAAAAAAAAAACCAACCCATTAGTCTGAGGTTGCTCTAATGGCAAGGAAACCAAAACCTAAGCTTTTAATGCCTCAAGGTCACAGATTTGACACTTGAGGACAGTCAACTGGCCAACAGCCGAGGAGTCTTAAAGACGTAGTCAGTCACCTTCTTGCTTTGCTGCTGCTTTTTCTCTAGAAAGGTCTCCGGCCAGGCTTCTGTCAGTGGAGTACTCCTAACCAATGTGGTTTCACAGCTGTCCAATTCAAATTGATTTGTTCTCGGATAAACTCTTAACATTTTAAATATGCTTCATTTTATCTGTTACCACCACTGAAAGATATTTCCCTTTCAAGATATCCCTCTAGTCTTTTTTTCCCCCCCGACAAAAAACAAGTCAAACCCAAAAATTTGCCATGAAAAGAGCAAAGCCAAAAAAGCAATATTTCTAAAGGCAGTGAAAATTAGTTTTAGGAAGTAACTTCTCTGGGTGAAGACATTTTTCAAAGTTTCAAAGCTAATGAAACATATTAAAAATTGTTTTGTTATAAAACTAATTTGGCTAACCAAAATTCATGTTACCAGAATACTATTTCCCCATTTAATCACCGTTGACTTTAATATTAGTTAAAATTCAGATTCCCCTGGCGAACTTTATTGTATCCTCACAATTGAACCCCATTAAAAATGCTTAATTAATGCTCTCAAATATTCAAATAAAAAGAATTTGCATTTCAGTGCTTTGAGTCCTAGATGGAAATAATCTCTGAAGTCCATTAAAGCCTTACCATTTTGCTTACTAGGCAGGTCTCCTTTTTACTAATGAGGTTTTAGCAAAGGCATAAAAGGTTAAGTGATTAGTGAGGGAGAGGCTGGGATAATGAAGGTGGGGACTGTGGCTGTTCATTCTACTCTAAGCCGGTATTTGCCTTAACTCAGTGTTTCTCTGCGTGACAAATAGATCCCCTCAGACTTTATTAAAAATTTCAGTGGGGTCCTTCAGTCAGAGGTCTTTACTTCCCATAATTATTGTAACAGAAACCTGTCCTCAATTACCTAATTATTCTTAGGACCGTGTATATAATAATAATGCTGCCTTATAGGAGAAAATACCACTGATGGTCCTGATTGTATTATGAATATGATTTCTGGTGTCTGGAAGGTACTGTATCTTCTTGGACACCATGACTCATTGGTATCAGGTTTAGAAATTCGTCTGCCTGAGGGTAGGAGAAGAACTGGAAGCTATTAGCAATCTTGAGAGAGAGAGAGGAGCCCTAAGTGGGTGGCAGCTACAGTCTACAATATGACTATGAAGACGATCTAAGATCATAGATGCTCGAGTCATGAATGTCTTCAGGAAATCTAGGTTTCTAGTTTCTTCATGGGCAAGAGCGGTCTCCTGCCTTTTTCTCTTCTTCAGAGGCAAACATGGGTGCTCATTAAATGCTGAAAATTGAAACACGTAAAAACTAGAAGCCTTATCTGACACCTTTGATGAGGGAACAGAAGGTTAGCTGAGGATAAAGCTTCGCCCCCCCCTCCCCCCGGGGTGACATTCCTCAGTCACTCCTGGCCGCCTTAAAGGAAAAACAAATAGTTAACTTATAGAGATCCCAATCCTGGAAGACCGGAGTCTCCCTCCATTTACAAATGTCCTAGTGATGTACAAGGAAGAAGCTTTCTTACCAATAGCCTAACTTCCAGAGACCCATTACTCAGTCCCTGAAGCCCTAACATCGCCTTCCCCTCCACAAAATTGAGGGAGGCTGAGGCAGAGGGAAATGTATATAAAGTTGAATTTCTTCTAAACCTAAAGCTCATTGACAAGGATGGGTGATAGGAGTGTGACTTTCCTCCAGGAAGCTCTCAACTATCTTACTGTTGATGCCTTGCTGAAAAGAAAAACAATCTTAACTTGACAAATAGCAAAGCCTCCGGTATCCTGTGTGTCTTCTTTAATACGAGAAAGTTCTTTCAAACCCTCCCTTTTCCTTACCTCCCCCAACCCCATAGTATATAATCAACCACCCCTCACTGCCTCAGGGCAGCAGCTTTTTCCCCCAAGGGTCCTGTCCCAGTGCTTTAAGAAGCCACCACTTTGCACCAAAGATGTCTCAAGAATTCTTTCTTAGTCGTTGGCTCCAGACTCCGTCCCACTGAACCTCACCTATATTCCGAAACTTCCATCACCTTATTTCTGCCCATTCCATCTTCATCTTCCTTTAGTGGGTTGTTTGTGGAAAGCGAGGTTGTGGAGAAAGGAGGTTTTCCTGTAACAGTCTCCAGGCTCCTGGGTGTGTGGGGCCTGTGGCGGTGACAATGGTGGTGGCCTTGGCGATGACACATGCTGGTTGGTTCCTTCATTCAGAGCACCAAGGGGTGCTTCAGCAGTACTGGCTTTCCTGGCAGCTCAGCCCTGTGTGGTTCTAGGACTCATGGCTGAAGGCCCTGCCAACATGTTGCGGAGGAGTCGGGCTCCTCACCAAAGAAACCTAGTTATGATTGCCCCGCCCCGGCCCTGCCATCGGCAATTACAAAGTCTTTACCAGGCAGACCTGTCTACCTACACACAAGATTTGGTGCCCATCCTGTGTGTTATACTCTCTGATGGGGAGTTGTAGTCAAGACTGCCCGCCCCCCGCCAGCCTGCCTCACTCGTAAACCCACTAGCTTTCCTAGGCCAGGGCCTTCATTCGGAAGTCTCTTCATCTGGAGCCTTCTTGCTGGGTCCTGTTCAGGTGCTTCTGCTGAGGCCTCCTTATGGCAGAGAGAAGGAAGAAGCCTTGGAGATATTTCCCCCCATTCTGACTTAATACCCAGTACTTTTCTACCTTCCAGCTCCCCTCCTCCCACTCTCTTCCCCTACCCCCAGAGTCTGTACAGTTGCAGGAGCCTTGTGTCTGGAGTCTCCTCAACAATGAGACACCCCCTCAACCCCCCAAGCCCTCTCCTGGTTCCACCCCACATACTGGTCTATCGTTTGACTCTCTACCAGTGCACCTTTCTATAGGAGAAAATAGAATGGCGTTGGCGAGTCGGCAGTTTCTCTGGTTTTAGCCTCTTGCTTACATTATCGCGGTAAGTGGTTGAAGGCTTGATTGTTCCTTCCATTTTGGCTTGTTGCTTTGGTCAGCTTCTCTGATGCCTGAGAGCTCACTTCTCTCAGGCCCTACTGAGGTCCTCACACTGCTGTTCCCAGGGACCCAATGGTTTTGTTAGAATAGCTTGAGCAGAATCCCTTCCAGTTCCAGATCCCTAGAGTGGTTCATTTTTCCTGTGGTGAACCGTGACCAGGAGAGAATTTGTTGCCCAAAAGTGGAGGTGCTTTGGCTTAGCGGCCAAGCACATGTTGTAGTCTGCAGAGCTGGTTACCCTTGCCCTGCCGTGAAAGATGCTTGATGAAACGAATACTGCGGTACCTTGGAAGCAGGCGGACTACTGAATCTGAAGCTCTAAAAGACTAAGATAGCAGAAGTTGGAAGGCCAGTTGAAAGCATCAAGGAGCATGTGCCACTCACCAAGTTTTAGGAAGAGAGAAACTGAAGTAAGAACAAACTCACGAGCAGGAATGAGAACACAGCTCTGCGAAAGGTGGTTTTTCCCAGCTGTGGCCTTCTGCTAATACTGGCTGAGAGTGTAGTATTTTGGGACTTTACAGGTTAGAAAGGTCACTTGCTTCTGTGTTTCAAACTCTAAGATAACATTGTGATCTCAGGTGTATTTAAAACTCCCGGTAAGTATTTTGGGCCAGAGAATGGGAGCCATCTCCGTGGCCGGATTAAAGGTAGTTCTTCTGTGTAGAAGCCTATTGTTTCGTGTGACTTTGCCAAAGCACAGAGACCTGTGTCTGACATGCAGGGTTAGGGTTCAATACTGGTTGTTATGTTTTAATTTTTTTTTTTTGAATTAGAGAAAGAAGACTATGATTTTTTTAATTTTAATATTTTTTTTTTTAAGATTTATTTGAGAGAGCGAGCGAGCAGGGGGAACAGCAGAGGGAGAGGGAGAAGTAGATTCCCCTCTGAGCATGGAACCGACGCAGGGCCGGACCCCAGGATCCCAAGATCATGATCTGAGCTGAAACTAAGAGCCAGCTGCTCAACCGACAAAGCCACCAGCCACCTAAAGGCTATGGTTTTTTTTTTTTTTATTAGCATCTTGGAGCCTTTAAGAGACTTAGTTTCAACCAGTGGTCATTTCTTTTTTTTTTTTTTAAGATTTTATTTATTTATTTAACAGAGAGAGAACAAGCAGGCAGAGAGGCAGGCAGAGGCGGAGAGAGGAGCAGGCTCCCCGCGGAGGAAGGAGCCCAATGGGGGACTCGATCCCAGGACGCTGGGATCATCACCTGAGCCGAAGGCAGCTGCTCAACCAACTAAGCCACCCAGGCGTCCCCAGTGATCATTTCTAATGGACAGTGTTATCTTAGAATATGTGAATATAGACAATATCTATAATGCTGCTTTCTAGTTGGTAATTCAACAGAGAAATCCAACAACCATTAAACACATTTAATTAAGCAGCTCATAACCTATGTAGGTAAACTAACCTGTTGCACATTGCCCTAAAATGTACTATGTGGTTGGTATGACAAAAATTCAAAAAGCATTGAGAATTCACTAGTCTGCTCTAGGGCCACCAAAAGAAAATACTATTTCTTTTGGTGTTGGCAGATTTGGTTTCTTCCGCTTACAGCCAACCTTCATCTGACAGGAACGAAGTAGGTCAAACGTCAGGATGTGTTGTCAGCAAATGGCCAGCAAAGTGAACCTATTTAAAAAGGAAGAAAAATCACATTTTTATTAGGTGGAAATAAAAGCTAGAGAAGAAAAGGAATTTTCAAAGTAAGGATACATTTTAAAAATGCAAGAGAAGAGCATCTCTTGGTGGAGTTTGATTTGATGGTCAGTGGGCTTCTATTTTAATTGAGATCTTATTCAAAAAGTGACTTTCAAAAGGTAAGATGTCTTTGACTTTCCATTAAGTATCTGGAAACCAAAGGGCTTTCTTCAGACTTGAGACTATAGTACTTGTTTAACAATTGGACAGTGTCTTGGAGACGTTATTGGTTGTCACAACTTAGGGGCGTGGGTGTGCTGTTGGCAATGGTGGGTAGGGGCCAAAGAAGCTGCTAAACACCCTATAATGCACGTTCCGGCCCCGATGATAAAGACTTGTCCACCCCTAATTGTTACTGGTACGGGGATTGAAAAAAACCACAAGAACCATAGACATTTTTAATGTTTCTAATTCCATTCTCCATAAAAGGAACCATGAATTTTTAGAAAAATGACTGATTCTGGGACTAATGCAAGAAATAGACAAGATAATCCTGGAGTATCTGGCGGTGCCAGAAAGTATGAAAGTGCTCAAAATAAAATGGGTATGTCAAGGAGACATAAGCACGAACTGAAAAAGCTCCCAATGGCCAAAGCTGATACAATTTTGCAGAAGCTTAAGTACTTTTTGGAATATAACACAAGGCATAAAATAGCCAGTAGTCCATACTGACATAAGTCAATGATTGAAAAATAAATGGAGGAGCATAAGCAAATCTCCCCTGTGGGAGAATTCCAAACAACTTACGTAGATTCTTGCCCCGCAGGAGGTGGTCATAGCTCTGCATTCCCAAAGTGTGGGCTTAGGCATGTGTACTCCCCAAGAGTATGGTCTGGGGAGGGGGAACCAATGAGGAACCTTACCATGGAGAGACTGATAACCACTACCTCAACCAGGTGATCAAGGTTAATGTTAATAGTGATAAATCATGTGGTTTGTATGATGAATCATGTGGCTATTGATATGATGTAATGAAACATGATAAATGAGCTCGATGATCGGTCTTCTCCAAACTCATAACTCCAATCTAATAAGGAAAACATCAGAAAAATCTTGAGAGATACCGTACAGCATATAAGGTATCTCAAAGTATATTTGTCAAAGTATATTTGACTTATATTCCTTAAAATTGCCAGAGTCACCAAAAACCAAGTATGAGAAATTTCTAGAACCAGGAGGAGCCCAAAGAGAAGGACAACTAGACAGAGTGTCATGACTGATGGGTTCCTGGAGCGGGAAAGACATTAGACACAAAGGAAGTCTAGACAAAATATTGACTTTAGATGAAAAGATATAATAGTGGTTTATTAACTGTTACAGATGTACCATATATAACAAAGAATCTGACTTTGTATATTGATGTCTGCTTTCTTCTTCCATCTTCTGACTCACATCTAGGCAACTAATAAGAAAGTGTGAGCGCTCCCTCCTTTGGCACTGGTGGGAGATTCGAACCACATTAAGTCCCTAACTACACACAGTAACTCGAACCCTGGTCCAGCCCTCTAACTACAGTAAAAACCCTTAGCCATTCTACTTTCTCACAGCTTTCAAGCCATTGGAACCACCTTGAAAAGTGCTCTGCTCAGGGCGCCTGGGTGGCTCAGTGGTTTAAGCCTCTGCCTTTGGCTCGGGTCATGGTGTTAGGGTCCTGGGATTGAGCCCTATGTCGGGCTCTCTGCTTGGCAGGAAGTCTGCTTTCCCCTCTCTCTCTGCCTGCCTCTCTGTCTGCTTGTGATCTCTCTCCTCTCTGTCAAATAAATAAAATAAAATCTTAAAAAAAAAAACAAGTGCCCTGCTCTCCTCAGAAAGCCTTCATATGTAAGCTACAACATTTGTGTGTGTGTGTGTGTGTGTGTGTGTGTGTGTGTGTGTGTGTGAGTGACACCATCATTCTTAACATCCAAGCCAAATTGTGGGTAGTGGTCTATCTGGTTTCTTCTGGATGGCTACTGTACTAATAATGTAAGATGTTAACAACAGGGGAAATTGGGTGTGGTAATATATAGAAACTCTTTGCAGTTTTCTGGAAACCTAAAACTGCTCAAAAATACTTTTTTTTTTTTTTTAAGTCTTCGTACCATAGTTCAAGATGATAGATATAACTGGGATCTGTTACTAAATGAACTTTTGGGTCCCCCTACATTCGTGTGTTGCAGCTCATACACCCCTCCTTCAAGGACGGTATTAGGATGTGGGGCTTTTGGGAGGTGATGAGGTTTAGAAGTCATCATGACGGTGGAGACCCCATTGAAAGAAGAGGAAGAGACACCAGAGTTTCCTCTCTCCGTTGTGTGAGGATAGAGTGAGAAGGCAGCTGTTAGCAGTATAAGAAGAGGGTCCCCACTAACAACTCGATCTGCTGGCACATTGACCTTGGACTTCCCAGACTCTAGAACTGTGAGAATTGTTGTTAAAGCCATCCAGTCTATGGTATTTTTGTAACAGCAGCCTGAGTGGTCTGAGCCCGGGTCTATGGGGACCTTCCAGGTGAGACTTGGTGAAGATCATTGAGTGTTGTTGGAAGATTCTTGTCCTAACAGGAGTCAGATTGATTCGAAGCCAAACTTTACTATGAGGTAAATGGGGCTTCCTTGTGATTTACTTCTATTAGACAATTTTACCTTGCAGATAACAGATTTGCCTTTCTCATCAGTCCTAGAGATGGTAGTTTCAGACAAATGGCTACTCTTTGCATAACCGATGTGTTTTGATCCAAAATAGTAATAATCTCATGATTATTACTCTGAAAAGGTCCTAAACATATCTCCGTAAATGTGATTCGTGCTGCTTTTGTAAAGGGCGTGTGTAGCTCAGGACAGAGGTCCCATCATCAGTCAGAATAAATTGCCTTCATGGCACATTGCTTGTATTTCTATGCTATGTTTATTTGTACCTTATGCAATAATGTGGTAATCTTGCATGCTAATACTTGGAGATGTGCTAAGCCCTTTCCATGCTTTATCCCTTTTAATCCTCAGAGTATCTCCAAAGGGAGGCATCCTGGTTTATAAATGAGAAAATTAAAGCCTAGGAGAGGGAAAGTAACTTAAGGTTTCCCAGCTAAAAATTAGCAAAGCTGAATTCAATCCCGGATGGGGGGTGATAGCAGACTCTGAAACTTACCCCAGTAGATGATAGCACTTGTTGTTTACCATTGCCCCTCCACTAGATTGGGATTCCTTTGGAAGTGAGAACTGTGTTCTAGCCAATCTTTGGATTCCCAGACATAAAGTACAACCATACTTGCAAATGCTGTTCACTGCAGTCATTCTGAATTTTTTCCCTTAGTATATAAACTTGGCTGCCCTACTTACTCACATAGAAGAATAATCCTCCTTGTTATTTTCACCTTAAGTAATCATCATTTTCATGGGTAAGACTGCTAGAAGCCTGAGCTTACAGAATTATGTAGAAGAACAACTCATCCCTGCTTGAAACTAGATAGTAATTATATGTGCCACTGAAACTTAGTTGTGTTGTGGCCCCGAATTAGTGCCTGGCATTTACGTCTCCCTGGGCTAGGACAGCTGTTCTTGTCCTGCTCCTTAAAACTCAGGCAGAGGAGAGGATGTCCTTAAGAGCTCTTGTGGGAGAGCATGTGAAATTATTGTTGGTACATCGATTCCAGATGATGACCTTGCTGCTAGAAATTTCAAGGCCCGTTCAAATTGCTACTAAGATACCAGGCCGTTTTCTGTAATGAAGCAGTATAGTCTGTAATAACAATTTTATAACTTAAAGTATTTCTGGATCAAGAGCCCCTGGATGAATGTAAGGTCAGCTTCTGTGGATTTTTTAGTACTCTACCCTGATAAAATGAATTTTGCACAAAGCGCCGTTATTGGCTGTATTTGAAAAGGTACTTTTATGGTCCCAGATGCAATGTGGATTAGGTCCTGCTTTCCTATGTAATCAAAACCGGACAATGCCATTGCTATAGCTAATGCCCGAAGTGAATATTGTACTTCTTCAGATTTCTGAACTTTCAGCTAGATCCAAAGCATGCTTTCTTGTCCATGGTTTTCTCTGTCTTCACATTGAGTGGAAATTCACTGCAGCTCTTAGAACAAGTTGAAATAAATTGCTTGGCTCTTTGTAACCCATATGAACTCAGACATCCTTGTGTAAAGATGGTACTCCGTATTCAGGGCTCACAATGAGGCCAGTACCTGAAGCCTGAGTGGGTGCTGGATAGTGAACAAGCATTATAGACATGAAGCCCAAGTCCCAATGTCCAGTGTCCATTGTGCTGCTGGCCGCCTGGGTGACAACGGGAAGGCCTCTGCTTCCTCCTACGACTCAGAGTGGATGATTGCAGATGCTGACATTTGATAGTTCTGAAATTGCATTGGAGGAATGCAAGCATGAAAGTCAAGTCACAGGCCCCGAAGCCTTTACACTCTGATTTCGTTAATTTTGATTTTCCGTAGCGGAGTTCAAAAGGGAACACAACTGTCTGAAAATGGTTTATGTACTTAGTTAGATTTAGATTTGGAAAGAATTATATGAAGGATGATGTATGAATTTGGTCTTACGTTGTTCAAAGAAGTATGTGAGTCATAAAGGGAAATTGATAGTACAGAGCAATGGGTACCTCCTGGGTTGAAAATGGATTTAACTTTTGGTTCAACTAAGAATTTACCTACTTAGTCGATTTTCTGCCACTAAATGGCCTTTTCAAGGCTCTTGCCCAACTACGACTTCAGAAAGCTCCTCTTGTGGAGGTGTAGCCTAGGTTTTCTAGGCCCCCACTTGGAGAAACAGATCGATCTGACAAAAGTAACTCCTAGAAAGCCCAAACTGTAACGTGCCTGTGGGGAAATCCTAGAGTGAGGAGGAATTGGGGAAGTGTGAGTGGTCACAGACCGTTTTGGACCTGCTGATGGGATTTGGAAGTGTCTTTTTATCCAAGGAAGGAAGAATATTAAATTTCTCCTCCCCAAGTGTATCCTTGGCTGGGTAACAGCCAGGATAGGTACAGCTAATGTGTAGCCTGTGGAATTCCAGAGCGTTATGCCCAACGAAACACAAACAGGGCTAATGTCCATAGTAAAAGGATGAGAGTTTTCCTGCTTCTTTCAAGGACTTAGTGCTTCACTGTCTTTGGAAAACTGAGAGGCTAAACACAGAAATACTAAAATTATAGTATTTTTCTGAGTGTTAGAGCTGAGCCAAGTACCTTTCGGGTGTTATTTCACTCATTCATTCAACAAATATTTATTGCCAGACACAGTTTGGGCCCTTAGAATACAGGAAGGAATAAAATATAATAAATCCCTTTCTTCTTGGACCTTGTAGTCTAATGGGTAAGGCTGAAGAGAAACATAATAAATACACCTGCAAATTAGGTTGTGTATTAAATGATAAGAAATGGCTGAAGAAAATTAAAGCAGGAAAGTTAAGAAACATGGCAGTGTTGATAGACACATACTTGAGAATAGGGTGGCCAGGGAAGATCTGACTGAGAGATTGACATTGGAATCAAAGCCTGAGGGAGGTAAGAGAGCAAGCCATGCAAATATCTGGAGGAAGAGACTTCCAGGCAAGGACTCGAGAATGGAGCTGGGCTTGCAGTGATTAAGAAACAGTGGGGAGACCAGTGTGCTGGGGGAGGGAAGGAGGAAACAAGGCAGAGGGAAAGTAGGGGACCCTGAATGGACTTTGGAAGTAACCAGAGAGATTAGAGCAGGGGAGTGCCATGGGCTGACTTAAGGGTTCACAGGACTATGATGCATGCTGTGCTGAGAATAAGCTTTTTAGGGGCTTTCTTAAGTGGAAGCTCAGAGATCCTTTAGGATAGGATTGCAGCAACCCCCAGTGTTGGTGCGGTAGCAAGGAGGTGATAAAAACTGATCAGGTTCTGGTTATCTTGGAAGAAAGAAACTGCAGGATTTGCTGATAGTCTATTTTGTAGAAGAGCAAGGAGTGAAGGATGATTACAAGGTGTTTGGCATGAAAAACTCAAGATACTTGCCTCAAGGACAGGTAGACTGAAGTGGTCATTCAGGGACCTAGATAAGTCAGTGGATGCAGCAGGTTTTGGGGGAGTATCCAAAACCAAATTCCTGATGTTCCAAATTTAAGATGGTTATAATGCATCCAGTTAGCATTTTCTGGTAGACAGTGAATAGAGAAGTCACAGAGTCCTCCCAACAACATTGTGAGGTAGGTGTTGTTCTTATCCCAGTTGCACGTGTCCAAGAGCCCATAGTTAGTAAGTAGTAGAGTTGCCATTTTAATCCAGGCGGCTTGAGTTCAGAGCCATGTTCCTCGCTGTGCAAATCTGTCCTTCCCAACTTCTAAACCAGTGCAGCAAAATATATACAGTCACTGTGACTGTAGGGTAAGGAAATAGATTCAGATTTCCCAAGAATTCTTATCTATATTCAAATGCACGATACTAACAGAAAAGCTTCTCTAAATCCGAATTAACATTTAATCTGTGGAAGAAATACTTATTCAATATTCCAAGGGTTCTGGGTAAGGCGTCAGTCAGTCAGTCAGTGATTCAGTGGACATTCATTGAGCCCCTAGTGAGTACCGGGTAGTGCAGCGCAGGTAAGCTTGAAGTTTCTTCCCTCAATAAACTTAAACTCTGGTGAAAGAAAGCACCAGAAACCTAAAAACTGCATATCCGAATGTAAAATTCAACTGTAATGAGAGCTGTCGGGGGAAAAGATCCTAAACAGAAGAGAGATTATATACAAAGGTCAGATGCAAAGAACGAAAAAAGAAATTTACGATTTTTCACATGCTAAATTGCACAGCTAGATTCCTGCAAGATTCATGAATCATGTGACTAGTGGTAATGTGTTCTCCTTCTCAGATGATGGGATTCACTTCTGGTTTTTGCTCTTTGTGACACTTCAGCATAATTCTCTTCCCTGCAGGTGAACACAGAGTTAGTACATTGATAGGAATTTTTGCTGTGGCATGATTACGTTCATGTTGATCATGTTGGGCGCCAGATCTTATTTTCTTGCATTTATGAAAATAAGATACTCATTCAAAAGCAACAAGCAGTTCTTTTATAGTTTATAGTTTACAAAAGACTTTCACATACATTATGGTACTGAGCCTCACAAAACCCTGTGATGGATTCTTAGCCTTGAATATACGTCAGGATCAGCCCAGATTCTAAATCATTGGGATGTCTGGATCTTACCATAGACCCAATGAATGAGAATCTTTAAGATGGTAGGTCCTGGTATAGCTAGTTTAGAAAAATCCCAGGTGTTGATGAAATATGGCCAAACCTCATGAAATAGTAAAGCAAGCAGGCCCTACTGTTTTCATGTTCTGGGTGAGGAAATCAAAACAAAATAATTCTCACAAAATCATGTCTTTCAAACTCAGTAATTCTTTACTTGCCAGTCCCAGCATCCTTTTTAAAATAAATATTTTGCAATTCTTCCTTACTATGTTGAAGTTCATACATCATAATACACAAAATATAAATTTAAAATTCTATATGGAGTTCTGTTTCCTGTTAAGATACAGAAATGAAAGAGCTTCACTGTCAAAACAGCAAGAGTTACAAAGTAAACAAAAAAATTACACCTTTAAAAAAAATCACAAATCTGTAGACACAAATTTCAGAAAAATTAAATTCCAGAAAGACTGGTTATTCTGAAGTGAGGGAGACATTTGTATCTGAGGCTGGCTGAGATTCAGAGTAAGTAGAAAAGAAAATCTGCCGAAGAAGGACAATCTTGCCTTTTATTCAGAGAAACTAGTCAAATTCTTGGTGATACTATGGTTCCTTAAGACACAAATCCAAAAATGAACTCATGAAGAAATGGAAAACCTTAAAAGCCTTATGTCTAAAAAGATTGAATAAATTGGATTTGTTACTTGAAACCTTATGGCAAAGAAAACTCCAGGCTCAGATGGGTCACTGGTAATGACAACAAACATTCAAGAAAAAAGACAATCCTCCCGTAAAAACTTTCAGAAAGCAGAGGTCGTATTACTGTTCAACTCATTTTATCATGCCCGTGTAACCTTGATCCTAAAATCAAATGAGAACATTTCAACTAAAGATCAATACTTAATATTGATTCATTAATACTAATGCATTAATAATTAATGCAGAAGTCCACAGAAAAGGATCCACCAATCCACCAATATGGATCCACCAATAAATAGGTGGCTATTTATATATATATAAATATATTTATATATAAATAAAATCCACCAATAGATAAATAGGAGAAAACCTCATGAGTACTTGGAATTTATTCCTAGAATATGCAGTGGGTTCAACATTCAAAAATCCATCAGTGGCTTTCACAGCATTAATAGGGTCAATGAGAAAAAAGTATATGCTCATCTCAAGAGATGGAGAGAAGATATTTGACAAAATCAACATCTACTTCTGCCAAAACTCTCAAAATATAAAGGGAAAAGAATATCTTCAATCTAACAAAGTGCATAGATGAAAAACCTACAGCTAACCTTAAATTTAATGGAAAAATATTGAATGCTCTACTACAAAGATGAGTAACCAAGTGAGGAGGTTTATTCTTATCCTCTTATTTCACTTTGATCTGGAGTTCTTTCCTGGAAAATAGTAGAAGTAAAAGAAATAAAAGGTTTAACAATCGAAAGGAAGGAAAACCCTTATTTTTTGTTTATAATATTTATATTATATGTATAATTATATATATAAAATATGATAATAGAAAATCCTAAGAAATCTATAAAAATAGAATTAGTAAATGATTTTAGTAAGGTTATTGGATACAAAGTCAATATTCAAAAATTGTATTGCTCTACACACAAAATAAAAAACAAAATTTAAAACAATACTAAGTACAACAACATCATGAAATACTTTTAGGATCCATGAAAATGGTGTGGAAGATCTCTGCAGTGAGAACTACAACATATTGCTAGGAAAAATAATGCTTGTTTTTCTGGTCAAAAAGACTGAGTATTGTGAAGATGCCCATTTTTTCCCCACTTGGTCCATACATTCAAGGCCATCCTGATCCTAACATTTTTTTTGGTAGAAGTTAACAAAATAATGCTTAAGCTTATGTAGAAATGCATATATTTTAGAACAGCTAAAACAAATTTGAAAAACATTTAGATGAGTTTTACCACCTCATGTTAAGACAACACAGAGCCACAATAGGCAACATGGTATTTATGTGAGGAGAAAACAGAAGAGTTCAGAAGTAGAGCTATGCATAGGCGATATATTAATTTTTAACCAATTGCAAGGTAATTTAGTGGCAAAAAGCTTTACATATTTAATGATGCTAAAACCACATATCCGTATGCAAAAAAAAAATTAAACTCTGCCTCATTCCATACATAAAACATAATTGAAATAAATCCTAGACCTAGACATAACTAAAACCATACATCTAGAAAGCAGGAGGCTGAACTTTGGAAGAACCAACTTGTGAACTTTGGGTTGGCAGACTTTTTGAGAGGGTACAAAAACACTAATTCAAAATATAAACTAGGCATATCTTAACCATCTCCTCTTCAAAAAGAGCAGTTAAGAAAATGAAAAGATAAGCCATGAACTGGAAGAAAATGTTGGTGGTCTATTCACCTAACAAAAGATTTGTATCTAAAAGCAATCTGTATAATCCCTTAACTGTAACCTAAGAAAAAATAACTTTGATTCTATATTTATAATTTTAAATCAAACCTGTGTTACAATGAGTAACCATTCTAGATGAATGATTCTAGAATCATGAATCATTCAGAATCAATGATTCTAGAATCATTCTGAATGTGACAGCTGGGAATTCACAGTGACACCAGGAAGAAGCTTGCTGCCCGTGACATGGTTTTCTAAATGAACAACGGTTGTAAATCTCTGAGCAAAACCAAGTATTTGTCTTCATGGTAGTCGAACTCCTGGAAATCTCAAAGTATGTTAAAATTACGCAAAATACACTTTGTGTTTATATGTAAAATGCAGTTAGGTTCCTGGCTTGGATTAAGATTTCTACCTCTAAGAAAATCCTGTGGTACACTCCGAAGTTGCAAGGCGTGCAGTCCTTCAGAGTGTGGGACAGTGTAACTCACTGTAAAGTCCAGCAAACACTGTTGGGGTTCTTGTATCAAAAACAAAAACCACCCCCCCCGCCACAAATTCCTAAAATGTCCCCTAGGGGGTGGTACCATCCCTGAAGGGAACCATTGTTCTATACACTGTTAACACACAACCAAGTTGAGAAGGAGGATTTCCTGGCGGGGCAATACCTCAATGGGGGATTTCTCTGTTCTCATTGTCTTACTTCTTTTCACAGATAAATGCATAAATAAAGGCCTACCAGTTTCTGGGTTTCAAAATACTTATTTATTTGAGATAAGGATGTTCTAGCAAAATAATAGAGATCATTACAGCTGAATTTTTGCCTGGCACATATAAAGAAGTTAGCAGTCGCTTCCTTGATTGGTTGCCCACGAAAGCTAACAAACTGAATACTTTCACCCTTGACAGTGAGTGAAATAGATTGAGAGAAGTGCCAGATTAAAAGCTGGTCCCTGCAAACGGCTTGGCTTAGATGAAAAGATGGCCCAGGCTGGACCCGTGAGTCCCCCCAGGCTTCGAGTGAACAGCGCTTGGGCCCTACTCCCTCTCCTGTTTTGGAAAAATGCCCCCAGAGCTTCTGTCTTTGGCAGTGGCTGTGTATAAAGGCTTTGCCTTCCAGAGTGATCTCTTCTTGACAGGGATCCAGAAACCATGCTTCTCTTGGCTCTCCGTGGTTTTGTTACTAACATAAATCTCATGATTTCCATCTTGATGGTACTACTGAATAAACTAGTCAAAAAATGCATGACATTTCCATCAGGCTTTATAGCTGGTTTTGATAAAAATGGACTATTAAGCCCTACTCCTACTGTGCTGTAGATAGTCCCTCAGGTGGTTTAGGAAAAAAGAGGAAAACAGACCATTCAGAACTACACCGTACATTGTTCCAACTACAGCCTCTGTTTTGCAAATACCTCTTCTGATTGGGAACTTTGTTGGCAGCTTCTGCCATAAAAAAATGGTGACTCATTCCAAGATCCTGTTCTTGGGTTTTGCAGATATTAAAGTTTCAGTTATGTGTCCAACAGAGTCAAGCTAGCAATAAAACCTGGAATGATGGGGAAAATCTTTTATTTCATCCATATGGAATGAGGAAGAAGTGGTGAGTTGAAAATGCAGTGCCTAGGCCATTTATGAAGAGAACATCTTCATTTCCCTTTACACATTAAAAACATTGTCATAGATGCATTGAAAGTTGTGAATGCAAGGGGTCCAACTAGAGGGGTCCATGAAGTGTCCCTTAGTACCTCTAATCTAATACTTAAATCTTCATTGCCATCTGTCAGACTAAAACAGATGCCTTGCTTTGTGAGAACATGTGAGAGTGTTAAATACAGCAGTTCTTTAGAGACCCTGGTGGGACTAGAACCCAAACACATGCATTCCAAGTGTTCTCCCTCAAATACTCTTCTCTGGGACCAATACCCTTGGTTCTTGATTTGATATGTTTTCCAGACTTATGACCATCACGTTCATTTTTCTTTGTATAGGAATCAGTTTGTAAAAGTCCTTCTTAAAAATTGACTTCTAGAATGAAACATGGTTCTTCCAGGGATCTGACCAGTGAGTCACAGGATGGGACTTTCACGATTCTTTCTGTTGAACCTTTTTTCCTTCTACTTTGACACTTATTGAAGGGACCCTCTTAATTAAAAACAAGAGCATTAAAGCAAATCCAACCTTGGGACACAGGTTTATAACCAATCACTGCCATTTTCCTGCCTGTGTTTGCTGCATCAGAAGTAAGTGAGAGGGATGGGTAGGCAGCAGTTAGTAATAAATGAATTTAGGATGGGACCATTAACTAATTTCAGCAGTCAGCCCTTTTGTCAGCGATTGGGTCCAATAGCTGGATTGGTCAGGCTGTGACCAATCATCAGAATTAAAAAAGGCACCTGTCAGTTGCATCTTAATAGATGGGCTCATCCTGATGAAGATGCATGATTGTTGTGGATCCTCACGGGGGACAATCTTCGTGTAACTGTGTCAAGCAGTACTGTTCAGTGAGGAGGTATTAGAAATTCATCTTTGCCTTTGCCATACTTTAAAGGACCACGACTGGATTAAAACATCCTGATACCTTGAATATGGGGGAAATTTAATTCTCTAAAATCTTGGTCTGTTGTAAATAAATCCTGCAAAATCCAGAGAAAATTTGTTAGATTTGGCCTTTTCTCTTGAGTCTCTAACTTCGCACCAGAGGATTTTGTCATTATGTTGCATGTTCAAGAACCCTTAGGACTAAGAAGTACGTAAGCCCCTTTTCCCCTTTTTCTAACTCCTGGAACTCAAGCAGAGCACGGAGCTCATCATAATCCTGTGTACATACCACACGATCATAATCGATTCATGCTAAGGATTTACTCCTATTTATCTTATTTTTCCCTTTAAATGGATTTGCTTTATATTCTTAAGTACAGATTTGTATATTTAACTGTATATATACATACATTTAAGGATACACATATCCTTGCAAAGTATGTGGTTTTGATTCATGATTGTTTGGTTTTAGTGTAGCTAAATGGTATTGCACCATAAATCCCGCTCTAATAGTTTGCACACTGCCTACAATGTGTTAAAGGTTGGTCGACACCATATGTGCGTCTAGTTGGCTGCTTCTTGGAGCTTCATAGTAGTCCATGCTCTACAGCTACTCCATGTCCTAAACTTCATTCATCCGAATGATAGACAGTGAGCGTACCTCCAGTTCCTCTCAATATAAACAATGTCACGATGAGCATGCTTGAACATATACATAGCTTTAAGAATCTCAGAATATTCTTGAGCTGCAGAGCTCCAGGAGGGAGGTCCCAGGGTCATAAAGCATACAGATACTTAATTTTCTGGGACACTGCCATACTGCTTTTGAGCGTGGCTGGGTCAGTTCATTATTGTTTCCATTTGCCGTGCATGAGTGTTCCCATCCACAACTCCCCATATCAAGCATTACTCACCTTCCTAATTTTTGCATTCGGGTGAGTGCACGTTGGCTTTTCATTGTTGTGATAGTATTTTTCTATTGTGAATGAGATTCTTTCGCAGATCTGTTAGGCAGGCTCCCTCCAATTTTCTGTGTCTCCTGTCTTTTTCTTACTTGTCAAGAGCTCGTTTTGTTTTTGTTTTGTTGTATAATCTACATGTAGTAGTCCCTCATCCGTTTTAAGGTTGCCAGTATTTTCTCTGAGCCATCTATCTGCTCATGATTTTATACTATTCTTTAGGAAATCTGGTTTTAGTGTAGTCATATACATTCTTTCTCTTCACCTTTTTTTTTAAACTTTATGGTGTTTTGAATAAATATTTCAGCTTTCTCTACAACTTTGGCCAGAAAAATACTTTTTGTATTATTTTCTTTATGACTTACGGTTTTCTCTTCACCTTTGGGTTTTTAACTCATTTACTGGCCAGTTGGCATGTGCTTAAAGAGTAAGAGTCCACCTCCATTTTCCTTCATATGGCAAACTAGTTTTTTGTTTGTTTGTTTTTTAGAACATCATCAACTGAACAATTTAGCTCTTCTTCATGCTTTGTGGTACCATCTTTATGATACAGCAAGTTTTCACATACAGCGGTCTGTTTTTTCTTATGGGCCATGATTCTGCTAGTTGAAATAATCCACTTTCTCTGTCATTGTCCTGTATTTTTTTAATTACTAGTATCTAATAGCATATTTTAATGGCTTGTAGGGTCTTCCTTCTTGTTCTTTTTCAAAGTTGACTTTGCCTCTTCTGTCACATAAAAAACTTCAGAATGAGTTTAATCCCTCCAGCCTTATTCTTTTATTATTTCTATTGCGAGGGTGTTGCATTTATCGATTAATTTGGGAGACAATTGACCTCTATGGCATAGTTAAATATCTCATGCATAAACATGGTGTATCACTCAATTCTAACTGTCTTTCGTGTCCTTTAATATAGTTAAAACATTTTCTCTGAAAGGCTTTATGCCTTTATTGTTGGGTTCACTTCTATATATTCTTTGTTACTATTGTTAATGGTGTCTTGTTGTGAGACTGAGCCCATTTTGTGAAATGGATCAGCTCAGTCAAAAGGTCTCATACATGGGAAATGTCCTGGCAAGAAAAGTTGTCCCTTTATAACACTTAGGTTTGTCCCAATTCACATATTAAACCCCTCTATTCTACAGTAGAGACTGTTTTCCTGACTGAACTTAGACTGATTCAGACTGATATACCCATAGTGACATCTTTTATGTGAATATGTGAAGAAATTTTTGGGAACATTCAACTTAAATTGGTTCATGGAACATAGAAAAGTTCTTTACAAAAATGTAAGAATAGCGAAAAGAGAGAAGTTTTCAGGCTTTGGCAAATCTCTGCTGGCAATTCATGTACTAGATGTATGGAAATATTTGCACTAGTCACTTTTTTCCTGTTTGTCATGATAAAAGAGAATGCTATTTGAACTTTTTCCCATCACAAAGCAACAAAAGGACAATTCTAAAATTATGTACTTAATATTTTTGCATCCTATAAAACCAAGCACTGTATTCAAAACATAATACATTGTGGTAGAGTGCATTATTGACCCAAATTCTTCACTGTTTCCAGTATTCATACTTTTTGCCGTAGGACTGTGCAATTCCTCTAACAATAAGTAGGGTATACTTCCCAACATTTGACTTGAGGTTCTACCATGTATGATTTTTTTTTTCCTTTTGGTCAGTGGGAATTTGGTGGAGATGATGTATAAGGGCTTAGAATGAGCTTGTACAGTAAAGTGGTTTCTTGTCCCTCTACCATCATCATGGGAAGAACATGCAGGGGCTAACCTGCTGGTTTAAGGAGGGGTCTTGGGCAGCAGAGTTAGCTGGCTAACTTAGATTGGCACCGAACTTAGTTGGCTAACTTAGATTGACTAGCCGAACCCAGTTTATATCAGCTGACCTGCAGATAGGTGTTAAACTCAGGTTAGCAGAACTTTTCCAGATGCCACAGAAAACCAAAGCCTTCTCAGTCACTCCAGCTGACTCATGACGATCATAAGTGTAAATGATTATTGCTGAAGGTCATGGAGTTTCAGGTGGCTCATTAATGTAGTATTATTGTGCAGTAATACTAACTGATAATACACTGCTTCAAAACTGAGTTTTTAACAAGATTGCCAGTCTGGTTTATCTTTAGAAAATAATTTACCTCATCTATATAAGTATAGCAAAACATTTAATAACATTCAGCATCCTCTCATTAATTAAAGAAAATGAACCTTTAAAATTCTTTGCAAACTAGAATTAGGAAGAATTTCCTTAACCAGACCAATGGCATATACCAAAAACTTAAAGGAAACTCACATTTAATGAAATAACTTTAGAGATATTTCCTTTAAAATCAGGTGACAATGAAATTTCTCATTTTCCTACCTCTTTTTAATATTACAATGGAGGTCCTACCAGTATAGTAAGAAAAAGAAAACCAGATTATGGGACGAAAGATGGAAAGGAAGAAACCCACTGTTATTTGTAATTGGATAGGATTGTCTCCATGGAAATCCGAAGACAATGTACAAGTTTTTAGAATTAGATTTCAGCAAGGTTACTGAACACAGATCAATAAACAATAATAATTAGACTTCCTATATACCAGCAACAAAAAATTAAATACAAAATACTATATATTGTAGTCACATATATAATATAACTACAAATGAATCTTGAAAAAAGAAGTATGAGAACAATAGGGAAAGATCTATAAAACTTAGCTGAACAATATTTTTAAGAGGCCTATATGCATGGAAATGTATCCCATGTGAATGAATAATAAGGTTTAATACTAATATATCAGTTCTCCCCAGATCAACCTATGCTCTATATACTGCTAGTTTTATTATTTTAGAAAGTCTTTATCAACCTGGCTTAATAAATACTTAAAATAAGAGGGCTGCGATTTGCTAAAACAATTTGTAGAAAAGGAAATTGGGAGGGCAATTTCTCTTTCCAGAAAGTAAGATTTATTATAAAGCTTTAGTAAATAAGATAGTGTGGTTTAGGCAAGCAGGATTAAAAGAAGAGACATAGGACCACTAGAAGTATTAAAAGAACTCCAAAATATACACACATATATGGAAAATTGATAAGTGACATAGTCCCTTTGATAAATCAGTTGAGGCAAGATAAGCATCTTAATAAAAGGCCCTAAAAAAACAAGTTGGCCCCTAGAAAGAAATAGGATTTTATCCCAACTTGAGTCCTACAAAATTCAGTTCTAGATGGAATAGAATCTAATGTGACAGTGACATTTAACAGCTTTGAATGAAAATATAGGCTTATTTCTTTGACTCAAGTCCAAGAAAGGACTTCTTAAGACAGAGTAAACAATAGGAAAGAGAATGGTACATTTGATTATATAAAATTAAAAGCTTATGTGTACTGCAACATTAAAAAAAGCGGAAAGGCAAGTACTGAGTGGGAAAGATATTTGGAGCATAGTTAGTCACTATCTAGAACACTCAGTAGCATCAACAGAGAAATTGGCCAGGGTCGTGAACTGGAAGTTCACAGACGAGAACTACGTAGCGTATACATGTAAGGATGCTCAGCTTCTCAAATAGGGAGCACAACAGATACCACTTCGCAGCTATTGGATTGGTGGCAAAGTGTTGGCAAAAATATGAAGAAATGGGAACTCACCCAGGACTGATCAAAAGAAAAAAAATGAGCGACTGCTCTGGAGAGCAATTTAATGAAAAGTAGTAAAGATCAGGTTGCATGTCCCTTTCCAGGCTGCAGCTCTAGATGAATGAAACTCTGGCACATGTGCCCAGGAGACATGTATAATGATGTTCATGGCAGTATTTTTTGAAATCCCAATGACTTGGAAGTGACCTAAATGTCATCAAGGGGAGAATGGATACATTTTTGTGCTACATTAATACAATGGAAAATTATTCAGCAGTGAAGATAAATTAGAGCTGTCAATACGGCTGTGGTTCACAAATACAATACAGAATGAAGAAAGCAAGTTGCAGAAGCTTTACCCTTTATGACATCCTATATATAAAATCTCTGATTATGCCAAAATAGCATGTATTATTTAGGAATACCTACTCATGTAATAAAGTATAGAGACATTCACAGAGAAAATACCTGATTGAAAATAATGGTTACTCGAAGCAAGGAAAAGGTATTTAAATACATTTGGGAGATGGGGGTACACACAGGCTTTAAGAATATTGATCCTGTTTTGTTAAATGGGTGGCAGATAATGGGTACCGTATTTTTGAAAAATATTTTTTGTATGTCTAAAAGTTTCATAATAAAAAATCTCCAGCAGAAGCTAATGGTCTTGGGAGTGTTAGGCTCATAGTTATTTACCCTGAAGAGTCCTTTCTGAGGGGGAAATTTTGAGGTGCTGTCTTTTCCATACAAGCAGGTGGGCTGCTTGGGAACTAATTTCTATATCTCCACTAGACTGTGAATTCCTCCATTGTAAGAATTATGCCATATTCATCGTTGTATTCTTGCAACCCACACTAATCCTGCCAATGTAAAACAAACATTTTACGAATAAATGCATCAGGTAGACATAAAGGTTAGAAACCATGGGAATAAAACCCCAGATACAAATGCACCAGCTCAAATTATTTTAGCAACCAGATAAACCATTCCAATGTTTTCTTATCTCTCTCTAGAATTGATCTTATTTTCTTCTGAAGGTAAATTTGACCTGTTACTCCGGAACAATTTTTACCATGATGAAATTTTTCCTGTGTTCCATGTAACATCATTGTTCAGTGAAATATTAATAGATGTACTTCGGTCAAAGGGCCTCATGATCCAATAAGTTGGGAAATACAGAATTTTAAAAATGAAAATGATCTACGAAAAAACCTAGAGGTAATATAATACTTGTAAGAAACTAGATGCTTTGGAAACAAGGGAGCAATAAGACCGCAAAAGGAAAAGAGATACCTATTGGGGTGGAAGAAATAAATTTTTGATTGCAGGTGACATTATTGACTATAAAAAATAAAAAAAATTCTAAGGAAGCAACAAAAATCCCTTGGAAATGAGTGAGAATAGCAAGGTCACAGGCCAAATAAGGTAAATGTGCAGAAGTTTATTGCTTTCCTATATACCAGCAGGGAACAACTGGTTTTCAAATTTTAAAATACCATCTATGATAGCAACAACAAAAGATGAGCTATAAATTCAAAATATGGGCGCCTGGGTGGCTCAGTTGGTTCAATGTTTGCCTTCGGCTCAGGTCATGATCCCAGGGTCCTTGGATGGAGCCCCGCACTGGGTTCTCTGCTCAGTAGGTAACCTGCTTCTCCCCCTGCTTGTGCACTCTTTCTCTCTCTCTCTTTCAAAAATAAAAAAAAGTAACCCATTTGCCATTTTTAAAAAACGAGCTGTAAATTCAAAATACGTACAAGATCTGTTTGCAGAAAGTTATAAGATTCTGGTGAAAAATCAAAGCTCTAAATAAATGGTGAGTTACTCTGTATTCATAGATAGCAAGATTCCATATTGTTAAAATGTCATTTTTTCCCCAGTTAGATCTATAGTTTTAATGCAAGCCCAATCAAAATCCTAGCAATCTGCTTTGTAGATACTGAAAAAAATGATTCAAAAGTTATTTAGGGGTAAAGACCTTGAATAACCAAGACATTTGAGAAGAACAAAGTTAGAAGTCTAACACTACCTAATTTCAAGATTTACTGTAAAGTTACAGTAATTAAGATAAAAGTATTGGTACAAAAATAGGCACATAGATCCACAGGCAGAATAGAAAGTCCAGAAATAGACTCATAAAATAGAGTGAACTGATCTTTGACAAAGGAACAAAGGCAATTCAGTGGAGAAAGGATAGTCTTTCCAGCAAACGGTACTGGAACAATTGGACATCCACATGCAAAAAATCTACACAACAACCTTAACATCTTTCACAGAAATTAATTCAAAATTGTCCTAGGCCTAAGTATAAAATGCAAAACTGAAAGATAACCTAAGTGAATATCTATAGAATCTTAGGCTTGGAGAGGAGTATTCAGGTGCAACACAAAAAGTATGATCCAGGAAAGAAAAAATTCAGTTGAACTTCATTAGACTTAAAAACTTTTGTTCTGAACAACACTGTAGGAGAATGAAACACACACACATATAAGGAGAAAATATTTTTAAATGCACAGCTGATAAAGAGCTTGTGTCCAAAATATACAAAGATCTCTTACAATTCAACAATAGGTAAACAACCCAATGTAAAAACTGGCAAGAGCTCAGACTCCTGACAAAAGACAGTATAGAGATGGCATATGAAAAGATGCTCAACATAATTTGTTGGTGGGGTTTTGGTTGGTGGGAATTTTTTTTTTTATTAACATATAATGTATTATTTGCCCCAGGGTACATGTCTGTGATGCATCAGGCTTACACATCTCATAGCACTCACCATAGCACATACCCTCCCCAGTGTCCATCACCCAGCCACCCTATCCCTCCCACCCTCCTCCCCTCCAGCCACCCTCCATTTGTTTCCTGAGATTAGGAGTCACTTAAGTTTGTCTTCCTCTCCGGTTTTGTCTTGTTTCATTTTTCCCTCCCTTTCCCTGTGATCTGTTTTGTTTCTCAAATTCCTCATATCAGTGAGATCATATGACGATTGTCTTTCTCTGATTGATTTATTTCGATTGACATAATATGTTGGTGGGAATTTCAAATCAAAATGAGATAGGGCTATATAACTATTAGAATGGCAAAAAAACCCCAAAAAACAAAAACAAAAAACCCCCAAAACCTGACGATACTGATTGCTGGGGAGGAGACAGAGGAAAAACAACCTTCATTCACTGCTGAATGATGCAAAATGGCACAGTTACTTAGGAATACGTTTGGCAGTGTCTTACAAAATTAAACATAGCTTTATCAAACTAGTAATCATGGTCCTGGTTTCAAAATGTATATCTACACAAAAACCTGCACATGGATGTTTATAGTAGCTTCCTTCATGATCATCAAAAATTGGAAGCAACCAAGATGTCATTCAATAGGTAAATGTATAAACAGACTGTAGTACATCTGTGCCATGGAATATTCAGTGATAAAAAGAGCTATCGGGTTACCAAAAAAAAAAAAAAAAGGATGGACCTCAAATTCATACTTCTAAGTAGAAAACAGACTGGGAAGGCTACATACGTATGAATCAAGCTATGTGACCTTCCGGAAAAGCCCAAACTACAGGGATAATAAGGAGACTGTTGGTTATCAGAGGGTGAAGAGGGGGGAGGGGAGAGTTTAAGGAGTGAAAGCTAGAAGATTATATACATATGTGTGTGTGTGTGTGTATTCATTTTTTTGTTTTGTTTTTTTACTGTGGTGACACTGTGCTCTAGCCTTTCATATTGGTGGCCCTCCTGTTATATTGTGAAAACCCATAGAACTTCAGAGCACAAAGGGTGGACCTTAATGTCTTCAAATAAACAAAAATCCTTGGAGGCAGAGGAGCCCAGAAAGGATTGCAGATAATGATGAAATATTGTGATGAAACAAGCAATGAAACAAAACATTTTGTTTTGTTTCAAAACAAAATGAAACCAGCTCCCTGAAAGTCGGGACAGAGAAAGGGCTGATGCTAAGTAATTGGGAAATGGGAGAGTAACTGGAGGTCAATTAGAGGCCACTTTTTCTGTAAATCTAGAACTGTCTTTAAAAAAAAAAAAAAAAAGGAAAATCCATTAAGAATGGAGGGAAAGTCAAAGTAGATTTTACACTGCAGATCTTCTCAAAGGTATCTCTTTACTAAGGCAGTGTCCGACAATATTCATGGAAGGAAATTTGGAAATCTGGCTCTCTGCTTTTTCCAGCTCAGTTTAGGATTCATCAGTTAAGTCTGCAACGTCTGTGTTCCCAAATAAGAATGACCCATACACTGATGACTGGGGCACCTAACATATATTTTGTTTTCTGTATTTGTGTCAAGAGCTTTCCCCTTGTTCGGGTACTTTCCTCTTCTCTGTATAAAAAGTGAGCGACGACATAGCTAAAAATGAAGTAAGACTAGATAAAACAAGCATTTGCAGTAAAATCTTGCAAGTCTGGCTGGCATACCACCCCCAAGGAGGCGCTTTGTGTGCATTAAAAATAGTTAAGGCCAGTACAAAGTTCTGCAAAAGCAAGTCTGAGGATCTCAGTAGGGAAGAATTCCCAAAGGGAAGGTTTGTGGCAAAATGGCCAGAGGGTGAGGCTGATGACCCCATTAGAAAAGTTGGAGGAGTCTTTCTGTTCTCACTCTTCACCCCGCCCTTCACCTTGTCTCCTGGCTTAACGTCTCCACCATGTCTCCTCGCCCAGGAAGAACACCACGGTCAGCGGTGATGGACTCAGACACTTCCTTCTCATTAGCTATGCTCCTCATCAGAGACACTCAAGCACTGGGACACGTACCTTGTCCCAGATCTTACCAGGGCTGCTGAATGAGTAAATGACCTTGGGGGTGAAAGGAAAGTTCCTTTAGTGGAAGCAAAATCACTGCTACATTGAGCACCGACTTGACCACATTCTCCATTTTCACCCTCTGACAGGATTTAGCTGATGTGGCACAAATTTTATTCTCCTATCAGGTTTAAAAGATGTCCTGGCCCGAGGAAAGGAGCAGCAGAGGAAAAGTCTGCTGAACAGATTTTGCTTTTAGATAGGCTGCTTAAGATAGATGACATTGACTGAGTACCTACTATGTAAGTAAGTACTTCCATCTTCACAGGATGAAGAGTTTTTCATTTGTCATTTCATTTAATTTCACGAGAACGCTGTGAGCTAACTCGATGTGCCCGTTCAATGGATCCAAGTGACCCAGCCAGGAATTGTGGAGGCAGACTTTGAATTCAGTCAGTTGGTCTCCAGAGCCACATTCTTACCTACCATTGTGTGGCTCTCTCTACACAGTTTGGGTGTCTGCTCATTGTCAGGGCTAAATAATTGGGATGTAGTCCTGGTTATTAATTCTGTGCTATCCCCAACCGACCTAATGTTTTAAGGCTGGGGAGAGAGAACTATTTAAAAAAAAAATCAATGCATTCTACTTGATATTAAGGATTTCACTGCTACTAGAAGAATCCACTAACAGGTTAAAATGCTATTAGCCATTCAGGTGGGTTTTATGATTGTGCCTTGCCAGGAATGTGGTCATGAAGAATTGTGACTTCCCATTAAACTCGAGAATAATGCTCTCACTTTCAACAAATGAATGTGATTTGGTTGCTATAATGTGTCTAACCAGACAAGACTGAAAGCTGCAGAAGGTAACATTTTCATCTAGATAATCTCAGAGTGAAGCAGTTTCTTAGTGTTAAAGATAAAAATAATCAGCATACACAGAAGGGCCAACTCTTGTAAGATAAATGACTTCAAGGGATGTGATGACTGTTAGGGAGGAACCGGTTGCAAGTAATTAATGGCTGAAGAATAGAAGGAAAGCAGGGCATTATTCAAAGTTGAAGATTGCACTCCAGATGGAGATGGTGTAGATAAGTCAGAATTCAGAGACATGGGGACATTTTGGAGTGGAGCAGTATAAGTGAGGGTTTTTTTTTTTTTTCTTTTGCCATGAGTGCTAGGAAGTGACTTTAAAACTGATGATGGGGGTATGTGCCGGAGCAATCATTTTCACTTTTTTTTGTTCCTCTTCCCATTCTCCCTTGGACACATTCCAATCAGATTGTCCTAATCCTTTTCTTAGTGTGTCAACAGCTTCTGATAAAGTTGTCTATTCTCTCCTCCTAAGACACCTTTACCTCCTGGTTTCTGGCACACACGCTCTTTCTTCTCTGAACTCACTGACTGTTCTTTTCGCTCTCCTCCAAGGAGTCTTCATGTCCCTGACCTTTCCTGAACACAGAATGAGAGAAGTCATGCCAAGCAGTCCTTAGCAGAAAGATATAATGTGTATGTGTGCACGTGCACGTGCTTTGAGAATGTCTCAAAGTTTTAAAATGTTCGATGAAGGTTCTCGTAGCCAAAGGATAGTTCGAAAGTGTTCTATGCAGTTTTTCAGCAAAGTGGATAAATTACAGGTACGTTTGGGGAAGTGGATTGTCGTCTATCAAGAGCTGAGCCTGCTGATGCACATCGTAATGCAAGCTGAGGTCAGTGGACTCAGTTCTCAGATCTGATTTCTGGATCTCTACTCCCAAAATGATCTTATCCCGCTACGTGTTTTTTTATATCCTCTATACACACATGATCCCAGAAATTCCATCCAATCCATATATTTACCTAAGCTCCAAATCCTGTGTTTATCTACCTAACTGGCCTTTCTCATGTCTGTGAGCTAACCTCATGTCCAAAATCAAATTCCAGATTTCCCACAGCCTCCAAGCTGATCCTTGCATCCATTTCCCCATGCCAGCAAATGGAGATTTTTTTTTTTTTTTAAGATTTTACTTATTTATTTGAGAGACAGAGAAAGTGAGAGAGAGCATGAGCAGAGAGAAGGCTAGAGGAAGAAGCAGACTCCCCGTGGAGCTGGGAGCCCGATGTGGGACTTGATCCCGGAACTCAAGGATCATGACCTGAGCCGAAGGCGGTTGCCCAACCAACTGAGCCACCCAGGTGCCTGCAAATGGAGATTTTTGTCCTTCCAGTTGTTCAGTAGAATCCCTTAAAGTCAGCCCGGACTCTTTACTTCATCACACTTGACTTCTGAACAACCATTAAGTCTTTTCATCTCTGTGATGCGATACAGCCAGAATGTGACCCACGGTCCCCAATTCATCTGCTCCCACTGCCACCTTAGTGTGTGCCGTCATTTCTCTGCTGCATCACAGTAGCCTCCTAACTACTCTTCCTGCTCCTTCATTGAAATCTATCCTTCATAGAACAACCAGAGCCAAGTCCTGTATTGCCTGGGCCCTGTTTCAGCTCCAACCTCCCCTCCCAGACTTCCTCTCCTGTTCCCTATGTTCTAGCCACATTGGCTCTTTGCTCTGTCTCAACACATCAACCGTTTCTACCCTCAGAGCATTTGCATTTGTTTTTCCTTTTTCCTACAGTGACCTTTCCTAGATATCTGCAAGACTTGTCCCCTTGCTTACTCATGACTTAATAGGGACCGCCTTGTTTTAAAAAAAAAAAAAAGGAAATGTCTCTGTCGCCATGCCTCTTTTCCCACTTTATTTCCTCCTTAGCAATTATTACTATCTGACATATTTTAGATTTCCTTGTACATTAGTTGTCTGTTCATTCCTTTAGAATGGAAGCTCCATGGAAGCCCCTGCTTAGCAACTTATGACACGTTGTCTGTTTTCTCATCTATAGAAACTTGTCAAGACCTAATGAGGGTGTTGAGAGGATTGAGTGGTGGAATGCATGTCAGATACTTAGCACAGTGCCTGGAATGTTGTATGGACTCAATAATTAATCATGGTTGCAAGTCACTCCTACACCAGCAGGCAACTGTGTCCCCACAACCTAGGGAAATTGACAGAAGTGTCTTAGTGATATAGGTGATTTCCTGTCTAAACTAATTCAACGGGAAAGTCCCAAGTCCTCCTGAATCTGGATCAGTAGCTTTGTGTCCCTATGGGAGACACTATATTTAAAGACTCTTCTAAGAAATGAATTACAACCACATCTGTATTAACCTTTGGGTTAGAGCTAAAGTATAAGCTACAGAAAGGCTCATTTCCAAACCACCTCGAATTGACAGCTGGTCTTAGGAGCTCATTGGGTTTGAAGAAACAAAAATTCCAATTTGAGGTCTGACCTTGTAGTCCAGAGACTTGTCACGCCAAACTTTTGACAGATTGGTAAAGTTTAGCATATCTTGTTTGATTAAATGAGAGTATTCAGGTGCAATTGGCTAGAACTTGAGAAGTTTGGATGGAAGGATACAGATGATAGATTTGTTTTGTTTTTGTTCTAGCAACATAGTTTGATTTGCTGCAGCAAAGCCCTATTCTGGCACTCTGGATTCTCCTACTTAGAATCATTTCAGCTTAGTTATTTTCTCCGGCTGCATTCTTGGCAGGGATGTAGCCCTTCCTTCTGTGCTTTGATCCCTGAGACGCTTGTGAATGGCCTCTACAGCAACTCAGACCTTAATCCTTTTCTACCTCCCTATGGCCTTAAGCACTCACAGAAAGAAGCAGGTTCCTGCTACGTCAGCTGTTCTAGGGAAATTTCTGTTGTCTCATTGGGAAACTAATGAATTCAAACTTAGTCAATGTCATTGGAATATCCATGTGGGGATGGGGATATTAGATAATGAGACCTGGCAGAGCTACCAGGAGGCTTCCAGGGGTGCTGAGCCCATGCCTAGCTTACCAGGCATTTTATGATTTTGTGCCTTTACTTTTGCAATCTCTTCTGCTCTTCCAGCTGTTTCCAGCCAATGGAATTCTGCCCGTCGTTTACAGCTCAGAGGCAGCACTACATCTGTGCTCTCAATCGCCGTTGATGAACTTCTCTAATTTTATGGAGTTTCATACGCTTGGTGCATTCCTCCTTTATAATACTTGTGTGAAAGTTCATGTCACTTTTATGCCCTAGAAGTCCCTTGAGGGGAGGAACCTCATCTAACTCATCTTGGCACACAGTTCCAACTGTTAGAATCCTTATTCAAGTATTTACTTCACGTCACTTGGCCTCCCGGGACTCAGATGTGGTCTTTAACTCTACGGGGGTTCTCTGCAAGAGGCTGGGCAAACTGGAATCCCACCACATGAGAAGAAATAGCTACTATTTTCAGTTGCTTTTTGTTGCTGGGAAGATGTGAAGCTGTTTTGTGTCCCTTCTCATTTTTCCTCGTCCTGTTCATTTTCTTTATAGGCCTCCAGGGGTGGGTAAAGAGTCTTGTCACAGAAGCCTGAAGACCTGTGGTCTTGATTATCTTTTGATTTTTTTTATTGAAGATCTTTTCATCTTGAGGGTCATTGAAGAGATGCCAACCCATTAGGTCATGATCTTGAAGATGAAAGCTCAATAAAGTACCAGTTTTTGAGCCCATTACTTGAAAGGATGCTTAAAAACTCCTGCTGTGCGGGGGCAAGTGGGGGTGATGTGCACCTGGATGGCTTCCGACTTGGTTTTGGCTCAGGTCGTGATCCCAGGTCGTGAGACTGAGCCCTGCGCAGGGCTCTGCGATCAGTGTGGAATGGGCTTGAGTTTCTCTTTTCCTCTTGCTTTGCTCCACCCCTAACCCATGCTTGCGCTCTCTCTTTCTCTTCCCTCTCTCAAATAAATCTTCAAACCAAACCAAACCTCCTACTATTGGGCCTGATTGTAATCAAATTCCACACTGTTGGTTTTTCTTGAGTTATTTGATTCTAAATCAATATTGTCCACCATATACATGACAGAATAATTCACTGTTGGTCAGCTTCCGAGCTCATAATTTAAAGTGGCATAAAAAATCTGAGGAAGAACCATGTTTTTGCTCCTTTAGTAAGTTTTACAACGTAACTGCTGTTCCACAGCTGGGGAGATAAAGATATTGAACAACTGAAGTATTCTGTTTAAAACCCTACTTTCTAACTTCCACACTTGTCTTTGGCATCTTTTATGTTGTAGTCATGCAGTTTCTGAGACATTGACAGAAGCATTTATTCCTGCTTTCTTTTACTTCTGAATATCTCTGAATGTTTATACTTGAATGTTTTAAGTATATTGGCATCAAAAAATTTAGGGAAAAAGCATTCTTTATGGAGTTTATCTGATATCAGAAACTATGAAAGATAAATCATGAGTGGTAGAAAGTGCTATTTTGAATTCTTTAGAAAAATAACACCTAAAAAGTGAAACACACATGTTCCTACCAATATTTCCCATCTTCTTTAGAATACAGTTTCTTGTCTATGTCACCTTTCCCACCCTTGCCCCATTTCTTTTTCCTATTAACCACCAGAAACACTCATGGTTACAGTTCTGGCTTCCTTTCTTTTACATCTAAAACTCCTTAATTTCTTGCTCATTCCCTGCTAGCCCTTTGAGTCTGACTTGAGTTTTCATATGCTCTTGTCATCTAATCACAGATCCTCAGAGATGATTCAATGCAATTGTGTCTTCATTCCAAGAATCTTTCAACATCCTTAAGATCCATTCTCCTCTTCAGCCTCCCACTTCAAGAGACAAGGCCTTCTGCCTGTGGACAGCTCTAGTTTCTCCTAAGTTCTTTATTTTGAGTCCAAATCTTTTTGCTTGTGATTTATCCTCATTGTTCCTAGTCTTGCCATCTGGAGCCACACGGAACCAGTCTAACTCCTCTCCCATAAAGCTTCGGACGTTTGCCATATCAAATCTTAAATCGTCTCCAGGTTCTACATCCATACTGTCTCTAAATTATTTCTTTCTTTCTTTTTTTTTTTTTTTTTTTAAAGATCTTATTTATTTATGTGAGAGACCGAGACAGTAAGAGAGAGCATGAGCAGGGAGAAGGTCAGAGGGAGAAGCAGACTCCCCGTGGAGCTGGGAGCCCAATGCGGGACTCGATCCCAGGACTCCAGGACCATGACCTGAGCCGAAGGCAGTTGCCCAACCAACTGAGCCACCAGGCGCCCTCTAAATTATTTCTATAACTTGGTTTTGAGGTCCTTTATCCCTTGCTCATCCTTTCGCCAAAGTCCTCAATGGGATTCAACATTCCAGATATTTATCAATCTGTGTGAAGCCGCAGGAAATCAGTTCCTTTGATCTGAATTCCTTAACCTGCCTTTGGGCTAAGATTGCATTAAATCGCCTATCAATTGTGTCACATCATAGCTTGGAGCAACCTTGTATTCATTAAAACCACTAGGTCTTTTTCTCGAGAATGACTTCTAGATGTGATTTCCTTATATTGTGTTTGGGAAATTTAATTTTTGAAAAAGAATTGAGGGCTTTTCCTCTAGTTGACCCAGAGGAATGCATCATTCCAGGCAATTGAAGTCATTGGGGAGTCACTTGGCATCCAATAGTAATTTTCAGCCTTTTATTTAAAAATAATTAACCAGGAAGTTGTGCTTCTATGTACAAGTGCCTATACCCAAATTTTGACATGAAAATAAACAAAAATGTTACTGGTTAGTTTAAGTGAGACATAATATCTTAAATTTTTGTTTTTTAAAAAAATTCCAGTGTAGTTAACATACACTGTTCTGTTAGTTTCAGGTGTATATCAATTTAGTGATTCAGCAGTTCTAGAAATTAGTGAGTGCTCGTCAGTAGTGTACTCTTAATCCCCTCACCTATTTCACCCAACCCTCACCCACCTCCCCTCTGGTGACCATCAATTTTCTATAATATTAATTATTGGTTTGTCTCTTTTTTTTCTTTGTTTCTTAAATCTCCCTGAGTGATAGTGTCTGGCATTTATTTCTCTTACTGACTCCTTTCACTTAGCAGTATACCTTCTAGCTCCATTGATATTGTTGCAAATGGCAACATTTCATTCTCTTTTTATGGCTGGATAATAGTCCATTGTGTGCGTGTGTCCGCGCGCGTGTGTGTATGTACGTATATAGATCATATATATCACTTTATCTCTTATCCATTCATCTATTGATGGTCACTTGGGCTGCTTCCATAATTCGGCTATTATAAATAATGTCATAATAACTGTGGGGGTGTCACATATCTTTTCAAGTTAATATTCTTGTATTCTTTGGGTAAATACCCAGCAATGGAATTACTGGATTATATGATAATTCTATTTTTAACTTTTTGAGAAAACTCCATGCTGTTTTCCACAATGGTTGTACCAGTTTGGATTTTGACCAACAGTGCACAAGTATTCCTTTTTCTTCACATCCTTGTCAACACTTACCTCTTGTGTTTCTGATTTTAGCCATTCTGACAGGTGTGAGATGATATTTCATTGTGTTTTTGATTTGCATTTCCCTAATAAGTGATGTTGAGCATCTTTTCATGTGTCGACCATCTGGATATCTCCTTTGGAGAAATGTCTGTTCCTGTCTTCTGGCTATTTTTTAGTTGGATTGTTTTTTTGGTGTTGTGTAAGTTCTTTATATATTTTGGATAATAATTTCTTTTTTTTTTTTGATACCTTTTATCAGATAAGCCATTATGCAGATATCTTCTCCCATTCAGTGGGTTGTCTGTTAGTTCTGTTGATTGTTTCCTTCGCTGTGGAGAGCTTCTTATTTTAATGTAGTCCTAATATTTATTTTTGCTTTTCTTTCCCTTCCTTGAGGAGACCTATCTAGAAAAATATTGCCACAGCTGATGTCAGAGAATGCCTATGCTTTCTTCAAAGATTTTTATTGTTTCAAGTCTCACAGTTAGGTCCTTAATCCATTTTGAGTTTATTTTTGTGTATGGTGTAAGTAAGTGGTCCAGTTTCACTCCTGCATTTCACCCAGTTTTCCCAACACCATTTGTCGAAGACTGTCTTTTTCCTGTTGCATATTCTTGCCTCCTTTGTCAAAGATTAATTGACCATATAATTGTGGATTTACTTCTAGGGTCTCCATTCTGTTCTGTTTATGTGTCTATTTTTGTGCCAATACCATTCTGTTTTGATTGTTACAGCTTTGTAGTATATCTTGAAATCTGGATTTCAGTTTTTTTCTTTTTCAAGACTGCTTTGGCTACTCGTATTTTATTTTTGTAGTTCTGTACAGATTTTAGGATTATTTCTTCTGTGAAAAATGCTGTGAGTATTATGATAGGGATTGCTTTAAATATATAGATGGCTCTGAATATTAGGGACATTTAACAATATTTGTTTCTCCAATCCATGAACATGGGATATTGTTCCATTTGTGTCAGTTTCTTTCATTGGTGTTTTATTGTTTTCAGAGTACAGGTCTTTTACCTCCTTGGTTAGGTTTATTCCTTAGTGTTTTATTATTTTTGGTATAGTTGTCAATGGGATTGTCTTCTTAATTTCTCTTTTACTTCATGATTGTAAAAATGCAATGGATTTCAATGCAACATGCAATATGTTTTTTTGTATCCTGTGACTTTATTGAATTAATTTATTCTAATAGTTTTTTGGTGGAGCCTTTAGGGTTTTCTATATATAGTGTCATGTCATCTGCAAATAGTGAAAGTTTTACTTTTTCCTTACCAACCTGAATGCCTTTTATTTTTGTTGTCTAATCACTGTGGCTAGGACTTCAAGTATTATATTGAATAAAGGTGGTGAAAGTGAACATTCTCATCATATTCCTGATCTTAGGGGAAAGTCTGTTTTTCCCCATTGATGTTGACATTAGCTGTGGGTTTTCATATACGGCCTTTAGTATGTTGAGGTATGTTCCCTCTAATCCTACTTGATTGGGGATTTTTGTCATGAATGGTTGTACTTTGTCAAATGCTTTATCTTTTTAAATATCATATGGCTTTTATCCTTTTGTCGATATGATGTATCATGTTGATTATTTGCAAATATTGAACCACCCCTATATTCTGGGAATAAATTCAGCTTGATCATGGTGAATGATTCTTTTAATGTATTGTTGGATTCAGTTTGCAAATACTTGGAGGATTTTTGCATCTATGTTCATCAGAGATATTGGCCTATAGTTCTTTTTTTGTAGCGTCTGTATCTGGCTTTGGTATCAGGGTAGTGCTGGCCTTTTGAAATGAATTTGGAAGCTTCCCTTCCTCCTCTATTTTTTGGAATAGTTTAAGAAGAATAGGTATTAAATCTTCTTTAAATGTTTGGTATAATTCACCTGTGAAGCCTTCTAGTTCTGGACTTCTGTTTATTAGGAATTTTATGATTATTGATTCTATTTCATTGCTGGTAATCCTCCATTCAAATCTTTTATTCATGATTCAGTTTGGGGAGATTATGTTTCTAGGAATTTGTCCATTTTTTCTAGGTTGTCCAATTTGTTGCCATACCATTTTTCAAAATATTCTATTATAATCTTTTGTATTGCTGTGGAGAAGGTTATTTCTCCTTCCTTATTTCTCCTTTTGTTCTTTATTCTTTTTCTTTCTCTCTCTCTCTCTTTAAGTAATCTCTACACTAAGCATGTTGCCTAAATTCATGACCCCAAGATTGAGTCACGTGCTGTACTGACTGAGCCAGCCAGGTGCCCCTCTTCTTACTTTGTATATTGAGTTTAGCTAAAGATTTATCAATTTTGTTGATCATTCCAAAGAACCAGATCCTGTTTGCATTGATTTTTGTTCTGTTGTTTTTATTTGTTGTTGTTATTGTTTCTTTTTTAGTTTTATTTCTGCACTAATGTATTTCCTTCTACTGGTTTTGGGTTTGTTTTGTTCCTTTTCTACCTTGTTTTGGTATAAGGTTAGTTTGAGAATTTTCTTCTTTGTAGGTTTGTATTGCTCTAAACTTTCCCCTCAGAACAGCTTTCCCTCTATACTGAAGATTTTAAGCAATTGTGTTTTCATTTTCATTTGTCTCTGTATATTTTTTGATTTCCTCTTTGATTTCTTGGTTCACCCATTCATTGTTTCATAGCATGTAATTTAACCTCCATGTATTTGTGTTCTTTCCAGATTTTTTCTTGTGGTTGATTTCTATTTTCATAACCTGTGCCCAGAAAAGATGTATAGTATGACTTCGGTCATTTTGAATTTGTTGATTTGATGTGATCTCTTCTGAAGAATATTCCATGTACATTAGAAAAGAATGTGTATGCTGCTGTTTTAGGATGGAATATTCTGAATATACCTGTTAGGTCCATCTTCTCCACTGTGTCTTTCAAAGCCACTGTTTCTGTGTTGATTTTCTGTTTGAATGATCTATCAATTGTTGTAAGTTTAAGTGTAAAATTAAATAAACTTTAGTAAAAAATGTTTACTAATTTTAATTTTAAATTTATTTATTTTAATATATTTTAAATATATTTCAATAAAAATTTAAAAGCAGTTATTATTGTTGATTAGTTCTCTTATGTTTGTTATTAGCTGTTTTATGTATTTGGGTGCTCTTATATTGGGTGCAAAAATATTTACAACTGTTCTATCTTCTTGGATTGTTCCCTTTATATATAGTGTCCTTTGTCTCTTGTTACGGTCTTATCTCTTGTTAACAGTTTTATTTTTTATTTTTATTTTATTTTTTAAAGTCTTTGTTTTAAAGCCTCTTTTGTCCTATGTAAGTATTGCTACCCTGGATTTTTTTTTCCACTACCACTTGCATGATAGTTATTTTTCCAGCTCTTTCATTTTCAGTCTACATGTGTCTTCAGGTCTGAAATGAGTATCTTGTAGGCAGCATATAGATGGGTCTTGCTGCTGCTTTTTTTTTAAATCCATTCTGTTCTCCTGTGTCTTTTGGTTAGAGCATTTAGTCCATTTACATTGAAGGTAATTATTCATAGGTATGCACTTATTACCATTTTGTTATTTATTTTGTGGTTATTTTTGTAGTTATTCTCTGTGACTTTTTTCTCGTGCTCTCTTCTCTCCTTGTTTACTGGCCTTTTTTAGTGATATACTTGGATTCTTTTTCCTTTTTTTTCACATCTGTTATAGATTTTTGATTTGTAGTTACCATCAGGCTTGTATATAACATTTTATGCGTATAGCATTCTATATTAAGTTAATAATTGCTTAAGTATGAACCTATTTTGTACTCGAGTCTACATTTTAGGTTTATGGTGTCACACTTTACATCCTTTTATTTTGTGAATATCTGGACTGATTTTTATAGATATACCTAATTTTACTGTTTTTCTGCTTCCTACTTTTCTTACTCCTGCTTTTGGTCTTTCCTTTCCATTCAAAGAATCCCCTTTAACATTTCTTATAGGGCTGTGTTAGTGGTGATGAATTCTTTTTGTCTGAGAAGCTCTTTATCTCTCCTTTTATTCTGAATGGTAGCCTTGGTGGTTAGGGTATTCTCGGCTGCAGGTTTTTTATTTTATTTTATTTTTTATTTTTTCTTTCAGCACTTGAATTTATCCTACCATTCTCTTTTGGCCTGTGAAATTTCTGCTGAAAAATTTGCTGATAGCTTTATGACATTTCTCTTATAAGTACTGTTCTCTTTTCTCTTGCTGCTTTGAAAGACCTCATTGGGTTGATTTTTGCTGGGGACTCTGTGCCTCCTGGATATGTATTTCTGTTTCCTTCCCTAGATTTGGGAAGTTTCCAGCTACTATTTCTTTACATAAATTTTCTGTCCCCTTTTCTCTCTCTTTTCCTTCTGAAATCCTATAATGTGAATGTTGTTATGCTTGATGGTGTTGCCAAATTCCCCAAGTCTGTTTTCATTTATTATTATTTCTCTCTCCTGTTCAGCTTGATTGCTTTCCATTACTCTGTCTTCCAGGTCACTGATTCGTTCTTCTGCTTCCTCTTGTATATTAGTTATTCTATCCAGTGTATTTTTGAATATATTATTTTATTTTGAGAAAGAGTGCAAGAACAGGGAGGGACAGAGGCAGAGGAAGAGAGAGAATCTAAAAAGCAGACTCCACACTGAGTGCAGAGCCCCGCGTGGGGCTCAGTGTCACGACCCTGAGATCATGAACTGAGCCAAAATCAAGAGTCAGGCACTAAACCAACTGAGCCACTCAGGCACCCTTCTATCTAGTATATTTTTTATTTCAGTTATGGCTGAAATTTCAGTTCCTTATCTCGGATCGGTTATTTTTTATGTTTCCTATCTCTTTGCTAAGGGTCTCTCTCAGGTCCTCCACTCTTTTCTCAAATCCAGTGAATATCTTTATGACCATTACTTTAAATTCTGTGTCAGGCTTATTATTTCTCTCCATTTTGTTTAGCTTTCTCCACTGGTTTTGTTCTGTTCTTTCATTTGGGACATATTCCCCTGTCTCCTCGTTTTGTGACTCTGTGTGTGTTTGTGTGTTAGGAAAGACAGCTACATCTCCTGCTCTTGAGAGTAGCAGCCTTATGAAGACGAGGTCCTGTGGTGCCCTGCAAGGCAATGTCCCCTGACCACCAGAACCTGGCACTTTTAGGGTGTCTCTCATGTGGGTTGCCTGTCCCCTACGGTTGCAGCAGAGTTGTATGTGCCTTCATCCTAACCATCTATGATGGTTCTTTGCCTGCTGTGTGCAGGGTTGGTCCCTGTGGTGTTGGTGGGCCAGTCTGGGGCCAATTTTATCTTGAGTGGAGTCAGACAGGCACTTGCCAGCAATGCGGTAGAGCTGAACCACAGGGGACTTTCACTGTATTGTCCCCTGGGAAGCTTTCATTGGTCTGTGTTCTCTCCCCAGCCCTCTACTGGTGCAGCAGTATGACCTGTGTGTGCGGTTCTCTTCCCCTCCCTGCCAGGGCGGGAGGCACTTTGAAGTGGTGCATGCCCTCACTGGGGCTGCTTGCATAGTGTCAGGCTTGTGACACGAGTTTGGATGGGTTCTGGCCAAGGGCCTATTGGAGAGAGTGAGTATGCGGGAGAATGTGCGGGTGGGGTGTGAGGTGCCAGCAGTGGCCCACCAGTCCCCCAAGAAGGGGACCTGCCCCCCACCCCACTTGCCTGGTGGGAGGGAGCGGATCCACAGAAGCACAAGGGGATGGGGGCGGTGGTGTTAGCAAGTGAATTGGAGAGTGTTGTTGCCTGCTGGTTCCCACAAGCTCCTTGTGTCTAGGAGGGAAGTTGTGCCTCCTGGCTCCTTTGTTCTTGGAGAAGTCTCCCAGTGATCCCTGCCTCTACAGCTAGACTCTGAGATTAGTAAATGAATCTTACTTCTCTTTACCCCAGGTGTTTCTCAAACTGTTGCTATATTTCAGCAGGGCCATTTGTATTGCTGTCTCTTTAAGAGTGGGGACTCAGGGCCTCTTACCCTCCAGCTCTCCCAGAGCTGTGCCTGCTGATTCTTAACGTTCCAGGTATTAAGCTTGACTGATGGTAAGAACTTGTGAAAATTCATCCAATCTTGTTTCCAAAGCTAAATGTTATAGGTGTTCATCTTTTCTAGTGCCTGGGGCTTCTGTTTCTTCCCTGCCTCCATGCCTAGAGCCTCCAGCACTCAGTCCCACAGGTCTGTTTAGCTCCCCACCACATCTCTGCCCTTCCTACCTTCTTTGATGCAGCCTCTTCTCTACATTTAGCTGTGGAGAGTCTGTTCTGCCGGTCTTCGGGCCATTTGCTGGGTTATCTACGCTGATGTGGGGGTTATCTAGCTATAACCCTGGAACCAGGTGAGCTTAGTATCACTCTGCCATCTTCCCTGGAAGTCTCTTGCAGTCTTTGTTAAAATGACTCTACCAAGTTTCTTATTTCATCTTGCCTCCTTGTAACTGAGGGAAGAAAGGTGTGCTTGGATCTTACTCTCACTCAGTAATTCAGATGAATAAATATTTATACTTTCCAGAAAATAAAACATTAGTTTAAATATCATGACAAGGCAGTACATCTTTAGGTAAAATGACAAGGCCAGATACCTTCCTTTGCCCCACCAGCTCACTCTTCAGTACTGTCTACCTTGACTTGTGCTCAGGTAGGGTGACCTGTATGATTCTACCAAGGGTACTTTGACCTTTAGCTTCTGGTTAGGTTCAGGGAGTGGGCATTATCAGCAGGCAAGTGGTGGTACGTGGGGATAAGAGTGAGGACAGGGTGTTATTTCTTCTGGTACTCTCTCTAATGGGTCCCCAAATCACAGCTGTATCTCTATATTAAAGGTCACAGGTCTCTTTCTCTTTCCATCTTTCTCTTTCTCTCTCTCTCCAAGTTGGAGTAATAGTTCCTTCCCCAAACCCTTCAAGTTTCTCACCACCACTTGCCCTGGAGCCCTACCTCACCTCTCCTGAATTTTCATTAACCTTGCCCACAAAATTTGTACAAATCTCTTCATTAAATTCCCCTGCATTATCCCCTTGGTTACACCATCTTTTTCCTCCCTGGACCCTGAGTGGCATGGCTGTCTATCAAAATTGCAGGTTTTTAGAGGTTGGAGGTAACTTTCATGAGACACAGCTACTGTGCAGATTCTTTACAATTGGCATGCCTCGACTACCATTGGTTATGAGATGACTCGGGTCTTCCAGGTTTTTTCTGAAAACTGTTAGAAACTCTTGATGCGCTAACAAGTTCTAACTTCATTTGGTCTTCACTTGGCCAAGTACTTAGCTGTAAATACTAATGGATCCTTAGTCCTTGGATCCTTGGACAGCCCTTGGATCACCTATCATTAGTCAGCTGGAAAGTGCTCATCCAACTAATCCTCAGGAAGTGCTGTTATGAAATTAAAAGAAAAATATCCTAGACTTGCAGACCCTTGGGAAAAGAAAATTGATCCCAGAGGTCCATGGATGCTGTCTCAGCCCATTTGAGCTACTATAACAAAACACCATAGACTGGATGGTATATATATAAACAACAGAATTTATTTCTTACAGTTCTGGAGTCTGGAAGCCTGAGATTGGAGTGCCAGCATGGTTGAGTGAGAGTTTGCAGGTTTCAGACTTCTCCTCTGAGCCTCTTTTGTAAGGGCACTCGTCCCATTCATGAGGGTTCTACCATCATGACTTAAACACCTCCTGAAGTCCTCACCTACTAATACCATCATCTCTGGGGGTTAAGATTTTAACATATGGGGACGCCTGGGTGGCTCGGTTGGTTGAGGTGCTGCCTTTAGCTCGGGTCAGGATCCCAGAGTCCTGGGATCGAGTCCCACATTGGGCTCCTTGCTCAGCGGGGAGCCTGCTTCTCCCTCTGCCTCTGCCTGCCACTCTGCCTGCTTGTGCTCTCTCTCTCTCTCTGACAAATAAATAAATAAAATCTTTAAAAAAGAAAAAAAAAAAGATTTTAACATATGAATTTGGGGGAAAGTCAACCATTCAGACCATAGTGGATGCCCAGTTTAAGAAACACTGGCATAGAGAGTAAGTGCAAGAGCTTTGAAAACTTGTCAGTGATCACATCTTATCTCTATCAGGTTTAACAACGTTAAAATCCGGTAACTTGCTATGCGTTTCTGGATCTGCTTCCTTATCAATGAAAATGAAGTAATAGTATCCACTGCATTTTTGGGTTGATTAAATAACATTTTGCATTAAGAATCTCATCATAGCCTCTCATTTTAAAGCACTCAACAAATCTTCGTTAAAAACAAGAATATTTCAATGGTAAGATAGGGTAACTACCCATTCACATGTCAAAACCAGACACTGATCTTCAGTTTCTTCCTTAATGAAAAAGAGCCAGAGAAGGGATGGAATGAAGTTATGGCACTGGTTATCAACTTTTACAAATGGTTCCCTTAGAAGGAACCCCAGGACCTGTGAACCATGTCTCTGACTTGCTCCCAGTCTCCAGTAGAAAAAGAACTTAGTGATTTAGAAAATGAACTGGAAAGTCTAACCATTCAAGAAGTGATCAATATTTTTTTTAAAAAACTTGTAGAAGTTCTCCAAATCTTCTCATTAATGCAGTAAGATCAACAATTGAAAGTCCTCTCCAACTCAATACACAATGATTTATTTTTTTATTTTTTAAAAATTTTTTATTAACATATAATGTATTATTTGCCCCAGGGTACATGTCTGTGAATCATCAGGCTTACACATTTCACAGCATTTGCCATAGCACATACCCTCCCCAATGTCCATAACCCTACCCCCCTACCTCTCAGCAACCCTTAGGTTGTTTTGTGAGTTTAGGAGTCTCTTATGGTTTGTCTCCTTCCCCATCCCATCTTGTTTCATTTCTCTTCCCCACCCCCCATGACCCCTGCCCTGCCTTTCAAATTCTTCATATCAGAGCGATCATGAATACACAATGATTTATAATGAACTGAAAATGTTAGCTCTCCCTAAAAATTTTGGGAGTTTCAAAATCATCACTGACAAAATTACCAAGCAGGTAGCAGAGTGTGCAATAGAAGGCTCTGTAAATTTTAATAATGCTCTAATTTAGTTTAAAAATGTCCAAGTTCTAAGCCAAGTTTTATTAACTTAATTCGTTACTAGTAGACTGCATGGATATGCCCATCATTCTCGAGTAAGGACTCAAATTTTCAGTAAACTTGTTGCTGATGCAGGGATATTCTTTCGGCACATTACTGGGTTATGAACTGAACTTTGGGCTGCGTTCTAAGGTGGTGTTCTACACTGACACTGAATTTACTTTAAGGCGTTTTATTAATTCCATCCTATATAGGGTAGCCCCCCCACCATAGTAGTTTCCTGGGGCTGCCATAACAAAGTACCACAAACTAGGTGGCTTAAAATAACAGAAACTTAGTGTCTTAACCTTCTAGTGGCTAGAAGTCTAAATTCAAGTTGTCAGCAGTGTTGGTTCCTACTGAGGGTTTTGGAAGAGAATCTGGTCTGTGCCTCTCCTAACTTCCGAGGTTTGCTGGCTACCCTTATGATTCTGTGGCCTGTAGATGCGTCACTGTAACCCTCCACCTTCACATGGCTTTCTCCCTATGTGTCTTCACATCATTCTCCTTCTGTGTGTGTCTGTGTGTCCAGATTTCTTTTTATGAGGATTCCTGCCATTTTGGATTAGGGCCCACTCTAGTGATCTCATCTTAACTTGATTACCTTCATAAAGACCCTGTTTATGAATAATGTCATATTCTGAGTTACAGGGCATTAAGACTCTAGTGTATTTTTTTTTCAGGGACAAAGTTAAATCTGTAACACCCCCAAACAGTTTACTGGGAAAGTGGAACAGATTGCGGGGTGGTGGGGGGTGTTAGCTATAACTTGCTTTAGACAATTTCCTTGAGACATGGAAGAAATCTTTATATAAGCCAAGGACTGACCTCTAAAACTGGGTATAGAGCAGGGTACATTTGCCCACATAAAATTGGATTCTGCTTTAGAATCTTCTCTAGCCTTCAGAGTAGGTCACTATCAGAAGAAAGATTCCAAGGAGTCCCTCAAAGAGAAGGCTCTCTCAGAGAGAATTCTGGTTGAAGAATGTGCACTGTGGATGTGACAGCCATCAAGAATACATGGAGTGGATCTCCAGCTACTGGGATCCTAACTCAGTGATAAGCTGCTGCTCCTGAGTTCATCGTTCATCAGCGCTCTTTCCCCTTGTTTCTTAGGGGTGGTTCCTGGCCCACTGCTGATGGAGGTAGTGGATTCAAGCAGGCACATTCCTGGGGGATATAGGCCTCATTTGCCGGCTCGATTTTAGCTTGGTTCTCTCCAATGGCCTTGCCCAAATTTTCTTAGATGTATAGTAATCTACCACAGGTCCACCCAGTTTCTTTCCCTCTCTCCTTCAGTTGGGGTCAGACTTGTATTGTGGTTTGATGCCTCTTGGAGCCACTTTTGGCTCCTTTCCATTTTCTCTCACAGCCATTTCCCTTAGTAAACATGCTTTCTGTTTAGTCCGATCCTGGCACCTGCTTCCAGCAGGACCAGGCTTAGTACACCATAATTCCAGGAAGCAGAGCTTTTGTCTCTTCTGACTATGCCCTTGGATTAAGGCCTTTGTTCTTTTTAATTTCTCATCTTCATAGCTAAGTTTCGGCACATAGTGTACAACTACTACAGTAGATCATCTTTAAATAAGTGCCGAGCCAATCGAACTTAAAATGCATAGGCATTTCCTTGAAGAGCTTTATTCTTATACATAGGCTATCATTAGAATGTTTACTTTTAAAACCACAAATATATCTATGTATCATATACATATATAGATACATATATACATATTGCATATCCTGTATATCACATTGAAATGCTAAGCTTTCAGTTCAATTGTGAAACTTTCCCCTCAGGTCTTAAATAAAGCTTTATAACTGGTACACGATATTTTTTCATCAATTGTATAATCACTATCAAAGGCAATATGGTACATTTTAAAGAAAATCAGAAAATTTGTCATTTTTAAGTCCTCTATTACTCAATGGTGAATTAAAGAACTCACATAATCAATAAATATTTGAATCAAAATTTATTAAATTGCATGAAAATTAGTTTAAAAGTGATAATGAAAAACCAATTCCGCACCACTAATAAAAATGAATAAATCATGTAAAATCTTGGTGCTGTTGCATTTTGCAAGGGTGAAAAGGCCTTGATCTTATTTTCCTAAATTCAGTTCTTTAATTAATTTACTGTAATGATTTTCTGGAATCCTTTTCTGCTTTTTGAATTCAATCCAATTTAGAATCTGATTTTAGTCTTTAACAGTGACATTGTTCTGAATTTTTTTTGCTATTTGCTATTTGTCACAGCTGTTATCAATTTGGTCCCATCTGCATTCTATCTTTCAATGATTCTTAACAATTTGTGCATTCTTATCCTCTTATACTTTTATTATCTTATCTAAAGCTATATCTGAATAAATGTGTGTATATATCTACGTATATGTATCTGTTCTCTCACTTTAGAAGATTTGATGCAAGAGAATATTGGAGCGGGTGCTCCATCCACAATCTTGATAGACTTTTGAACATATTTTTACATTCAAAACCACTGAGAAATATAGAATGTGCTAGGTTTTTAGGTGGCAGTTCAGCAACACTTCTCCATCTACTCTACTCTTCCTTGTGTTGCACAAGCTGAAACCTGGGTACTATACTCCCCAGGATTCCTAAGGCCACTGGGGCACTTGCGAGAAGAGAGGCCATATGCCTCCTAAGGTGGAGGCACATGGTCTGCAGAGGAACGGATGTGAGGTTAGATGAATGACTCCCTTGTGCGAGCCTGTGAGTCAGCAGTGGCCGTTTTCCACGATTCTCACTCTTCTTACTCTTCCGCGTTTTTGAGCACAGCAGTGGCTTCCCTGATCATAGCCTTGCTCATCATCCCAATGCTGTCAAACTCTCCAATCTCTCTGTATTTGACATACCTCAAGCAATTTCTGCTTTCTTGAGCAAGCTCTGGTATGTAGAGTTTCAATAACTTGCCCAAAGTCCCACACTTAATTAGGATTCAAACCTATATCGATTCAACTTTTTTTTTAAAGATTTTATTTATTTATTTGACACACAGAGAAAGAGATCACAAGTGGGCAGAGAGGCAGGCAGAGAGAGAGAGGGGGAAGCAGGCTCCCCGCTGAGCAGAGAGCCCCATGTTGGGCTTGATCCCAGGACCCTGAGATTATGACCTGAGCTGAAGGCAGAGGCTTTAACCCACTGAGCCACCCAGGCGCCCCCGGTTCAACTTTTGATAATGTGTACCTTGATGAGTTCTAGATTTTTTTTTTTCCAGACTTCTGGGCTGCTCTACATCCTTCAGTGGTGAATAGTATGTTTAGTTTTGTGAGAGGATGAGATTATATATTTTTTAAAATAATACTTCATATCCCTTTGAGCTTTCTTAAGCTCCCTTGAAGAAGTCAGGGTAAAAATATAGCTACAAAAAGAACTAGGTAGGGACAGAGGGAGAGGGAAAAAGAGAATCTCAAAAAAAAAAAAAAGAATTATTGGAAGATTTGTTATTTTTGTTATTTTCCATAACCATGGGTTAAGAGGGAGGGAAGAGTCTAGGAATAAGGGAAAACAAGAAATTTATTGTGATTTGAGGTGATAATGTATGACTGATTGATCCAGTTATAGTCCATCATCCCTATATTTATATGTATGTGTGGATATTTTTGAAATATTCAATTCCGGTCATTGCCAATATTTCTTATACAATGTGAATATTATCCAGATGGGACTGATTTCGTTTCAAGTTCATTCTTCAGTTAGACTCAGGAAGACTAAATTAAAAATCACAGTGTTACTGCTAGTGAAGATTTGCCATTGTCTTATAAAAGCTAACAATTAAATTTAGAAACCTGCTTATTTGTACATTACATTGACATTTCAGAAGCCATCCATTTTACTTTTCCTGTAAATAACTACTCTGCGACTATGTTTTACTTTTCTATTCATCAGTGTTTTTAAACATTCTCTGAAAGGACAGAGGGTGAATGTTGGGTTAACAATGAAGTAATTGATTTAATTGCAAAATAGATACCTAAGGTATTGCTTTGAAAATTCATGACTGAGCAAAATATGAAGAGTAAAGGAGGAAATCTAGAGAAGTTCTTGTGTTGCTATGGGAACAGGATTTGTAGATGACCTCAAAAAGAGCATCAATTTGCTAGCATGTTTCTGTTGTGTAGTTTTACTCTTCATTTGTAAATGTTATATGTTTGACGCCCCCCAAAAACGCAAAAAGATTGAAAATTATTATTTTAGTATTTTCATGATGGCTCAGATAACAAATCACACAGGTGATCAGATATACTCAAATATAAATATAAATTTTTATGTGTGTTTTTAAAAAACTTTTTAAATTGTTCAGTGTACAGATTTCAGTTTCCTATAGTGATGGGCCAGGTTTTCATCCTTATTGCCTCCTGTCCACTGTCGTACACCTGTATTACTCACACCCTAAAGGAGAATGGCTGGAGAAAATATTTTGGGGGAATATAATTAAAAGTATCAAACAAATAATAAAGTAAAAAGATTACTGGATAAAATGGAAGGAGCAGTGAAAACCCAGAGAGGCAAACTGACCCAAATCTGCTCTTGCCTAGAGAGATTTTTTTTTTCAATTTGAATTTTGATGTAGACAGCATCAAAGGGTAAAATAAACAGAAATCAAATCCAGGACACAGATATGGAGTCTAATAGTTTTTAAAATACTAGTTATATGAACAAGCATCATTTAATAAATTGTAACTACAGGATTTAGCGTTTAACACATTGAATTATAATTACTATCTCACTAAAACTCACAAACTGAAAAAGAACCACTAGAGCTATTTCATATGCCTTTTCTGAATTAAAACATTCTTCTATTAAAAAGACAAAATTGGGGCACCTGGGTGGCTCAGTCATTTAGTATGTGCCTTTGGCTCAGGTCATGATCCCAGGCTCCTGGGATCGAGCATCAGCTTTGGGCTTACCGCTCGGCGGGAGGCCTGCTTGTATTCCCTCTCCCACTCCCCTTGCTTCTATTCCCTCTCTCACTGACTCTCTCACTCTATCAAATAAATAAAATCTTTAAAAAGAGAGAAAACTGCTTGAATATACAAGTGGCCTCTCCAATTTATTGATCACTGAATTTAACAAGCATATTTCCCACCCCCCCCTCCGGCTTTATAAAAGTAGTATTCCTTAAAAAAAAAAAAAGCAAAAACAAACAAAAGTTACTAATAGTTGGCTGTGAGCATCTAGAACAACTAATTCATTGTCTTTGCTTTAGAAAAGGACTGGAAAAGTCACGTACAATTATGTAAATGGGAGGTATAATGGAATTTCATAAATAGCTGATGTTTAAAAATTGAGGATTCATGAGAAATATCTGGTACACAGAAGGTCTGAAATGTGTCAACATCTGTAATGATAAAGACCATTGATTCCAAATCACTGAGGTGAAAGGAACTGAGGTGTCATTCAGTTCAATCTGCAGAAGATAATTATCTTCAAAATGCTTGAAAGATCTTAATACTAAAAAAAAAGAAAGAAAGAAAAGTTTCCAGGGATGAGTAATGAAGGGTGACCAAATAACTTTTATCACATGTCCTCCTTAACCCCTTTATCTTCTGTAATCCTTTTTGCTTTTTTGCTGTTTTAAAAAATCCTGTTATAATTGACATACAATAAATTCCATAGGTTTAAATGTACAGTTGGTGAATTTTGAGACCTGTACACACTCATACAGCTGTCATTACAATCACGATGTCAAACCTGTCCCCCCCATAGTTCCCTCAGGTCCCTTTGTAGTCCCTTTCTTCCTCCATCTCCATTCCCAGGCAGTCACTAATCTGACTTTTGTCCTATTGATTAGTTTGCATTTTCTAGAACTTTATAAAAATGGAATCATACAATATTTACCTTTTTTCAATCTAGCTTACTTCATCATCATGATTTTGAGATTTATCTATACTGTTACGTGTATAAGTAGTTCATTCTTTTTATTTTGAAGTAATATTCCAGTGTATGGGGTGTGTCACAATTTGTTCATTCACTTATTGGTGGACATTTGGATTGACTTTTTTTTTTTTTTTGCCTGTTACAAAACTGCTCTGAATATTCACACAAGTTTATATGGACATATACTTTCATTTATTTTGCATAGATACCAAGGAGAGAAATGCCTGTATCATATGCTAGGGTTATGTTTAATGTAAAAGAAATTGCAAAGCTGTTTTTTAAAGTGATTATTATATGTTACATTCATTTCAGCTGTGTTTGAGGGTCCTAATTGCTCTGTATTCTCCCTACTGCTTTATATGGCTAGATTTTTTTTTTAACAATTTGATGAGTGGGTGGTGGTATTTGCCAAATACAAATGGCAAGATTTCATCCTTTTTATGACTGAGTATTCCTCTGTGTGTGTGTGTGTGTGTGTGTGTGTGTGTGTGTGTGTACTCACATACATATACCACTCTTCTTTATTCATTGCTTCCATAGTTTGGCTGTTGTAAATAATCCTGCAATAAACAGAGGGGTGCATACATCTTCTTGAATTTGTGTTTTTGTATTTCGGAAGTAAATATCCAGTAGTGGAATACTGGGTCGTAGGGTAATTCTATTGTAACTTTTTGAGGAATCTGCAAACTGAGTTCCAGAGTGGCTGCGCCAGTTCCCATTCCCACCAATAGTGTAGGCAGGTTCTTTCACTCCACCTCCTTGCCAGCACTTGTCTCTTATGTTTATGATTTTAGCCATTCTGACAGGTGTGAGATGATACCTCATTGTGATTTTATTTGCATTTCCTTCATGAGGAGTGATGTTGAGCATCTTTTCGTGTGTTTCTTGGCCATCTGGATATAGGAGAGAGGTCTGTTCATGTTTTCTGCTCATTTTTTGGAGGGCAGAGCTTTTTTATCAGGCCTCCGGCTGCAGGCCTGCAGGACGGGGGTGCTGACAGCAGTAGAGGTCGTCAGCCTGGATGTTGGCAGGAGATCTCGGCTTCCCACTTGCCTCCATTGCTGAGCAGCTTCTCCTGTTGTACAGCAGCTCTGTGTGTGTCTCCGTGGGGAACTCAAAGTTGGGGCCCTTGGTGGTGGTGTCCATGGAGCAGGCCACTTGGCAGAAGCCACAGTAGATGCACTTGGTCTTGTCCATGTCCTAGTGGGTGGCCTGGCAGCTGCCATTGGCAGAGGGCTCACCCTCGCCGGGGCAGATAGCTGCACAAAGCTTACAGGCGTGCACGCAATGCTCCTCTCCGGATGGAGAGTGGCACAGTGCGTGCAGCCCCCCTCCCCTGAAAGCGTGGGCTCAGCGGGCCCTTCTTGAGTGGGTACTTAATGGTGGCAGCCTCCTGGAACACGTAGTTCAGGATCATACCCAGGTCACGGATGAGCTCAGACCAGAGCAGGGTCTGAGTGCCCTACCAGTCACAGACTTCGCGTCCGTGATGGCTTCTGCATGTTCAAGAACCTGTAGGTCACGGCCACTGTGCCGCTGTGGAGGGCCTGGCTAGTGGGATGCCCTGCAAGGGCAGCCTGGGCCTGCACGGAAGCAGCCTAGGTGGAGTCAGCCCATTTTGTTCCTTCCCGTGCCCAGTGGCCTGTCCCTCTTCTGCCCATTTTTAAAATTGGATTATTTATTTTTTGTTTGTTGAGTTTAAGTTTTTATATATTTGATACTAACCCTTTATTGGATATGTCATTTGCAAATATCTTCTCCCATTCCATAGGGTGTTGTGTAATTTTAGTGATTGTTTCCTGTGCAGAAACTTTTTGTTTTGTTGTAGTCCTGATACTTTATTTTTGCTTTTGTTTCCCTTGCCTGAGGAGACCTATCTAGAAAAGTGTTGCTATAGCCAATGTCTGAGAAATCACTGCCTATGCTCTCTTGGAGGATTTCTATGGCTTCAGGTCTCACATTTAGTTCCTTAATCCATTTTGAGTTTATTCTTGTGTATAGTGAGAGGAAGGAGTCTGGTTTCATTCTTTTGTATATTGCTATCCAGTTTGCCCACCACCATTTGTTGAAGAGAATTTTTCCCATTGCGTATTCTTGCCTCTTGTCGAAGACAAATTGATGATATAACCATTGTTTTTTTTTTTTTCCCCTAGGCTCTTTATTCTGTTCCATTAATCTGTTTCTATTTTTAGGCCAGTACTTCGCTCTTTTGATTACTACACCTTTGTAGTATATCTTGAAATCTGGGATTATGATACATCCCGTGTTGTTCTTTTTCAGATTGTTTTGGCTACACAAGGTCTTTTGTAGTTTCATACAAATTTTAGGATTGTTCTAGCTCTTTGGGGAAAAAAGCTGGTGGTATTTTGATAGGGATTGCGTTAAATCTGTAGATTGCTATGGGTAGTATAGACAGCCCACTGTTGCAGCTCTAATCAGACTAGGGCATGCGGTTCTCTCCCTTCTCTCCATGGTGGGAGTCACTTTGGCATGGTACTAGCCCTTGTTGGGGCCTCTTGCACACTGTCGCGCTGTGGCACCACTTGAGGATGGACCCTTATCAAGGGCTGTTGGAGGAGGCAGGAGGATATGGTGGGCGGGGCATGCAGGTCCCCTATGGGAGGAGTCCTGCAGCTGCTCTCAAAGACTCTTGCTGAAAAAGGCTGAGCTGAAAAAGGCATGTTTGCAGAAGAATCTGCGGGTACGGCATGCAGGACTAGCAAGGTCCACTGGTGCTCCATTGCAGGAGAGGACCTGCAGCTACCCTGGAAAACTCCTGCTAAGGCTAGGATGGAGGGGAACATGTGGATGGGGCATGCTTTAAGCCTGCTTTTAGCAAGCTAGGTGGAGAGTGTTCATGCTTAACTAGTTTCCTTAGGTGTCTGTGCATGTTAGTGGGGGCTGGGGGTAGGGAGAGGAAATGATGACCACCAGCTCTTTTGTTCTTGGAGAAGTCTCCCAAAGATCCCTGCTCCTCCAGCACATGCCCTGAGATTTGCAAGTGAATCTCCCTCCTGTATATCCTAGTCATTTTGCAAGCTGTAGCTTCTATGCAGTATCTCAGTAGGGCTGTTTTTTGTGCTGTCTCTTTCAGGTTGGGGACTCAGATGATCCTCTTGGGTTTCCCATAGGTAAGCCTGCTGATTTTTAAAGTACCAGGTGTTAAGTCCCACTAATTGTTATCCCCTTTGTTTTTCAAAGCCAGACATTATGGGGATTTGTCTTCCCCATGGGAGTCCCCTGCTTGGGGTGCCTGATGTGGGGCTCTGTTCCCGTACCCTCCCTGCCTCCATGGCCTCCCTTCCTGCTATGGACATGGACAGTCCCGTGGGGCAAGTCAGCACCAGACCATGTCTTCTACCTTTTCGTTCTGGCTTCTTCTCCCTCTTTAGCTGTGGAGAGTCTGTTCTGTAAGTTTTCTGGTTATTTTCTGGGTTATTTGCAGTGATGTGGGTGTTATCTAATTGTATTTTGGGGACAAGGTGAGCTTAGAATCCTCCTACTTGACCATCATCTCCGAAGTTCCCTATTGATTCTCGTAAGTTCTGTTTCATCTGCAGCCAAACACCACCAATGAATTTTCCATTTTAGTTATTATGCTTAAAAACGTTTAGACACTATTTGGTTTTTTGCAAATCTACTGGGTCACTTTCAGTATTTTACTATTTATGTCAAGTTGGTCTTTATTTTTTCAACATTTAAGCACTGTTAACTTATAATCTGCTTTTCCAACTATAATACCAGAAGACTTTGTGGACCTTTTTCTGTTCTCTTTTGTTTCTGTTGATGCTTACTTGATATGCCTGGTTTCCATCTGTTCTGTTTTATTTTATTCTTTGTCCTTGAGGATAGGTCTTTGTAAGGATACTTTGAGGCTTAGTATGAAGACTTATATCTCCAGAGAAGATTTGTTTTCAGTTCTGGCTGGCCCTTGAGGGCAGTCATACTCTGGGATCACTTTTTGAGAGGTTATTTATTTGTTTATTTTTTGATGAGTTTTATGATTTTTTTTTCTTTTCCAGCATTTTGTTTTGTTTCTCCCTTCTGCACAGTGTAACTCTCCTTACAATTCTCTTTGGAGGGATGGGCATGCAGTTCTCTTTGTAGGGAGTAGTTGGGACACATACTTAGTTCTGTTTCATCTTTGGCTGAGGCGTTAGTCCTTTGAGGTCTATCTTGATGTGAAGAAGGTTTCCTACTGGTTTTTATTAGATTAGATTTTTTTTAGATTTTTGCTTCTTTCTTTTTTTCCTGTATGAAGCTGTCAAAGCTGGAGTTTAATTTTGGGAGGTTTGGTAAATGCCATATGAACAAAAGAAGCTTCTGTGATCCGGTTACACTCAGGATTTAGAATTTTCTAATATCTTACTATCTTTTCAACTCTTTTATGCACTGAAGCTTTTTTAAAAAAATACATCTCGTCCAGTATTTTTAGTTTTTCTTCAGCAAGAGGATAAGTTTGATAATGTAGCCCACCATTTTCTCTGAAATGGAATTTCTTACTCTGAATTTTGTTATAATTCGAACAAAGAAATTTCCCCCTTTCTACCTGAATGGTTTTATTTAAATTCATGTGGTCTATTCTGTTTAGTCTTGGACTCTTATCGAGAACATAGTCTATTTTTAATAAATGAGACTATGTTCACTTTCTTGAAAAAATTACTTTTCCCGTTTTCTGTTTTTATTTGGACAGATTTATTAAGAGTGTTGCTCCTGAAAACTCCATCACAGACCATATGGGTTAAAAGAGGAATCCACCTATTTCTCTTTAGTGGGATTATCATTCAATCAAGATTTTATTTTCATCCTCAGCAAATCAACCTTTAACCAGTAGATAGCACTAGAACTAGTAATCAGTTTAAAATATAGTTTGTGGTAAGGAAGACAATTTTTTTTCATTGATTGGACAAAGTAGAATGTTATTCTCTCTAAACCATCATAGTTTCTTTTATTTAAACAGCAAACCAGTCACATTTGGATCAAGGAATCAGGACCTCTTTCCATATATATCAACACATTTCTATATGAGTTTTCATTTTGAGGGTTTTTTTTCTTCCTGTTTATGAAGACCTGTCAGAATCATTCCTGAATTACACAGATGCATAGTTTTATGGGCAGGGGTCCAGACTTTAGTTTAGCTCCATTCCTAGTCTTCACTCTATGAGCCTGAACGTTCTTCTCCAGAAAAGAAGGGGAGATTGAAGTTGACCACTCAGAATCAGCAGGGTCTCTTAAATATCACCTAGCAGCATCCTATATTCCATGAATTGGAATCCCTGGGGGACTTCTTAGGTCCAAGGGCTTTCTTATTTATTCCTTAATTTAATCCTCATAGCCAACTATAAGGTAGATATCAATATCCCCACTTCACTGATGTGCAAATTGAATCTCAGAAAAGTTAAGTGACTCTACAAGGTCACGGAGCTAGGAAGAGAAAGAGTAGAGACTCCGAGCCAACTTTTCTGTCTCTAGTTTTAGCCCTCTTCCCACTACACCAGAGCTATATTCCATATATTAAGTTGTTGGAATATCAGGAAATACTAGATAAGAGAAGAATACATTGCAAAATATTTAGAATATTATCAAAATAATATTTTAAACACAATGAGATAGAATAATAGACTTCCCTAAAATGAATATCATTCACATATTTTTACTTAGTTACAAAACAAAATAACTTGCACAGGTCATAACACTATTTTTTTTAAAATGCCTATACATTCTTGAAATGGCATTGCTTAGGTTTAGTCCCTATTGGCTACAGATTGCAATTCAGACTTCTAATCTTAACGATTAGTCAATTTTGAGTTGATCCCACTTAACTCTCGGCCTCATTTCCACTCATGAGTCACTGTAGGTGTACAAAGTGTCTTGTAATTTCTTGAGAGTCATGTGGTATCTTAGGCCTCTGTTCCTTCCACTTGGAATGCCCTCCCCTAAACCTTCCTCTTCATCCCCTTTTCTAATGCCCCTCCTATTCCTGGTCAGTGAATTTGTTCTTAATTTAAAACTGCTCAAATGTCACATTACCTGTGAGACCTTCCCTCGCCACAGAGTCAGAATTTTCTAAACCTCAATTCTCTGGTGGTACCATGTTTATACTTCCATTAACCTTTAGCTCACTGCATTAGAATTATTTCCTTACGTGCTTGTGTTCCCCATTGGACAATGAGTTCTTTGAAAATAAAGTGACTCCTTCATCTCTAAACACATAATGCATATCATGATGCATAAATGCTTAAACAAATTAATCAAAAATCTCGAACTGACAGACCTGACAGTTCTTCCATGTGATTATAAACTTTATTTTTTTTAGGTGTAGAAACTATTTGTGATTATAATCTTTTTTTTTTTAAAGGACTTTATTTATTTATTTTTAAAGATTTCATTTACTTATTTGAGAGAGAGAGAGAGCATGAGAGGAGAGAAGGTCAGAGGAAGAAGCAGACTCCCCGCGGAGCTGGGAGCCCGATGTGGGACTCGATCCTGGGACTCTGGGATCATGACCTGAGCCGAAGGCAGTCGCTTAACCAACTGAGCCACCCAGGCGCCCTGTGATTATAATCTTTAAAAGTTGCAATCTCTTCCAGCTGTGTCCTTCCTCCCTCCCACATCTTCATACCATGCCTAGAGCCACAGAGAGGGCACAGGTTACCTTCTGGACTCAGCGCAGGTGGAGAAGGTTCCAGAGATTTACTCTGGAGGCAAACTGCCCAGTCTGCTACTACGGAAAAGGAGATAACTCAGGTTCAAGAAAGAGTTTGCATCTATTTAAGAGCTGGGGGACATTCTCCTATATTAAAGAAAACCTGCTTATGCCTGTCCCTCCTTCCTCAGAGGCAATCTGGCTGTAAGGGAAGACGATGTTGTGGGGAGGCACGAAGCATCCACATAAAATACTGAAAAGAGTAGGAGAAAGTTTCGACCAGACAGGGTCCTGTGCTGCCAATGGGGAGCAGTCTGGGTTTCCTACTGACAGTGGTTTCGTAAGCAGGTATATGTAAGAGAAAGACTCAAGAGCATCCTTCTATTTTAAGATTACCTCCATAGGCGATCTCTTTCTCTTTGCCTTGATTGGCTATTTCCAAGAAACTCTTTAAACCTTTTCCATTTTTCTAAGAAGGCTTCCCTTCGGGGGCATCCATTGACCACTGACAGGAGGATTAAATGAGATCATGAGTACAAAAGGCTTGCGCTCAATGTTTGACATGCAGCATGCTCCAAACAAATGGTAGCTGTATCCGAATCACTGTAAATTAGCAAATTGATTTTCTGGTTTACAAATGAGCACTGGATGAGCCCAAGTGGTGTGAAAGCCACTCTCCTGTGGCTTTTGTGAGTCAACCTACAAGGGCCTGGAATATCAGAAGTTATAAAACCTCAGCCTAGCACAGTTGACCTTACCATGGCACGTGGGGCATCACAGTGAGTTCGGCAGGGACCAAACTGGGATCTGCATCCTGCCCTTTGGCTCCTAGCAAGACCTCTGCAAGAAACTTCTGGAGTCCTGGGGAGACCAATGATTTCCTTGTCCTCTGCTTTTGCCTGGTCATAATTTGGTTCTCGTCCTCAAAATGAAACAGGAAGCATGTGATCTGAATAAGGGAACTTGGAGGCACTGGAGGTGATAGGACAAGGAATAAAACACTGAAATCCCAGAGGTTCAAAAGTGTTAGGGAAATGGCCCAGTCTAATTCTCAAAACTTGCACACTGTCAACAAATATAAATAAGACTTGTGCTAGTAGATGCATAGTTTGTGCTTGATTCCTGGAGGTGTTTAATAGCTTTGGAGTGTTTCTGTTTTACTATATTGCTATTTAATTGGAAACATTTTGTAGTTTGATCAAACCTTCGAGCCTCCAATTTATACTAAAAAGTTCAAAAAACAGGGAATACTACATTAGTTACATGTGTCCAATCAGGCTCCAAGCTCTCTAGCTTTCTGAAGGCGCCATTTTCCTTGACATTCACATGAAATAAATCGAGCTTCCAACTTAAATAACCAGGAGAAGTCCAGGACTCTCAATACTTCGGCACATTCCCCAACAGAGCAGCTAACTCTGGCCTACTCCTGTAACTTCCTGTTTTGGCTCAGTCGTTAAGAACTTCCCACCTTGGGGCGCCTGGGTGGCTCAGTGGGCTAAAGCCTCTGCCTTCGGCTCAGGTCATGATCTCGGGGTCCTGGGATCGAGCCCCACATCGGGCTCTCTGCTCAGCCGGGAGCCTGCTTCCCCTTCTCTCTCTGCCTACCTCTCTGCCTACTTGTGATCTCTCTCTCTCTCTGTCAAATAAACAAATAAAAAAAAAAATCTAAAAAAAAAAAAAAAAAGAACTTCCCACCTTAACTTCACCACAGTGCTGCCTGCTCCAAATCTCTTGCTTTTCTTTCCTAAACAGACATGAAAATTCCCCTTCTTTGTTATCCAAAGTAATGCTGCACCAGTGCAATGATAATATGGTGACAGAATTGTCCTGAAGACTTGGGCATAGTGAAGGGCATTTCTGCCCAGACTCACTGGGCACTAAAAATTAAATGCCAGTCATTAATGTTACAAAATTTCTTGCTTCCCCAGTGTTATTAATCAGCTCTCTTCTTGGCATCTATTGGTTGTTTTCTTGCAGGAAACTACTGCTCTACCCTCACCTCTGTTCCTTGATTCTAGGGCTCCAATTCCTTATTTCTTAGGCAGCTAGCCACTACCTAGAGAGAGAGATATATATACATACATATAAGTATATGTTTAAATACACACACACACACACACACGTATGTGTCTATCATGAATGTAACAGGATATTAATTCTGGCTTTTCCTTCTATCTGGGAGTTCTGGGGGGATTCCAGAACCATAGGTTTTCAGCCATCTATACTGGCCATGTTAAGATTGTGGGTAACTTCAGGAAGGTATAGAAGACAAGCAGAGGGGTGTTTAATTCTGATCTCCTTTCCTGAGGGATGCTCTAGGAAATCACTTGCAGAGCTTGACCTCTGCCTGCTGATGTTGAGGGATCTGATTTATACCTAAAATTTATAACAGAAAGTGTTTAAGGGGAATCATTTGTGGCAGGAGAGGAAGGACACAGGGCTGCATTCAGAATTGTCCACTCTACTAGATATGGACCAGATAGGCACTGATGTAGGAGATGAACTTGAGCCACCCTGAAAGCTTCTGCCCAACAGGATCTCCTGGAGGGTGCATGAGCCCATGATGGGGAGCGTGTATGGGATGGACCCCTGGATGCTACGGCTGTTGGGAGAGTCACGAGCAACCAGCTAGAGGGGACAGAGGTGGTATCTCTTGTAACATGGGAAAAGTGGGGCGGGGGGGAATGCACAGTAATGGGAGTTTCTTAAGACTCCACATAGGTGGAAGCCAGGAGGCAGGGAGAGGAGAATGGGGGAGGGGGGCTTTCTGGGTGACCACCAATGTCAAGGGCAACCATACCAGTCAGGCCAGATCTTTTCTGTCTCCTCTCTCTCCCCTCTCCTTCCTCTTGAACCTGGAAAACCAGAGAGCCTAGTGAGTAGAAGAGAACAAGAATGACAGTCAGAAGTTGACCCAGCTTCCCTCCCCGCTGCAGCTCTCCACGCCTCCACCAACCCAAGATGCAAGAGAAGAGGGAAGAGGGTTTGACTTCTGAGAGAATAAAGCTTTGATACTAAGACTAAACTGAGCATTTTATATTAGACTATTCACTGGTATGTGTGAGTGACAGGAGAAGCTGTTGTATGTCTTCTGAGATTTCATCCAGAAGCAAGAAGATGATTGACAAAACATGTTGGAAGGCAGTCGCATAGACCCAACAGAAAAAACTAATTTATAATTTCACCCCTACTGAGTACAAATCATTCAGTAAAGCATTTTGTCTGTGTCTTTCTCCCTCTGTCTCTTCGTCCCCCCCCCCACATACACATTCATATTCTGTTATGTTTTGTATGCAAATACATTTTTCTTTGACTCAGCTTCTTCCTTCCAGACAAGCGTAGAGCCTTCCCTTTCATAACCCACTTGGTTGCTTGTTTGCTTTGGTTTTCAAATAGAAGGGCATGTCTTTCCCTATATGAATTTTAATTGAATTCCCCCTCATGCATGAGCTGCCCCAATTGTCTTCCTCCAGTGACTATACCTCTTTTCGTTCCTCCCTGCTACCATGTATTAAATGCTGTTCCAAACCTCTAGAAACCTTTGATGTGTATCCTGATTTTGATGCAAGTTTCAGAGTGTCTGCAAACCTAGAGTTCTGTGACTGATGAAGTCCTTTCTTACCGTAGCCAAATACTCAACACATCTTCACAAAGTGATGCCCCGTCCCCCTCTCCCTGATAACCCACACCAAACCTCAGGAGTTGGCTGAACCTAAGTTCAAGTCCAGCAAAAACATGGCATTGCTACTGTCTCTGCCTGTGTCCTTGGAACTTGTGCTGCAATGTCACAGTGGCTACTTAGAGAAATTTATGAGCCATCAGTCCTTGCAGACTACTTAGCAGGCTCTCATCTGCCTCCAAGCCAGAGAACTCTTTCTGAGCCTGCTGGGAACAGGGAACAGGGTCATCATCTTTTTTTTTTTTAAATCCCGTATTTCCTATAAGTGTCAGCTCTCTTCCTGGCCTGTTCCAATTATTTGTTGGTGGGGCTGTCCACTAGCATGGGCCTCTAAACCTCATTCTTCTTTTTAGCATATTCTTTTTAGCCTTTTATAGATTCATGGCAGTGTGTATTTGGCTGTGGAGTGGTGTGGCTATTTTAACAGAAAGGGGCTCCCTTTCTTATGGCTCTTTGAGGACAGAGCAAATATTTGGTTTAAAACAATGGCTGCAAACCAGCAGGCATGAACCAGAGACCTTTTTTTAACCACATGGTAATTACATAAGGTTTTTCAAATTTGAAAGCCTTAGAAGGCTAGTCATGCTCTAGTTTACCCTTTCCATCATTCCTTGGTCTGTTGAATAATTTATTTTATTATTATTATTTTTTAAAGATTTTATTTATTTATTTGACAGAGAGAGAGATCAGGCAGAGGGAGAGGGCGCTGCAGGATCCCACTGAGCAGAAGAGCCCCATTCGGGGGCTTGATCCCAGGACCCTGAGATCATGACCTGAACTGAAGGCAGAGGCCCAACCCACTGAGCCACCCAGGCGCCCCTGTTGAATCATTTATATTGTCTGTCTTCTGTGGACATTTGGGTTTGTACGTTCTGGAGTAAAGCCCTCTTTGACAAACCTGTTTGCTGGACAAAACAATGACCTCCACATTCCTTATCCTCAGAATCAGTGGACATGTCACCTTACCTGGAAAAAAAGGAACTTTGTGGATGTGATGAAATTAAGGATTTTGAGATGGGGAGATTATCAGGGATTATCTAGGTGGGCACAGTGTAATCACAAGGGTCCTTAGAGAGGCGGACCAGAGGGTCTAAGTTAGAAAAGGGATATGTGACAACAGGGGCAGAGGTTAGAATGATGTACTTTGAAGACAGAGGAAGGAGCTGTAAGTCAAGAAATGCAGGTGGTCTCTGAAAGATAGAAAAGCAAGAAAACCAGTTCTCCCCTAGAGTCTCCAGAAAGAATACAGCCTTATCCTCATTTTGATTTTAACCTCATAAGACTTAATACAGACTCCTGACCTCCAGAAGTATAAGATAACAAACTTCTGTTGTTTTAAACCACTAGGTTTGTGGTAATTTGTTAAAACCGCAGAAGAAATATATACAGTAAGAGTCAAAAAGCAACTGCCTACCTCTCCTGTGCATCAACATCTTCTCCACTTGGTCTCAGTGGCCATTACAGGTGTAGCTTTCGTGATGAAGGAACTGATTCAGTGGGGAAGACTCAGTGCTTGGAAACTTGCTTCCTTTCTGAAAATAAAGACTAGGACAGTAATTGTTTCCTTCCATCTGTTGCATAAATAACGATTCATAACTGAAGTTCAATAAACTAATGTCTCCGTGGGCTTTAGACTTAACATCTAGTGTTATGTTAGTTTTAGATGTACAATATAATGATTCAACAATTCATCATCAGTGTGCTCTTAATCCCCTTCACTTATTTGACCCGTGCCCCATCCGCCTCCCATCTTGCAACCACCAGTTTGTCCTCTATATTTAAGAGTCTGTTCATTGTTTATCTCTTTTATTCTTTGTTCATTTTTTTAGGTTTCTTAAATTCCACATATGTGTGAAGTCATATGGTTGTCTTTCTCAGACTTACTTCATTTAACATTGTATCCTCTAGATCCATCCATATTGCAAATGACAAGATTTTATTCTTTTTTAGGTTGAGTAACATTCCCTTGTGGTGTGTGTGTGTGTGTGTGTGTGTGCCACATCTTCTTTACCCATTTGTCCATGGATGGACATTGGGGCTGCTTCCATATCTTGGCTATAGTAAGTAATGTTGCAGTAAATTTAGGGGTGCTTGTATCTTTTTGAATTAGTGTTTCCATTTACTTTGGAAGTAAATACCCAGTAGTGGTACTACTGGATCATATCGTAATTCTGTTTTTACTTTTTTGAGGGACCTCCATACTGTTTTCTGCCATGGCTGTACCAGCTTGCATTTCCTCTGGCACTCATTTTAAAGAACCACTTTCCATGTTAACAATAACAATCAGACTGAATAAAGGAGATATATGGATGGGTTTAATATTTTACCTCCCTGATGGTGCCAAGGAAGATGTCTTTGCATTGACTATTTTTTCATTTCTTTCAACTGCCGACTGTGAAATGTAATTTGATTTAGCATATGGTGCAAAGCCATGAGACAACAGAGACAAATACAGTTTGGGTTTTCATCAACATTTGCAGATCAACAACCGTGGGCTTGTATTTCAAGGGACACAGTGGTAACAGATGCCATCCCTGGAGGATCTCCAAGTCAACCAGGTGTAATGGCTAAAAAAAACATAAAATGGGGGTCTAGGATGAAGCACCTGTTGCTATGACTCCCGCAGTTATTGGCTGGTAAAGAGTTTAATTTGAAATAGTCAAGAGGGAGATAAAAACTGGGTCATTTCCCATGGCCAGGTATTTAAAGCCTGTAGGAGGCAGATGACATGAATTTGGGTAGAAACTTACATTGTTTCATTATGAGAAAAATATCTCAAATTACCTAGGGTTCTTAGGTAACACAGACTCTGGCAGTTACCACCTTTCTTCTTTGCTTTATGTAGACCTGGTCTAACCAAACAACGAAATGTCACAGAGCAGGATCCCAAACCTGTGGCCTCATGCAAGTCAGGTCTGTGATGAATTGGTTTGTCTACTTTAACATTTTTTAATAGTATGATTTCCTTTAGGTAAGGCCTAAGGAGTCCACACCTTTCCCTCTTCTACAAAACCCTTTTTGCCTATTTACATAACTTGTCTATGATGCACAGAATAATAGTCCCCTAAAGATGTCCATGTTCAAGTTCCCAGAAACTGTGAATATATCACCTTACGGCCTTCGTAGATGTGATTAAGTTAAGGGTCTTGAGATGGGAAAGTAGTGCTGGGTTATCTAAGTGAATCATGGGGATTCTTTTAAGTGAAAGAAGTAAAAGAGGGAGGCTAGAGAGTCAGAACCGGAGAGAATTGGGATAATGTTGCTTTCCTGACTTTGAAGGTGGAAGAGACCAGAAGCCAAGGAATACAGGCAGCCTCTGGAAGCTGGAAAAGTCAAGGGAGAAGATTGTCCCCTAGAGCCCCTAGAAGGACATTAGCCCTGTTGACACCTTGATTTTATTTTATTCTGTTGAGTTCCATTTTGGGTTTCTGATCCCTATAACTTTGGGATAATAAGTTCATGCTGCTTTTAAGCCACTAAATTTGTAACAGTCTGTTACAGCAATGATAGGAAACTACCATGTTGGCTAACTCTAAGGTTTTTGAGTTCACTAAAACTGAAAAAGAGCTAGAGTAACAGGTAACATATTAGAGTAACCAGAGGAACATATTTTGAGTGCTTATTACCTATATAGTAGACACTACCTATGATTAACCCATTTATTCCTCAAAACAATTCTATGGGGCATGTGCCAGTATGAATCCCATTTTCAGATGAGGACTGATGACCAGATAGGACAAATAACTTTCCAAAGTCAGGCGACAGTGGCAGGGCTTGAATTCAGGCAGTTGGGCTCTAAAGCTTATTGTCTAGTATATTGCCTTCATTTTAATTGGGGTTCGATTAGGCAGATCCTGATCATCTGCTACTCAGTGAGGAATCACTGACCTTTCCAAGTCTCAGATTCCTCCTCTGTAGGTCAAGGGACTTTGGTATAATAGTATTTTAAACTTTTAAACAGAATTCTTTCATCCCCACAAGATGAAGTCATGTAAGAGACTCCATTAATTGAAAAAAACAAATGTGATAGGCAAGAGGATTGGTGCTGGAGTTGAAGCAAGGAAAGGGGGCTGAATCTTGCCCTCCTGTTTGGTCCCTGAAGTGTCACATCAGAACCCCAGGGTACCAGGGATCCCTGTCTGGGAAGCACCTGACCCCATGGTGTCTAAGGTCTTTTCTAACTCTAGTGGTATCTGGTCTTTCACATGACAGCTTAGAAAACATTTGGGATGTTGAATAAATAAATTAGCAAGTAGTAATGGATGTAATATGAAACCTCTGGCCTGATAAAACAAAAGGCATGGGTCATTTTCCTTTTTGGTTTTATTTTAGTTCATATTTCCATTTTTGGTCTTGTTCATGTGAGTTTGGAAGTCTCTGTGGTGGGCATATCCCCCATTCTCACACTCAACTAAGGAAGCCCTGCAGTGGGCAAATCTCCAGTGTAAAGACAGCACAAAGAACATTCCAATTTTGTAAGCTGATATATTGCCACCCTGGGTTGGTTCTTCATGGGAGGATACAGATTTGTTTCATGTGATTTTCCTCACACTGTTCTTTTTTTTTTTTAATTTTTTATTAACATATAATGTATTATTTACCCCAGGGTACATGTCTGTGAATCATCAGGCTTACATTTCACAGCATTTGCCATAGCACATACCCTCCCCAATGTCCATATCCCTACCCCCCCACCTCCCAGCAACCCTTAGTTTGTTTCATGAGTTTAGGAGTCTCTTATGGTTTGTCTCCTTCCCCATCCCATCTTGTTTCATTTCTCTTCCCCACCCCCCAATAACCCCCTGCCCTGCCTCTCAAATTCTTCCTATCAGAGCGATCATGTGATAATTGTCTTTCTCTAACTGACTTATTTCACTTAGCATAATACCCTCTAGTTCCATCCACATCGTCGCAAATGGCAAGATTTCATTTCTCTTGATGGCTGCGTAGTATTCCATTGAATATATATACCACATCTTCTTGATCCATTCATCTGTTGATGGACATCTAGGTTCTTTCCATAGTTTGGCTATTGCGGACATGGCTGCTGTAAACATTCGGGTGCATGTGACCCTTCGGATCACTACATTAGTATCTTGAGGGTAAATACCCAGTAGTGCGATTGCTGGGTCATAGGGTAGCTCTATTTTCAACATTCTGAGGAACCTCCATACAGTTTTCCAGAGTGATTGTACCAGCTTGCATTGCCACCAACAGTGTAGAAGGGTTCCCCTTTCTCCGCATCCTCGCCAACATCTGTTGTTCCCTGACTTGCTAATTTTAGCCATTCTGACTGGTGTCCTCACACTGTTCTTAACCTCCGTCTTTGTGTTGATGAAATCCAGTCATTTGGTCTATCTGATAAATGACCTAAAGCCATTCATTGATAACAACATATACTTGCCTCGGTAGAGACACATGACTGAACTGAAAGGGACTCTGGAGGTGACCAAGGCAAAATCCATTTTTGCATTCCCACATCTATTGTTGCCGTTTACCCCTGCCCCTTTCTGCAGGAAATGTCATAAAATAGCCTTGAAAGAATTTACCCAAGAGGCACGATTCAGATGTCCAGTTTCCAAGGTGACTTAGGCCCCTGGACTAATAATAGGTGAGAGTTGGAAAGCCGTTGAGGCAAAAATGATTCCTTATTTTTTCAAATCAATGTTGTATTTTCATAAACATGCATTCGTTCATTCATTCAAATCAATGTCTTAAAAATCTGCATCTGACCACATATCAGGCACTATTGTAAGTGATAAAGTTGCAAGGATCTTAATTTCAAAGAATGCATAACCTAGTGGGAGACAGGAGACCTTTTTTTTTCTGTAAAGAAAAAAAAAATCATTATGAAAGGACAGTTATATTATATTTTTAATATCTGCTGTATAGTGAGGGAAAGGAGACTGTGAAATCTCGGGAGTCAAGGTAAGTTTGTACAGCGGATACTCTGAGTTTAGACTTGAATTGTAAATGAGAGTTTCATGGAGTGGCAAGCAGGGGTCAGGATTCTATGCAAAGAATAAGCCAGATGTGTACAGGCCTGGAGACCAGAGCCAGTGAAGGCATTTTTTGAGAATTAGAAGATAAAGTGGCCAGAGACATACAGGTTAAGATTGATAGGAGAAGAGGCAGGATGCCACATCAAAAGGGGTCTTGTAAGCCAGGCAAAGGACTTTAGTTAATATTCTGTAGGGACAGGAAGCCTTTAAAGAACTTTGAAATGGTAGCAGTGATTTAGAAGGGTGAATCCCTTGACCAAATGAAGCACAGGCTTCTATGACTGTATTATGGTCTAATGAGGACAAAGGGACATAAGTAGAAGAAACATCACTATTAGTGAAGCCATAGTCAGTTGTTTAGATGAGATATGAGGGCCTGAACTGGAGTGGCAGAGTTGGTAATGGAGAGGCAAGAGGGGTTCTAGATGTATTTAGGTAGAGGAATTCAAAGAACTTGGTGGTGGACTGAACATGAAGGGTAAGGAAAAAGATTCTGGAATAATTTCTTGGCTTCTGGTTCCAGATACTGGATATTCCTCCAAAGAAGCAGAGAATATAAATGGAAGAATGGTTTTGTTGAAGACAACAAGTTTGGTTGTAGATATGTTGATTTTCAGGCATTTGCAAGGTTAACTAAGAAAAAATAGTGACTAGCTTCTTAGATTCTGGAAATCAAGAGTGAGGTTTTGTCAAAAGCTGCAGGTTTTGAAGTCAAAAACTTAGATTAGTTTAACTCCTGGTCATGGATGAGACGGTCCAGTTTCTGAGAAACCTTAAATCCTAATCTAAAATAGGGATCATTTCTTTGATGCATGTGGAACCCAGTGAAGGTATTTTTCTTCTGTGAATCCTGGAATGGGGTGATAGTAGTGAAATGGGCTAAGATTTTTAATTAATTTTTTAGTAGCATATTTGATAAATATTGGAAGTCCTCCAAAGCAGACTATCTTTCTTAACAACAAAAATTTGGTAAAATGTAAGAAGTGCATCAGGATGAGTAGCAACTCCTTGAGGGAGTCCAAGCAGGGCTTGGACTTTGTATCTACGAGATACTTTGTATCTCAATCAGGATTTGTATCCATGTTTGCATGGAGAAGAGCACAATATTTAACAACTGTAAGTAATTCCATACAACAGAGGTCTCAGAGGTGCTACTCTGAAAACTCCCTAGCACCTGTTTAATTAATACAAGAGAACAACATAATTGGGGATTTTCACTTCACAGAATTTGCTCAATTCTTCATTTCCCTTGTATCAGAAAACTGTCATTATAAATCAGGCTGAGAGTTGAACTACTCACTCTTCTCATTATTGCATTTTGTATTTGCAACAAAAAGCTGTCTGTGAAGGACGTGGTTAGGTTAAAAAATGGATCTTTTTTTTTTTTTTTAACTGAAGAACAAGGCCATATATCTAGGAATTCAAAAAAGTTAACAAACCATTTTGCTGTCTTTTGTTTTCATAATGACTCAGTCAGATTGCCACAAGAGATCTTTGGTTTTACCTGTCCAACTCCCTGGAATGGAGGAACCAAGCAAAACCAAGTCCTCTTTCCAGGAATTCATGCCTATCCCTGGAGTCATTGGCATCATTAATGATGACAGTGATCTAGGTTCATATGTGTTTCTTTGTAAAGATTACTGTTTTACTGAGAATAAATATGATTAACTTTTTATGAAAATTTAGGCTACATATAAAAGAAGAAAGAATTTTTAAAACTCACCTATGCCTTATTAGGGTGTTGTTAAGAGACCAAATAAGGTAAAATTAGAGCAGAGTGTCACTGATTTGAAATACTATTTTCCTCCTTCAATGCATAGCCATATACTATTCATCCTTTATGAAGGAGAAGCAGACTCCCCACAGAGAAGGAAATACTTCTCCCTTTTTCTCCTTACCAACCTTGGCTCCTCTTGTTAATGTTAGTGTGTTCTCACAGCTTGTCTATTCAACACACAAAATGGAAGAAAGGTGGAGGGCTGCTTCAGGTAAGCCATAGTGTGTTTGAAATGTCTTCCAAACAACAGATTTGAAATCTGTGGTTGGACACATTAGTTTGTAGCTCAGTGGCAAGTTCAGGCCTGGAAATAAGGCTAGTGATCTGGGTAGAGATCACCAAATGTAAGAATGTAAACAGGAGAGGACCGTGGGGCTGAGCTCCATGCAGTTGTTGCACAGAGGCCAAGCCTGCGTAGAATATGGAAAGAGCATGGCTGGTGATGTCGTGAAACCCCAGCAGGAGGGTACACCGATTCTGTTGTCTGCAGAGAAGTCAAGAGAGGGTAGCAGAGAATGATTTCCTCCTCTGGAACTCTTTTCCTCCTTTTCTGCCTGCTTGACTCTAACTCATCCCTTTGACTCTGATGAATACCACTTCCCCCAGCAAGTCTTGTGTTATGTCTCCTTGATTAGGTCAGTTTTTTCCCATACATTCTTCTTTCTCTAGAATTGCTCTTGTACTTTTGCTAGTGCTAGGCCAGACACCTGTCTCCTTTCTCAGACTGTATGCTCCTGGAGGGAGAGGGCCACACATTCCTTGTTCATCATGTTTCCAGGACTTGGCCCAGCAAAGCCACACAGTTTCCAACAAAAGAAAAATGTAGGAAGTCTAGTTCCTTCATGTATTCATTTATTCAGCAAAGTCAAGGGAATATGTAAAACTGTCCTCTTCCTCAGTTAATTTTTTGTTATTGTTTTGAAGCATCAGTGCCTGGCCCTCCCTTGGCCTGCGATGATTTGCATTTCCCATTGTCCCTTTCCTCTCCTTTTATGTCCTTCAGGCAGGGTACTTGCACTAGCTCTCTGCACATCTTGAAGAAAGCCTTGATTTTCTGCTTACAGCATAACCTTTGGGCTTTATCTCTATTAATTCTTGTGTTACTTTTCTCTGTTTATGGAGGCTCAAAGTGGTAAGTAAAGTAGAAAGAAGCCTAGCATAAGAAGTATAGGCACAAGTTTCTGGTCTGCCAGCAACCAGCTGGGCATCAGGAGTCTGGACCCATTAGTTACCTCCTCTGTGAAAATCTGTAACAGTGTCTTCTCACTTTCTTAAAAGGTCTGTATCTTTTTATTTTTCTCATTCATGTCTCAACCTCGGTTGAGTATTCTCTACATACTTTGCCCACAAAGAACACTTAAAAAATACTTCTGTGAATATATTCAGGAAATAGGACTTACATTTTGCTCAGCTTTATAAATTTATAAAACTAGAAATTATCTTCAGGGTTGGTGATGCCAAACCCTCATGCCATATATACATTTCTTATGATCCTTTAATTGTGCTCTGAAATTGAGTTTGCTAGTATTTTACTGAGGATTTTTGCATTTATGTTCATCAGGGATAAGTGCCTGCAGTTTTCTTGTAGGGTCTCTATTTGGCCTTGGTGTCAAGGTATTGATAACTTTGTGAACTTTGGAAGTGTTCCTTCTTTTTCAATTCATTTTTTTTTTTTAAGATTTTATGTGTTTATTTGTCAGAGAGAGGGAGCTCAAGCAGGGGGAGTGGCTGGCAGAGGGAGAGGGAGAAGCAGACTCCCCACAGAGCAAGGAGCCCAATGTAGAACTCGATCCGAGGACCCAGGATCATGACCCGAGCCAATTGACTGAGCCACCCAAAAAGGGGAGTCCCCTCTTTTTCAATTCTTGAACAAGTTTGAGAAGGATGGGCATTCATTCTTCTTTAAATGTTTGGTAGAATTTGGCAATAAAACCACCTGGCTCTGGATTTTTTGTTGTTGTGGGAGACTTTTGATTACTGATTCAATCTTCTTGTTTGTTATTGGTCTGTTCAGATTTTCTATTTCTTCATTATTCAGTCCTAACAGATTGTATCTTTCTAGGAATTTATCAGTTTCTTCTAGGTTACCCAATTTGTTGACATACAATTGTTCATAATCTCTTATGATTCTTTTTATTTCTGTGGCATTGGTTGTAATGTCTTCTTTCATTTCTGATTTTATTTGAGTCTTATTCTAGTCAAGAGCTTGTCAAATCTGTTTATCTTTTCAAAAAACCAACTTTAGTTTCACTGATATTTTTCTATTTTCTATTTCTGCTCTGATGTTTATTATTTCCTTCCTTACACTAACTATTGGCTTAATATGTACATATTTTCTTAAAAATGTGTTTAACACTCGTCAGGTGCTTCTTGAATAGTCTCAGTGATAGGAAGCTCATGATTTTACTTTTTTCTTCTGTTTGTCATTAAGACAAATTTCCAAAGGATTCAATCATCATAAATCTTATTAATGTATATTAAAAATTCAAATACATTTAAAATGATTGTATTTTATTAGCTCTAAATAGCCACCATTAATGTCTAATGCAATTTATGGTTGATGATAGCTCATTTGATTTTCTAACAATTTCTATCTTCATTTTCATTAATATATTTTAACTCCTTTCCCCAAATATTTTATGTTAACTAGAATCACTTCAAAATAAGCATACCACATTAATAAAATACATATTTCAATGAAATGTTAAGAAAATTAGAGTTTCAAAAGAAATGCATATTAAAGGGTTTGAGTGCTTTTCAGTTGAGATATGCAGCCTGTCAAAAAGAAAACCACAGGCCCAAAATGGAGTCACTTGTGCTAAGGCCCCACATCAGTAAACCAAGATTTAATACCTAACCCAATCACAGTTTCAACACCTCCCCCCCCAGGATTGTAAACTTTAACCAGCCTAACTGGAGTGTCCTGGTCAATACTAGGAGAATGACCTTGCCTAAAACAATGCTTTTTTTTTTCCCTATAAGAATTTCCTTTTTTTCTGTTCCTTCTCTGTCTTTAAAAACCTTTCCTCTTTTGCAACTTGATGGGGCTTTCCTCTAGATGGGAGGCTGCCCAATTTATGAATCACTCTATCAAGCTAATGAGATCTTCAAATTTTGTTTTTAAAACATTTGACATGGGAGCTTGATAAACTATGAAATGCCAAAAATGGAGTTGCTATGCCTTTAAATTTATTTCAGTTTTTCCTTTTAGTTTTTCCTTTTAGCCTACTGTGTTCTAATAAAATAATGGTCATTGGTCAGTGGTCCATGCCAGTGATCTTGGTGATAAGTGTAGCCTTTAATAATTGACAAAGATGAAATTGTTTTTGAGGTTTCACAACTTGAGAAAACATGTTTCATGAGAATCACCTAAGCACTCAAGGATAGACTGGAAGTTTTCAGACCTTCAAAGATATTGGTGTTTACCTTTGCCTTATGACAATTCAGGGAGGCCAGTAAGCTAAGAAGTTAATCAAGACAACACAGCCATTTGGGGTGCCTGGGTGACTCAGTAGGTGAAAGCCTCTGCCTTCAGCTCAGGTCATGATCTCAGGGTCCTGGGATCGAGCCCCACATCGGGCTCTCTGCTTAGCAGGCAGCCTGCTTCCCCCTCTCTCTCTCTGCCTGCCTCTCTGCCTACTTGTGATCTCTCTCTGTCAAATAAATAAAATCTTAAAAAAAAAAAGACAACATAGCCATTAGAATCAGGGACAGAAGTGGAGGCCAACTATCCTAAATCCAGTATTTTCTCTGCTTTACTATCTATATGAGGTGAGGGATCTAAATGTAAAAATAAGGCTTCTTTAGGTCTTTCCAGCAGGGTTCAACAAATTAGCCCAGAGGTCAAATGTGGTTTGTCCATTTTGTTAATACAGTTTAGTTGTAGCACATTGTTACCTATCACCTATGGCTGCTTTCCTACTGCATTGACGGAGTCGAGTGTAGTGGACCCTTGAACGATGGTGGGGGGAGGCTTAGGTGTGCCAACACCTGCACACAGTCAAAAATCCATGTCTAAATTTTGACTCCCCAAAAGATCAACTACTAATAGCCCACTGCTGACTGGAAGCCTTACCAATAACACAAACAGTTAATAAATATTTGGTATATTATGTATTATATACTGTGTTCTTACAATAAGGTAAGCTACAAAAAAAATGTTAAAATAATAAGAAAAAATACACTTACAGTACTATACTGTATTTATTGAAAAAGATCCAGGTGTTATAAGCAGACTTATATATTTCAAACCCCTTTAGTTTTGTTTTGGCTCCATACCTTTCTACAAAGGCTCTGTCATCCACAGCCCTCCCTTGCAGTATTCTGCAGCGCTCTGTATTTTTACTCTTCCCGTCAGAATTGTAACGTAATCCTGTATTTAAAGAAAGATCTGATAAGTTAATTCAGTCTAAGACATTAATAACAAATCTGACTTAATATACTATATACAACCGAGTCTATTCTCATTTTAACAGACAAGAATTTCTAAAGCCAAGTCAATTAGCTTCAGGTGCTTGAATTAATGGCCCTGTGGCAGGCCTTTCGAGGTAGGTCTTGTGGTCACAGATACCTTCTTTTGATAACCTAAGTCATTATTTTGACCATATTTGACCAATTCCTGTTGTAGCTTTGTACTAGAAGTCAGTTTCTTCGGATTAAATCTATGCCCATTAGATACGTTCTCAAACTGGGAGCTTTTCCCTACCAACACCATAACCTCCTTTTTTAAACATTGTCTTTTTTTTTTTTGCAAAATTCTTCAACTAATATTGCCCCAGAATGGTTATAAATCAGCGGTTCTACTGAATATCTTTTGGTTTCTAGAAACTAACATTACTGCATTTCACTGCCTATTAAATAGACCTATTAGCTAACATTAGCAACTTTTCTCCCTTACTTGCTGTGTCAGGGAAAATTAGGCCCTGAAAAATGATTGAAATATAATGCCTATGGCCAACCTTGTCCCAGCTGAATTTTCCACAATGATAATCAGTAACCCATGAATGTGGCATAAAGACTTCTAAGGAAATTGCCTCATCTAATCTTCTGGAGGGAGTGGGTTGTGCCTTAGAAAAGAAAGATTTGACAAGTTATCATTTCTTACATGGTTGCTCTATTGCCCCTCTTCCCTTTCTCCGAAGGGATGAACTAGGGATAGGCTCTGACATGGTGGGGTGGTTTGGGGAAGCTGATTTTGCTGGTGATGGAGTGGCCAGATAGGGAGAGCTTGGAAAAAATAATCAACAGTGTCCTGGGAAACACTGAAATTCAGAAATAGGGAAAAGGACTTCTTATCACATGGGGAGCCAAGCCAAGAACATTCAGAGCCAGTTTTGAATTGTAATTGGGCAAGGAGGGAAAAAAACAAACAAACCCCCAAAACCAAAGGGGAAAAGCCAAGAAAAATCCGTAGTATTAGAGGCAAAAGGACAAATATTTGTTTTTCACTGACTGTTGATTCGTGATTTTGCCTAATTTAAATGCCCAGCACTAAATCTTGTATGACCTTAAACATGACCTTAAAAATGTGACTGGAGGACTCTGTGCATGCATGTGTGTGTGCACATCATGCAGGCACAAGCACACGTGTGCGTGTCAGGGAGTGCTGTGGTAGTAGGGAAGACACAAGACTGGGTGAAAAAAACATCAAAGGAACTCTATCGCATCCAGATTTTTCAGCAGGATTCTAAAAAAAAGAAGTGGAGATTTTTGTGTGTGTCTGCTGGTTATCTACATTTAGAAAAGAAGGTCATATCAGTTAAGAAAAAAATAGCTTTGGGGCACCTGAGGGGCTGAGACAGTTAGCATCCTACTCTTGATTTCAGCTCAGATCATAATCTCTGGGTTGTGAGATCAAGTCCCGCATCCAGCTCCATGCTCAGCGGGGAGTCTGCTTGAGATTCTTTCTCTCCCTCTGCTTATCGCTGCCACACACGCACGTGTTCCCCCTCTCTCCCTCGCTCTTTCTCTGACTTCTTCCCTCCTGCTCTCAAATAAAATGAATCTTTTTTAAAAAGAAAATAATAGCTTTGAATCAAAGATTTGCTTAATTACGAGGTGACATATACTCAATAGATACAGATATTTTAGGTGGATCATAGCCTATCTTTGCATCCTGATTAGTTGCCTGAAAATAAGTGGAAAAATAATGGCCAATTTTCAAAATCATGACCCTCTACCACGATAAAAACCAGAAAAGAAGCAATTAACCCAGAAAACAAACATTTAAAACTTACATAGAAATCGTCAGTGATTACTTAAGTTGAAGTCATTCCAATGTCAATTCATTTAACAATCATTCATAAATTAGGCAATTTATAGTATGTAGCAAATGTCCAGGGAGAAATCTGGTCTTTTTGATTGATGGAAGCATTACAGAAACTTCTAATTTAGGATTTTAGAGATGCAGGGATTTGAATGGTTACCAATATAAGAATGATCTGTCCTACTTCTCAGCCACTTGGCTGCTAGTTTGACTCTTGAACCGAAGGGATTGTATTTGTTTGTGAAATGAATCATCCTACCATTAAACAGTTCAAAAAATCACACAGTAGTTGTTCCTCTGATGTCTTCACATCTTTGACTTTGGCCCCTGGAGAGGAATTGTGATTGCAGTGGCCAGGACACTGACATTCTGGTTCTTCCATTCACTAGCTTTGCTCCCTGGTAACCCTTAATTACCTTTTATCTATTTCCTCCTGAATGAAAATAGGAACAAAAACCCGTTTTTAGCCCAGGGGGCTGTTATGAAGTTTTAAGAAATACCATGGAAGTGGCTTGAAAATCAGCAAGTGTTAAAGGCAAAGTATTCTTGCTCATTCTAACAGACTTACATAAATTAAGCCTATAGTCTCTTTTATATTCACAATGTGACTGAATTATAGTAAGCCTCTGATCATAAGATTATGTTCTAAAGACTCACGAATCACCCAATACAGAAGCAGTTTAAGATTCTCTTATGGTTTAAACAAACTCACAAAATCTTTAATTTGCAGAACTTTGCCCTCCCCCCCCCACGCCCTTTTTAATCTATCAGGTGCCTAGTTAGCTCAGTTGTCTGACTCTTGATTTTGGCTCAGGTCATGATCTCAGGGTCTTAAGATCAAGCCCTGCCTTGGACTCCATGCTCAGTAAGGAGTCTGCTTGAGAGTCTCTCTCTCCCTCCGCCCCTCCCCCTGCTCTCTTTCTTTCTTTCTCTCTCTCTCTAAAATAAGTAAATCTTTAAAGAAATAAAATTAAATCAATATATTATTTGCCAATCTCTACTTACCTAGAAGTGCCCCTATTCTCCATGATCTCTCAAAGTTAAGGGTACAAATTTAAAAGGTGAGTAAGTGGGTGCCTGGGTGGCTCAGTTGGATAAGCAACTGCCTTTGGCTCAGGTCATGAGCCGAGTCCCTCATCGGGCTCCCAGCTCCACGGGGAGCTCCACGGGGAGTCTGCTTCTCCCTCTGACCTTCTCCCCTCCGCTCATGCTCTCTCTCATGCTCTCTCTCTCTCAAATAAATAAATAAAATCTTTAAAAAACAAAAAGGAGTGGGGGGTAAGTTCTGGTAGTCTACTATCCAGCATGGTGATTATAGTTAACAGTATTCCATTGTGTCCCTGAAATTTGCTAAGGTAGTACATCTTTAAATGTTCTTACTACACACACCTGAATGATAACCATGTGAGTTGATGGGGGTGTTAATTAGCTTGATTGTGGTAATCATTTCATAATGTTGATGTGTATCGACTCATCGCTTTAGATACTAAATATTTTTTTATCAATTACATCTTGATAAGGCTGGGGGGAAGTAGCTCTACAATACATCCGCTATTTGAGAGATTTGTCATTTTGAAAGGAACCAGACCTTCTTTTATTCTGTGAATTTGGGATTTCAGAATCATTTTAAAGCCAAAGTCCAATTAAGTGGAAAAGTACAAGAGAGGACACAATTTAAACTCTTAAAATAATTTCAATGTTCATCAGAAATTTTTTCTTCCAGATTGAAGCAGAAATAAAATAGGGACTGTGCTGCTTTGCCTTCTCTGTGACTTCTGAAAATTTGGTACTGAGAGACCACAGGTTAAAGGGGGGGAAAAAGTTCCCATAGTGTTGGCCTTATCTGTATCACTCAACTGAAATCTTCTGTCTGATACTCTTTATCACTCAGAGAAATGACTTAGTATCTCCCCAGGTCCAGGGACCAGTGATGCTATCTGACTAGATGTGGCTGCTTCTATGACTCAGGTCCCTTTCCTTGCCTGGTTTTAACACAGGTATTCTCTGCCAGGCAGGGAGAAGTGAGCAGCATTGGTCTAATATGGAGATAGATCAGGAAACTGATCACCATGGGGTATTATAACATAAATGGTTGTTTTGAAAGCTATTAAGGCTCTATATCCATGGATACAGTATTTTACAAATACTTAATCTCTTTAAATCCCATAAGGACACTACTAGTATTATAGTATCTGATTTATTGATAAACTGAGATCCAGAGGAATTGAGAGACTTTGAGCAATGAAGTGCAGATCTGGGTCTCAAACTCAGGTCTTGTGACCCCCAGATCTCCAACTCGTCTGACCCCACTGTTGATCTGACCCCACATACTGCACTGTGATACAGCTCCCATTGCTGCTATTAGGTTTAAAAATCTTTGGCATTACTAAGTTGTTTTTATGTACGGCGTCCCAACTTGAGTATAACAACCATGCTTGATATTTATTTTTCCGAAAACATTTAACATGCTCCCCTATTAAAAAAAAAATTTAAAGACAATGCCAAAATAGCTGTAATTAAATCATAGTTAATGCTCACTAGCATCAGTTGCTATTGAACAGAGATCATGATATACATATTTGGACAGGTAGAAGATGTATAAATCCAAAGCAGGGAACATGGGGAGAAATAATACGCAGTTCTGGGAATTCTGAGCTTAATTAAATTCATATGGGGAGCTGAGGTTGGGCTCCTGGAGGAACTCCTGAAGAAGAAAGAATAGGCCAATGATATGAGGCAGAAGTGACCCCTTACAGTGTTTTAACATCTGGCCAGTAGCCCTTAAGCACAGAGAAAAATTTGAGGGTACTGAAGGATGGAGTCCCTTTGAGGATCTTATCACTTAAACTGATCTTGTTACTTGCTCCCCCTGAGCACTCTTTGCTGTCAAATCTTTGACTTACGGGATGTCATTCTGGTTTTACCAGAAGAAATACCTCTCTTCTTCCTTTCATCCCCTCTTTCCTTCCTTCTCCTTTGTAGAATGAGAATGACTGTAATCTTTAAAGTGTGTCTAATTATGAAAATCTTAGAAATCACAGAAAATACAACCAAATTAAAAAATCAAAGAGGAAAACAAAACTATCTCAAGTGAATTTTAAGAAATAATCTTGGGCGCCTGGGTGGCTCAGTTGGTTAAGCGACTGCCTTTGGCTCAGGTCATGGTCCCGGAGTCCTGGGATCAAGTCCCATATCGGACTCCCGCCTCTGCGGGAAGTCTGCTTCTCCCTCTGACCTTCTCCCCTCTCATTCTCAGTCTCAATCTCTCTCTAATAAATAATAAATAAAATCTTAAAAAAAAAAAGAAATAATCTCGTTTCATATTACATGGCTTTTCAAACTTTTTATCTGTGTCTAAATGTCACAGGTTAGAATATAATACTGTTTTATCAATGTCTGTGTTAACTTACTAGTATCACTTCTAACGGTTGCAGAAGACACCATTGCATGCTAAAGTCCACATTTAAAACCAATTCCTCATTGGTGGGCATTTAGTTTGTTGTAATGAACATCTTCCTACAAACCTCTTTGTCCTTTAGTGTGATTATTTTAACACTAAATCGTGAAAATAATCGTAATAAATTCATAGAAATGTATTTTCTAGGTCAAAAGAAATACAAATTTTGAAGGCTTTTCAAACATAATTTTAAAAAATTTCCTTGAGAAGTCCATTAACAGGAACACCTTTCTTATCAAACTTTTTAATCTTTTCATAAGAGTCCAAAAGAACGATTCAGTCTACATTTATTTAATTACTAGTGAAGTTAATTATTTTGAATGTAGATGGGACATAATTTTTATCTTTTGTCAATTTTCTATTCATGTTCCTGCTGTAGTATTCATTTTTTTCCTGATTAGAAATATATAATATGGATAATGTTTTGAGATATAAACTTCATTTCATTTTTCTTCTTGCATTTCTTGCCACCTCTCCACCTATACCCCCCATTCTGTCCCCTCTCCATGTAAGCAGATGTATGACTGTGCTATGTTGCCTTAGGGGAGGTAGGAGGTATAGAAAACAGAAGTAGCCTGTGAGAAATTCTCGTTTCCCTTTCATCTCCCCCACCTCAAATCCTTAGACTCATTGAGGAGTGCAAGATTTGAAAAAAAAAGAAAAAAGAAAAAACTGGCTGAGAGCCCAGGAGAAGTGGGAAGGAGAGAGCATTTCTCCTAGACCAAAAAGTGATTCTTCTCTCTGGGGAAATTAGTATTTGGTTTGACAATCAAATGTTTATATCCTTATTTATGGGTTAGTAGAGCTAATTTTGGTAGCTAAGTTTATGAGAAGCAGCCCTTCTATTGGTATCTCCAACAGAAACACATCTCAGAAGCATGTTACGTTGTTTATAACTACTGCCATTATTTAACTCAGCCCCCATGAAGTTAATTATGGCAGGTGGTTGTTGGGAGATAGGCCGATGTGTGGAAAGGATGCTCTCAGGACATCAGAAAGGTCATCTAAGATCTGTTTCCATCTCTGCCACTGATGGACAATCATAGAACGTCTCAAAACTTTCCTTCTTATGTGAGAGGTCTAACCAGTCACACCAACAGGAGAAAACCAATTCAGATGCCTTGGACAGATTCCAAGTGACAGATGTTGATTGAATGCCTGCTTTACCATTGTTGTAGGCACAGAAGCTAGAAGAAAGAAGGAAGCCCCTTCTCTGCCTTCAGGGAATATAGGCCTATACACAGGGAATTAGAACACACTGTAAAACTCATCATTTTATAGAATCTATATTTTATATGCTTTGTATGAAATATTTAGCATAATTTCACAACAATATTATTCAGTGCTCTAATTGAGAGGCGAACAAAGAATTGTGGAAGAGCAAGAAAACCAATAACTAATTGTTTATAGATTATGTTATCTCTCTAAAACAAATGGCTTAGTACTACTGGATATATATATATATATATATATATATATATATATATATATTTTTTTTTTTTTTTAAATAATTCTTATTCAGTGGTTGGCGATACAACCTGCAGACAGTTTCTGTTCAGGGAACTGGCACAGCAAGGGCTTCCTCAAAATCAGAAAAAGTATCTGTTCATAATTTAATATTAGCGCCAAGGAAAGGAAAAGATTAATCATAAAGGGTATACAGAGTTTTGTTGGACTTCCTCACATTTAACCTTATAATTTAGAATCTTTTTTTGAATGACCGATGGTGGGGGCACCAAAGGTCTTTACCCAGCCACAGTGACTTGCAGGAGGCCTGATTTAGTGGAAGTCTGACTATCAAAGGATTGATTCCTCTGAGATATGAATCATTCCATCAGATTCCCTTGTACTTATTGGGCATTTCATGCATTCCCACTATAAAGCTAACAGAGGTGGACAAAGAGGAAGAAACCAAATAAGCCCATTTTGGAAAATCCAAGAATTCAGTGGCAGGGGGCTGTTGAAATGAAGCCTTTCCTTGGCCTCTCCTCTGTATTCATACAAGTAGTTAAGAGCTGGCCTTATAGCTAAAGTTCATTTAGGAACCTTCATTCTATTACAATTATTGTCACTGTCTCCAGTCGCCCCATTTTCAAATCGAGAGTTTAAATCACTTAAGATTTTTTGAAAGTCTTCTCCTTTGTGAAGGTTTGCTTAATCCTCTATTGGAAAGGTTGAAATATGCAAGCTTGGTGACTTATATGCATTTGAAAAATCAATTAAAAAAAAAGGTACCTCCTGCCAGCCACAGCAACTGCAGATGAGTTGAAATCCTTTCAATTTCTCTTGCTATTCAAAATGGGTCTCTAGTGTTTTTGCACTTTAGCCAAAAGCTTTTAGGCTTAGTATAAAGCCTTCAGAGTGACAAAATAAAATATATGTGCATTTTCTCATTACATATCTTCAATCCAGATTTTCCATGTTTAAAGAGAAAATAATAAAAATGAAATACTTAAGAAGGCCCTGGCCATGTGCAGTCAAAGTAGCATTTTACTCAGTTAACGTTCTCTAAGCTGAATGTATGACTGAATGCTCTCATACCCAGGTAATTTCTTATATTTAACATCAAAAGAGATTTGATGGTTTATATTAGCTTGAATAATATTTTTAGCAAGTGTACAGAATTTTAAGAGCATGTCTAGGAAAGGTGGGCATTTTTAAGATTTATGCCCGTTGTATGACAGTATTAGATTTTCATTCTTTGCAGGGTGGTGCTTAACTGTTTTCTTGAATACAAATGGAAGATATGCAGGCTTGAATCAAGTCTGTGGCTGTGCATCAGTGGGGGTGGGGCAGTGGGGTGATGGGTGGCAGGAACAAGAAATAACAACTGTGCCCAAGGTCACAGGGCACCAAGCATGTATTACATATCTTATTTAATCTTTATGCTAGACTTACGGATGTTGGCATTACCATTATTTTACAGACAGGAAGACTATAGTTGAAAAATGTTACTTGCAAGGGGGCGCCTGGGTGGCTCAGTGGGTTAAAGCCTCTGCCTTAGGCTCAGGTCATGATCTCAGGGTCCTGGGATCGAGCCCCGCATCAGGCTCTCTGCTCAGCAGGGAGCTTGCTTCCCCCCCTCTCTCTATCTGCCTCTCTGCCTGCTTGTGATCTCTCTCTCTCTGTGTCAAATAAATAAATAAATAAAATCTTTAAAAAAAAATGTTACTTGCAAAGATGATGTAGCAGACATATGGCTACATGTTTAATCCCACATTTAGTCTACTCAGAGCCTAGGTGCTCTATGCGCCCCATTGCAGGAGTTCAGAAAAAAGGAAATTCCTCTCCCTTGATGCATCCCTTACAGAAAGACCATCTGATTATTCTGCTAGCTTAATGGAAAGTGTGGCAGATTTAGAATCAAAGGAACTTGGTCCAGGTCTGGGCCTTGATTTCACTGCTGACTAACCCCATGATCCTGGCCCAGTAGGACTTCTCATCTGCTTAGTTCAGTGCTGGAGTATTAGAAGGTGAGGTCTGTGGTCATGATGACCTCAAGCGTCTAGAGTGAGGTCTGCTCCTTTTCTTAAGTTTTAATATTAGGACTTGCCTACTTAGAGGTCACTTCAGGATCAAACCAGCCTTGCCTTCTCTGGGAAAAGGCTTTGTAAACTATAAAGTATTTTGTTGCTGTAAGGATGGCTTTTTAAAAACTGATAGCTTCATACTTTTTCCTCTGCTTTAAGGTGTGGAAGACATTTAAGTTAAAATGTCAAATGGTGGGAGCGCCTGGGTGGCTCAGTGGGTTAAAGCCTCTGCCTTCGGCTCAGGTCATGATCTCAGGGTCCTGGGATCGAGCCCCGCATTGGGCTCCCTGCTCGGCAGGGAGCCTGCTTCCTCCTCCCTCTGCCTGCCTCTCTGCCTACTTGTGATCTCTCTCTGTCAAATAAATAAATAAAATCTTAAAAAAAAATGTCAAATGGGAGTGGCAAACTTACTGAGCCACCAATAACATCAACAATCAAGCATAATCTATTGCTAGATTAGTTTTCTGGTCATCTGCTTCAGGCTCAAAGAGAATTATTAGGGGATACTATGGGTTTTCATTGCTTCTTTAGTATTTTTGTATTAATACTCATGACAAAGTTTTAGAAATGAAGTTTAGAATTAACACCTGTCATTATATAAATAATTATCAATCTTTATTTATGGATGATGTATTTCAGAGAAGCCTTCTATTTATCCCTTTCCTTCTCTCTTTTCTCTCTCTGGCAAGTAGTGGTGTGTGTGTGTGTGTGTGTGTGTGTGTGTGTGTGTGAAAGAGAGAGAAAATATTTAATAGGTATCATTTAATATACACAACTTTATATTCTGCTAATTTCATGTCGTGGGATATTGAATTTTTCTATGCTGTGTTTCTTTTGTCTTTCATGGCTATGTAACAGTCCCCTAATTTGGGACATTAGATTATTTCTGATTTTTTACAACTTTTCTATGATACTTCACTAAATGATACTTAGTGAATATTTAATGTTTGTGATTGCCAAAAATTGTGATGTGTAATCAGGACAGATTTCTTGGAGTAGGTCAAAGGATAGCTTTTCAAACACTCTTGATGTGTAAGGCTTAGGTTCACTCTAGAAAGTATATACTAATTAATATTCACACTAACAGGGATGCCTGGGTGGCTCAGTTAGGTGGCTGCCTTTGGCTCAGGTCATGATTCCAGGGTGCTGGGATCGAGTCCTGCCTTCGGGGTCCTTGCTCAGTGGGGAGCCTGCTTCTCCCTCTACCTGCTCTGTCTGCCACTCCCCCTGTTTGTGCTCTCTCTCAGATAAATAAATAAATAAAATCTTTAAAAAATATATATTCGCACTAAATATATATTCGGAGTTTTACCTTATCCTTATTTATACTGAATATTTTTGCAAGCCCAATCTTTTTAGTAGATTAACATTACGTAAACCTAGACATTACACATAATTACATAGACATAAAATTACATTTCAACAAATATAATTAGATCAAGCAACAAAGGATAGCAAAATAATTACAAAAACTACTCATAGTTCCCTGAAGGTATGCATATAATGATTAATATAGCTAATCACTATTACATTCCCAACTTTTTGCCATTCCACTATGATAACAACTAAACAAAAAGTTGGCAATAAGGTCATGATTTCCCACAATAAATTCTATTTATTTAGACATAAATAAATTTATTTAGACACAAATAAATAAATTTTATTTTATTTTATTTATTTATTTTATTTATAAATTTTATTTATTTATTTAGACAGCAAACACTGTCTACACTGAATTTTATCATTGTGGTAAATTATAGCCGAATGGGTGAATAACATGTTGCTGTTTATTAGGTTTGACTTGTAATTCTTTGATTACTAGTGATAGAAGCATTTTTAATATACTTATTGGCCCTTTCTTCTCAAGAGATAGCATTATGCAGTGGTTGAGAGGGTTGTCTTTGGAGTCCATCAGCCAGGTTTGAATCCTGGTTCTGATACTTAGTAGGTATTTAACCTACAGCAAGTTATTTAAACTTTCTATCCTTCATTTTTCTCACATAAAAAATGAGGGTGCTATTAATAGTGTGTACTTCATAAAATTAAGTCACATGAGAACTTGGCGTGTCAACCCAAGTGTGTATAAGAATGTTTGGCATACATAACATATATAAGAATAGTGTAGTAATTTTAACAAATGGTAACTTAATTTTGCAGTGTTCTTTTCTCTTATTGATAAGTAAAAAAAAAAAAAATAAGAGCATTAGCTTTGTAGTTTGTGGTTTCCCTTCTTTTGGGAAGTGGACAGTAAAAGTGTGAGGTCAGAAAGAGTATGGGACTCAGAAATGGCACAGAAAAACGCAGGTTGTCTTCTTTCTCTTTCTGCGATATCCAGCCTGAATACCACCTTTTATCACTGGTATACTAACTAGGGCAAGGGAAAGAGTCCAGGACAGTGCAGGTAACGAGCCTGTGTATGTAATGAATTCAGCTATCCTTAAACACATCCAAGGTATCTCAGGGCACCCAAAGTATCTGTGTGCTCTTCTGACCTCACCTTTTTTGTAGGCAAAGGGTGAGACTCATTCACAGTTTACTAAGGTGATAGGGTTAATGCAAGTCAGACTGCAAGACTTAATGGTATTGGCTTGTCAGTCCACTGCTGAGATCGGGATCTAATATGTCATCATGCTGAGAAATTCCCATATGGAGTGGTTGCTAGGCAACCAGACTGTGATTTGGTGGAAATAGTAGGCAGTTCTTCGAAGCAGGATCCCACTTGACCATTTTCACTAACATATTTACAGTTCATTACAGTTCTCTTCCATTTGGTTTTCTGGCAGTCTAAAGCCAATGTTCTCCAACTAAAAATACTTTAAGTCTAATGAGATTTCCATTTCTCACTCTTGTTCATTTTCATCAACAAAACTACTAATGGGTTGCCAAGACATGTTTTCTTTCTGTCACTGAGGTTATAACCATAACTTTGCTTAAATTCCAAACTAGAATTAAAGCCTCATGAAGATCTAGAGCTGCCAGCCCTGTAGATGGTTGTAAATGCCCCCCAAAGCATTCATTTCTAAGCTTCCTATAAGTTTTGTTCTGATGTTGATATAGGCAGTGATATGATGAACTAGAAAACCACTGATTAATCCTTTGATTAATTCAATGCAGGTCACCTCTTTCATTCAGTCACCATTCCACAGATCTTTTTTTTTTAAGATTTTATCTATTTATTAGAGCACACACAGGAGATGGGGGCAGGGGCAGAAGGAGAGGGAGAAGCAGCCTTCTCACTGAGCAGGGAGCTCCACACAGGGCTGGATCCCAGGACCATGACCTGGGCCAAAGGTAGGCGATTAACCTACTGAGCTGCCTGGGTGCTGTCTCCAATTATTTTCTAAGTGTCTGCGATGGGGCTAGCACTGTGCTAGGCTCTGAGAATTCAACTGTGAATATGACAGAGCCTCTGTCTTCAATTTGCTCACTGTCAAGTGAAAGAGACAGATAAGGAGAGCAACTGTCACCATGCAGAGGAACAAGTGCGATGTCAGCCCAAAAAGGGGGATGGTTAACCAAGACGTAGGAGGTCAGGGAGGAGTCAGAGTCACAATATGAAACATGAAGGGTGAGTTAACAAAGGAATTTGAGAGTGGAAAAGGATTCCAGGCAAAGGGAACACAGTGTACAAAAACTGCAAGAGAATTCACAGCAGGGCTGGAAATGGACAACTGTTGAGTATGGCTAGAGAATGATGGGAGGTTGAGGGGAGCCTGGGTGGTTCAGCCAGTTAAGCATCTGCCTTCAGCTCAGGTCATGGTACCAGGGTCTTGGGATCGAGCCCTGCGTGCATCGAGCTCCCTGCTCAGTGAGAAGTGTGCTTGTCCCTCTCCCCTTACCCCCCTCATGCTCGCTCTCAACTCTCTTTCAAATAAATAAATAAAATCTTTTAAAAAAATGATGGAAGATGGGAAAATTCAGACGGATGGTGTTTGTATTTGGAGGGGGAGTATTAAGTCTGTTCACTAAGGTTCTGTCTCATGCCTTTTGTTTTCCATCCCAGACAAATCAATGTTTTATGCCCCTTGGTTACTGACCTAAAATGTTAGGAACTATATCCCATATATAGTAGGGTACCATCATCATATCCAACTTTTCCATATATATATTTCTCGTATTCATGATTGTAACTTTCTCCTTAGGTTCAAGCATGGGTTTTTCACATTTCATTTAGAGCAAATAGATAAGTAAACGCTTTACTTTCAGTTAATTATCTCCTAGCAGCTTCTTTCCCAATTCTGCACTGAAGGCATTGGATATACCCAAGGTCTTGACTCTTTTCCCTGATAGGATGCAATCCTACAGATAGGCAAAACACCGTGGGTGGTTTTCAATGAAAGTAATTGCCTACAAAATATAGTATAGATGTTACCAGAAACAAATGACTGCCCTTCGGGTCATCAACCTGAACTCTATAAGCAAGCTGAAACTAATCAGTTCTGGTAGCGATTCTCAATTTCGTGACCTGGGAGAAAATGTTTGTATTCAAATGAGCACTGCACTCTTGAATGGGAATATTACCACAGGATTGAGAAAAGCAATGCTTATGCCGATTCCCTCTGCTTACGCTTTGGTCGCCCGGACAGATTCCTCTCATTCAGGTACAAACATGCAAGAGAAGCTTGCTTTCTCTCCACGTGTATCTTTCCTAGTCTTCCAATCAGCAAGTTCAAAAGAGTTCTCTAAAAACCCATGTTTTGGAGCAGCATTTTAGCTGGAACAGCGATTTCTCCTTCCTTTATCCCCAAAGCCACCTTCAATACCCTTGAGTTAAAGAGCAGAAGTCAGATCACAGAGGAGGAGAGCAGATGCTATTACATGACTCACTCAGGACAGCACAACAAATTAGGGCTGGTGCGGCGTGGGCAAACTCAACACAATTACTGATTGAACAGCAGTTGTATTCGACCGGAAGCTGGTACTTTCTACTCTGGTTTGCTTTCTGCAGATACTTGCAGAACTTGGACAGTTTTCCTTTGATTGAAGAACTCTATTGTCTCAAAGGATAAAATTCTTATAATAATAGTGGCAACTATCATTTGCTTTGTGCTAGGCACCGTGTTTGGTTCTTTGCATGTACTGTCTGATTTAATTCCCACCATTTACTGTCTGTGAGCTAGATATTATTATCCTTCTTTTACAAATGAACTGATTGCAACCTAGAGTAGTTGAATAACTTGGCTATGGTCACACAGCTAATAAGTGCAGAGACAAGCCCATCTTTCTCGTAGCTTTATCCCTAGTGTTGGCACATAGTAAGTATTGCTTGTGTATAGTTCAGTAAATAGTCGTAATAGTCGTGCGCTATGAAATTGGAGATAGTTTTGGTTCAATGAGACGGTTTATGTCTTCCCTTTAGCCTCAATCTGCAGTCTGTGCAGAACCCATCAGTCCGATCTTTTCTACAGGAACAGTTGACCCACTCGTCCTCTTCCCACTCTGCTCATCCACTCTCTCTTTCTGATGACTGTTCTCATTGTCCCTCTGCCTACCCGTGGACAGCTGATGTTATGTCTATCTCTAACTTTATTCAACTCGCTGTCCTTTGGTTTTTCTGCCCTGTTGCTGCAGATCTCTATTTTGCTGCTTCCTTTACCCAATGTCTTTTGTCTTACTCTCTTTACCGATCGGAAAATAGACTTTGGAGGGAGAAGGTCCTGGATTCAAATCCCATCCTATCTGTATGCTAGCGATATCACTTTGTATTTAACCTCTCTTTAACATGTCTAAACATCTACAACAGGTAATTCACAAGTGCACAATCCACAAGCCTCTTGCGGGGGGGGGAGGGGGGATCAAATGAACGTGTGGCAAGTATATTGACGGTTACTGATGAACCACTTTTAGCATGTATGTTTTTTTTAATGCCAGTTAATATGATGACTCATGTTTCACTGCAGATATTCTGTAAGAAGCCTACCAAATGCTCTGGCAGACCCACTTTGTTACAGAACACGTGGCATATATGTGCCTTATTATCTTTTCAAATCCAAACAAATCTGAATTCTGGAGCACATATGGCTATCAGGATTTTGAATGAGGAATTGCCTATCTGTAATACTTTTTTGTTAGGGTTGTAAGGATTAGAAATAAACTCTATAGCTTGTTTAACACATTGGCAAACAGTGGGCACTTAATGCCAAAAAAATCTCCTTTAAATGTATATCTCTGGGGTTTTCCTCTTATGTCGAACACAGAACGTATTATGTGTGTGCGGTAAAGCAGAGCAAGATAAAAAACTTTGAATTGCAGCTAAAAAAAAATCCTCCTATAAATTATTTGTGTTCACTCATGACTTGTTATGCTGTCTTTAGCAGTTTACTAAGTTACCGTCTTGATTAATGTCTACCCAACACCTAAAAATTGGTTCCAGGCTTGATCTGATACCTGCCTACCTCTTCAGAAACAATTTGGTCACAGAGAGGACATTGACGGGGTAGCAATGTGTTTAATTAGACTGGAATTCTCTGCCCTGGGAAATTGCTTTATAGAAGCTGGACTTGCTTTAAACATAACTCAGTATTTTGAAGTGAAAGTTAAGTGCTACAGCTCATCTGGAAGAAATTACACATAATGACATCAGTAATAGGAAATATGGTATCCTCCGGTGGGTGATAAAATGGGATAAATGCAAGACCGTGCTGCCTCGTGGAATAATTACAGTGACTATGCATTATGTATTGTGAAGTTATAAAAGAAGAAAAAGCAAACTTTATCGTTGGTGTTCAAGGAGCAAAAGAGAAAAGGAAATGCTGCATAAAATACCACAGCTGCTCTGACCAAATGTGCTTAAAAATGGCCCACGTTTCCTTCTGGAAAAACAACTAGAACAATCCTTGGAGGAGCAAACTTGTTCTCCCCAACCATAATTGCAGTAACAGCCACCTTCAGTGATTCTGGGTATTTGGCAAAGACACCAAAATCTACTTCACCTGAGGTAAACTAGACAGAAACTGTCCATAAATGGAGTGGCTTGTGGATAGACTCCACCTCTGTGTCCTCACATGGTGGGGAGGAAGGAAGAGCGGGAGGGAGAGAAGACAATTCTCACACGAGGCTGACTGTGCTTGTATTTCGATCTTGGCCTTCCAACAGTCAGAATATGAGAAAATAAATCTCTCTCAGTGAAGCCACCCAATCTATGGTGTTTTGTTTTGGCAGCCTGAGCAGAGGAAGGCAAGATTGAAATTGGGATAAATCTGAAATTAAGTCAGTATACAATGGACACTAAGACCAGCCCTACTGGATTGTGTTATTTAAAATTTTTAGGTGAATTTTTGAACAGCTGAACAAATGTGGGTAATCAATTTTTTGTAGAGAAAGAAACAATAACGCTATGTTAAATCAAACCAACTGTATTGCTCTTTTAGAGATCTAGTGATTGATGTTTGGAAGATGCCACAGATAATGGCATCTAAAAACAGGAATATTGGTAGTGTTATGTGGATATACTTTAAGAGCAGGAATAAAGAGAAATTAAATCACACAATCACAGAATTAAATCCTTTGTGTTTGTCTATCATAGTGGCTTTCAGCCTACACTTGAAGTTCAGATTTTGGGGAAAGAGATGTGGGCGTTTTAGTTGACCCAAGATCAATTTTGTGAGGTGAGGCTCTCATTCCCGTGTCAGGGGATTAATTTGTTTTGTGTATTGGGATTCTACAAGACTTCATTTGAAGAAAATATTCTCAAACTCTTTGATCTACACCAGCCTTTCATCTCGCTAATGAGGAAATTCCTAAAGTTAAAGGGCTTATCTCTAGATAAGAGTTACATAGTTCCTTTCAGCTTCTCTGAAGAGGTAAGTCTTCCTGTTGGCTTTAACGTCAAGATAATGCTAAGGTCTTCTTTCCATCTCCTTCCTCCACCCCACCTCCCCATCAAGAGTACATTGTCGGGTGACATTAACTCAAGCGAACCTCCTCCACTTCCAACCTGAACAAAACATAGAGCCTAAAACCAAGGCCGGCAAAGGATAACCTGTGGGCCAAATCTGGCCCACCACATGTATTTTGTAAATAAAGTTTTATTGGACGGTCACTCCTATGTGTTTATTGTCTATACTCTCATGCTATAACATTAGAACTGAATAGGTGCAGTAGAGATTATATGGACCACAAATCCTAAATAATTACTATCTGGCCCTTTACAGGAAATTTGCCAACCCCTGGCCCAAACTATCTTGAAAGCTCTCTGGCCTACTGATTACTTAAAATTGAAAGCTACAGTTTGGATAATGTTTGACTCCGATGTTTTTCCTTTTTACTTTGCCAAGTCCTTGGTTAGGTGATCCTCTCTTATACGTTTCACCAATAGAAAAAGCCACTCTACATCGAGGCAACACTGAGAATCTTTCAGAAAATACCGATAACATCTTAAAGTTACTTATTTTTTTACTATGTCTTATTTCTTTGATTTATAGTCACCCACTGAATATCTTGAGAAGTAGTCTCCAAGTGTTATTGTAGTCTTTATTTTCTGGGATGTATTCAGTTTGACACACAGTCTAAAAGGAAATTTTGACATAATGATTTTATATATAATTTTTAATCTGTTGTGAATTAGGATGATTTGCACACAGCTTTTGCCTAGATCTTGTTATACTTTGTAGGAACATAGTCAAACTTATTTCCTTTGAGCAAGCTTAGGTGTGCAGAGTCACCAATAAGGAGAGTGGCACGAAGACATTGAGAGGCAGAAGGATGTGAAATGGACAAAGACTTTAGACTCAAACAGAGAAATTATAATTCCAGCCCCAACACTCATCAGGTGTGTGTTTTGTAACAAATGACTTTGCCCCTGAAGCCTCAGTCTTTATCTAGAAAACAACAAGTATCATTCCTACTACCACACGGTGGTACTGTAAGGACTAAATGCAGCCTTGTAGGTGAAGCTTCTCCCAGTGTTTGGCACAGAGATGTTTTCAACATTTTAACTACCTTCTTTCCTTCACTTTCTTCCCTTCTACCAGGCCTGTTTCATTACTAACATTTTAGAATATAGAAATACATTATTACTTGAGATAGCAAATATTATGTGAAATAGTTGTTGGTGAAAGACTAGGTTTATCTATCTCGGGGTAATAGAGTGACCATCACCAAAGTCCTTTTCCTAACCTTGTCAAAGCTGGGAGTCTTCAGTTCTGCCTCTAGGTGGATCAAGTCCCGAAGACCAACTGGGCCAACACTATGGTTTAAGTCCCATTCTACGCACGCGTCATGTAGGGCTCTGTTTCACATGTACAAATTGAGCTGGAGAATTGAGACAGGGTATGTATTCTTATAAGGGACTAAAATATGTGGCTTATTGCCTCATTATTTCAGTTTTTAGTAAAAATGTCCTGGAATAATTATTTTTCATTCTCACTGGTGCATACACAGTCCTTATGGTTTAATTGATTGGATAATTTGTAATTAGATATAATTTGAGCTTCTATTTGTGACTTCCTTAGGAATCACATGGATTTTATGACTTCATTATCTCCATCAGAGTTACCACTTTTTTTTTTCCCTCTATAAGAAATTTGTCATTCGCCGTTCCAGAGAGGAGAGGAGTAGAGAGGGGAGGGAGGGAGGCACTGGCTCTACTCATGCTGGCTCAGTTCTGATAGCAACTTTTTTCTACTGCTATTCTAATGCAAGATTTGTGCTTGCATAGTGATTCACCAGAATCTAAACAATTTAGCTGTACTTTAGTGACTTAGGTCTTAGAAGTAGTAAAAGAGTATTTTGCTTAAAAGCTACAAAAAGAGCCGGTATCTATTTAAATTAAATAAATATGGTTTGCATGCTCCATGAGTTACATTTGCCCTAAGAAATGACAGCAGAAAGATGCTTTATTTATCCAAACACATATAAAGCCAAAAGCGGAATGGGCTTTAATCTTTAACAATTTAAACTAATGAAGTTGAGGATAGACATGGCAGCTTTCCTAATATTATTTACCTAATTTACTTTGTAATTACCTCAGTGTCTTCCGTGTATTCTAAATTAAATGTCTTTTGCCACATTTTTAGTACATACTCCATTTGAAGTTGGTTTTGGTAGAAAAATCACATTCAGTTGTGTGTGGACCACCAGAGGTCTTGGGTGAGTTGGGGGAATGGACTTTGCTGGCCTTTTATAGCAGAACACACAATAACACAGCTGTGGATGTGTTCTTCGAATGGGCTGTCTCAGCAGCCCTGGGGGTCAACTGCTAGACAGTAGAACTCTAGAGAGAGTCAGCATTGCATGGATAGAGTGGAGTTGACAGTGGCCTTCTATCTAGGAGACACCTGAAATCCACCTTCCTCCACAACAGACTGTTAGTTGTTGCCTGGGGCTCAACTACATCCCAGAATGTCAGCGAAAGCCTAGAAACTGAGAAGAATGGATACTGACTCCAGATTCTTCATGGAAGATGGTTAAACTACTGGTTCTTGGTAATTAATTTGGACTTTCCACCCATGCCTTGCCTTCTGCCTTAGCAACTTAGGTCTTGAATGCTATCTGATGCCACAATTAGCTTTGCTATGTCTTATATCCATTAAACTGTGCTGTGCCTCAGTTTGCAAAATCCATTAGTTATTTTATGGCAGGGTTATTCTGATTGAATTTGGGACAAGACCATGAAATTTCAAAGAAAAACAGAGACCAGAGCTAACTGTTTGTAACCACATTATGTCCTCTCTCTTTATGAGTGTTTGAAGTCTAGAGGAGTAGATGGGTTTGTTATGTAGGTTGGCACCCTGGCTAGGTAACTGGGTATAGTCTTAAGCACCCACAGATTGTATATGTGCAGCTGAATAGTAATTGGCTGAGGTAGAGTTCTATGGAGTTCCCTGGTCGGTGGAGAGATAGTCTGGAACTGGGTAACAATTATTTAGAATGCTAGCTGGTATATACCAAACAAGCTCCCAAATTGCAGTGCCTTAAGGCAACATAAAGTTGATTTCGCACTCATTTAACGGCCCAGTGTCTGTGTTTCACAGGTGGCCTTCCATGTAATTACTCAGGGACCAGGCTAATTCTGTCCTCTATTTTGACTTGCCCTTTTCTTTCAGCCAGCACGTGGGGAAAGAGAATTATCCCATCCTGGTGGTGACACACACCAGTTCCCCTCACATTGCTCTGTAAAGAGTTAGTTAGAGGTTTCTGCAGGGAGCTGGGAAATAGTCATGGACTAGACCATCTTCTTCTAGTCAAGGCTCAACATGCGGAGGGGGAGCTTGAATCTTTGATTGTTAGTTAGCCATCCATGCCACAATAACAGATTGAGTAAGGTTGAATCCAAAAGGGAAACAAGATGGAGGAAAGATGCCCAAGGAAGAAATAGGAGAGTCTTAAGGAATTTCCCAGGGCAGAATTCAGATGACTGTAACAAGGTTTATTAAATTTCTGAAATTTCTTAAAATGTTCTATGAACCCTTAAAGGAATAAATGGGTACCAAACAATTCAAAAAGATTCTTTCCCTTCTTTCGTTTGTCTTGGCCTCTTTATGACTGACCTGGAAGTTAGTTTTTTCACAACTTCTCTTCTGCATCACTGTACATATGCATTAACTTCTTTTTCTTCTTTCAAGCTTTTATTTAAACTCTAGTTTGTTAACATATAGTATAGTATTACAGTTTCAAGGGTAGAATTTAGTGGTTCATCACTTGCATACAGTACCCAGTGCTCATACAACAACTACCCTCCTTAATGTCCATCACCCATTTAGCCCATTCCCCGCCCACCTCCACTTCTGCAACCCCGAGTTTGTTCCCTGTTGTTAAGAGTTTCTTGTGGTTTGCCTCCCTCTAACTTATTTTATTTTTCCTTCCATTTCCCTATGTTCATCTGTTTTGTTTCTTAAATTCCACAAATAAGTGAAATCATATGGTATTTGTCTTTCTCTGACAAACTTATTTCACTTAGCATAATACACACTATTTCTATCCATGTCATTGTGAATAGCAAGATTTCATTCTTTTTGATGGCTGAGTTATATTCCATCACACACACACACACACACACACACACACACACATCTTTAGCCATTCATTAGGCGATGGACATTTGGGCTCTTTCTATAGTTTGGCTCTTGTGTTTCGTGCTGTTTTAAAAACTGGGGTGCATGTGTCCCTTTGAATCACTATGTTTGTATCCTTTGGATAATTACCTAGTAGTGCAATTGATGTGTTATAGGGTAGTTATATTTTTAACCTTTGGAGGAACCTCCATACTGTTTTCCAGAGTGGCTACTCCAGTTTGTTTTCCCACCAACAGTGTCAGAGGGCTCCCCTTTCTGTGAATCCTCACCAACATCTGTTGTTTCCAGAGTTGTTAATTTTCGCCATTCTGACAGGTGTGAGGTAGTATCTCATGGTGGTTTTGATTTGTTTTTCCCTGACGATGAGTGATGTTGAGCATTTTTTCATGTTTCTGTTAGCTATTTGTATGCTTTCTTTGGAGGAATGTCTGTTCATGTCTTCTGTCCATTTCATTTTTTTTAAAGATTTTATTTATTTATTTATTTGACAGAGAGAGAGATCACAAGTAGGCAGAGAGGCAGGCAGAGAGAGGGGGGAAGCAGGCTCGCCGCTGAGCTGAGAGCCCGATGCGGGGCTCGATCCCAGGACCCTGATATCATGACCTGAGCTGAAGGCAGAGGAGCCACCCAGGTACCCCTTCTGTCCATTTCTTGACTGGATTTTTAATTTTTGCGTGTTGAGTTTGAGAGTTTATAGAGTTTGGATACTAGTCCTTTATCTGATAAGTCATTTGCTAATGACTTCTCCCATATGCATTAATTTCTAAGTGAAGTCTAGTTCAGAGAAGCTGATTGGCTCCAGCTCTCCTTCCCAAATTGTTATCATTATTGTATGCCAGCTGTGTACCAGCCCTTTATTAACATTGTCCTACTGTCTTCCCAATGACTTAATGAGGTACATATTTTAGCTCTAACATTTTTATTAAAATATGCTTTAAAGATCTCTTATAGGAATTAAATAGTCTTCTTAGACTTTGCTAGTAAACCCAAACCTAAAACACTATGAGGGGGTCAAGAAGATTCAGATGGGTAGAATCAATAGCGGAATAATTTTAGTAAAACATGGTAAACAGAATAGGAAAAAAGTATACTAAACAAAAGTATTAGACTAAATATAAAAAATTGTTGATTTGTTGTATCTGTTTCCTTAAAAAGGCTCCTAACTATTGTCATAACCATTCAATCCCGTTCAGCAGAGGAAATACATTATGCCTTCCTCTCTTGGGGTCTCTTTTATTACTAAACCATTATCGGGGCAGTGAGAGATTTTGCAAAGCATAAAAAAGTCATCACAGGCCCACACTATGCTATGACCCAAGTGGTTTTCATAGCTATTCCCTTAATATCTATGTCCATATGCCTGCAAATGAATGAGCCATCTTGACACGTGCTTGATTAAGCAACATTTCTAGTTTTGTTTTCCTTTGGAGAAATGCTGAAACATTCACAACCAAGTATGAAATTTTAAAATGTAAAATACAAATACATATATGTACTAATTTTGGTGGGGGAGGCTAAACTGTTGAGTTTATTTATGAAAGGTAGAATCCTAGGTAAATTTATTTTTCTTATACTTGTCTAGGTTTGATAATCATTCTAACTGGCTATTTATTACATTTTTAAATAAAAAACTATAAATATTATCTACAGGAGGAAATCTCATTGCAGACCTAGTATTGCTTTTTTTTTGGAATTCTGAAGGAAATCACTCTTTTCTAAGATTAGGTAGTTCATTTTTAAGAGAAGCCAAAGAAATGTGTCCATTGAAAACAATAGCTTCAAGGTGTGCCTGCATGGCTCAGTCAGTTGAGTATCTGATTCTTGTTTTCAGCTCAGGTCATGATCTCAGGATTGTGAGATCAAGCCCCACGTTAGGCTCCGCGCTGGGCATGGAGCCTGCTTAAGATTCTTTCTCCCTCTCCTTCTACCCCATTCATGCGTACACACTCTCTCAAAAACAAAAACAAAAACAAAACAAAAAAACACAATAGCTCAAGAAAGAGTTTCCTTTTAGATTTTGATCATTTACTAAATTCAAGTTTTCATGCCTTCAGTTGAAATTATTTAACAGTAATTCGTAGAGTAAGGTCCATGTTGCATGTCCAATCTGATAAACTGATAGTGAGATAGACCATCCCTAAGATAGCCCCCACTGATCCCTGCCTCCTGAGTTTCATGTCTTAGTGTAGTCCCCTCTCCCTGAATGAAATAGGACCCATTGACTCACTTAGACCCAATAAAATACAGCAATAGTGACAGAATGTCACTTCTGAGACTAGGTCACAATGAGTCTGTGGTTTCCTCTCTCTCCCTCTCCCTTCCCTTTTGTTTACTAGCTCTACAAGATGTTGAGAACCATGTCATGAGCTCTCCTATGATGAGGACCATGTGGCAAAGACCTTAGACCAACAGCCAACAAAGACCAAAGATGGTATACTAAATAATGAGTATAGCTTCAAAACAAATCTTAACTCAGTTGAAATTTGATCTTGAACCAGAGGATCCCAGCTAAGCCAAACCTGTATTCCTGACCCATAGAAATTGTGAGATAATAAATATTTATTGACTAGATCACAATATTTTGGGGTAATTTGAATGCAACAATAGATAATTAACATAAATTTGTACTGACTATGTGAAGTCGGGTTCTGCAAAGAGGTTTGAGGCTTTGTCTACTCCTTAGGGAAGGGTAGCCCATCAATTATATTTGCCACGGACACAGGGTGGGAGGAATGGTGATGTCTGTGCTATTCTTTAACATGATGAACAGAATAGTAGCCAACAGAATGGACTGTTTTGGGGTTTGGGGAAATGCCCTGGTGTTAATAGGACCTCTTCCACTACCAATCATTAATATCGTAACATAGCCATTGGTCAGATTGGTTTGTGTAGGTCCTGATTTGTATCTTTCTTTTGAGGAATATGGATTATATGATTCAAGGAGACCATCGGAATCTGGGACAAGGTTCTGGGCAGGCCAAACCAGCCCAGGGATACTGGTGTTCCCTGGAGTAAACCCCAGAACAGAGATCTAGACAGTGCAAGAGAGCGGAGAGAGAAAGATAATTTTCTTATGCTGCACAATTTGCCTGACGTCAGTCCCAACTCGTGGCGGACTTAAGAACTTACCAGTGCAAGAGAAGTAGTGCAGAAAAGATATCCATGCAGCTCTTACATGTGTTATAAGAATGACTGGCTCTGAGTAATTGCTGTTTTCCAGATATTGATATCAACATATCCTTGGAAGATCTACAAACCCAATGCCCAGCAACCCAGGTCCTGGAGCACTGTTGAAATGAGAATATGCTGCCTTATTGCAGCAGGGTTCCAACAGGTCTCTAATGAACATTGTCCTGGGATCCAAAAGAGTGATAAATTTTAAGAAAACTATATTCAAAGAAACTGCTTGTTTAAAAGGCCCATTTCATAGACAATTCAAAGTTCAGGTGTGTTTCTTGTCATGGGTAGGGATATACTTGGCACAACCAATTGCCATATTTTTGGAAGTCTGAAAGGAAGTTTTTTGGTAATTCCTTAAGAATTGAAATAAAAATGAGCTTTCTGTGTGATATGCCTGAGGACTGCTGAGGATATACTTACAGATGAAGCATGAATAATGCTAAGAAAATGTTTATGAAGTTAAGGTATGCTTAACCTATTTTTTAATGTATGATTTGAAGACTATACTAGAATTTAAATGACTTTAACAAGATATTTAGAGTTTTTTTGTGGGCATTATATAGAGAGAAATGGGCGTGCATGTATGTTTATTTAACTCATATAGATTATACTTTCTCCTCATTAAGTTATTCTTGGTTCCTGAAGAATCAACTGTAATAGGAATTTGCACATTCTCATACTTTAAAAAATTCTGAAAATAGGAAAATGTGTAAGAAGTTTGAGGTTTCAGTAGTATTTACGTTTTGCTTTCTTGTTAAACTATGCTTCATATAAATATGAATATTGCCAAGAACCCCCACATGAGATTTTTCATCATGACTGGAACATTCCTTTATTTCTCTTTATTAAAACACTCTAACTTATTCAACATCAGAAACCTTTCCTCATAAGGGATATATCTTTTTATTTCATTTTCTCTTACCCCTTTGGAAGTCCCTGGAAGGCTTTTTGTCATACAAGTCCAGTGAGAGATATATACACATCTTCACACAAGCTGAGGGGGAAAAAATGTCTTATTTACAAGGAAGTTGGGAAGAGAAATACTAATAATTTCCTTAGCTTAGTCCAGGCAAGTACAATGGAGGCAGTGAAAAAGAGCTAGTGTATCAGTGACTATTTAATACCTGTAGTGAAAAAAATGAAGCCATCTTGAGTCTGAATCTGGATTTCTGGCTTGGTGCTGACCCATTAATGTATCCCTTAGGAAGCTAACGGTTTTCTTTATTTTACTGATCGAGGAGAGGTAAAAGTTGCTTTCCCCAACAGTTTCAAAGCATACTTGGTTGTTTTAAGCCCAAGAATAGCATATCTAGTTACTTGTCTGGTATCTTCTCCAGTTGTTTTCTGGACAGACTCTCAGATGCTGGCTGGTTTGGATGGTAAGAAAGTGTGAGCTGCTCATCCCGTGTGGCTCCTATCCAGCTCCTCTTGTCCTTTCTCTGTCAGTTTGATCATCTGTCTCTTCTCAGTAGAGTCTGTCACTGAAAATTGGATTCAAGTCGAGTTTCACCTGGAAGTATTTACCTCACAGAATTAGTGCAATTGAGGATGATTAAAATATTCAGTTCCTCTCTGGCCAGTTAAACAGTCCCCAAGTGGTAAAACAGGTACATCTGCATCCTCCATCTTGTGGCGTCCTGTGGTTCCATTTGAATCCATTCCACTGTGCTTAGAGATTATATATTCCACATCTTCCTGACCATAGAACATATTATTTCTTAATAAGGCTCTAAAGGAAATACATGCACTTTCATGCCACTCAGAGGAGTGAGCTCTGGATTTGCCTTGGTTGGTTGCCACAGGAGCTATGGATGTGTTTTCTGGGGTTAGGAAGCAGAGTCAGGCCTCCAGCCAGTCCAGTAGGGGCACAATTAGAAAGATCTAGAATACCCTACTGAAGTCCTAAGAAAGCAGTAAAACCAAAAGAACAGCTTTTAGTTTTAGTACAAAAAATCCTGACCCCAAACTAACTTCATTTATTCAAGAGCTGTTTGAGCAAAAGTAGGAATAGGGAACCTTTCCTTTAGGGTCTAAACCTAAAATATCAAGAGAAGAGACTCGATGTTCTTTGAAGTTCCTAAATGCCTCATTCATAATTTCCGCTGGCTGAAAACCCAGTTGTTCTAAGGTCGAGGCCTAAAGAAGATCATTATGTGGTAGAGTAATATAATTTCCCCATCCCGATTACTAGCACCACCAAGCACCTGGTTGCTCAGTTGCCCCAAATTGGAAATAATCCTTAATGCTTTCTTCTATCAACCCTGAAATCCTATTATCCACCAAAAAAAAAAGTATATGGATACTCACCTCAAAAATCTATCTTAAGTGAATGTGTTTCTCTTCATCTCCAGTGTCACCACCCTAGTTTTTTTGTCTGTCAGCTTTTAATTGAACTATTGTGGAGCCTTCCAGTCTTCACTCCCTATTTTTAAAACTTATTCTTAATAAAAATTATATATATATTTAAGATATACAACATTATTTGAATATACATAATGAAATGATTACCATGGTCAAGCTGATAAGCACATTTTCTCCTGTAGTTACTGTGTGTGTGTGTGTGTGTGTGTGTGTGTGTGTGTGTGTGATGAGAGCTCCTGAAACCTCTCTCAGCAAATTAACAGTATTCAATATGGTATTTTTTTTCAATATGGTATTATTAACTGTTATTTAGTCCAACCCATAGAACATCCCAGGATCTTCTAAAATGCCAATCTGATCCTGTCAGTACTCTGCTTGTTTCCTGCTGTTTTTTAGGATCAGCCTTGGTGTGTCTGATACTTAGTGACCATTCAGTAAAAGAATGACTGAATTAACCCGTTTTGGGTAACCGTATTTTGTGGTCTACATAAATAACATCAATTTTTTGGAGATTTTGAATAAGGCAGATTTCATGCGCTGAAGACTTTCTGGCTTTATATAAAAACTGCCAAATACCTTCAAAATTATGTTTCTGGGTCATTTATAGCAACAAATCATCATTTTGCAAAGTGTAGTGTTCTTCAGATAGTGAAACATATTGCTCTATATGTTCTTGCTCTCTTATATAGGGGATAGTGGAAGAAGAATGGTCTCAATAGTTCATACATCAAAAGTCTGTTTAAATTTTTTGGCAAGAGTAATAAAACACACTGCTCTTCCTTTCTTCTTCCTACCCATCTATACTCCTTTTCTGTTCCCTAGAGGCAACCTCTTTCTTTCACTTTTTTTTTAGCTGATTTTTAAGCTATTTCTATGTAGTCAACATGTTTATAGTGATATTTCTTGATTTTTGAAACAAAATTTCTAGATTACCTCGATGTAGAGAAATCTAATACATAACCTTCATTTCACAAACTCCAATGCACTTTCCTCCCCCTTCACTCAATATAATTATCAGAATTTGGTTATATCAGTATATAGTGTTAACAGCATCAGAACTATGAAAATGTTACTTCTCTGTGTTTCACCTAATATATTGTGATCATGTTTTCTTTCTTGCCTCCTTTCTAGAGTTAAAAATTGCAATTTTTTTTCGTTTTGTTTTCTGTGTGCTTATCATAATATTCTCTGACAGCATTGGAAACCTCTTTTCACTGTGATCAGATGTACTAGGTAAACTTGATCAGTTACATTGGTTTCTCCTTTGAGAGGAATTTTTTCCTGGCCAATCTCAGATATTTTAAGCCTGCTGTGCAGTTTTCATCCCAGAACTGCCCCTGCCCCCCGCCAAGAGAGATCTTTCACTTCTTTCTCTCCCCCCCCTGGAAAATTCTAGAAATATCTTTCACTTATTTTCTCTCTCTTTTTTTTCCCTTCTAGTTGGGTTAGACCCCCCCCCCTTTTTTTTTTCTGTTAGAATACCCTTTGTTTTGAAGGAACACATCCTCTGGTAGCTTTCTGATCTGGCATCCTTGAACATGTCTTTACCCTACCGTTAAACATACATCATGGTTTCTTTGAGGATGGAATTCCACACTAGACATTTTTAAAGATATGACTCCATTGTTTCCTGGCTTCCAGTATTCCAGACAAATCTGATGATATTCTTATTTCTGATTATTTGTAAATGACCTCTAGTTTTTCCCCTGGGACCTTCTCAGATCATCTCTTTAAACCCAAAACTCTGGAATTTGACAGTTATGTGCATTAGGGTTTTCAGCCACTAAGCTGAGGCTTCAATGGATACTCTCCTGATGGAAACATAGGTTTTAAGAAAATTTTTTATTTTTTTAATTTAATTCTATTTTTTCAGTGTTCCAAGGTTCATTGTTTATGCACCATACCCAGTGCTCCATGCAATACGTGCCCTCCTCAATATCCATCCATGTCCCCATTCCCCTCCCTTCCAAAACCCTCAGTTTGTTTCTTAGAATCCACAGTCTCTCATGCTTTGTCTCCCCCTCCGATTTCCCCCAATTCACTTTTCCTTTCCTTCTCCTAATGTCCTCCATGCTATCCCTTATGCTACAAAGTAGGTGAAACCATATGATAATTGACTTTCTCTGCTTGACTTGTTTCACTTAGCATAATGTCCTCCAGTCCCATCCATGTTGATACAAAAATTAGGTATGCATCCTTTCTGATAATATTCCATTGTATATATGGACCATAATATTTCCCCCTCTCCATTTTTCCTGTACTTTCTGGCATTTGAATTAACCAGGTTAGTCTTCTAACTTTTTATTTTTTGAGTGAGAGAGAATGTGCACGAGTAGGAGAGAAGGGGCAAAATGTGAAGGGAATCCCAAGCAGCCTTCATGCCCAGCCAGCATAGAGCCTGGCATGGGCCTCAGTCTCATGACTCATATCATGACCTGAGCTGAAACCGAGAGTCAGAGGCTCAACCGACTGAACCACCCAGGTATCCCTTAAAAATATTTTTTTAATCTCTCAGTTATTTGTCTTGAGGGAGATCTTTGAGATCTTCCAAATTATATTTTCCAGTGTGTGTGTACTTGAGTGGATTCCTGCCTTCACATGTTTTTAGTTTTTAAGAGCTATTTTTGAAATGATATGAATGTTCTTTCTCACAGCATTTTTCCTCTCTGGAGAAATTAAATGCAGTTTTAAAAGACTCTCTCCTCCTCTTTATCTCTGAAGCTTCTGAATTCCCTTTCTCTTCAGTAGAGGCTTTTTACTAATACTTAGTTTGTGAATATGTATACATTGAAGCGTGAGGTACACACACAGAGCTGGTATGTCCTGTATATGTAGGACTTTTGAACTGGTAAGCTTCACTGTAGAAGGTTTAGCTGGGGATCCAACCATTTGGGCACTCCACTTTCTCTGCTTTGGCAACTCAGGGATTTCCACCTTATTTAAAAAAAAAAAAAGAAGCATTTCTTGTCTATTCTAATTTTTTTCTCTTGTGCTTTTTTTTTAATTATCAGCTTAGCATTTACATTTACTAATTTTCATACATTAGCAATGCCCTGCAAGATATTATACATTTTATGTTAAATAATACATACAGAGTGTTATATTTTAAGTTTATATGATATGGAGGGGAACCTCTAACAGGGAGGGTGAGGGTGCCCTTAAATGCTTTATAAACAGATTGACCTTTGGCTAAGTCTTGAGAAATGAAGAGGCATTGGCTGGGCAGACAAGAGGCTGAAAAGTATACTGTGCATATGACAGAACAAGAATGAAGGGCCAGGCCATAACTGTGCACAGTCTTTTCCATAGATCAGCAAAGCTGGAACAACATGTTTTGGGGGCAGTGGGTGAGAGCAAGGAAGGAAACTCTGAGTTGATCAAGTTCAGATAATAGAATTCATCCATTCTGAAGTTCTGTGCAAAGCATGGGAATAAAAAGTGAATGAGACTCCATTTCTTCCCTAAGCAGCTCAGAGTCTCTTAGGGAAGGAAAGCTATAAAAATAAATGACAATCATGCCGGGCCTAACTGTGTGAACTGAAATATCTTTTTCCAAGAAAAAGAGATTGTGTCTGATTGAAAAGGTATTGTAGAGGAAGAAAAATTTGTAAGTCCTCACATTTAGATGAAAGAGTTTTGGCAAGAACAAACTGAGATGGAAAGGAATTAACATGGCCCTGGATGTGGAAAGACTAGTTGGAGCACAGGAGTCCAGTCTGGCTGGTACGCAGGGGAGCAGGGTAAATCCCATGGTGTGGGCTGGGCCACGGGGCCGAGGGTCTTGGATGCCAGGCCCGACAGTGTGTGCTTCATTTTGAACACCAAGAGGGTTTGTGCACACAGTCAAAACTACCTAAGATGGCAATTTGTGTCTTGATGTACACCCTCCTCTCTCTTCCTTGTTCCTGGTGAATGTCCTTCCTTGGTGATTGAGCATGAAACATTATGAACAGTAAGGAGTAGTCTCTTGTGTTCCTCCTTATGTCCATCCTCTAATTCATTCTTCACAGCTTATCCAGTGAGCTCTAGAACTGCAAATTGAGTAATTTCTCTTCTTTTCACGGCCAACCGCTGCACTTGGTATGAAATTCAATTTTCGTGCTGTGGCCTACAAACTCCCAAAGCCTCTGGCTCCCGACTGCATCCTGGACTTCGCATTACACCACTTTCCTTGTCACTCTTTACCTTCCATTCAAATATCCAGTTGTTCTTCCTTCTATTCCTTTAAGGTGACGAGCTTACCCTATATTGGGACCTTTGTACTTGCTGTTCCCTCTACCCGGAACGCTCCTTTTATTTGCATCCATAGTTGGTCCCTATGTGGTTTTAGGTGTCAGATAAAATGGTATTTCCCTAAAGAGGCTTTTTCTCTGGCCATCCTACTGAAACTACCCTCTGCCCCTTCTTCCTCTTACTCTGTGGCATTGCCCAATCTATTTGCTTTGGAGCACTTTTCTTCATGTGTAATTATATTGTTTAATTATGTGGTTTAACTGTTAGATATCCATTTCTCATCCCACTGGAAATGACCTCTCCAGAATTCAGAGATGTTGTCATTCACATTTTCTGCTGTATCCCCGATGCCTAGCATAGTGCTTAGCATGTAATACTCAAAAATACTGGTGGAATAAAGAAAAAGTGGAGACGTTGTTATATCAAAATGCCTCTCTTTATTCTTGTCACATTAACTCCAATTTTGAGTGGATCCTTAAGAATCTTTTTAATCAAATCATTTCTTTCATTGTTTTCATTCTATCTCCTTCCATATAACTATAAGCAATTGTCTGCTACACTATAAGCTCCATGAGAGAAGAGACCAGGTCTGGCTTTGAACCTTTTACTCTTGGTGTCTTAACCACAGTAGATGCTCAATAAGGGCTTTAAAGATGCCTGCACAATGAGGAAGGTATATAAGGAAGTGAGAGGTAAATGGTGGGACTCTTACATGGAAAACAGGGGATTTGTTTCTAGTCTCCCATAAAACATTTAACTGATGATGATTACAGTTAATTATTCCTTGTCCCGGCTCTGTTGATAAGTGGGTCTTTGACCTTGGGTATACAGATACACTGCAGATGAAAAATTAAAATTCAGAAGTACATATTTGTTACTTTGAGTGTGGAGTTAACTGTAACAGAACTCCCTGGGGTCCACATTAACCATGCAGCTGTTTTTTGTTTTGGTTTTGTTTTGCTTTTTTTTTTTTTTTTTGGTCTCTACCTGAATTTCCACTTGCCTAACACCTAGGAGACTGGGGTGTGGGAATCTTAATTTTTAATTTTTAAAAAGCTCTTTCAGTAATTCTTATGCAGACCAAAGTCTGAGAAACGCTGGTGAAGGCTGGTATTACATGATCGTCGGTGAGTCTGAATTCTGCTAAGTAACTGCAGTCGTGTATATTGGCCATCTGGTGAGCAAAAGACAGAGCCATATTCTTTAGTTATTGCTCATGTAGATTGCTGTTGCAGGAAGTTCCCTGGTAATTCCTGTCAGCTGCTAAGCAATGTGCTGTTTCTCATGAGTAATGGTCTGTTCTTTGCATTATATTGTATTAAATTCCATTATTTCTCATGCTTTGTGTCTCAGAAAAATAAAACTGTGGTATGGTAATTTCTCTTAGGAAATGTTTCTGCTTCTACAAATCATGTAGGTCATGAGTCAGATTCTTCAAATATATAACTTTTGGGGAGTAACCCATGTATTTTGGGAAGCTGCATTAACTTTTTCCAGTTGTGGTTCCAACTTGGTATATTGCTGCTGTTAATTCCACAGCATGATTATAACAAAGGGGTGTGGGAATTCAGTGGTCAGTGAGGGCCACTGGAGACCAACTGGGGAAAAGTGACGCTCTCTTGTGGCAGAATATATGATACAAAATCTGAAAAATAATTGCAGAAGTTCAAACGAGGAATAATTTCCCTCTCCCTGGCAAATTCAGGGAAGGTCTCGGGGAGAGTGTAGATCAGATGAGCAGTAAGTCCCCGACAGTGTTTCCACAGAGGAAGGGGAGTGAAGAGGCTGCCAACTGAATAGTGACACGGTGCTGGAATGGGGTAGAAGTGGGTGCAGGAGGAGAAGTAGCTTTTTCTGGAAGCCCAACTCCAAGGGAATTACTTTCTGTCTGCATCCAATACTCAGCATGCTTAATAGAGTTTTAGAAAATGCTTATAAGTTGAAAATGGAAGCAAGACATCCTTAAGAAATTATACAGATATTTGAGACAGTGATGACCCTACAAGGATTTTGTATGAGGGAAATGTTTTTCAGACTGAGACTTGCCAGGAATTTAATGTCTGTATGCCATCTACCCACCTAATGTTTGAGCCAGACAACAACCATTTCTATTAATTTAAACTTTTAATATAACCTGGCTGAGAACTCTTGTCTTATGTTTCAGATATTCCCAGGAATGCTGAGAACCACTCAACAATAGCTCTAAAAATTAATTACACTGGAGACTTGTCAAAACTTGCATTTATGCCTAAACTAAACAATTGTCAAGAATACTGACAGTGATACTTAATACCAGTGCCACAGTTTTATGATTTATAAAAACCTTTATTATTCACTTTTGTCATCCTCCTATTCCTAACATCATCTCATTTACTCCTCCCCATGGTCTCGTAAGGTAGGTCCTCCCCTGCTAACCTTCAAAGAGGTACAAATGATTTGTCTGAAGTTAAAAGACTACTTAGTGGTTTGGATGGCTGAAGGAAGTAGTTATCCGCTATGGCATCAGGGAAGGTTAATACCCGGCCTCCTCTGTGCTTTTGAAGATACCTGGGAGTTGTGAGGTCCTCGATAGGCAGAACTTTCCCTCTTGAACCGGAGGTCCCATCTTCAATGGTCTATAGGAGAAACTCTGAAGGAGAAACAGAATATAGGAAAACGTTGGAACTGCATGTTGGCCGACACCCAAGAGCCTTCCTGGGAGCTTTGGGATGGGTTAGGGCCTGCAAGCTCCCCTTTCCTGGGGAGGGAAATGGAGAGCTGAAGGGGGCCTCGTGTCAGAGCCCAGAGAGCGCCCAGGTTAGAGGACCTGCCCCAGAACCACTTCTCCAGCAGCAACCGGCCACTCCGCAGTTTCATAGTGGACTGTTTCTCCGCTTTACCTGCTAAGTTTCCAGCCTGTATTTTCTCTAAGGACTTAACACAGCCCGCACACGCCTAAGGGGACCACAGGACCGTTCATGGGAAGTTGGGGCAAGAGTTTGGCCCCGATTTGCAGCTGTTCTGTTCCCAGACTCCAGCCGAGAACTACCTACAGCGGGAGGTCCTCGCTGAGGAAAGGGGGAGGGTGGCTCTCTAAGAGAGGTTTGGAAGGGAGGTCTTCTGCCACCAGTGAAGGGCATCAAGTAAGGACAAGAAAGATGGAACTGCCACCTCAAGGGAGAATCTCAGCTGTTCCTTTGGAAGGTCAACCACATGTTACAGTATATTTATGACTTTCCAATTCCAGAAAACTTCAGCCACTAAGTGCACAACAGAAGACAGATCACTGGAGAAGTCAGGAGTCGAGTCTCCACGGTCAGCATGTGCTCCTCATCCCATTGACCCCCTTCCCAAGACCTTCCCCGAGTAGAGTCTCCGGCCCAGAGCTCCTCCCTGGCTTCTCCTCTGTCTCCCAAGTTTCATCCACAGGCAGGATCCTTGGCCCCACTGTGCCCGGCACAGCAGTCGGGCCTCAGAGTGCTGCCCATGTGTCTCCTAGTTCAGGAAGACCTATTAGTGAAAGACTCACAACGCTAACCATTCCACTAAAAGCCCCAATTTCCCTTTTGAATGCAGAGAGCAGAGTGTAAAGACCTACAATCGCACTGCAGTGTAGAAAGTATATGAGCTGTAGAGAAGTAGCTCTCGGTAAGCTGTGCATCCTTCCTTTTCAACATGCCATAGGTCATCTAGATGAAACAGATCAGAGCTCTGGAAAGTCATCTATTCCTGCAGCCTGTTTCCCACATGGAAACCTAATCACCTCTGCCGCAGCGGATCTGGGTCCTTGGCGGTGCCTGGGTATGACTTACAGGGCTTAGACCTCCAAGTACGGCAATCCCCAGCAGGAGCAGGTGGACTTCTAAGCAACCAGACAACCATTTCCTAATGCAAGTGCTGGGAGCCAGAGCCAAGCACGGTTCACTTTGTACCCTCCCCACAGTGCAGAGATTGATGAACAGAACAGGAGGTTTTCTGAGATAACGTATGCAAGCAACCTACTTACAGCAGGCTTCCCCCCCCCCCCCCCGCAAGTGTCACCAGCTTTCTTTACTTGGCAAGCGGAGCCTGCAAGTAGTAAGACTATCCAACAGTGACCCACAAGGTGGGGACAGAAGGCTTGAGGGGTTAAAGCCTCCAGGGGACAGCGGAGAGGATAATTTAAATACACTTTATCTGTCCTCCTTTACCTTAGGTTAGTATGACTAATGCATGGGACTTTATCTACACTTTGGATGAGGCAATGATTGGAAAAGCCAGTAAGAGAGGGCCTGGCCCCTAGAAGCACTGCTATAATAAAATCACCATTAGTAAAATCGGGTATGAATAGAATGAGGGTTAATGCTGCTATTATGATGATAATTATAGTCATTATAACTATTGTCAGCTTTGTGGAGTAAGAGATCACAATGTGGTACAAAGAAAAAGGGTGACTTGTCCAAGATTAAAAAGAGACCGAACCCATAAAAAATCTATTCAGTTTTTCAGCTTTATTGAAGTATAATTGACAAATAAAAATTGTGTATAAGTATACAACGTGATGTTTTAAGTATATACTGTGAAATGATTACCTGTGGTAATAATTAGAAACCCATAATTAAATTGATTGGATCAATCTAATTAACATACCCATCGGGTCACATAGTTACCTCGCACGCGTGCATATGTGTGTGTGTGTGTGAGTGTGAGTGAGTGATTACAACAGTTAAGATCGGGGCACCTGGGTGGCTCATGGCTCAGTGGGTTGAGGCCTCTGCCTTCAGCTCAGGTCATGATCTCAGGGTCCTGGGAGCAAGTCCCGCATCAGGCTCTCTGTTCAGCAGGGAGCCTGCTTCCCCCTCTCTCTCTGCCTGCCTCTCTGTCTACTTGTGATCTCTCTCCCTCTGTCAAATAAATAAATAAAATCTTTAAAAAAAAAACAAAACCAGTTAAGATCTACTCAGCAACTTCTGTGTGTTTATCATTAACTATAGTTACCATACTGTACATTAGGTCTCCAAAACTTGCTTATCTTATAACTGAAAGTTTTACCCTTTGATGGACATCTCCCATTTCCCCTACCCCTCAGTTCCCTGTGACCACTCTTGTGTTTTTATGTGTTCAGTTTTCTTAGACTCCATATATAAGTGAGACCATGCAGTATTTGTTTTCCGTGGTCTAGCTTATTTCACTTAGCATAATATCCTCTAGGTTCATCCGTACTGTCACTAATGGGAGGATTTCCTTCTTTTTTATGGCTGTATATAGCATTCTAAGTCTATAATTTTCTTTATCCATTCATCTGTCAGCAGACATGGAAGTTGTTTACGTATCTTGGCTATTGTGAATGATGCTTTGGTGAACATGGGAATGCAGAGCTCTCTTTGAGAGACTGATTTTGTCTCCTTTGAAAAAGGAGTGGGATTGCTGCATCATGTGTTAGCTCTGTTTTTTAATTTTTGTAGGAAACTCCATATAGTGGCTGTACCAATTACATTCCCACCAACACTGCACAAAGGTTTCCTTTTCTCTGTATTCTCACCAACACTTGTTATTTCTTGTCTTTTTCAAAATAGATATTCTAACAGGTGTAAGGCGATATCTCATTATGGTTTTGATTTGCCTTTTCCTAATTATTAGTGATGTTGAAAATCTTTTCATATACCTCTTGGTTATTTGTCCTCTTTGGAAGAATGTCTTCTTAGGCCAGTTGTCCATTTTTATTTGAGGTTTTGTTTTGCCTTGTTTTGGGTCTCTGTTTTGTTTTTATTTTTGTTTTGCTATTGAGTTGTAGGAGTTCCTTATATATTTTGTATGTCAACCCATTTTTGAAATATATTTGCAAATATATTCTCCCATTCTATAGGTTGCCTTTTCATTTTGATTACTTTCTTTGCTGTGCAGAAACTTTTTAGTTGTTCCCCTTGTGTTTTTGCTTTTGTTTCCTGAGCTGCTGGTGTCCTATCCAAATAATAATTGCCAAGACCAATGTCAAGGAGATTTTTCCCTATACTTTCCTCTAGGAGTTGTAGGATTTCAGGTCTTTTCAGTCTTTAATCCATTTTTAGTTGACTTTTGTGTATGGTGTTAGATAAGGGTCCAATTTCATTCTTTGATACATGCCCAGCTCTCCACACCACCATAGGTGACACTGTGGGACCTGAAGTAGCCCTATGACTCACCTCCAGTCCCATCTTACTGCCAGTTCAGAGTCGGTTCTGAACTCATAGGGACCCAGCAGGAGACCCCGATCCATGCCCCTAGTAATAGGCCTGCCAACCAGCAGCAATGGGACTTAGATCTAGTCTTACTTGATTGATAATATGGAGGCAAACCATCAGTAAGGAGACCTGGCAGGAGACGGTCTTTGCTTGCCTTAAAAGAAAAGAAGAAAAAAAAAGTCTGTAAAGATAAGAAGAATCTCCTTCAAATGCACTGACACCAATGCAAGGCTACAAGGATCATGAAGAATCAGGCAAACATGCCGTTACTGCAGGAAATTAATACAGCTCTAGTAACTGACCCTAAAGAAATGGAGATCAACAAATTGCCTGACAAAGAACTCAAAGTAATTGTCCTAAGAAAGCTCATTGAGCTATAAGAGAACAACAAATTGAGGAAAAATCAATTCTTAAAATACCAACATCTATGTTATTGCTCCCTAAAGAGCTTTGGCGATGTAATAGTTTCCTGCAAAACTATTCAATGATGAGGTAGCAGCTTCATGCAATAGATATTTTTAGCAAATAAATTCTTTTCCATAACCCTCCAGTCCTATGGACTAACCTCTTGCCCTAGCTGTTACGCCTGTGCTCCTGGGACCCACTTTCCTGACCCTGTAAAGGGAGCATGAGAAGCTCACACAGGACCCGATGCCTTATGCGGAGAGGGTACAAATAGAAGCTTGGAAAATTTCCAGTGTGCTGGGAAGCTGTGTGGAGTGGTGGTAGGACACGGGCTCTGGCTCCCAACACAGAGTCCAGCTGTAAATCAGGAGCTTTGAGATGCTCCCGAAAATCTCTGAGCTTCAGTTTCCTCCTGTGTAAGAAGAATAAGAGTACTGACTTCTCAGAGATGTTGAGAATATGAGAAGTGAGTGTAGGCAAAGCACCTAGGGCCAAGTGGGAGCTCAACAATGATATTTTCTTTCCTTGCTAATCAGCCCTCCTAACTAGTTCCTTAGAACAATGTTCCCAACCCCTACTTCCCTGTGATATCAGTACAATTCATGTCCAACTGGCAAATATCTTCCTATTTTTATTTTAAAATAGGAGGTTAGGGATGCCTGGTTGGCTCAGCCAGCTAAGCATCCAACTCCTGGTTTTGGCTCAGGTCATGGTCTTGGGATTGAGTCCTGTGTGGGGTTCCATGCTCAGCATGAGTCTGCTTGAGATTCTCTCCCTCTCCCTCCCTCTTTCCCTTTGTTCCTCCCTCTTCCCCACCCACACACATGCATGTGTGCTCTCTCTCTCTCTCTCTCAAATAAATAAAATTTTTAAAAATAAAATATGAGAAGGCTAATAATGAACAATTTCCAAGTAGAGATCTAGGTTGAAAATAGAAAATGTAGAAAGAATCAAAATGTGCAAGGCCAAGAGCCAATAAATATATGAAAATTTTCTCTACTTCTCTAGTGTCCAGAGAAATGCAAATTAATGTAAGATACGAATTTCAATCATCCAATGAACAAAGAGTGATAATATCTACTCATGGAATAGCCGGAAAAGGAATACACTCACTCAAGTATTGCCTGAGAAATCATGAATCATTACATCTCTTTTGGAAAGTAAACCAGTAGATATCTCTATAGATACCTCTTTATATGTATATATACACACAAATATTTAAACATGTACACATCTTTTGCCACAGTATTCCCATGTCCCATTTCTGGGAACCTATCTCTTGGCAATAGAGGCATTCGTATAAAAATGATTAATTCAACACGGGAATAGTAAAATCTAAAAATAATGCAAACTCCCATAAAAAAAGAGGATTCAAATATTCAGTTAACTTGTATGTTCCTTTGGTGGAATATAATGCAACAAGATGAGGCTCTGCCATTTTACTTGAAGAGATAGACATACTAGGTTAAGTGAAAATAGCAAGATATAGAAGAATAAATGATTTCGTTTTGAAAAAGTGGCAAAAATACCTATAGTCTCTAAGCACGTATGTTTATGTGAATAAGTATAACATCATGGAGAAGTCAGTATAAGGAGATGTACTGAGTAACTAACATCACTTAACCTGTGTTATGTGTAGGGGTTGCAGAGAAAAGGGGGAGTAATGGGAAGAAGGGAAAACTAGGCAAAACCAAAAGGCTATACAATATGTTTTGTGGATCTGTGCACAATATATGAGGTCCATGATTACAAAAAAAGTGTGTTTATGTAATTTTCCAAATTTTTTAGAAAACTATATGTATACATAGAGATGAATGGAAGGATAGTCACCAAAACATTAAAGACAATTAGCATAATAACACTCACATAACTTCTATTTTTATATTTTGATAAAGTACTTTCTGTTGAGCCTGTATTATTTATATAATCAGAGAAAAGTTGCTTTCACTGTATAAAGGGGAAGGAGCAGTGCCCTGGCTGGCTGTAATTCTCCAAGAGGAATCCAGAAATAAGGAAGGGACTTTAGAACCCTTTTTGGATTTGTTTCAAATCCTGGAAGAAGGGAAAGTGTGTCTCAGAGTGGGAAGTCTGACATGGAGTTGACAGGCAAGATGCTTCTTAGGGGATCGCTTGAGAGCTACAGCTGGGGAAGGGAGAGGAAGAAAAAGGCTGGGCAGAGGGTGAGATTGAACTGTCCTATTGGATTAGTGACTATCGCTTCTCGGCCTTTTGGCTAAGATCAAGTGTGGATTAGTGACTGACAGCCTCCATTGACCCCACAGGGAGCCCTGGAGCTAGAATGGTCCTTCCGGGTCTGTCCTGTGTTGAACTGAGATAGCCAGGCATTTAAAACCCCCAAGCAGCTGGGTTAAAGATATGAGGGTTCCTGGAGGGAGGGCAGTCCTGGTAATCCCTGAAGGGACTAAAGCTGAGTATGGCCTGATGACAGCACTCCCAACAGCTTGGGGGCGCTAAGGCCTTCGTGGAAGGGGACCTAGGAAGGGCATCTTTTGGTCTTCCCAGAATGGCTTTGATGATCCCGGTTGGCTGGGAATGCTGGCTGGCCTGGTTGAGTTCAAGCTATTTCTGCAGGGTCAGATCTGGTTTTAGTTGAAAGAGTCAATTCCATGGGAGAATTGATTTCTTGTGAGGGTGAGTTCCTCATAGAACCATTCAGCCCTCAGAGCAGAAGTGTGAGCGTTTCATCAACCTGGGATGGGTATATTGGCTAAGCTTCTACCGTTGGCCAAGCACTGAGCGAGGTTCTGTGGGAAAAAACCCAGAGATCAGTGAGGCTAGTCACTATCTTCTCTCAAGGACTTTGCAGGAGAGATGAAGCATGTCACACAGAACCAGCGCCAGGAGACGGGGAGTGATAAGTGCTGCCCAGCAGGTGACACAGCCAACTGCTGAGAGGAAGGTGGAGGGGAGGGAGCATCTCCATATGTGTGTCATGAAATGAGCAAGTCCAATGACTTCAGGAGCTCTGTTCATCTTTCTAGATGTAACAGGGAAAGTTTGTAAACAGCAGGCAGCTGTGATGTGGAATTTGGAATGCCTGGGTTCAAATTAGGTTTCTTCAACTTGCTCTCGTGAATTTGGGGCAAATCATTTAAAAGTGTATGTGTGTTTAAGCCTCAATTTCTCTACCTGCCAAAAGGAGATAAAGCATTTCTTGCGTGTCGTTCTTAGGATAATGTGAGGTAGTTCCAGTTTAGTTGCTAAGACAGAATGAGATATCTTTGTAAAGAGTTAAATGCTACACCTACATGAGGTATGATTGCTGTTACATTAGTAGGTTGTAGTTCATCCATCCATGAGATTTATAATGAGTTTCCCCAGTTAATCAGTTTAACTGAAACATTGTTGGATGACCTACCACTTTCCAGGACTGACTTCCCAGGAAACTCTTGGGAATATTTGAGACCTGAGACAAGAGCCTTCAGCACAATGTTATATTAGACAGGTGAATTAATGGAATTATATAATAAAATACATCAAACATTACATGGGAGAGACTGTTCTGTTGATGCTAATAACTCCGGGGCAGACTCAGGCATCCCAGTGTCTTCCCCTGACCCCAAATCCTATTACTCGGTCCTTTGCTCAAGCAAGCGTGCAGTCTTGTGGATGCTGTTACCTCTATGATCAACATCTCAACAGTTGCTGGGACTCTATTAAATGTGTTAAATGTGTTGAATCTTGGGAGCAGAGGGAAGTGTTTTTTAGCTGAGTCTCCAGCAAAATGTTCTTCTTATCCTGTCACCTGTCACACTTTATCTATTGCTCAAGTACCAAAAGGACCAGAAATTGTCCTCCCTGTGTTACTCTTGGGTAGTATTATTTATTTAGCGTCCCTGACTCAGCAGTGGATTTTTAACCTTATTCCATGGTCCCTTGATTTTCCATCTTAACTTCTTCAAGGCAGAGGCAGTGTTAGCAATAACCAAGAGTGTGTTAGCAATATGGAAGTCCCCTTCTAACTTCCCTACTCTTAAACATTCATCACTTGCCCCATCCAAGGTCACTCATTATTTGAGATAGACAGTTGCCATCTTCTAAATCTGAAGTGAGGTGTGAATAAAGGGATCTCTACCAAACTTTACTGTTCTTACGTATTTGTAGTATAAAGCATGGATTAAAAGCAACAGTATGCTTGCTCAGCAAATAGTTTCAAAACAAGTCCCATAGACTCCTTTCCAACCAGGTTATTGCTCCCATGTTCCTGCTATGAAGAGACTTAGAAAGGTACCACTGCCTGAACGTTATTGTTTATTAATATTTCTCAGTTCTTATTTCTACATTTCTCCCCCCCTGGCTGCACTAACACCAAGGACATGGTCATGGGGACATCTATGACCATGGCCTGATGAGTGCTATGGGAGGAACCAACCCCTTACTCCGTTTGTCCCCACAAATCAGACTACAGAATCAGAGCTGGAGGGACTCAACATGGAAGAGAACACAACTACAGAGCATGGCAAAAAGGGGAACTGAGAGCTGCCAGGTCACAAAGCCATTCCTATTAATTACTCAGATGGTGGCAGCCAATGTGTTGCAGAACATATTGGAGGGAAGTGAAAGTTTCCACTCTAACTATATCAGATGCTCCCTTTTTCTTTGGTAGCAGAACCCTACATTTATCCATGTATCTTCCCATACACCAGAAATCCATATGCTTCTAGTAAATCTAATGACATCTAACGATGGGTCATGAGTCCTGATCAGCCTTAGCCAGTGATTCTCAAACCCTTTGGTCTCAGGAACTCTTTACTCTCAGAGAATCGAGGACCCCAGTGAGCTTCTATTTTGTGGTTTGTATCTATCAACACTTATTATTGTAGAAATTAAAACTTAGAAATATTTTTAAATACTTATTTGGAAGTATATTTTAAACCCACATGTTTACAAAAGTAACATTTTCAGTGAGAAAGACTATTCTTCAAAACAAATAAGTGGAAAGAGTGAAGTGGTTTTGCAATTGTGCAAATATCTTTACTATTTGGTGCAGTTCTCATATTAGTTCCCACATTTGATCTCTTGCAATATACTATTTTCGTTAAAGTATAAAAACTGCACGTATGCAGTTGGAAAGGGAGAAATAATTTAATAATCTTTTCAGATAAGTGTGCATATTCCTCTTTGCTATTATACTAAAACTTGAGTGGTAGTTTTTCAAAGATTAGTTGATGAAACTAAAGCCATGTTAATGGACTCTTCATCTGTCCTATTAAAACTCACTGACCTATCCTACACATTAAATGGAAACTTTAACCGGTACACAAGTTCACAACATCGTGCACTGGTTGTTTGAACAATGTTGGTTCACAGAGTTATGCAGGTCTTCTTCAAATGTTATTATAAAAAAAAATCAGAGTCACATTCACTAATGTTTCCAATATCTCATAAGAAAAGTCTTTAGTATCAGGAAGGTATCAAACTCATGGTTTTAGAACAAATTTTCCATAATTCTAATTTTCTCCTGAGAACTTAAATCTTTTCACTGGCAACAAACACAGTCAGTAATTCTGTTTTGTTTTCCCTTTCTCCTGCCCACCCTCTTTCTCTCTCAAGTGGCAGGATTACTTCATTCATTCCCAAGGAAAATCTCTGCTCAATACCCAAGTATGAATAAGTCTAGTTTGTCTGTCATTTTTGTTGTTGTAGTTCAAGAAGAACCTGGTATTCCACTGAAAAAGTGATTGTTTCAGGTTGCAATTCAAAGAGTTGCACATGTGATTTTTTTTTCTTGAGACAAACAACATACTTTATATGCCACAGAAATATTTCATGCCTAAACTTCCAGTTCCATCACACAGAATATTAGAAAGATGTGGGCTCATATGCCAAGATTTATTAATTTTTACTGATTTATCAAGGACATTCTTGAGTAAAATGATATTTTTTACTGCAAGTCATGGCAATAAAGAATGTAATGACTAATACAGTATAGTGCCTCGACTTGGATTGGTGCTGATACAGTAGTTTTATCTGCCGTTGGTTTCGCACCATCAGTGTGAATAGTAATGCAGTGAAAAAGGCAAATAACATCCTAATGTTATTACAAAAATCATTTTGATTCTGTGAAATGGCCTGGAGTTCCCACAGATCTCCACCCATACTCACTGAGAACTTTTGTTCTAAATTCTTAGTCCCAGTGGCGGTTTGGGTTTGGGGATGGATGTGTGATGTGATTCTGACCAATGTGACCTGAAAGAAAAGAAGTGTTTGTGGGGCTTCTGAGGAAGTTTCCCCTTCCTAAAAGGGGATGTTGGGAAGTGAGCATCGTCTTTCTACCTTGGGCTAGGTATTGGCCTATCTGAATGAGTCTTCTGGGAAGGCTACAGCCATCTTGTGACCACAAAGGTAAACAAGCGTAGGGTAAAGTCAATGCAGAAAGTCGGAGAGCAGAAACAAGGAAAGAACCTAAGCTCTTGGTGAAATTGTTGAGCCACTGATCAAAATATATCTTGGGAATCTTCTCTTCTGAACTTCATGAAATAATCTTTAATTTTTAAGGGAATTTGAAGTTATGTTTTATTTGCATACATGATAATAAATTAGGACAAATGTACATGTATGAGTCACATGGGCTCTGAACAACATTAGCGTGCCCCACAGAGGACATAGGACATGAAATGTTGCGGACTACTCAGGCAGAGTAAATAAACATCAAGGAGGTTATAATATTTGCTTAACTACTCTGATTAGAGGTGATCACCATTCCTTAGAGATAAAAAGTGGAGACTGAGATCAGATACACCTGCATCTCCTGTATGATTTTCTAGCTATATATAAATTAGCTATAAATAGCTTTAATCACAGGATTCCATTATTAATAAATCCTACTGTCATTTTTATAAGATTCCAAGCAAAAGCGTTCCTGTAGGCACTGATTTAGATAGATAGATAGATAGATAGATAGATAGATAGATAGATAGAGGACACAGGCTCAAGTAAGCAAAACTGAGTACTTTCTCCCTTGAAAAAAATCTGAGTTTGCTATTGTAAGGGTAATACTTAAATGTGAATTGTTTCGTATATAGGTTATAAGACCATGGATAGGAGGAAGAATTTTTAATGGCTAGTGAGAAGGGAATAGATTCTGGATATAGTGAGACTGTCAGAGAAAGTGGGCCTGGGTTGCCTAAGGGATGGCCTTTAGGCATTCGAGAAGCATAGTGCCCAAGAAAGGGGCATGAGTGACTTGAGTATTGGAAAGATGTTGGTTCTTCTCCTTTCCCAGTAATGGTATTATATTAGAATATAATTAGAATATTCTAAGTTCTGCTTTAATAACAAAGGCCTAGTGGTTTGCGACCACAAACTCATTAAAAATCTCATGCAGGATAGGGGGCACTTTCCTCTATTTGGAAGTTTTCCTCTATCTTGTAGGCCACTATCTTAATATGTGATCTCATTTTTTGCCAAAGGAGTTGAGAAGACAGTAAGGATGGCATACTGGCTTCGGAATACTTTGGCCTGAAAGAGATTCCCATATCACTTTTTTTCTTGCCCTGGCTGAAAGTGGTTTATGACCCTGCCTAACTGCAAGGTGACTGGGAATTCGAATCTGCCCAGAAAGGAGAAGGGGAAAGAATGTGGGTGAGCTCAGATCATCTCCATTGCAGTCTGCCTTCTTGATTACCAAATACTTGCTTTTTTCTTCTGTCTATATGAAGAATGCATTCCACCCCTTCCTTAGGAGGACAAGTCAAAGTCCCATCTGGGAACTTAATTCTTTGCACAGTGCAAGTTCTCCAGGTGATATGGATAGTCTCCATCATGTTCAGAAATGGCATGTCTTGGTCTGATGACCTATGGACTAAAGAGACAAGTTTCTCTTATCTCTATCCTTCTAATATACATTCATGGATAAGAAATCAGAATGTACAATAAACATTCCCATTGTGAAAGAATAGGAAATTTACAGTAGTCACTAGTCCATGGCAGTTCTGAAATTCTGCATTCTTTCCAGTCCTATTTCTCTGGCTGGCTCAATGGCTCCAACTACCTACAATGGCCTACAAAGTTCCATCTTCAATAGGTCCAGGATGAGAGAAGCACTGGATGAAAATGTGCACTAGAAATCTTTACCAGTTATTCAGATGCAGAGCAATATTTTAATGTAAATCGCAGAACCTACGTATATATGATATTAAAATAACTTTTTAAATTTTCTGATTGCAAAATTCTGGAGTATTTATCAAGGCTAGACTTCTTTCCATGCTGTATGCATTTTCTTTGCACCCTGTGTATGTTCCCACTGGACAACTCAATTAAGGAGAGGGCATTCAGGAATATCAGAGAGATGGCATGATAATGGTCCATTTTAGTGATTAGTCCAAAGCCAGCCCTGGGAGGTGGCAGAGGGACCAAATCATCTACATCTCAGGGGATGAATCATTTCATCAACTGTGAAGCTAGGCCTGGAAGCATTCACACCCTCTGAGCAATGTCATTTAGAGACTGTTGGCCTTTGTATGAAAAAATGTGTCTCAGGTGGTATGTATAAGAATACTTGTATAAAAGCATCTCAAATAAATTATAGAGATTTGTTAATCTGCTGTAACAAAACATCTGGGAGTCCATGGTTCCAGGGATAATTGAGCTCCTGGGCAATGTCATTGAACTTCTTTCCTGCTTTCAGCTTGGTTTCCTTTAGCATTTCATTCATGCGTTTCCTCATGTCACTAAATAGGTAACATAACTCTACTCATCATGTCCCATCAGGAAAAAATCCAAAGGCAGGAAGGAACAAGTGGCAGGTTAGAATCATCTCTCTCATCAGAGAGAGAAGCCATCTCCAGAAGTACCTAGCAGTGATTATCTTCTGCTTCCATGGCCAGTATGAGTCCTATGCCTACTTCCATATGCAGTCAAGAAAGAAGATGAGATTACTATGACTCCAACTGGGCACACTTCTGTCAAAAGGAAGAAAGAGAAATGGCTGCTGCGAGCCAACCAGTAGTACCTGCCATCACCCTTTTCCATTGTGAAGCCACTAGGCATGGACCAATGGCCAAGTTAAGAAATTAGTAGTAATTATGCTTTATTAAGCTATCTGCTTGGTTACCTATCATCAGCTTCATAAATTAACTTGGCAGCTGCATAGCTCAACTACAGCAAATGCTTTCAGGAACAATTATAGTTGACCTACATAAAAGCACACTTTATATTAGGCTGTCAATCAGACCAGTAGCACTCGACCTAGAGATATGAAAAGTAACAATCAAAGAATGTAAAATTGCAGTAGAGGGTCAGAAATCATCTGGCCCCACACCCCATTTACTAGTGGGGGCAACTGTGCTTAACAGACTTTCCTGAGTCACACATTGAGTTTGAGGGAAAACATAACTGGGTGCTTTTAAACCATCACTAAGTGAATTGAGTACTATGCAGGCAATTCCTGTATTACTCTTAAAGAGGTAAGTGGTCTACATAATAGACCACAGAGACTGCTCTGTTTTGGGGATACCCTCTCTGCTTTGCTGGAAAAGAGGGAAGAGCACCTATTTCCTGGGCTTTAGTGATTATGTTGCTCTGTTTTAGGGGACCTGAGGACTGGACTTCTTAGCATATATATGGAAAATTTAGCCTCATTTCTGTTTTATTTACTCCTTAGAGCCCCTTTAGGGGACTAGCAAAGCAGGAAAATTCTTAATACCTTTTATTAGGGAATTGATTCCATTACGATAGCACCAAAAACCTAAGATACCTTGGAATAAACCTAACCAAAGAGATAAAAGATCTATACTCTAGGAACTACAGAACACTTATGAAGGAAATTGAGGAAGACACAAAAAGATGGAAAAACATTCCATGCTCATGGATCAGAAGAATAAACATTGTTAAAATGTCTATACTGCCCAGAGCAATCTATACTTTCAATGCCATCCCCATCAAAATACCAATGGCATTTTTCAAAGTGCTGGAACAACAGTCCTAAAACTTGTATGGAACCAGGAAAGACCCCAAATCACCAAGGAAATGTTGAAAAGGAAAAACAAAACTGAGAGCATCATGTTGCCTGATTTCAAGCTATATTACAAAGCTGTGGTCACCAAGACAGCATGGTACTGGCACAAAAACAGACACATAGACGAGTGGAGCAGAGTAGAGAGCCCAGATATGGACCCTCAACTCTATGGTCAACTAATCTTTGACAAAGCAGGAAAAAATATCCAGTGGAAGAAAGACTGTCCTTCAATAAATGGTGCTGGGAAAATTGGACAGCTATATACAGAAGAATGAAACTCGACCATTCTCTTACACCATACACGAAGATAAACTCTAAATGAATTAAAGTCCTCAGTATGAGACAGGAATTCATCAAAATCCTAGAGGAGAACAGGCAGTAACCTTTTTGACATCAGCCACAGCAATTTCTTTCCAAAACATTTCTCCAAAGGCAAGGGAAACAAAAATGCAAATGACCTTCTGGGACTTCATCAAGATAAAAAGCTTCTGCACAGCAAAGGAAACAGTCAACAAAACAAAGAGACAACCCATGGGAGAAGATATTTGCAAATGATACTACAGATAAAGGGCTGGTATCCAAGATCTACAAAGAATTTCTCAAATTCAACCCCTGAAAAGCAAATAAGTCAAAAAATGGGCAGAGGATATGAGCAGACACTTCTCCAAAGAAGACACACAAATGACTAACAGACACATGAAAAAATGTTCAACATCATTAGCCATCAGGGAAATTCAAGTCAAAACCACATTGAGATACCAGTTAGAATGGCAAAAATTGACAAGACAAGAAACAACGATGTTGGAGAGGTTGTTGAGAAAGGGGAACTCTCTTATACTGTTGGTGGGAATGCAAATTGATACATCCACTTTGGAAAACAGTGTGGAGGTTCCTCAGAAAGTTAAAAATAGAACTACCCTATGACCCAGCAATTGCATTACTGAGTGTTTACCCCATAGATAAAGATGTAGTATAAAGAAGGGCCATATGCACCCCAATGTTCATAGCTGCAATGTCCACAATAGCCAAACTGTGGAAGGAGCTGAGATGCCTTTCAAAAGTTGAATGGATAAAGATGATATGGGCCATATATACAATATTACTCAGCCATCAGAAAGGATGAATACCCAATATTTGCATCAACATAGATGGAACTGGAGGAGATTATGTTAAGTGAAATAAGTCAAACAGACAAAGACAATTATCATATGGTTTCACTTATTTGTGGATCATAAGGAATAGCATGGATGACAGTGGGAGAAGGAAGGGAAAAATGAAGGGGGGGAATCAGAGAGGGAGATGAACCATGAGAGACTATGGACTCTGGGAATCAAACTGGGGGTTTTAGAGGGGAGGGGGTAGAGGGATGGATGAACCCGGTGGTGGGTATTAAGGAGGGCGGCATGTATTGCATGGAACACTGGGTGTTATATGCAAACAGTGAATCAATCGTAGAACACTACATCAAAAACTGATGATGTACTGTATAGTGACTAACATAAGAAAAAGATTATTTAAAAATGCCTTTAGTGATACATAAGTCTAAGAAACTGTAGATGCTATAGTGCTAGAAATAAAATTCTTGAGTTTTTATGTAGTCTTTTTCTTTGTGTCCAGATATTTTTTCCCCACTGTTATCTCTTTGATGGTATTTTGAGTTTGATAGAAGTAGTCATCTTAGAAACAAAAAATAAGAAAATATTTTGGTTGGAAGATGGGAAGGATTATTTAAATTTTTTTCTTTTTTAAAAAACATGTTTCTTATAGTTTTGTTTGTTTTGTTTTCTTATAGTTTTGATCTTAAGACTGAGAATATGTATTTGGATACTAAGGAGGACTAAGGAGGATGCTTGCATAGGGGTACTTTTGATTCTGGAAGGCTAAGAGAGACCAAGGTGGGGCTTCAAGGACTGGGAGTTAGGAGCTGGCTTCTACAGGCTTTCTCTAGATTCTAAGCTTTGAGAAAGATAAATGAAGGGGACCTTCTATATTGGAGATGATGAACAGGTTTTATCTTATATTCCAGCTTTGAGAAATTTGTAATAAAGTCTTTAAACTCTGTGTTGAGAAGGATTAAGAGAGCTAGGTTTGTCTTTAGAGAATGTTGGCAAAGATGGAAATAAGTAGAATTCACCTATATTGCTAGTAGAGGAGTATGATTGGTATAACAACTTTGGAAAACAATTCGACAGTGTCTCACAAAGTAAATGTGTATATCTTCTGGTCTGGCAAGTCTACCTTTAGCTAGCTATCCTAGAAAAGCTCTTGTAATGGACACCAGAAGATTCAAAGAAGGACAATCAAAGCAGGTTTATAATAGCCTAAACGTGAAACAACCTAACTGTCCACCAAGATGTGAACAGATATAAAAATTATGGTTAATTTATATGGTGAAATAGTATACAGCAATGGCCATGATGAACCACAGCTTCATGCATCAAGAATTTTATAAATATACCGAGAGAAGCAAATCTCAAAAAATATATATATACATATATACAAACATACACACACACACACACACGTATATACACATATACAGTATGTTTTCATTTGTGTAAAGGTCAAAACCAGGCAATACAAAATTAGGTCATTTAAATATGTACATGTAGGCATAAAATTATAAAAAGAAAGGGAAAAATGATTATCATACAAGTCACCCAATGGTTTTCTCTGAGAGCAGTGAAACATGGTGCATAATCCAAGAGGAAACTCTAACATATCACTGATGTTCTGTTTCTTAACCTGCATGTAACATAAACTGGTGATCATATTATTATGTAAACTATACATATCTGATATATATGTGCACACTAGTCTTTATATACGATATGTTTCAATATTGAAAAACTTGCTGTGGACACGGGGGTGAGAAATGGTTGTACATGTGTCATGTAGAGGTCAACACTCTTTTTTTTTTTTTTTTTTGATTTTTTTTTTATTTATTTGACAGAGAGAGAGAGATCACAAGTAGGCAGAGGCAGGCAGAGAGAGAGAGGGGGAAGCAGGCTCCCTGCTGAGCAGAGAGCCCCACGCGGGGCTCGATCCCAGGACCCCGGGACCACGACCCGAGCCGAAGGCAGAGACCCTAACCCACTGAGCCACCCAGGCGCCCCTAGAGGTCAACACTCTTAAACATGGACTTTTTCAGCTCCTCAAGTTGGAAAGGGGACAGAACTTTGGGGCAGAAGTCATGTTTAAGGATAAATGCGTTTCTGAGGGCCCCCTACCTATCTCTCCAGAAACCCAAGCTTGGTGGTAGGTAGCAAAACATACCAGGACCAGAAGAGAGAACATCCTCTGATATTTATGGAAGAGCAAAGATAATTAACAGGTTTAAAGGAAAAAGTATATTTAATGTTTATTATAGGATGCAGCATTCTTACCAAGCAAAGTTGCATATATATAATTTTTTTCTACTTACACTTGCTCAAATAGCACATTTATGTTGGATCTTCAACCAGAATTCCCAAGGATAATTAATCAGAATTCACCAGCAATTCAGTTGAGGACTGGAAGTATGCCCAATTTCATTGCTTTTATACTTTTCTGCAGGGGAGGGAGATATGAACCACCTTTCTTCTTGATTGGTAGAAGGTGCCAAAGTAAAGACAACTTTCTAGCCCCCAGCCACCTGCCTCATTTACATCTTCCTCTTCTTCTTAGTGACCACAAGTCTGAGATCTTTTTCCAGAGGTTTTAATGCTTTGTCTCTTGTCCAGCTGCACAGGCTTGGTGGGATGTGAGGGAGAGGGTATGAAAGGATGCTGGATAGTTTAGAAAATGAGAAATGACCAGGTAATCTCTATTTTAATACCTGGGACTATTCTAATGTATGTCCTTTTTAGATATTGGATCCTTAAAGCAATTTTTTTCTAATTTGTTTTAAAAAATAGTGTTCAATATTGCAACTTGGGTTGAAGGAGAGAGAATACCTACTAAGAAAATGACTAGATTTGAAATGCAAGATTTGTAGGTCAGAGATCTGCTACAGGAGTCTCACAGAATTATACTCATGGGCCTTTAGAGCTAGAGAACAGTTCCTAAAACCTCTGGAAAGACAATTGTGAACTGTGAGTACTATTCATGACGCCTGATAGACTGTTTTCAGGCAAAAAAAAAAAAAAAAAAAAAAAAGACTAGTTTATGGGCTTTGAAATAATTTCAAGAAATGCTTCATCAACACTGAACTAATTTGAATGCTAAAACAGTTTTGTGCTCAACCATGATCAATTGGTTCTCAGTAAAAATTTGTTCCTACATTGGAAACAAAAGAATAAAGTCTTTTTATCCTTCTTTTGTAATTAAAAAGGGCTGAGATTTGAGTTGGGAAATGAGCAAAGGGCACACTCAGATGTGAGCTATCTGACTCATGTAATCATGGAATCCCAGAGCTGGAGCAGTCTGTAGGTGTCTCAGGTGTAGACTAATTAGCTTATGGAAAGGTGAATGATTGTTAAAATGTCCTGGGCCCCTGGGCTGAGTCTGGCTCACTGATGGTGCAAGCCAGGAACTTGTATTTTAGCAACCTCTCCAGTTGATTCTGACACAGCTACCATAGAGCATCTTCTAGTTCTACACCTCATGTAGGTAAGAATGCATCAGCTAACCATCCAATTCAAAGTAATAAACAATGAGCACATATTACCTACTAGACACAAAACTTCATAAACCATGTTCTGAGCTTTTAACGTGTTTGTTGTTTAGCTGGAAAAACTAATGTGCTAAGTACTTTTTCAAAAAATTGAACAGAACCTACTTAGCGGGGGTCAGGGGAGGGGGGAGGGGAGTTTCTTCTGTAGTGTTGCAAAGAGGATGAAGGAAATACAAAGATGGAGTTGAAAATGGTTTCATAGAGAAGGTGACATTTCACGTGGCCCCCACGGTCTTATGGAGTAGGTGCTGAGGAGGAGGAAGAAATTTTCAAATGTTCAAGGTTCTTCTAGCTGGACTAAGAGTCAAATTTACATGAGACAGAATAACGGGGGGGAGGGGGGGAAGTCTTATAACATGAGCATAGAGGCCCAATAATGAAACTGAAACTAAAGAGATGACCAAGGCAAGCAATTTTGAACTTTTTAGGTGAAGAGACAATAAATCTGTGAGGAATTGACAGGACAAAGAAAATTTAACTTTGGGAGCTTCAACCAGTGTCACCAGGTAAACTGGGAAGACCCCAGCCCCTGACGCCTTGACCCAGTCCATCCCAAAGGTGTCACCACAGACTTTTAGTCTTGTCATTAGAAAGAATTCAAGAACAGGCACAACACAGCAGAGGGACAAAAGTACACTCTCCAGGAAGGAGAATGGGTGAGCTCAAGAGAGCAAGAGCTGCAAGCCCTGGGATTTGGGTTTCCATTTTTCATTGACAGTTGTTAGCTAGGGTATAGAATATTTATTACTTAAGGTGGAGATTTCATGGAAGCAGAGTTTCGTGATATTTCTTCCTTATTCGGTCAGGGTTTTCCAGTCTCCTTTGTCAACCATCTTGGGACTGTCTGGTTTGATCTGGCTTCTTGTGGCTTTGTTTTGGAGTGCTGCCAGATAGGCCTCTAACTTTCCAGATAGATGGTCTCCAGGCCTTCTACTGGAACCCAACTACCTACCTCTAATATTTTTTTTAAAGATTTTATTTATCTATTTATTTATTAGGAAAGAGAGAGAGTGAGAGAGAGCATGAGAAAGGAGAAGTCAGAGTGAGAAGCGGACTCCCCATGGAGCCGGGAGCCCGATGTAGGACCCGATCTTGGGACTCCGGGATCATAACCTGAGCCGAAGGCAGTCGCTCAACCAATTGCGCCACCCAGGCACCCTACCTCTAATATTAGTGAGAGAGTAGAGCAGGGCTGGCGTGTTTTGTTTACACCCGCCTTCTTGTGTGTGACCCCCATAGGACCTGCCTCTGGGAGGGTCTGAGTGTGGCTCAGCCTTCCCCTGAGCTAATTGGCCCAGACTGCCTGTGGGTTGGGTTTGGGTTAGCCAATAGGAATGAGGAATTCCTGCCCGGGTGGGGGGGGGTGGGATATAAACTCCGCCTTTTGCCTGCCAAACTTGCACGCCAATTCTGGCCAGGGTGATAGGCTAGTTCAAACAGTTACTAAGCAACATTCTGTGTGTTACAATCTCATTGGCCACTGGCGCTCTAAAACTGTTGTGCTCTTTGAAACTCGCTCTTTCTCTACACCACGCCACTGCGTCCGTGAGTGTGAGAGACAGAGCTCAAGCTAGCTTGAATAAAGGGCTCTTTTGCTTTTGCATCGGACTCGGCTCCCTGGTGGAATTTGGGGATCTCAAAATCTGGGCATAACATAGCAGGGAATTCTGAACAGAATTTGTGCTGGAGTAGTAAATGCATCCAAAAGTAATCAGTGAATTAAAGCCTCTGCCTTTGGCTCAGGTCATGATCTCAAGGTCCTGGGATCAAGCTCCGCATCGGGCTCTCTGCTTGAAGGAGAGCCTGTTTCTCCCTCTCTCTCTGCCTGTCTCTCTGCCTATTTGTGATCTCTGTCAAATAAATAAATAAAATCTTAAAAAAAAAAAGTAACAAAGATTGTTTACGTAGCCTGCTCGGCTCTAAATTTTCTGTCTCTGAGAATATGTCTTTACCTTCTGGTACAGGGAGGGTAACTTGCATATGGGAGACTTATTTCCTGCTTTCAAGGGAACAGAGACAGTTCTGAGCATCCTTCTTGTATAAGCTCCATCTTAACTTTTGTTTAAAATAATATGTCAAAAAAAATAATATACCAAAGTAACATAATTTGGGGGTGGCCTGCTGTTGGCCCCTACAGTGCCATGTGTCTTCTAGACAAAGAGCTTGCACTGGGAATAATTATCTTTGGATAACATCAATAGATTAGTGTTCCTAGAATGTAAAATTTTCTCATATAATTATTGTTAATAATAAGAATACTAACTCTCATTTATCAAGAATATTGATATGGGGGAACCTGGGTGTCTCAGTTGGTTGAGCATCTGACTCTTGGTTTCAGCTCAGGTCATGATCTCAGAGTCCTGAGATGGAGACCCTCATTGGCTCCACGCAGAGTCTGCTTGTCCCCTTTCTCTGTTCCCCCCTCCCCCCGCTCTCTCTTTCTCTTATAAATAAATAAAATCTTGAAAAAAAAAAAGAATATAGTATTGATGTGGGAAACAAAGGCAGAAGAAAAATTATTAAATTAACTACTACCTACAGCCAGTTGACAAGTTCTTGAAACTGGCAGAGTGACATTCCTCTAGGGACTCAACTGCCTTGATGTTAATACTTTGCTAAGGGCAACAGGCAATCTTAGCCCAACCCCCAGGGTCTTGTAAATCTACTTTAACTATAAAAATTCCTTTAGAAAGTTCCTTTATCTCTAAACCCCTCCCCCCAGATATGTATTGGCAATCATTCCCCAAGCATATGGCCCATTGATTTACGTCTGAAGGGTCTCACAACTAAGATTTTATTAGCTGGTAATAAATGAACTTTCCTAACAATAGCTAGTCTCCTCAAGGTCCTGGAAGCCTTCTTTCCAAAATTCCTTAGAGACTTGGGCTGTCATTAACTCCCTCCCAACTTGTAAGTACATAATCACCACCCCTCACCCTCTCATGGACTTCTGCCCATGGGTCCCATCCCCATGCTTTAATAAAACCACCTTTTTGCACAAAAGACATCTCAAGAATTCTTTCTTGAACGTTGGCTTCAAACCCTAATGTTTTTCCTACTTCGGTATGTACCAGGCTTGATCTTCAATGTTCTGTATCATTTACTCTTTACAACCACTCTGCCAGATGGTATTATTGTCCCCCTTTTACAGCTGAGGCAATGCCAAAGCGTGTCTTACTTGGTGTATCACACTGTTAGTCTGTGGCAGAGGTGAGGTTCAAGTTTAGGAGTGAGATTGTGAGAATGAGGTAAATTATGAAATTTTGAAAAAAACACTGAGGCAGGCAGCAGATTTACTAGGTTTGGGTAAATGCCTACCAGGAAGCTCTACTGTGTTTCATTTGCGTGAGGAGTTCGGCTGAGGAGCTAGGTAATAGACACAACATGTAACTCCCTTGAGTCTCAAGACAGGGCTTTTTTGACCCCAAATTTCCCATTCTGACTAGAAAAGATTTTTTTTCCCTTTCTCTCTCTCTCTCTCTCTTTTTCTTTTCCTTTCCAATTCCATTTAAAATTTAGGTCAGGCCATTGGTTTCTGTAATCCAACTGTATTACTAAGATATTTCCACTTATCCATTCATGGGCCTGACTTGGAGGATGGAAATGTTTCGTGAAAAGGAAAGTGTGGTACTGTGATTTAAAACCAATATATATTTGGTCTTTGTCCCTGTTTTTTGGCACAAAGCTCTGAAAACCCTTGGAATTTCCTAAGAGGAGAGCAACAGAGGTGTCTTTGTTATATTAACGAGGTGACTTTTAGAAAGCCAGTGGGTAACCCAAGGGTGGAGCCTGGTTGCCACAGGAGCCAGCCTTGTGGAGAGGGTTGGAACTTTCCAGCCCATCCCTTGAACTCCCAGGAAGGGAAAGGAGCTGGAGATTGAGTTCAGTTGCCAATAGTCAGTGATTTAATCAGTTGTGACTATGTAATGAAGCCTCCTTATGGAGGCCCAGAAGGACAGTTTGGAAAGCGTCCACACTGGTGAACACCTGGAGATTTGGGGAGAGTGGCTTGTGGGAAGATAGCCTGGAGGCTCCTCACCCTTTTCCTGTACTTTGCCCTATGCATCTCTTCTACTCAGCTGTCAGGTAAAATGTTTCTCTGAGTTCTACAAACCACTCTAGCAAATTAATCAAACCTGAAGAGGCAGTCACTGGAACCTTCTATCCATAGCCGGTGAATCAGAAGCAAAGGTGACAACCTGGACTTGCCGTTAGTGTTTGAAGTCGGTGGAGATAGACAGTGTCAGAATTGATATGAATCATAGGGCTGTGTTTTTCATATCTACCCCTAACAGGCTATTCATCCTCCCTGTGCCATCCACATCCAGATGCAGTATGTCGAGGACAGTTCACCTGTGGCTTCTTCGGGGGCTCCTCCAGGCGAGGGCATTTTCCTGCACTGTTTCCTGGCATGGGCATCCGCCAGTCTGGGCTTCTTCCTCATTCCCATCCCCTGAGTGGTGAATCTTCCTCAGAGCCTCTAGAGGCTGAGGTGCTCTTGCTCGAGTGGAAGGCCCTAGTGGGGGGACCCAGCTGCTCTGCGCAGCAACCATTCAGCCCAAAGGAGACTCAGGCGTTCTCCTTGAGTGGTGGTGGTTGGTTCCCTTCCAGTCTTACTTTCTGTCTCCTGCCCCTTTTCTTATCCTCACAGTGTCAAATAATCAGATACCCTGCAGATTCAACAACCCAACAACCTTCAGATGAGTCACCACTGACCCTACCTAGTGGAGAAAAGAATTGGGCATAATCTTTGAGGTAGAAAGAGGTGCCAAGTCCAATGGATCCCCTTCTCTCATGGAGAGAGAAAGATGCGGGTAGAGTATATCAGTGTGTTCAGGCTGCAATAACAAAGTATCACAGGCTGGGTCCCTTAAACAACAAGGGGTCAGCAGGCTTCTATCCGTGGCTTACAATCTTCTCCTCCCGGTGTCCTCCTTCTGTACCTGTTTCTGCTCCTAAAATCTTCTTGTGAGGATACCAGTCCTACTGGATTAGGATCCACTCCAATGACTTAATTCTGACTTAATTACTTCTTTACAGACTCTGTCTCACATTCTGAGGCACTGGAGGGTTAGTGCATAATAACTTAGTCCATAATACATAGTTACTACCTCATGACCTAAGTTTGGGGGTACCCCCTAGCCTCAGCCTTGTTTACGTAGGTAGCTCTGGTGGGATTTTCAGAATGGGTTTTTCTGAAGTAAACCCTTTTGGTCAGCTCTGTGGTGACAGAGCAGGCACGATAAGATGACAGTGCTTGTGTCTTTGAATTTGGAAGGTGAAATATTTAGTGCCTTTCATTCCCAGCTGAGGCCCACCTCCCTGGAAATCCCCATAGCTTATAGCTAAAAGTTGGGGGCAGGCTGATGCTTGTGGAGTCACTCTGAGGAAGCCAGAAGGGCCTGTCTGGTGATATTTCATGTGAGCATTTTACATTTGTATTCTGCTTCAGCATTTTCAAAGCACTTTCCACACTCTCTGGGTGGTGGGGAGGGCAGGCATTCTTCTGTCATTTTGTAAGTGAGGAAAGCAAGGTTCCCAGAGTGATTTCTCCAAAGATAGTGCTGCCTGGCTAAGACTAAGTCTCCATCATCCCCTCCCCAAAGGGCTACCATCATCCCTGTGGGAGGGAGAACAGGAGAAGCGAGGACAGAGGTGGTAGGCACATTGCCTATGTGTGGAGGCTACTATATGAAAAAATTAAAATTAGCGAAGAGGCAACTTTTTATTCAATGAACTTTCTCAGCTACACATTGAAGCTCACATTGTTTTTGAAAGATTCGAAATGGTCTTCTAAATGTATTTGCTGCGTTAGCACTGAAAGAAAATTTTATTGAATTGTTCTTTTTTATTTAAAAAATGTGTTGTAATGTTTAGCCTCTGTAAGAACTTCTGTATCAAAGGCTTTTAGAGAAACCAGGTCATAAAATGCTAATTCTCAACAGCTTCGTTACTTGCTTTTCAGAGTAAAATGCTAATGTTTGCCAGAAAGGGATGTTCCTTGGTTGATCCTTCATTCACTTTGCCAGTGAGCAGTGGCCAGGTATCAGGGGACTACCATGTGTGAGAGCTTGAGCTGAGCATCACTTGGGAAGAGCTTACATCAAGGTAAAGCTTCTAGTGCTACTAGAATGTTCGTATCACTGGAAAAGACATTGTCACATACACACAGCATCCCATTGCCAGAGTACTTGAGTACGTTGTGAAGCCATGCTAGCATTAGAATTTTATAGATTAATTTCTATCCTTTTGATACAGTCTAGTCATTTCCTGGAAAGACAGATGCTGTAGTTCTGAAAGATGTTTTTCTCTGATTTGGGGCTCATCAAGGCTTGTCTGAATCACTGTTTTCCAGCCTTCTAAATTCAGCCTGTCCTCTATTCACCTGGAAATTTTTTTGTAAGCTAAGGTAACGTCAGCAACAGAGATTGGGTCCAGGAAATCCTGTGCCTGTGCACTCCCATACAGTGGAATGCCTCCGAGGTCAGAGGCAAAGGTCACTTGCTGTGCCCTCCCACACACCCCCACCCCGCCCTGCAGGTCCTGCTCGCTCTTTCATTCCCTTGATTCATGATCCCACCTATGTCCGTTCCCTGTCTTAGCTGATTTGCCTGGATTGACATCTAACGCCTCCAGTTGCATCCTAGAAGGGGACTTCTAAGATCCAACTTGACATAACTAGACCCAGAAAGAACATAGCAACCAAGGATTTGTATCCCAATGATGGAAAGTACGTCATTCTAATGGAGAAAGGGAGTCTGGAGTTCAACAGAAGAAAAGTGACTATGTGATTTTCAAATATAAGTAGGTAGTTTAAAAAGACCATTCTGGAGTGTGCTGGTGTGTAGTTTCTCAGTTAACCCACAGCCTGGGAGGCTTCTGGCTGCAGACATCAAGTTCAAATATGTACCCAAAATGGAAAGTTTTAATCGCCCTAAGTTTAGCAAGGAGGCACCCCCATCCAGCTAGTAGTATTTCTTTTAGTGTTGCTCTAGTTCATGTTTTATCTCTTAGACTGGAAAAACAGACAAAACCTCCCAAAACCCTCCCTGCTTGCATTCTGGTTTTTAGATTTAAAACGGCACCAAAGTGAAGCATACTTTTAAGACCACTTTCTCTTTATACCTTGAATGTATAATTCATTACAATGTACAGTTTATGTAACAATGCCAGAAGACAAGAGGTACAGTTATTAGAAAGAGAACTGAATCTCACAGAAAACCTTTTAATTCTGTTTAACTTTCAAATTGAAATGCAATCAATGGATGTAACATTGTCACACTGCAAATAATATATGATGACTAGCAAGGGAAATTACTGGCTTTAATAAATCGTCATTGATTTTCACTTCATGAGCTGGAACGACTGTCAGAGCTGAATACAACTTCATCAACGCAAGACTTTAATTTGTCAGTGAAATGATTTCTGTAACTTCATGTGTACGAAGTCCCCTTGAGCTAGTCCTCCCAGGCTGGCTCATGAGGATTCAAAGAGATTTGTTCAACAAATTGTCTTTGAATGCCTCCTGTGGCACTCTTCTGGAAGCTAGGGATAGAGCAGTCAGCACAACGGACGAAAATCCCTGTCTTCCTGGAGCTTACAGTCTAGAGGAGACAGACAGAGCAGAGTCAAGAAGGTCATTTCCTGGCCCTTCAGAAGAGGATAAATGCGACCGAGAAAGAGAAAACGGGTGTGGGAGGGCTGGGAAAAGGGAGATTTTAGATGGGGTGGGTGGAGACGGCCTCCCCGAGAAGGCAAGGAGTTGAGCGAGGCAAGGGATGGGCCATAGTGGGGGGCGGGGGTGAGGATTTGGGCAAATAGCACACCAGCCTCTAGACAGGAGCAGAGGCAGAGGCCTAGAGGCAGCACCTGCCGCTGAGCTCAGGGAGCAGGGGAGCCAGAGTGGTCTGTGTGACCTGGGGGCACGAATTGGGAGACCGGGGAGGGCGTGCTCATGCTGCTTTAGTGACTCTGCCCTTACTCTCATGAGAGTTGAATAGAGAGCACCGTGGAGTGGGTGGAAATGAGCTCTGAGTGAGGATTCTGTGGCCTTCTCCTTAACAAATGCCACCAGCACCCTCCTTGGTGGCCTTTGGAGAACTGGAGCGTGCCAGACGTGCCCCACCTCTGGGCCTTAGCACGTGCTCTGCCTCCGTGAGATGCTCTCCTGCCCCCACTCTTCTCACACATCGTTCCTCCTCTGCCCTTATGCCTCCATGGGAACACTAGCTCCAAAGAAGTCCTCCGCTAACACCTCTAGGGAGTTTACCCTGTTTTTTCTCTGTTCTCTCGTCCTCTTCCTCCACAGATTGTATTATAATTTGCAAAAGCCTGTTTGAATTTTTGTCAAATTGTTTCCAATTATTAAGTAATTTATTTACTTATTATCTATCATAAGCTCCCGGGAATAGAATAAATATCTGTTTTATTATTAATGCTGTTTACAGAGTGCCTAGCACATCGTAGGTACTCTGTAAATATTTGATGAAAAAAAAAATGAACAGGAATAGCTTCGAGGGTAGCAAAACCAGGATTTGTGTTACTGTTTTATTCTCAAACTCTGCTTTACTGATAGGGAGTGATCCCGAGACCCAGCAGTACATTAGGGTCAAGCACAAGATCCACACGGACTAAAGACCCTTAAGTGCCTTGTCACTTACATTCCTAGGTAGGACAAGCCCACTCTCTCAAGTGGACCTCCCCGTACCTTGTCATCAGAGGGGGTTCCTCCTTCTAGTTGCGGCCACAGTGTGGCCTTAGGAAACTCATGTTATTTCTATCTGTCAGTGAACTCCTCCAGCACTGAATGATAGGTCCCTGGAGAGCAGGGACCTAGTTTTATGTGGTCAAGGCTACATGGCATGCAATTGGGTCTCAGTTATACTTGGGGGATGAAACAAATTACCCGCTGTATTCATGTTCCATGCAGGGCATTCTGCTGGGCGCTTTACTTTTTTCTCGTTTTCAAAAATGACTTCTGAGTTTAACTAAAACCACTTATATATGCCAGTCTTAATTCTCCCGAGTCCATCACATGTTTAGATGGAGTTAAATATTTATTAACAGTAAGGAAAGGTCTGTTTACTTGGGTTCTGGGCACACAGAGAAATGTAGAAATGGCATCATTTGCCTCTGGCTTCCTTAGAGTGGACAGAGCTGGTCACAGATGGAGTGCTGATGACTTGTCTTAGAGGTTACTGGACCCCCATTTTTTTCATGACTTTGCTCCGTAAAGGAGAAGTCTGAGTTGGTTCTCAAAGAAGCAGATCAACACACAGACATACACCAAGATAGCCCTACTCCCTGGCTGCTTTGCCAGAACATTGGCACCCCAAAAGTTATTTTAAAAATAGAGACTTCGTTTTTAACTACTTTATTTAGAAAGACATGAGTTGGCACAGTAGAAATCAGAATGCCTGACCCGCAGGATGGTGCTGACCAGGCTAAAATGGTGTCCAATCCACAGTATGTGGGAAACCAAAACAGTCGTTCTCTGAGCCCTGAAAATCCCCATGTCTTGTGTTTCTCTTCTTCTAATAGATATGTGGTTATAGCAGTATTTTGCAGAAGGAATTCCTCAATCCAAGATTAATAATTATTTTGCTTTTCTTCATCTGAGTCAAGATTAGATAATTATAAATTAAATGTTAAGAACTATCCCTACAGCAAGTAGTCTATAATGCTATAGAAACTTATCGGTTAGGTATTATGTATATTCATCTCTTTTACAATGAAAAACTGGTGCCCAGAGACATAATTAGTATTAAATATTAGAGTGAATTCCAAGTCAAGTCTAATTCTAAGCCTTTATTATTTCTCCATATCAAGCTTCTTCCATGTTGATTCAGTGGATTGATGGGTAGGTAGTTGGATAAATGAGTGAATGAACACAGGAAGCAACATGGGTCACAGTTGATGAGATGGATATAGTTTTAGTACAAAACTATGGAAACCAGTAATACTTGCTTCATAGTTTATGTGTAGTTTTTAATAATGCTGGATATATTTAATGGAGCTATATTCTTATAATGGAAATGTATCAGAAAATAGTTGGAATAATAGTTGGAATCTTCCCACACAGTATAATATACCACACCATGAATAATTAAACTTCATTAAAATCCATTTAGAAATATATGTTGAATGTAGCAGTCACATAGTCTAACCCAACTTAATAGAATCCTCCGTGTGTAATTGATGTGTAAGCTATCATTTTCTGTTGGTTTTGTCTATTCTGAAAATGAAATTTGCAAACTGAATTTTCATCTATAGAATGTTAATATTCCTTCTATTCAAAATAGGAATGACATTGAAAATGGGTGGCTCCAATTGTAATATGCTGGGTGCTGTTAGAAAGTCTAAGGGCCTTAAATTCCATATGGGCAGAGTGTATTTTTCCCTAGTATGCTCGACTATACTATCTCAGCATGTCAGGTCTATGCATATGAGCGCCACCTCCAGAAGGTAAATGTCTTGAGGACTTTTCCTTCACTTTTACAGATCATCCAGTATATTGCTAGACATATATTGAAAGCTGAATTAACCTTATTGAATGGATAACATCTCTCAAAGCTAAAGAGAACCCTTGGTACAATTACTGAACTATGACATTTCAGAGTGAGTAGGCACCTGCTCAAAGGGAGAAGTTAGTGTAATATGGAAGCTGAAGTAGATACTTAAAGGAGAAATAAAAGAAAGGAGAGAGCCCGAAGACTCTCTTTGCAGATATCACCCTATTTTGAATTCCAAGTCTGTGCTGACAACTCCCTTCACACCAGCCCAGCTAAGACATAATCTTGCCCTTGGTACAAGGTCGTATATCATATCTGGCTCCAGGACAAGTGTGGAAGTAGATATTTCCCAGCGATAAGTACTAATTAGAAAAAAATCCATCCATCCATCTATCCATCCATCCTTGTTTTCAGGTAAATTTCAGTGGCTGAAGGTAGGGAAGTAGGCTAGTATGGTGTTAAGAAATATAAAATATTCTTGTTTAGTTTCCATCCATAAGTTTTTATTGGAAGTGGTAAGATTTTAAAATTATGTCCTCTTGTGTCAAGGTAACTTACATGGCATATTCTTTTGGCATATATGGTTTCATGTGAAACTGCAAAAGCCTAACCAGGTAAGGAGAATCGGTATGTTTTCCCCATCTAGACAAGAAAATTATGGAAGTTCAGAGAGGTTATGTTACTTGCCCAAGCAAGTTTGTGTGGTGTGAAAGAAGACTTCCGACTCTCAGTCTGGTGTTTTTTCTCTAGGCGTTGGTTCTCTGATAACTATAATTGTAGAATGATTCGGCCACTCAGCTCTGTGGGAAGAGGCAAAGAGCATACACTCATCTTCTCTTTTGTACCTCTCTCTTGCTTTTCTCCCTGCCCACCCTCTCTTCTCCAGCCCGTTTTCTCTTTGCACCAAAGGAATGGAGAGCAGTGTTCAAATTAAATCTTGTTACTTTTTTTTTTTTTTAGCTGATTTGGAACACTTGGCATAATAGTTTGAGAGGCTATTTGCTTATTGCTTATTTTTCCATTTTACCATTTTGGAAAAATACAGCTCTTGATCATGTAGCTAGAATCACTCACCAGTATAGATGAGATCAAAATGACCCTCATTAAGGCCATTGAAAATGAAGCATAAATGGCATTCTATCTGCTGCATTTATTTGACTTCTACTGCCCAGCATGGGAAGGAGAATTTTAGAGGAATTCCTAAAGACAGTAAGAAACTGCAATGACTGGAACAGTATTGAGCCACAGGGGGGCAGCCATGGGGAGGGAGGGGTTGGGCGTGGAACATTGGCCCTGCTTGTGGCGCCTCTAGTCCTGTGCTGTCCATTATCCTAGCTACTAACCACACTATTTAAATTGAAGAGAAAATCATGTTAAATATTCAATTATTTGCTCAGTGGCCCCACGTGGCTAGTAACTACTGGAGTAGCGCAGATACGAACATCTCTCTTGCTGCAGAACTTAATTGTGTCCTGCTGCTTTTAGTAGATGAGCAAAATCATTCATACCATTTCAAAGTCATTTAAGTAAAGGAAGAACAATGAGCCATCATCTCTAAGGATCCTTTGGTCCCTTCCTCCTGTCCTTTCTTTTCCTCTTCATTCCTTTGTTCTTTCCTCCCTTTGTTCTTCTTCCAACAAATATTTAGTGAGCCCTTACAATGAGCCTGGTGCTGCTCATGTCCTAGAGCTACAGTAAGAAAAGATAGGGCTCCTACCTGCAGACAGGTAACAGTATAGTAAGGGATTAAGTACAAGTGAAAACTGGCAGTTATGATCCAGTGTGATTAGCACTATGTGGCTCCTAACCCCAGTTCTGGGGCCTCAGATTTACATAGAGAAGGGACATCAGAGAGCTGAGACATGGAGGATCTGTGGAAGATATCCGGGTCTAAAAGAGACAAGGAGGAGGAAGTGTGTTGTTCCAAATAGATGAAGAAGATGGTAGAAAGGGAGAAGAGGGGGCACCTGGGTGGCTCAGTGGGTTAAAGCCTCCACCTTCAGCTCAGGTCATGATCTCAGGGTCCTGGGATTGAGCCCTGCATTGGGCTCTCTGCTCAGCAGGGAGCCTGCTTCCCCCTCTCTCTCTGCCTGCTTGTGATCTCTCTCTCTCTCTCTGTCAAATAAATAAATAAATAATCTTTAAAAGAAAAAAAAAGGAAAAAGAAAGGGAGAAGAGGGTGGATTCCAGGCACGGAGAGAAACTGAAGATAACCGGAGGGTATGGTGCAAGCAGAAAGAGAATGGGCTGCAGAAATGAGCAGAAGCAGATCCTAAAGGATATTATAAGCCATATTAAGATGTTTGTATTTCATCCTCGTGACAATGAGAAGTTCCCAAGAGATTTAACATAAGAAGGTGACTCTGTTACATTTGTATTTCTGAGAGATCCCTTTTGGGGCATTGTGGAGAATGGATTCTAATTGGCAGGGCCAAGAGGAAAAGAACTGAGGCAGAAAAACAAATTAGGAGACTGTTGAGTTAATTCAGAGGAGGACGTGGGTTGGTGACATGGACAAGTGTTGCCCAGGTGTCAAAGAGAAAAAATCTTTGGATATAGAGAGAGAGGATCTCATGATTGAGTAAGAGATGAGGGAGAAAGAGAAATCAAAGCTAACTTCTGTATTTTTCTTTTTTAGCAAGCAGGTAGATTTTACAGTCACTTCTGGAGCTGGAGAATACATACAAAGAAGCTAGCTTAAGGAGAGAAGGACAGATGTAGATCTCCACCCAGATTCTCCTGTAGAGGCAGCCTTCCCTGACCCCTCAGACCATGACAAGCCCTCATATTATTCCTTCTTACAGGACAGCGAGCGTTCTTCCATACAGGCTTGCAATTCTCCATTTATTTCTGGGATCATCATCTTACTTGATTGCCAGTCTCTGTCCCTGGATTGCTAGATCCGTGACTACAAAGGCTGTGTTTGATTTTGCTCGCCATGGAAGCCTCACAATCATGCTACTATTTGTGACACGATATGGTGGGTTGGAGAGCAATATTGTAGCAACACCTCCCTCCTTTTCTCTGAGCACCATTTCAGGACAAACAGTTACAAAATGATCTTCAGCCTTTCATTCTGAGTTCCCAGTCTAACCTTTTGAAGGGGAGGAAAAAACTTTTTCCTCTATCTTTCTTGATTCTTGGCTGAGACCATTTTGCCAGACCCACAATAAGAGATTAACATAGAAAAGCAAGTCTAGTAACATAAATACCTCCTGTTTACAAGGAAGAGATGCAGGAAAAGTGAGAAATTCCCTGTGACGGCCCAACCTGACACTTAGACCCTCTTGGCTAAAGACAAGATAATGGGGGATGGGTGCCAATGATGGGAGGCTATTAGGAAAGCACAGTAAATGAGGGTAGGATTATTATGCAGATTTAAGTTGTTTCCTTCTTCATTGACTGGAGTTTCTAGAGATTTAGTTCTCCTCCTCCTTGTAAAGAGAGACACCCTTACAAATAGAGAGTTCCCTTATAAATGTAAATATTTTCCACACAAGGGTAACTTCTTAATTTCAGAGCTTCTCTTTTGCTTCTGTTTCTTAAAACTAATCAGCCTAAGGTAGTCCTTATGCCAAAGAGCCATGTTTTGGGGTGGCAGAGTCTGCTCCCTGTCTCTTTAGTCCCAGTGCCCTAACTGCCCTATGAGCACAAATCTTGAGAAAGGAAAGGAACTTTTACAAGTCATTTATACACTTGTAATTAACTCCTTGAGTTGCATTTTTTTTGTTTACACTTTAACCTTTGGGTCTCATTGCATTTAAGACTTGGCCCTCCTGAAAGGTGGAGAAAAGGATACTCTTTTGGAAGAGGGGTTTCCCATAGTAGATGACATTATACCTTGTATTCTGCTTTCTTGTAAAGTACAATCTAAACCCCTCTCTGACCATGGATATGGAAAGATTCCCCTCCCCCGCACAGCTGTAAATACAAGAAGCATGGGCTTCAGAATCAGAAGGACTTGTTTTAAGTCTTAGCTGCACTAATTTTATTTGTAAGGTTTGGTCCATCGTACCTGATGAAAACAGTCAGTACTTCTTGTTAGATGAATGACTGAATGAAGTCATTGTTCTGAGTTCTGGTCTTCTCATCTCTCAGGGGAAAGACAATAGCGCTCATCCCATAGAACTCTCAGGAAGATTAAATGAGATCAGAGAGCAAAAGGACCTACTACTAGATAAATAACTTTTTAAAAATTTAAATTCAATTAATTAACATATAGTATATTACTAGTTTCAGAGGTAGAGGTCAGTGATTCATCAGTCTTCTATAATACCCAGTGCTCATTACATCATGTGCCCCCCTTAATGACCGTCACCCAGTTACTCTGTCTCCCCAAACCCCTCCCCTCCAGCCCCTTGTTTTCTATGATTAAGAGTCTCTTATAATTTGTCTCCCTCTCTGATTTTGTCTTGTTCTATTTCTCCCTCCCTTCTCCTATGCTTCTCTATTTTGTTTCTTAAATTCCATATATGAGTGAAATCATGTAATTGTCTTGCTCTGATTGAGTTATTTTGCTTAGCATAATACCCACTAGTTCCATCCACGTTGTTGCAAATGACAAGATTTCATTTTTTGATGGCTAGTAATATTTCGCGCGTGTGTGTGTGTGTGTGTGTGTGTACACACATCTTCTTTATCCATTCATCTGTCAATGGACATCTGGGCTCTTTCCATAGTTTGGCTATTGTGGACATTGCTGCTATAAGCATTGGGGTGTAGATGCCCCTTCAGATCACTACAGTTGTATCTTCGGGGGTAAATACCTAGTAGTACAATTGCTGGGTCATACGGTAGTTCTATTTTTAACTTTTGAGGAACCTCCATACTGTTTTCTAGAGTGGCTGTCCCAGCTTGCATTCCCCTCAACAGTGTAGGAGGGTTCCCCTTTCTCTGCATCCTCGCCAACATCTGTCATTTCCTGACTTATTAGCTTTAACCATTCTAACTGGTGTGAGGAACTGTCTCAATAAATAACTTTCTGCCCTCCAGAAAGTTATTCCCCCTAGGAAAGGGTAACATGAATGACATGGGAATGGAACCCAAAGGGGAAAACTCAGTCCAGCCATCTCCGTGTACCTCATCCTTTTCACTGGTGGTCCTCCACCATCAATATAAAGCCCAGGGTACAAAACCTCCGATGATGTTTAGTTCTTATGGATGCATTTAATATTCTCTGCTAAGTTCACAGAAAATTGGGCCAGAATCTCTTGTTCAGTGAAGTAATTACCATGGCCATCCCTTCAAGTGTTGCCATAGTAGTTACCATGGTGATGAAATGAAAATGCAGTTCGACTAATTCATAATACATAACTCTTTCCAGAAAAACAAAAGGAGTACTTTTAGGATAACTGAGTCATTTTAGTGATGTCTCAGTGCAACCTGTTACTCACTTGAATGATTCAGACAAAAAGCTCTAATGAATAGATTAGACTGTTTGCATTTGCAACCAAATGTACCAAATACATTCCTAATGTGTTGATTAACATTTTCTCCAAATGCAAAAGAGAAACATTCTATCTGAGAAGACAGGTAAGAACAGTAAGACAGACTCATCTGACATTTGGAAAAAAAAATCTTTGGAAACATGAGTTAGGTAATCACAACTTTTAAAAATGAAAACTCTAAATTACTAAGTCATAGACAAGGTCATTTCTGGTAAACAATGAAATGGATAAAGAAAGAATGGCCATTATTTAGGTATTCTAATGTATCATGTGCTTGTCTTCAAGTTCTGTGGAGTTAAATAGAAAACATCCTTTGAAATGTTTTTGTAAAAAAATTGGAAAAGTTTAAAATGTTAATGCCAAAACATTTGTATGACAATATGCAAAGCAATAAGGAAAATATTTTTGGGGGAATAATATGTATAAAAACATTACCCAAATATATAACAACCTTCAACCTCTGTGTCTCCCATTATACCAAAGCTGGTCTATTTTTCCTTCTAAATGCCTCTCCACTCCCCAAGATCTTTCATTATCATCCTCACTTTCAAAGAGCTCTGGCTCCAAGAACTGACTCAGATCAGAGAAATGGGAAAAGGACTGTGACTGTCTTGGAGTCCCCAATTAGATCTCTGTTCGCTGGCTTTGAAATTTGTTGGGTTTCTGGTTTTGTCAATATAACTTGAATAGGACCTTAGCAGAGTCCACAGCTATTTTAGATCTAGGTATCCAATGATCAAATAAAAATTAAGATCCCTGTGGGCTATTCTGATGATGATGACAGATATATGCCAAATTGCACATATGTAACCTGTCGTGATTACATTTTACTCATTTTTTTTTTGTCACATCGGAATTCTCTCATCTATGTTGAAATCAAGGTGCTTATTTCATCTTTAGCAACTCTCACAATACTCCTGTTATCTTTCCATGCCATTGTATTTCTCAGGGTGATGGTAAAATGGCTAGTTTCTGGGCCTTTGGGGGTGCTTAGTTGGAGAATGAATATGGTTGGACATGTAACATTACTCCAGGTCTTGTGTTTTCAATCTGGATTCCTTTCTCTACCTTTGTCCAAAGAACTACTGGCATTTCACATTAATATTATATGGTCACTGTATATTATTTAGGATTTCATTAACCAGCTGAGTAGATATATAAAACTACTTTAGTTGTTTGACTAGCATGTTTCATGTAGAATTTCTGGTACCCATATTAATAAATTTAGGTTAAACTACCCTTGACCAGTCTCTCTTAGAATCCACTTCCACATGTATTCTGAAGATTCTAGCAGATACACATTGGCACAGTACCAGACATGTTTGCATGTAAGCTTTCCCTTCCTTTTCTTTTCTGACTTGACCCTGGAAACAAAGAGGGTAAGAGAGTGAAACATGAGGAAAATAAGCTCCCTTAGCAAGCTTCCTTTAGGTGAAGGAAGACCATGTCTTCAAGCAAGGAAGGATGATGGCCTCATTGATAGGAAGGAGGCTGGGAGAGAATGTTCAATGAGAAGTGAGGATTCGGGGTACTCCAAGCTTTCCCAAACCTTCTGTATATTCCCAGGACTACTACCAGCCCCAAGACAATGGCAGTGAATTCAACAGGAGATAATTTTCCAAGGCACCCTGAATCAATAGAGAAAACATTTTTTTTTTTTTTTTAGTTTGGTTACAAGCAGTCCCTGAGTTTCTTTCAATGTCTATGAGAATTTGGGGAACTGATACGTTGTTGTTGTTGTTCGTGGTGAGTTTTCCAGTAAAGTGATAGACCAACATCAAACACTGTAGTCCTTGACTTTTATATTCCTTTCACTTATATATGGAAGTGGCAACTTGATCCCAGAAAGACTGACCTCCTTGGGCATTTCATTCCAGGTAAACAACCGTGGTAACTTAATTAGCTGATTTATCATTGCATTTTGGGGTCTTTCAGAGTCCCATGACGATGAGATTCTCCCTGACTTCCAGCCATTGTAGTCCATATATGCGATAATCTCGGGTCTTTCCTCTGCCATTTCTCTGAGTATGTCTTTTTGTTACCTACCAGCTGGTACCAGTTTTGGTGTCAGTCAGGATTCTATTGTAAGGAATAAAAACTGACCTGACCAACTAAAGTAGAAAATCAGTTTATTGGAAAGAGTCCATCAGAAGTGTGACGAACCAGTCATGGAGTCGGGGCTGGAGCTGAAGGAGGTCACCTCGAACTCAGAAACAGTCTGGTGATGCTGCTGCCAAAGGTACTACCAGTGCTGTCCATTCACTGCCGCCATGTCTTCATCCTCAGCACTGCCACGAACATTCTCTACAGTTTCTCTGTAATGAATATTATCACGACAGCCCCTCTATCTTTGTACCAAGTCTTCAGATTCAAAGTGCTAGACATGACCATCCAAAGGGTTAAACCTTCCCTTGGACTTACATATTGAGGGATTCTGCCAAATAGAAAGAGTACTTTCCTGTTACAGCAACATCCCTCACCAACCTCCTATTTCCCACCTGATTAAAAAGCTTGCATTGTAAGGTATCTGCAGACTTTGTAGGTTCTCTGATGTCATTTAGATAGTATTTCTGTCCCAAATATGAGACTGCGAGGGACCTTTTGTCATATGCTGTCAGATGAGACAGAGTAATGGCAATAATAGTGTATTACTTGGTCACATAGTACCTGGGGGAAGGGCAACAAAAATTCATCTCCTAAAAGATTCCATAAAATCCTCAAGGGTAGAAGCTGCCTTATGTTAGTATCCTTACTATCTGGTGCTTGAAATATATAGGCATTCAATGTATATTTGCTAAAATAATGAATGCTCGATATATCCAAGTCTATTATCTTTCTTAAACGAGAATTTTGATTTGTATACTACTCTAGATTCCCTAAGCCACTGCAGTAGAATCTGTTTTTAGATTACTTGCATTAGAATCATCGGGGGTACATGTTAAAATGCAGATTCCTGGGGCGCCTGAGTGGCTCAGTGAGTTAAAGCCTCTGCCTTCAGCTCAGGTCATGATCTCAGGGTCCTGGGATTGAGCCCCTCATCGGTCTCTCTGCCTACTTGTAATCTCTCTCCCTCTGTCAAATAAATAAATAAAATCTTTTTAAAAAATGCAGATTCCTGAGATGTGCTCCAGACCTAAGCTAAATCAGAATAATTATGGGCAAGGCTCAGGAATCTACATCTTAAGGAAGCACTCCAAATTATTCCCATATACACTAAATTTGAAAGCTAATGCTCTGTGGGACTATTTTAGGGGCTGGAGTTTAAGGATGTGAGCTAGCAAAAATTAGTGAGAATGTTGGGAATAGAACTCAATAAAACCTCATTTTAAAGCTTTGGTGTTTGTTTTAATGACTGATTTGTGACTGTTAGGAGATCGGTTTTTTTCCTATTGCGTACTTAGTGTTACTTGGCGAGAAAGCTTATAAGTGAAAGAGTAAACTCCCAGTTTTATCTTTTTAATTAGGGTGTTCTCACTTCTCTTGCTTGTCTGGGCTGTCATCTGAAGCAAAAGAACAGAGAAAGCAAGTCAAGGGATAAATCTGGTTTGGCCACCTCTTGGCTACCCATGTTAATAAGCTCTCCTCAGTTTAGAGAGGAAGAAAAGCGAGCAGCCTACCGTGAAAATGTGAAGAAAGTGTTCTTTGGCAAGACCAAATCCACACAGACTCTCACCCAAATAGGGCCATCAGAAGCACGGATTAATGGGAAGGATACAAAGAAAAAGCTTTCCTCCACCTTCTAGAATGGGACTCCTACACTTATACTCTTGGTTTCTCAACAAAAGTAAAAAAGGCCAATCTTATATTTATATCACACTCCTTTCCCAATGACAGAACACTCTTGGAAGCATCACCTAGTTCAGCTTCACTCTGCCTCCCCAGAGGGCAAGCCCATTTGACAGAGATGGAAAATAAATCAACAACTGTGAAGAATGTTTTTCAAATTCCCACAGCTAAATGTGGCTACAAATCTATACGTATGGTCAGACGCTAAAAGAAAGTAAAATCTGTCCCTACCAACATCAATTTCAGATCTTAATGTGTGTCATTAAGAAGAGAGTGCCCTCCCCCACCGTCTGATTTGATAACAGACGAGTGGACGAACATGCTAAACAGTTGGGTCCGTCTGCTAGGCTTTTGCGTGCTTCTCCATATTCATACAGGCCTACCTCTGCGCGTGTGCGTGTGCACACACACTCCCACGTATACAAGCAGATATATAAACACATACTTTTTAAAAAGCATCGATGAGGATTATGCTGTGTGGTCCTGTAACTTCTCTCTTCTGAGTATGTTTTCCCTGCACTCTAAAGCTTCTAGGAAAGAGGGACTTTGGTTGCTCAGTTGTGTTCTTTTACTGGTCGTACCATATAGTGGTCTTGGGACCTTGTTCCTCTGCAGATCGTCTCTGTGGGTCTCTGGGTTGCTGCAGGCAACATGCTCGGTGTCCTCATGAGATTTTAAACAGTATCTCTCTTCCTGTCCCTTTTGGCTCCTCTGCCGTGGTTTTCTGGGTCCTACTTTCCATCCGTTGCATCCAAGATCACAGCTCTCTGAAGGACACTGCGTCCTTCCCAAACCACAGCAGCTGCTGTTCTGTGGCTCCTCAGTTTCCCAGAATGGACTCCTGTCTTTGGAAGGGGTGTGGCACCTGCGCATCCACCTGGCTGGCCCAGCCACCCTCCGTGAGGGACCTGGCTGTTCCTCTCTCTGGCCCACAGTCTACGTAAGCCTCATTCTGCGCCTTCTTAGGCTTAATCAAGAGCTCCTATTGTAGAAGATTGAGGGCTGCTCTGTAATTTTATCAGCCGGTGCTCAAAAAGCCTTGGGATTCCAGCCAGTTGGTGAAGAACAAATACATTTGGTTACAGTTAAATATCCAGATAGGTTGTTGGCTAAAAAGACACAGCAGTACTGAGAATTGGGCTCCTGGTGTGGTGTGCTAACGTGGGGTGGTTAGGGGTGTATGGAGTTGGGAATATCCTTTTTTGCTTTAGAGGTAGAATGAATATTTCTGATACATTTCTAGAAAAATAAAATCATTTTAAAAAAACTCCTAAAAATACAGATGTTTTCTGTTTATATTGAATTTTTCTATTCTGTAGAAGACAGAAATGAGGTATTTAGAAATGTAGGGCTACAGATGAAGACGATGTACTTTTGTACCAGGTGATTTCATGCGGCTAAAGTTTGCATGCCTTTTGAAATTAAGGGAAAATAACGTGTGTTTTTTTCGTAAAAGTCTTTTTCTGGGATATTATTAAGAGATTGACAGTCAGCAGACATTAAAAGTTTTAAAAAGGATAAGATGATGTGGGTTTATATCTCACTCCCGCCATCTGGGGCCAAGCCTGGTCAGTTTCCCTCTCTGAACTTCAGTTTCATTATCAAAAACTCGACAATTTAGACTTTCCCAGAAGATCTATGAAATTCCAGTCCTCTAGGCTTCTAATTCATATGGTGTTTCTGTCTTTGTTTAGAAATTGTTCAGCCTCTCCGTCTGCTAACAGGAGGCAAATTTGCTTCTGTGTTGTTGGAGTATAGTCACGTGACTGAAATTCGAGAGAAACGGTTGACCTGTGCTTTCCGGGGCTGTGAATACAGTCGCCACCTATGCAAGGATGGGTTGCTAAAGTCCTCTTCAAAGGAGAACAGTCACATATAGTCACAATAGCCTTTGAGATGACCTTAGGAAGCTGTCACATTGGAGCTTGACATACTGTGTCTCAGTTAAGTCCAACGTGGCCAGTTTTCCCTGCAGCAAATGGAACAGATTGGGTCCCAGATGAAGCGACTGACTTTTGTTTAAAGGCAATGTCTTCTAGAAAATGCCTACCCTTAAATATGAAACTCATACTCAGAGGGGCTAGTTGGTCATGAAAAAAATGTACTTCATAACTAAGACTCCGGAGAAACAGTCTCACACATAGTCTGGAGTCGGCTGTCGCTGAGCACAGTGGCATGCTCAAAGGTCTGAAATAATTAAACGGCTCTTTTCCTTAGTTCTTTTCGGCCAGAGGCATAGTGTTTAATTTGCCTAAGAAACACGTGCTTATTTTGTGACCGGGCGGTACTGCTAATGCTGGCTTCAGTCAGACCTCACCATCGCTAGACTGTTTTGCAGTAACTGCCTAACCTTGGCCCTTGATCTTCCCCCTTCTCCCCTCTAACCATCCACTTTCCTGTCACTGTAAGTGATCTTTCTAAAACGAAAATCTGTTCTGCGTGGAACCCTTGCGACGACTCATATCTATGGCAGCTTTTTCCAAAGTGTGTTCTGTGGCACAATAATGAAGGAATATAATTCGTAACAGCTTAAGGATTTCATGAGTTGTCTTTTAAGATAAAGTCACAAAAGGGTGTATTGTCTATTTCTTGATAAAAAAAATTCAAAATCCAAAAAAAAAAATTCAGAATTCATATTAAGGCACTAAAGGCCATCAGTAAGTCCAATGTTTACCATTTATTTTACCATAGTGTTAAAAAGCTTACCTAGTAGTCCTTGTACAGAAAAGTAATGACATGTGGGAAACACAAACTTACAGATAAAATCTAACTTCCGGAGCATGGCATTGTAAGTTCTAGCCCTAATTTACCTTCAGCCGCTGCTCTTAGACCCGGGCAAGGTTCTGCCCTGCCCTATGTTCAGGCTTCAGGAGGCCTACCACTTCATAGCACCCCCTCCTTGACACTTTCTAAATCCCACTTCCTGGAAATCCTGGGACAAGGTAGGATGGAAATGCCACCTGGATGAGGCACTTTGAAGTCAGATTGGGACCCATGTGGGCCCAGGTCCTCATTTATTCCTTTCAAGGGGCTCCCCACCCTATGAGGCTGACTGGCTATCCCCCCCAAGAAACGCGGACTCGGGCTGTCGTTGGCTCTGATTCCAGGATCCCTCTTGCTACTGGCACAGTGCAGCTTTGGCATGATGGCCCAAACATGGGCCACCAGAAGGACAAGTTCAGGGCTGTGGGCTCTGGAAAGCTCCAGTGTTGACTTTAGGCTTGAGCCACATGTATAGACCCCTGTGTTGGCTCTCACCCATCTGTGTTCTGACCGGAGCCGCCACTAGTCTACAATACTACTGGGTTGTGGGAGCGGTGGCAGGTGTCCTTTACCCTGTGTGCCCCTCACTGCTCTCACACTGCTTCCCCCACCCACATGGTCTCCACGCTACTAGCCTGGTAATTCTCTGAAGGTGACTGCTTGTGTCTCATCTGGGGGCTTTTAGGATGGCAGTGCCAATGGCCTCTTCTGATCAATGTCCTCTCTTATCCTCACCCATGTGGTGACACTGTGTTCTCCTCTGTCAGTCTTGAGCTGGATGAGGGACGGGCGTTACTTATGTGAAATGGAAATTCTTCTCTCATCCCACCTGGCCCCTCACCTGTTTTTCCTGTTTGTGGCACTGTGTGGGAGACAGCGGTATGATTGACCTAGAAAAATCACGTTCTAGTAATACCATGATTATGGCCTAAAATGTTCAAGAGAAGATATGGGAGAAGATGTGTGGTTCTACCATAACTTTCTGAATGGTAAATTTACCGTTAAATAAATAATTATCACTAAATAAATCATTATACCTCACATGGATCTATATATTTGTGTATGGTTTTAACCAAATTTTTGATGTAAATAGGGACCCTGCAGAGTATATTTGCCTGAGGTCCCACCTGCTCTAGGGGTAGCCTTGATTACCTTGCTACATTCATCTCTTCTCATTGCCATGTACACACTGTAATTTCCCAAAACATTTACTCCATGCTTTAGCCCATAGTGTGCTCTTTCTGACAAATTCTTACTCATTCTTTAAGGCTCAGTTCAGGCCTCACCTGTTCCATGAAGACTCCATGGTCTTCCCTCCCACCCACTGCACACTCAGCTTGCCTTTATCCTAGCACCTACTGCACTGTGTTCACATTGTCTGCTTATGTCTGCCTTCCCTGGATGATTAGCACTAAGGCAGCAACTATGTCTCTTTTATCCGTTTTGCCTAATACAGTGCCATGGCCAAGTAATTTAGAGAAACTAAAATGAATCTAACAGATGATCCCATGAAATTTCTATGGCTGCAGGGGACTCTGACCCCAACAGGAAAAGACAGTTGTGTGAAGCTGGCATTTATAAATTTTCTTGTCCTGTCCTCAAGTTGATGATACAAGCATGCTTAGTGTCTGTGATAGCTTATTCCAGGCTGGACCACCTTCCCTTTCCTGCGCAGTTCCAGGGTAGAACTGACCAGCGGGAGCCATTTGTGTAATGTTTGGAGGGAAACATGAAGCAGGACACCTGACTTCTGAAGGTTGTCCTGGTTGGATGGATGGAGAGGCAACAGATGCGCAGGTCCTGGCAGGTTCGAGCTGGCTCGCCCCGCCCTTCACAGGGACGCTGATGGGCCCCAGCTTGCACTTGGCCTTCCCTGTTCTGGGTCCTGGTCTTCGTCCTCACTGGCAGCACTGGTGACCACAGTGAACCCAGCCTCCCCACTGGAGGCAGAGGCCTCAGCCCTCAAGAGAATCGGCCACCAGCCTCGGTCTGCGGTCCCCCGGGCAGCTACACAGGCCTGCCTCACAGATTTCCCTGCTGGCTTGGGCTTGTCCCTACTCCACCAGAGCTTCTGCGGGGGTGATCAGCGCCTTGTTTCTGGGCCTCCAGCTCCTCCCCTAGCCACAGAAAGTCAAATTCCTATAAACACAGAGTTGGTTTCCTGATTGAACCTGACAGATTCAGGCTCTGCTTCTTGCAACTCCTTTAAAAAATTAATTTGCTACCCTTTAGCGCTCAGCTGACATATGGGACTGGCAAATGAAAAATGAGAAGGAGGTGAGAGAAGGGCCGAGATGAAGAAAGGCAAGATGAGTAAAGGGAAAATAGGATCTTGAAAAATGAAACGGGAAAGAGAGAATGGCAAGGCCAGCTTGGGGAAAGGAGAGAAGCAATGTGAAAAGAATATTCTATGGCTCTACCCCACTAGGAATGTATCATCTACATTGGGAAAAACGGAGAGTGATCATTGACAAAAGTCTAGCATGTATTTTTTAGAAGTTCTCACATGCATTTAATACATAGTAATCACTTCCCCCCACACAAAATATTTTCTCTGAGAAATGCTGAGAGACAAAGATTGAATTTTCCTTCCCCCTAGTAAGTATCGGCAGAACCTCTTAATCTCAGATTAGTCGTCTGATGTGATATTAACTGCTTTTTTATTTTCTACCCAAAAAACATAGGTATAATATTTATCTGTATTTCCTGTGACTACCATAGACTGAATGTTTGTGTCCCTTTAAAATTCGTATGTTGAAGTCCTAATCGGTGATGTGATGATAATAGTAGGTGGCCCTTTGGGAAGCGATTAGGTCATGATAACAGAGTCCTCATGAATGGGATTCAGGTCTTGGTTAAAGAGACCCTAGGGAGCTTTCATGTCCCCTTCTGTCATGTGAGGGCACAGTGAGAAGACCACCCTCTATGAGCCGGGAGGTGGGTTTTCACTAGATGCCAAATCTACCGGCTCCTTGATCTTGGACTTGCCAGCCTCCAGACTGTGAAATAAATGTGGATTGTTTATAAACCACCCAGTCTGCAGTATTCTCTTATAGGAGCCTGAACTAAATCAGTGAATAAAGCATAACAGATTTTAGCTTTTATGGGAACTCAAGGTCTGAACCAGGGATGCATTCAAGGCATAAACCAGGAACAAAAAGTAATTTTAAATGCCTTCCTTGTGATTTTCAAAGAACATTAACAAGTCTAATTCATAACCTGAAGAAACATTATCAAATCCCTTTTTCTATCTAACTCAATGCCTATGGATTCTAATTTGTCCAACCCTAGAAATATCCAGAACATTCTTGCCCCTATTGTTTTTCTTCCCCCAACTTCTCATAAACACTTTCCCATTCCGTGTTTTGATCCCTGCCAGGCCTTCATGATTCCTGCTGCCATTGGAGGGGTGAGGTTTATCATGGGGAAAGTGCGGGAGGACAAAGTCGCTCTATCTTCCCCGATCCTCCACCACCCCTCCAAGGAGTAAGCCTATGGAAACCCCTGAGAAACATTATTCCAATGTTCCATTAGGTCCCTTCTTGTCATCTTTGTGTTCGGGAATGGAGAGTTTCCTGCAGGTAAAATGGTAGTTGAAGGTTTCAGTTTTCTCCTCTCAAAGGTATGTGACCCTGGAAAGGTGAGAAATAGGATGTATTTCCAATTTCTCCACCTCTTGTGAACCAAAGGCTACTAGTTGTTTTATCACTGCTCTCACTTGAAGGCAGAACTCTCTCCAGCTCTTAAAATTGCAGGCAGCCGGGGCACGGTTATTTAGAGTACTCTCCCATGCAAGGGGAGGAAATACAAGGCAATGATTATGGCAACTGAGTTCCATTGGGATTGAGTCCTAAAATTCAGCCACCAACCTTCCAGGAGTCTGTCCCCAAATTGAGATGGAGAAGCTTGCTTACTGCACTTAGCTAAGACCTTGCTTGAGGAGGGCACGTCTGTCTTCAAGAGACCTGATTTCCTGCAGCATTCTGGCTGCCTGAGTCCTCTTGGCATCACTGAGCAAAGCTCCAGTATTCTGCCTCATTCTGAAAGCATGGACACGAACTCATTCTTCCAACCCTGGGCTCTAATTAGCTTCCACTTACAGAGAGAATTCTGGGAATCCCTTTAGGTTACCATGAATTACAAAATGGCTTAGTGAATCTGGACTCGGGTTTGCTCCCACACTTGGCTTCAGCATTGTTTTGGTTTGGGTTTTGAGACTCTGAGCGTCATTTTACGGCCCTGATGGAGAATTCACTGTTGGAGTTGTTCCCCTGTGAACACTTGGCCATAACAATTCTGCCCTGTCTACTGACACCTGGTCATAAGTTAGTGGTATCTGTCCCAGCCGCTGTCTGCCTACCACACTCTTGCTCTAAGAAGTGTGGCAGTTCTCCCTGGGGACAGCTGTCTCTGTGGCTGGGAACAGCCTGGAGGGCAGATGGGTCCTCAGTTGGCATGAATATATCCCAGCCTCTGTACTGCATATCCCAGCACCGTATTAATGGCAGAGTGAAGCCAGAACTCAAAGGGCTTTTCTCTGTCCCCTGGCTTGGTTCTTGCTGAGAATTTATTGCTTCTGGGGGATGGAAGTTTATACCCATGCGTTGAAAGCCTGTTTACCTAAAGTTCCCCAGGAATAGTCCAGTCCTCAAGGAAACTGGTCTCACTGGGGCCGAAGAGCTGCAACATACAGCTTTTCTGGAGTCTGCCATTGGCCTCCTCTCACCATCCTAAAAAGACTCTGATATCTTATGAAACTGAGGATCCATGGAGTTCAAATCAAAAACCACACACCGTTCTAATTGACAGTTTCATATAATGTTGTGCAACTCTGTTTGCCTACAGGATCCTGTCTTCAACTGTGCATTCTTCCTACTGCCTTGGTCCTTGCATTCCAAGAACTGTAAGGACTCCTATCTAATTAAGGCCTACTCCCTAACATCCTGTGTCCGGGTCAGGCAGACATAGTGAAAGTGCACACTTGGTGTAGATCCGTGTTGATTTTGTTAATTGGAGGTATAGCTGAGAATTATAACTAAGAACAAAATCACAGGCAAGAAATAAAATCCTTTAAAAAAAAAAAAAAAAAAAAAGATCTGGCGCCTGGGTGGCTCGGTTGGTTGAGCGACTGCCTTCGGCTCAGGTCATGATCCTTGAGTTCCGGGATCGAGTCCCACATCGGGCTCCCAGCTCCATGGGGAGTCTGCTTCTTCCTCTAACCTTCTCTCCTCTCATGCTCTCTCTCACTTTCTCTGTCTCTCAAATAAATAAATACAATCTTTAAAAAAAAAAAAAAAGGTCTGGAAATGAAAACCAAGACGAAAAACCCTGGTATCTTATGTGATGTGGTCTCTGCATAGCGCTGCAACCCAAAAACCTGTCTAATATCACAAGTAAATGTAATTAGAGAGGAACTCAATACTGAGCAAACATCTTAAAACTACCACCTGTAACCCACCACTATACTCTCCCGTCCCCCTCCCCATTTCCCCAGGCCTTGGCACCATACAGCTGCTCTCACCCTCTTTGCTAAATATCTCTACTTTACTCTCATCTTAGTCCACATTCCTTAGCCTCTCTTCCACCTTCCCACCTTCTTCTCCTCTGAGCATAATGCTGCCCCAGCGACTGGCCTGAGTGGCCACCCAGACTTCTGGTCCCTGCTAACGGTCACACCAGCCTACTCTGAGATGACCGTGGGACCCCCGTGTCAAGCCCCATGTCCTCCCTTTCCATGAACATAAATTGTCTGGGCTTCCCTGGGAGATTTGACTTTTCCTCCCTCTGTTTTTTTGTTTTGTTGGGTTTTTGTTTTGTTTTGTCTTGTTTTTGTTTGTTGGGTTGTTTTTTAGTAGGCAGTTGACATGGAGCATTTTTGGAGAATAAAATTTTCCACCAAAACATATATTTGCTTTACATATTTGGAGAGGAGATGGTAAACTTCATTTGAAGATTCACCCAGAGTATGGGAGTCTGACCTTCTGGCCCTGCTTTTCCCCAATTTTTATACTCATGCTTGCCGAATTCATTGTTGACCCTAAGAATCAAAGTTTTTCTTCCATAGTCTATAGGACTAATCGAAAGTGCACGGAAGGATGGTTAAAAGAGAGAGAAGGAACTGCTGCCGGACAGGAAGCCTGCCTAGAACAAGAGGCAGGCAGGGAGGGGATCGAAGGTGTTGGGCTAAAGTCTCGAAATACTAATGAGACAGAAGCAGGAAAAAGGTAGCAGAAGCGAATTTGAATAAGGCCTGTAGATACTGCTCCAGTTTTCATCAAGCATCATAAAGACATGGTAAAAGAAGGCAAAGAGAAAAAGACAATGCTGTGGACAGCAGTGAGGGGAAGAGGCTGCTGAGGCTGTTGTCAGGAGGTGATTGGCCACAAGCATTTGCTTCCCAGACGTTGAGGGCAGCTCCCCAGTTACAGAGATTGCAGGGTTGGGGGCGTGCTCTGATGGACGGAGACTGTGTGATTCTTCTGGGCCAACCGAGGAGGAAGGAACTAGCAGCTACATGCTGGGGATTGATGACCTTGAATTCTGGAATGGAGACCATGAGCCCCCTGGCATATTTTTTCATGGGTATAGGATGGTTAGTTTTGGTAAAGAAACTAGTCAGAGGCTATGTTATGCCACAAATGGTAATGGGAAGATGGTGTGAAATCACCCATTTATTCATTCACTCGTTCATTCATTCATATAAGGGTTTACTGAGAGTCCATTATCTGCCAACTGCTGTGTTAGGTGCTGGCGTTGTTATCAGTAAACCAAACACCTATGGAGGAGGCAGCCACTCGACAAGTGATGTTAATGAACATGTCTCAGAAAAGCACAGTATACACTGAGTGCATCAAATAAGAAACCTGAGAGATCCCAGTACGTTTCCTGTATCTAAGTTAAGATAGAAACGATGAATAAAAATCAATCAAGTAAACAGGAAAGAGAAGAACTAGAGCCCAGAAGTAGGTTGATGTCCAAGGACAACTGAAAGATGATCACTGAAAGTAGAGCCAGAGAAGAGTGAGCAAGCATGAGAATGATTTCAAAATAAAGCTGAAAGACGTGGGCAAGAAAGAGTGTGGACGTGTGAAGGAGTAAGAACCTACCAGTAGCCTCTGTACATTCAGTTAATATGAATTTGGTTGATAACATGGTACAAAGGTGTGAAGTTATGACAATGTCCCAACACCCTTATTCTAAAGCGAAGGGGACACAGCCCAGCTTCATGGACAAGGAGAGAGCATCATGTATACTAAGAACATCGCCCAGATGAACATCGGGAAGATGCTCAGAGGGTAGTGAAGCAGAACTTGCCATGGAAACAGAGATGGAACTGTCATTTGGCTTTGGGAGGGGAATGATGGAAAATAGCAAAGTAAGAGATCAGGAGAAAAGGCCGGGGAGATATACAGATAGCTGAGGAGTTCCCCCAAGAAGCCAGTTCTCTGGTGCTGTAGAATTTCTACAGGGGAAGCAGGCCAAATGTTCTCCCCCTGAGATCCTTAGAAGTAAAAAGGAAAAAGATAAAAGACTAAGAAAAGTAGATTAATAAGGTCACTTTATAAAAAATCCCCAAATGCAATAATAAGATAATAATGGCTAACACTCTGGCCACTTCCTGTAGGCGTATAAGGCATAGGAATATTACCTGTATTATTTCCTTTAATCCATCTAACAACCCTGTAATTATGTACCATTAATGTCTCCTTAATAGAAATGAGACTGAGTTATAAAGAGATGAAATAACTTGTCCAAGATCACGCAGCTGCTAAATGGATCAGCTGGGAGTCAAATTCATTCTGTTGGACTCTTAACACTTCATCAATAATAGTCCTTTGCTATTTTCCTATATTGCCTTCCCAGAGAAGGAGGAAATACTACTGAGCAAGTGGTAGATCAAAGAGGACCAAGTAAAGAGTCAGGGAAAGAAGGAATAGAGAAGAGGGGTTGAGGAAAAGGGCAGATGTCCTCAATTTCTTACACAAGTGTTACAGACTATTTCTTGTTGGATGGTCCAGGATACTCAGATTAATGCTAATATTTTTTAAATACAAAGTTCACACATTCATGGGAGCCAATTAGTCCAGGTCGTTTTTTCTAGATTAACACAGTGCCAAATGTGCCATCTGGAGTTCTGGAAGAGAAAAACAATGCACTCACTTAGCTGCCCCCGCAGGGAGGCGCTGAACTCCTTTCCCCAAGAGCCAGTCTTTGAATCCCCTTGGTCGGGTCTCTTACCACCTGGTTGGAGAACAGACCTGTTTTTTTTAATGACTTCTTTTTATTTTAATAAGAGTTACAACATTTTATATCTTTTCTTACAAGACCAACTAAAGGAAAAAGAAATTTGGATGATCTGACTTGTATTAATAAGAATGTTGAATTAACACGGGAATGGCTTTAAAAATATGTAGGGGTAAAAACTGGGACTTTTTTTTAAGATTTTATTTATTTTATTTGACAGAGAGAGAGATCACAAGTAGGCAGAGAGGCAGGGAGGAGAGGGAGGGGGAAGCAGGGGAAGCTCTCTGCTGAGCAGAGAGCCTGATGCGGGGCTCGATTCCAGGACTCTGAGATCATGACCTGAGGTGAAGGCAGAGGCTTTAACCCACTGAGCCACCCAGGCGCCCGGGACTTTTTTTTAAGTACTTACATTTTCTTATATGCAATAAACTTTTTTTTTAGTCTTACTTTCTGTGCCGACATCTATTTGAGAGGAATGCTAAATCTCAGGTACTGAAGTCCACAGTGACATTAAAATGCGATTGCCTTTATTGATCTGAAGAAAGAATCTTGGCACTGATTGAGCCAGTATTAAGTCATTTTAAATTAGAAAAAGAAAAAGCACAAACAAGTTTTCCCCTCCCTAAGATCCTGATACCTACTGAGCTTTAAGGTGGGTGCTAAAGATGGTTGTGACTTCCACAGACAGTGAGTTCTAAGAGCAACTTGTCATCCATTTCTTTCTTCTTTCATCTTTTCTCCCAATTAGGCAGGTTCTTTGCACACATTTGTGCATTTCCTCAGTGTGCTGGTGGAGCTCAGTGAGCATGCGCCATGCCCGGGCCCCCGCAGTCTTAGGCAGTGTCTTAGAGTCCCTTAATATTTCTTAAAATAATTAAATGTTTCTGTGGCAAATATTTTACTCTCATAAGTTTTCAGAATTCATCTCTGGATCAAGAATGAGATACAGCCCTCCTGTTCCTTCAGGAACAAACATTTCTAAAAAGGTGGGCGGGTTGGTGTCTTAATCTGCTCAGACTGTCCTAACAAAATACCATGGTCCTCGTGGTTTAAACAAGAGAAACTTGTTTTCTCACAGTTCTCAAGATTGAGAGTCCAAGGTTAAGGTGCCAGTACGGTGGGTGTCTGTGAGGGTTCTCCTCCCGGCTTGCGGATGCTCATCTTCTCATGGTGTCCTTACATGGCGGAATGAGAGAGAGGTTGAGAGAGAGAAAAGGAGAGTGAGATCTTTCTCTTCTTACATGGCCACGTTCCTATGGGATTATGGCCCCATGCTCATGACCCCATTTAATGGGATTTGGGGGGAAGGCACACAAGACAGTCTGTAGTAGTTGAGAACACAGTAGAAGTATTTGGCCAACTTCCTCCCTCAATTAAAACAGTATTTGACTCTTTCACATCTTATGGATTAACACAGACTTTGTGTTGAAAAGATATAAGATTACCTACCTGGTCTAATCTCTCTTAAAAATGAAAGCTCCTTCTCTAATCAGAATGTTTTTAAAGAAATTATTTGAGGATGTCCTGATCCCTAGGTTTCTGTTATCTTTTATTCCGTATGAGTAAAAATAATTTCTTTAATATCTTGAAAAAGTCCTTTGCTATCTGAAAAGGACCAAAATCACCTTGCAAAGACTACCCTTTAAAAACAGGAAGTTTTATAGTGTTTTTCAGATATGTGTCTCAACCCAGTGAAGAAAAGTGTGGCATCAAATCCCTGTTCTTTGGCTTCACTTTCCCTTTCACTCCTAGGGATGAGAAACTGTACTGACTAACCACTGTGAATGGCGCACTCTTCAGGAAATGCAGTCCCCACTGGGCTGCCATGACGAGTAGGCAGAAAAGGTCACTGTGACTTAAAGTGAGCACCGCAGGTGAAATGTGAAATGAGCAGGACCTGTGAGTCAGTGCTGATTCATTCTCAGAACATTCTGCCATCTGAAGCTGCACATTGTCTGCTATCAGAGGATGGAATTCTGACACCAAAAACTTCCACAGACATTCCACAGTAATCAGAATTGCTTCATCCACCGTATTTCCAGTGTTCAAACCTACCTAATGCTTATGGATGGTTTATCATAAACAGGGGTCAATCTCAGTCAACCAACATCTACTAAACCCCATCTCTGTACCCTGGAGGGCACTGGGGGTAAAATGCAAATAGGATACCCAGTGACTTCCACAGGAATGAGGAAGAAACCTTGAGAGCCTTGTTCAGTCCAGGTGAGACCTCCTTTGCCTCCACAGCACATGCCCAGGCAGTCACCCTTCCCATCACTTGGGACTCACTTTATTTCTGCTTCCGGTCACCCAGAGTAGCCTGGGACTGCCACGTCATCCTTCATCCTTCAGGTTCTTCTCCCTGTGTCACTCCATAGTGACCCCTCCTAACCCATCACTCACCCTACCTCAAACCCTAAAACCTTTCCATTATACACTCTGAAACTCAAAGACAATCACAGGCAAAAGACCCAGTATCTTCAGACTTCTCAAAATGTTTCTTTTGCGGTATGCTCAAACTAAAAGGTAGGTTCCCTTAGCATTCTCCTTCCCCAACAGAACCTCCAAGTGGTGGATATTTGCTCTTGCTTCAAGCCCTCTTGCTGTTGATCTCTGCGGAAGGCTGATGTTCTCCTTGCTCCTTGATTCTTCAGACCACTTTCTTTTCCTCTTCCCTAATCCCTCTTCTGTGCCCCACACTACACTTGTCGTCCTCAGACCAGAACCTCCACTCACTCTCTCCTTGTCATCGTCATCCATGAACCCCCAAATAATCCCATTGTACTGCCCTCAGCTTTTAGTTTCTGTCTCAGTGAACTCTTTCCGTTCTATTCTTGCCACGATTTTTGGTGATTTTAATATCCATGTAATGAAGAATCCAGATGACCCTTCAATACTTTAGTCTTTCAGTTCCTTGACATTATCTGCTTCAATGATCTCTCTCTCAACCCTAGTTTACCCATTCAACCCAAGGTCACCTGTTGCCTCGATTACCATTAACTACAGTACATCCACACAAATCTCTATCTCAAGCACCCCATTTTCTGAACGCAACATCTCCAGAATGTGCAGTCTACTAAAAACTTTCACTTTGTCACTGCCCAATGCCACCTCTGCATTCTCATTTCCTTTCTCAGGTAGCTTAAATTCCTAGTCCCTCATCATCTTTCCCTGTGCTCTTCCCTGACTACCTTGCCACAGTCTCCCTTATCATCTTCATCTGACAAAATCCCAACTCGACTTAAATCCAGCTCTATCCACTCTTTTTTTTGCTCCCACTCAGTAGAATGGACCTGGAGAAAAGTACACTGCTGTGCCAACTTGTCTCTTTTCTCATTTTAATTTCATTGAAACCAGAATCCTATCTGGACCTTACCACAGCCCAGGGGTACATATGCACAGAGCACATCAGCTCATTCTCCTAGTCTCTTCTCAGCAATTATTTTCAACTGTTAAAAGACAAACTAAGGCATATTTAAAAATTTATGAGTTTGAGCAAAATTCCATTCAAATTGGGCAGCATCCAATCTAGTAGGTAGAAAGCACCAAGACGCTGCCCCAAATGGAAGACTTTCATAGGGACAAGGGAGAAGGAACAAGGAAGTTATACTAGGCAAAAAAAATGAAGTTAGTTATTTCAAGGTTACTCTCCTTTAGGGGATGGCAGGGTTCTATCAGGCAGATTGCCAACTAATGCTGATCAGAAGATTTCTGATTGACTAGTTTAAAATTCCATTTCTGAGAGAGATGAAAGTATAATTAGTTCTTGGTTTAGAGACCTAGAGATTAGCATAAGTGACTCTATTTTGAGCCTGTCATCTTTTTAAACAATATCTTAACTTCTATTCTTAAGCCTCATTCTTGGCCAATGGCATTGAATCTGATTCTATTTATTTTATTTATTATTGAAAGATTTCTTAAAACTTTAATTTTATTATAGTTAACATACAGTGTTATGTTTCAAGTGTACAATATATTGATTCAATTCTATATGTCGCTCAGAGCTCGTGATAAGTGTACTCTTAATCCCCAACACCTTTTTCATCCATCCTCCCACCAATCACCTCTCTGGTAACCATCAGGTTGTTCTCTATAATTAAGTCTCCCTCTCTCTTTTTTCTTTTCTTTCTTGGTTCATCTCTTTTTTTCTTTGTTAATATGTTTTGTTTCTTAAATTCCACATATGCATGAAATCGTATGGTATTTGTCTTTGTCTGACTAGCTTATTTCACTTACCATTATACTGTCTAGATCCATCCATGTTGTTGCAAGTGGCAAGATTTCATCTTTTTATGGTTAATACACACACACACACACACACACACACACACACATCACTTCTTCTTTTGTCTATTGGATGGCCACTTGGACTGCTTCCATAATTGGGCTATTGTAAATAATGCTGCAATAAACATAGAGGTGTGTGTATCTCTTCAAATCAATGTTTTAGTTATCTCTGGGTAAATACCCAGTAGTGAAATTACTAGATCATAGGGTAGTTCTGTTTTTAATTTTTTAAGGAACCTCCATATTATCTTCCACAGTGGTTGCACCAGTTTGCATTCCTACCAACAGTGCAAGAGGGTTCCTTTTTCTCCACATCCTCCCCAACACTTGTTATTCCTTGTGTTTTTGATTTTAGCCATTCTGACAGGTGTTAGGTGATATGTCATTTTGGTTTTGATTTGCATTTCCCTGATGAGTGATGTTGAACATCTTTTCATGTGACTGTTGACCATGTGTATGTCATCTTCAGAGAAATGTCTATTCATGACTTCTGCCCATTTTGAATTGGATTGTTTGTTTTTTGGGTGTTGAATAGTATCATTTCTTTATATATTTTGGATACTAACCCTTTATTTGATATGTCATTTGCACGTAATTTCTCCCATTCTGTAGGTTGACTTTTAGTTTTGTTGATTGTTTCCTTTGCTGTGCATAAGCTTTTTATTTTGATGTAGTCCCAGTAGTTTATATTTTGCTTTTCTTTCCCTTGCCTGAGGAGACATATCTAAGAAAAATGTTGCTACAGCTGATGTCAGAAAAATGACTACCTGTGTTCTCCTTGAGGATTTTTTTGGTTTGGGGTCTTGCTTTTAAGTCTTTAATCCATTTTGAGTTTATTTTTCTCCTTATTTTACTCTTTTGGTTTTCCACCTACCTTGCTGACTGGTCTTTACAAGTCTCCTTTTCTGGTTCCTTCTCATCTCCCTGATCAGTACACATTGGTCTTTGCTTTTTTTACTCTCTTGACTGCATTCAGTCTCGGGGCATTAAAGAATTTATACTCTGATGATCCTTGAATTTTATCTTAAGCTGCACCTCTTCACTGAACTCAAAAATTGAATCTACCTATTGAAAATATCAAATGCCTTTTAATATTAATTTGCCTACAACCAACTGCTTCCTCTGGGATTTCTTATTCTCTTCATTTTTTAATAGAATTTATTACCATTTGACTCTATATTCTTTATTTTCTTGTATTTGTAGACAGAAGAATCATTACATTTATTGCACTAGAAAAGAAGTTTTATGTGAGCAAGGAGTTTTTATTTCTTTATAAATGTGTATCTCTCGTATCTTAACTAGTTCTTGGCATATAATGCTCACACAGTAAATACTTGTTGAATGAATAAGCAAAAAAGATGTCAGTCTAATTGGAGGAAAAGCACAAATTAAAATAATTAATTTTTCATTCCATTACATAGGTGTACATTCTCCACAATACACTTAACAAGCTCAATCTTTTACTTCATTCCTATGAGCATATTTGTATAGGAATCAGAAATTATAGCCCTCCTGTCAATCATTCCCAATGTCCTATTGGTAAGAATTAGTAATCTTTATTCTTCATTCAAGGTCTGTTCTTAAAGGATAGCAGTGCTTATTATCACATGGACAAATATTCTTGTTGTGGCATTTATTTTAGATCATGTTGGTGCATTTCCAGTTATAGTCCTCCTCTCCTTGGCTCAATCTGACAAAGTTCTAAGGTGTGTGTCGGCATCTAAAATACCATATGGTTGATGTCTAGCAATCATAAGTTTCAATGATTATCCAAAAGAATCCTCACACAAGGAAGAAGAAAATGAATGGGTAACATTCTCCATCCTTTTTTTCTTTCTTTCACTCACTCATTCAGTGGATTAGTTTTCAGCACCTGCTATGCTCGTTCACCACTGGTGATGCTTGGGTCTGCATTTAAGGATCCCAAAAACCCCAGTTTTAATTCCAACTCTGATTTCTCTCTCTGTGCATGCTGTTGTTCTCAGGTTCACTCTCTGTTTCCTATAAGAGGATTATATTCCCCCTGCTCCTAGTAACAGTCTTGGACATGTGATTTGCTTTAACCAATGAAATGTCAGCAGAACATAGTATGCTAAACTCCAGCAAAAGCTTTAAGGGCTACAGTGGGGTTCTACTATTGCCATTTTACCTCCTCCATGCACATGAGACAGGGCTGCTGCTTCAGCCTGGACCCTAGAATGAAGGAGTTAACAGATAACGGTTGTCTGTGTGAATGAGAAATAAGCACTTGTCATTGTAATCCACATAATCCACTGAAATTTGGGTTCACTCTGCAGCATGACTTAATGGCTTTGGACAAGTGTCCTAGTTTCTCATTTGTACACTGGGGACAATAATATTTTCCTCGTCTATCTCAGAGAGTTATGGAGAAGAGCAAATGAAAACTGTACATGTGAGAAGTTTCACAATATTCTATGTTATTCACATTATTGTTGGAACCCTAATTATATGCTATTCCAAGCTCTGGAGGTATCCATATTTTTTTAATCCCCCCACCCCCACTAGTCTTTCAGTGGATCTAGAACACTTGAGACATTTTGCATGCGTAAATTATGCTTTTCTCATCCTTCTTTACTTAAATAGGCTGATATTTAGATAATTAAGGAAGGATATTAGTGAAACATAAAAACCATATCCTTAAGACTTAATTCCTAAAAAAAAAAAGACTTGATTCCTTTAAGATGATGCCAGCCTCACCTCTCTGCCCACACACATTTGTTACATAAACTCACATTTCTTTTCTCTTTCCCCTTGCTGTTGCATTATGTTGCATTTACAGGTTTTGTAGTCTTTGGGTGATGTCTTAGAAGTCGGAGTGAACTTGATAGGGGAGCATGGGTCAGGGGACAGTAGTGGCAGAGGCTGCCCATTGCTGAGTAAGTGTGGACACAAAGTTAAGTGCCACCTGAGATGCTATACCCACTTCTCTAACGGAAGAAAGGCATGTCTGTGGTCTGGGAGGAAGTGTGGCACACTGAGACCAGTAGGCGAGTACCTGTGGTTGGGGGAGGCATATGTATGTCTCCTTAATCTTCACAAACCTACCAGTACTGTCATTACTCCCATTTTGCAAATGAGAAAACCGAGGCTCAGTATGGTGAAGTTTGTTGTGCAAATTACTAAAAGCCAAAAGTGGTTCTGGAACCCAAAGCTTCCTACTCCAAATTCCTAGGTCTTTTCTATCTTATGTTTTATTTGGACATATCATTTTATATGTGATATCCTAGAAAATACAAAGCTAAGTGCTAATTTTGGCCATGGCATTTAAACACCTTATTCTTCAGCATGTAAATGAACTCAGCTTCAGCAAGAACCCCTGAGAGAGAGAGAGAGAGAGAGAGAAGGTAGAGAAGGTTAGGTGGTAATTATGATTCCAGTTAATAGTTTATGATGAGCACTGGCCATTGTATGTTAAGTGTTGAAAGTATGAGCAATGCCCATAGTGGATGGGCTACATCAGTTCCTTAGCCCATGTGATTTCAGAGATTCAAGGGAAACCTGGATTTTAAGTTACCCAAGTGATTCTGCTATGTACAGGTTTGGGAACAACTAACCTAATACACTAACAACTGTATTAGGAAGAATAGCTGTGATTATATTTATTCAGCACCTACCATGTTTCAAGGATGGTGTGAAGTGCTAAGGAAAATTCTAAAAACAAAGAGAAATGGTGTTTTTCCCTAAAAGATACTTTAAAAAATATTTTATTTATTTGAGAGAGAGAGCTCAAGAAGGGCAAGGGCCAGAGGGAGAGGAAGAAGCAGACTCCTTGCTGAGTGGCAGAGCCTGAAGTGGGGCTCCATCCCAGGACCCCAAGATCATGACCTGAACCGAAGTTAGACACTTGACCAACATAGCCACACAGGTGCCCCTTAAAAGATACTTATTAACAACACAAAAACAACAGATGTTAGCAAGGATACACATAAAGGGGAACCCTCTTATGCTGTTGGTGGGAATGCAAACTGGTGCAGCCACTCTGGAAGACAATAGGGAGGTTCCTCAAGAAGTTAAAGGTAAAACTATCTTACATTCCAGCAATTGCACTACTAGGTGTCTACCCAAAGGATCCATAAATCATAATTTGAATGGATACATGCACCCTGATGTTTATAGCAGCATTATTATGAAAAGAGCCCAAATGTCTATCTAATGATGACGGATAAAGAAGAAGTGGTATATATACAATGGAAGGAGATATATATATATATATACATGTATATACATATATATATACACATACATACATACACACAATGTGGGTGGAGCTAGAAAGTATTATGCTAGGCAAAGTAAGCCAGTCAGAGAAAGACAAATACCGTATGATTTCACTCATATGTGGAATTTAAGAAACAAAACAAAAGAACATATGGGGGATGGAGGAAAACTAAGAAATAGACTCTTAACTATAGAGAACAAACTGACGGTTACTGGAGGGAAGGCGGGGGGTGGGATGGCTTAAATAGGTAATAGGGATTGAGGAGAGTCCTTGTGATGAGCCCTGGCTGTCATATGTTGTATGTAAAGTGTTGAATCATTGAATTCTATACCTGAAAATTTAAAAGAAAAGAAAAAAAATTAAAAATTTAAAAAAATTAAAAAGAAAATTTAAAAGAAAAGATACTTAAAAAAGTAAAACAATAAGATGACTTGTGCATTGTATAGGTCAGACATTAACTTCCATGGAGATTGAGAAAATTTAGTTTGTCAGACTAAGGTATATGCAAATTAAAGAGATAAATTGAAGTAGCCTGAAATTACTCTTTGCTTTTTTAACTCTAAAATTTGTAATTTGAACCTCTAATGGTTTTAGGAAAGGATTGGCTTAAACATATTTTTTAAAAGGTCCTCTCATTCCCCATGAATAGGGATTTCCTATAGAAAAGTCATTATAATTTAAAATATATATTTATTTTAATCTTACATATGAATAAAGAGATATACCCAAGGAACCTCAACCACTTCTCAAAGAGGATTGGAATAGTCATTTATAACTAAGAAATGTTTAAACATTTCAGATTTATTACAAGTCCTTATCAAGAGATTTTATTGATTTATACTATTATTCTAAAGAGGAATTGATTTTACTCAGTCTTTCTTGACATGTGACAAAATATGTTTTTATGATTTAATTGATAGAGAAAAACATTTTAACAACAGAGAAACATAGAATTTTAAAGTTGGATGGAAATATTTATGTCACTAAGCCTTATTCTGAGTGACCAGAACTCAATCAATACAACTTCAGAAAAGAAAATCCTTCCCTAAATCTACTATAATTAAAATAAGGGGCTTTTGACCTACTTCTCACAAATATATGGCCCACATCTCTGGGAACTAACTGTAAAAATTGATGACCAGAGAGTTTAGTGTAATCATGAAGCCCTTTTCTTGGAATTTAGAGTCCAAAATCAGCAGAACTGGTTATAAACCCCACGAAAAAATTGAGTCATGGGAAGTAAGAGCCAGAAGTCTGCATATTCTTATGAGTTCATGTAATAAGAAATAAGAGTAGTGAGAGGAATTGGTTCTTAATCTGACATTTTTTCCCTACTATGATATTACACTAATCAGTCATGATACTTGATAGGAGAAGAGTCTTCCTTTACCAAGGACAGTTATTTCCTACCCTTCAGGAGGAACACACTTGGCGTGGAGAAGGATGGAGGTACTCCTACCTCTCCGGCCAGAGAAACTAAATTCATCCTGCTGAACCATGAGGTGGCAGATGGCTTCTATGGAATAGTGCCACTTTTTGTATTGACAAAAACTAGAATGTGACTATGTGGGTGGGTGGTAGAAAATGGTGGAGTAAGGACTAGTAAGAAGTGAGGAAATCACACACTAAAGAACCAGGGTGCTAGATGGAATGTTAAAGTCACCAAAACGAGAGTAGACACGGTTGGAATGAAAACCCCTATTCCTATAACTGTATGATAAGCCACACCATTATATCCACTTAACTATTTATGTTATCTTTTGTTTTATTTTTGCCCCAGAGTTTTCCCCACCCAATCTTTCCTGCTGCTAAATTCATGTTATGGGAAACATATTTTGACGTGGCTATTCCCTTGTTCAAGACCTATCATGGCCTCTTATTATCCATAGGACTAAGAAAAAAATGTTCTGCATTTCAAGGTCTTCTGAAATACTTCTGAAACCCATCCATCATATCTATATTAGTTTTTCTCTCTATTCTCTTATCCTGCTAATGTTTCTTTAGAACTGTGCCATGCACATAGTAAACCCTCAAAATTGTTGGCTCTGTGGGTGAGTAAATGGTCAAGAAAGGCAGTAATAATGGTCTTAATTAAGATAATTCTCTAGGAATTATTTTGGAGGAAAGCTCTATAGGGATTAGTATGTTGCTGACTGAATATGATAGGAAAAACTATGGTAGTACAGAATCTGTTCTCCAATATTTATTTTGAATTTTTTTTTCCTTTTCCACATGATAGCCCTGCACAAAATGCCAACAGATTCTTCTCTACTACCAAACTACTATTTCCCTTTATTGCCATCTATCTCTTAGGATAAACAAGTAGGCTTTCTATAAAGGGCTAAATACTGGTTTGTTCAGTTCCAAGGAAATTGTCTCTCCATCCTCATCCCTATATATATATTTTTTTAATCTCAATCTCAGCCTCATGTGTTCTGTGATTCCACATACTTTCTCTCCATATATAGTCTCTGGGATTCTGCATTTGATCTGGTTAGACTTGTCACATTGACTGTCAATAATTTCTGGCTAATAAGCATTTAGCTTATTCTTATGACAATATACCTGATGATTCTTCTTGAAGGGGGGGCAACTATCAATCTACTTTAGGATGGTTTGTCTATTAAACATGAAATGTTGGGACGCCTGGGTGGCTCAGTTGGTTGAGCAACTGCCTTTGGCTCGGGTCATGATCCCAGTGTCTTGGGATCGAGTCCCGCATCGGGCTCCTTGCTCCTCAGGGAGCCTGCTCCTCTCTCTGCCTCTGCCTGCCTCTCTGCCTGCTTGTGTTCTCTCTCTGTTAAATGAATAAATAAAATCTTTAAAAAAAAAACATGAAATGTTTATTTTTTTCTGATAATTTTTACCTATTTCTGTATATTTGTTGTGGAAAATTAGGAAAATACTTAAAGTAGAAAACAACCTTATTGGGGTGCCTGGATGTCTCAGTCAGAAAAGTGTGTGACTCTTGATCACTGGGTTGTGAGTTCGAGCCCCACGTTGGGTACCGAGGTTACTTAAATGAATAAGTAAATAAAAACTCAAAAAGAAAAATCCTACTAACTAAAAAATTACTCACTATCCTTGCACCCAATGATGAACAGTTTTGTTGTCTACCTCTCTAATCTTAAATTTTTCTACTTTGTTTATGTAATAGTAAGTGCAATCAATCAATAAATAGGTGCTAAGATCTCTTTGCCCTACTTCTAGCAACAGGAAAAAGAATTGGTTTCCGTGTTACTTCCTCCAAACCTATTGTGAAAGTCAAGAGCTTTTGGACTCAGTTCCCTTTCTGAGGATCATTATGTCTCTAAAGGGAGAAGTTTGAGAGAAAGAGCTAGAAGAAAAGAATCAGGGGAAATTTAGTTCCAGATTGAGAAATAATTATAGGGTGCCAAATGTGTGCCAATGGTTAGGAGGGGGACCACTATGAGAAATATCCCTGAAACTTCCAGAAGCTGTAGTGCTTGAGAGACAAATGGTAGGGGCTACACTTGATAAAAATATGGTGTAGCTTAGGAGTAAAGAAAAGGTGCTAACTATTGCGTATTAATAACTTGGTTCCTACCTATATTTTCTGGCATCACTTAAATCCAACATTATTTTTAAGTTTTTTTTTGAGATAGCAGGAGGCCCTAACAATGACAGATTAAATTGTCTAATTATCCAATGAATGGAAGCTTGGAGGATATTAAATTAGAATTAGAGAAATATGGGAATCTAATATTTCTTATAGCCTGATGTTATCTAAAATTCATTGTCTCTATCTGTGTCTCTGTCTTTTCTCTCTTTATATATCGTGTGTGTGTATATATATGTATTTATATATATTATCTATAATGTGTGTATATGTACATATATGTATACAAATATATATGCACACCTACATTTACATATATGTGTATGTTTATGTGCATAAAACAAATTTATAATTTGTATGCCATTTTTTTAACTTTTAAAAAATTAAATATAATGATATTTTCTGGTCCCAAGTATTCCCAAACACATTATTTCATGGTTGATGTCTCTCCAACATCTATGTAGCTGTTGCATACTTTGTTACCAATTATTGACATGCACCTAACAGGGGTGGAACATAGTTGTTTCTAATATACCCCTATTATAAAAGTGCTGCAGCAAACATTCTTTTCACATAAAATCAAGTGTATAGCTCTCGTTGTTTCTTTAGAATACCTCTATCCCTGGAAGTGGGATTGCTGAATTAAAAAGAATATACTTTTTTAGACTTTTTGTACCTAATTCCAAATTATCCCCCAGGGTACTTGTAATATCTTACATCACACCAGCAGTGTGTAAAGGTGCTGTGTTTTCCCTCATTTCCAAAGAGATTGAAAATTTGAACCACATCAACTCCATAGGAAACACTTCTGGTAGTCTCCAACACGTTTTAATTGGCCAGAAATATGGTGAGAATAATAGATAAAATAATGATGCCGGCATTGTCTGAGTTTTCAAAAACTAGAATGTGATGGATTCTGAAAACTGTTGCTCAATGAACTTGATGTTGATGTTTGGGGAAGAATTCCAGAGTAGCCACATTATTAGAAAGCTCATGATTGTTTGGACTTTCATTTGGCTTAGGCAGGTTTACTTGAATGACTAATCACAGCATCACCAAAGCCAATGTAATGACATTTTCACCCCCTAATAGAAATCTGTTTAATTAGATGCTGTAGTACTGACTATACCTATTTAAAGAATGTCCTTTAATCTTATTCCTGGATTTGGCAATCCAGATAACTGTTGTTTCAAGATATTCTTGAATCATGCAGGATATTAGGAGGTGACTCATTAATAAGATTGTCTATATCTTAGACAAGTCAGTCATTGGGACTGATTGGCCTTAAATAATAACAGCATGAGTAAAAATGTTATGTGGGGGGGGGGGTAACACAAAAGTGAATAGTTGACTAGGTATGATGATTCATTGATTATCTTTAAAAAGTTATATTCATAATAACAAAATGACGTCAAAATCTCATCTCTTATATGATTGTGAGGAACTTGAAAATGAAACCTTGATAAGCTCCCCATTAGAAGATGTAAAAGAGGGATAGCTAGGTGGCTCAGTTGGTTAAGCATCTGCTTGGGGCTTAGGTCATGATCCCAGGGTCCGAAGATCGAGTCCTGCATTGGGCTCCTTGCTCAGCAGGAAGCCTTGCTTCTCCCTCTGCCTGCCGCTCCCCCTGCTTGTGCTCTTTCTCTCTCTTACTCTATCTCTGGCAAATAAATAAATTAATTAAAAGATAAAAAAAAAAAAAGAAGAAGATGTAAAAGAACTCTGTCTTTAGAAGTTTCTTCCTCCAGCTATGTGCTTGGCTAACTCCAACATTTCAAATCTTCGTATGCATATTACTTTCTCAATGGAGCTAATACTAATTCTGCAACATGCTCTTTATCCCAGTCCTTCTTATCCTGCTCTCCTTTTGCATTCCTCTGTAGCATGCATCCACTTCTAACATACTATGCAGTTTATGGATTTATTATGTTTATTATTTATTGTTTGTCTCCACTGCTAGAAGGTAAGCTTCAAGATCACAGGAATGTTTCTCTATAATTTAGTGATATAACCCAAACATATAGAACATTTAGAAGACACTCAAAATATAAGTGTTGGATGAGTTGAGCTAAGAACTAGAACTTTAAGTAGTAGTCTGGATTATCTTAATGAATATGGATGCCACGTGACTCAAATAGTAAAGAAAGCCATTTTCAAACTCAATGGAACACTGTTGAAAATACTTCCACTGGACTTCAATTTTTACACTTCCATCTAAATCCAGAGAGAACTAGGCTGTGAGGATGCTCCTTTAGTACCACTAATAGTGTAATTAAAAGAGTAGTCAAGTGAGTAAAGTGAATTCTTACATTTTAGATTACTATTTGCAAAGGCCAAAAGCAGATAATGTAAAATAAAAACAAATTATAGAACATAAAAGAATCTCGTAGAACAGTGAGAATAAATATACTTCTCTATACTGTTTCTAGAAATTATTTTAAAAATACTTATCCCTCAAGGACTCTTTTTTGAAGTAGTAAAAATTATTTGAAAATGGTTTTGCTAAAATGCCCTATTTTTGAAATCTAGTTTTAGAATATGTTGTTTTGTAAAATATGTTCTCAGGAGAAAATCTATGCACTTGAGTCAAATGACAGGTTTATTATATAGTGTTTAAAACTAGACTTTTATAATAATGTAAAAGAGGTTTTAAATTCCCCATTAAAGATTTTTTTAAGATTTTATTTAAAAGCGAGAAAATGCACGTGCACACGCAGACACACGCACATGCACATGTGTGCGAGGAGGGGGAGGGCCAGAGGGTGAGGGAGAAAGAAAATCTCAAGCAGACTTTGCACTGAGTATGGAGCCGGACATGGGGCTCGATTTCAGGACCCATGAGATCACGACCTGAGCCAAAACCAAGAGTTGGGCACTTAACTGACCACCCAGATGCCCTTTCCCATTAAAGATTTTTAAATAGCGTGTTATACATTTTTTAACAAAGTCTTAATAATCGCAGACATTTGTCAATGTTTTGGTCACCAAGCATCAGAACCTCTATACCAAATACCTTTAATTTCTCTAGATAAACTCTTCACCTCTTTCACCTATTATCTGTGCTGACAGTATAGCCATATGGACTGTAACAGCAGGTTCATATCCCTCTAGTTTCTGGCTAGGTTTATCCAGTAAGGAATCCTAGGAAGAAATCAGAATGAGGTAGGGGAATGAAGTGAATGTATTTATTTCCCCTGGCTCTTTCCTTGAAAAATAGTCCTGAGCTGACTATCTCCAATCAAAGCCACTGTTAGTTGGTCAGTGTTCCTCTCTAGGGTTCTAAGACTACCAAAATAGCTTACGTGAAAATGCATTTTGTTGGTGAAATCTGCATTTCCTAGTGTTTGGTTTGTAATCCCAGCAAAGTCGATGATTCTCTCACACTGCTGTTCCTTTGTCCTTTTTTTTTCTGTTAGGTCATTCAATTTTAGTTTCCCTAAAAATTAAGAAAAACAATTCTTTTGGGTCGTATGCATTGCAAATAACTTCTTTTTAAGTTCATTTGTGAGTCCTTTGTAATAAATAAAATTTTAATTTTAATGAAATACCAATCTTTTCCTTAAGGCTTATCCTTTTTTGTGTGTTTTACTTAAAGTCTTCTTTTCTATCCATGGGTAAAAGATTGCTTTCTCCATGTTCTTCTCAAATTCTTAAAATTTTGTTTTTAGCATTTATGACTTTAAACATTTATTTATTCAACAACTTCTCAGAAAGAGCAGTGAGGAAAATGGATAAGATCTCCCTTCGTTGTTTTCTTTAGCACTATGTCAAATTCATCTACTATATTGGGGGCCATATTGAATTTTTAAGGACATGGAACTTAGCATTAGAAAACCTTAGACTTGATTACAACCTACTACTTAGCTGTTCTGTATCTTTTACTGAGTTGCATAATCTCTGTTAGCCTCATATTTATTCATTTCTATTTATAAACTTTCTCACTAGATTAAAAATTAAATTCTTGTGATTCTATATTACAAATTGTAAAACTACAAACATATTTTAATTAATATCCTCTAGTGAATTTCCAATTAGGGACTCCCTGTTAAAAAATACTGACCAGCATTTGTTTTTCATCCATTCACTGAACTAATTCTTATGGATCAGCTTTCATATGCCAATTTCACTCATAAAAACCACTACTCTCTCCCTGAGAGTAAATTTTAGAGCCAGGGTAGGTGAAGATAAGAAAAGCAGCAGTCACCATTCTACTTTAGAATCACTATACGTGAAAAATTTGTTTTGTGTCTATGAACTTAAAGATCTGAATAAAATATAAAAACATTAATTCCTTATCCACATGTTTTAAATGTTTTTAGTTTTTGCGTAGGTCATCTACATGATTATCCACATGATTTTGCCCAATTGTCTTTCTTGCAGCCGATTACCATGTAAGGTCTGTAAGCATAGCTAGTGTGCTGACAGTTTGAAAACCATATGGTAAATAAAATGGGTCCATTATGGTCTGTAAGATGCCCCCAAATATCCAGAGCCTCAGCAAGATCAACCGGCCATTTTGGCTACCATATCAACTGGTTCAGATTGACTGAGGAGCAATTTTCTGAGTTCTGTGGGGAGCATATGTTGCCTAACTGAAAACATTAGCTGCCAAGTGGTCTACCTTGGTCATTCAGCCTTAGATAAGAAAGCCCATACAAATCACATTCATGTTGTTACCATGGAGACCATTCTGCTAAATGGATATCTTGAAAGACGCGGATCGTAAGACTGCATGTTGTTTGAAAAGCAAGAGTAGTAAAACATATGTTTATACCAAAGATTTGGTGTCACTGGGGGTTGAGTTATGTCCCTAATGGGTGGCCAGATGTTTTATATCTTTTCATAAAGCAGAAAGTCTGCTACACAGACATTTCTTGTTGATGAATATTAGCATACATATGTTTCAACAGAATATTTAAATTGGTTTCATGTAGTTGTTTGTATTGAGGGAAGAATCTCAGAAACCTATTGACCAAATCTCTGGAATATTATTGTCTATACAAAATTGAGCATCTTAAAAAATTTTATTTTATAATTTATATCTTATCAAGATAGAGTTGACATATAATGTGTAGGTTTAAGGTGTACAGCATGTTGATTGGATACGTAGTACAGTGTGATTAACATCATAGTGTTAGTAAACACCTCTATCATGTCACCTAATTTTCACTGCTTTTTTATGGTGAGAACTTTTAAGATCTAGCCTCTGAGCAGCTTGGAAGTATGTCATACAGTCTTGTCCACTCTCATCACTATGCTCTGCATTAGATCTCCAGAACTTCTAATTCCAAGTTTGTACCCTTTGACCAACATCTCCCTCATTGCCCCAGTCTTCAGCCTCTGGCAGCCACTCTTATACTCTCTGCTTCTACAGGTTTGGCTTTTTTAGATTCCACACATACGTGATATCATATAGTATTTGTCATTCTCTGTCTGACTTCTTTCACTTAGTGCAACGCCCTCAAGGTCCATTCATAGTATTGCAAATAAGATGATTTCCTTTTTCCTCGTGACTGGATAATGTTCTGTTGTATATTTATATCACATCTTCTTTATCCATTCATCTTAGGTGGTTTACACACCTTAGTTATCTTGAGTAATGCTGCAGTGAATATGAGAGTACAGGATCCTCTTGACATCCTGTTTTTCTTTCTTTTGGATACATACGCAGAAGTCAGATTGTTGGATCAAATGGTACTTCTATTTTTAATTTTTGGAGGAAAATTTATTCTGTATTCCATGGTGACTGAACCAGTTTATATTTACATACTAAATATGCACAAATGTTCCTTTTACTCTATATCCTCATCTTCACCTGCTATCTCATCTTCTTGATAGCTAGTCTAATAGGTATAAGGTCAGATCTCGTTGTTTTGATTGGTATGTCCCTGATGATGAGTGATGTTGAACATCTTTTCATGTATCTGTTGGCCATCTGTATATCTTCTTTGGAAAAATGTCTATTCAGTTCTTCTGTCCATTTTTAAATTAATTATTGTTTTATTATTGGGTTATATGAGTTCTTTACATATTGTGGATATTCACTCCTTCTGTAATATATGTTTTGCCAATATTTTCCCCATTTCCATAGCTTGCCTTTTCATCTTGTTGGTGATTTCTTTTGCTGCACAGAAAATTTTTAGTTTGATAAGTTCCACTTATTTATTTTTTATTTTGTTGCTTCTGCTTCTGATGTTACATCCAAAAAATCATTCCCAAGACCAATGTGAAGGAGCTTTTCCCTATGTTTTCTTCAAGGAACCTTATAGTTCAGATATTGTGTTTAAATTTTAATCCATTTTCAGTTAATTTTTGTGAGTGATGTAAGATACAGATTTAATTTCATTTTTTGGTATGTGATTATCTAGTTTTCCCAACACCACTATTGAAGAAACCATTCTTTTCCCAGTGAATATTCCTGGCTCCCTTATCAAAATTATTAACTGTGTATATGTGAGTTTATTTCTGGGTTGTCTATGCTGTTCCACATATTGGTGTATACAGGCGTATTTTTATGCTAGTACCATACTGTTTTAATTACAGTATCTTTATAGTGTGGTTTGAAATTAGGAAATGTGATGTCCCCAGCTTTGTTTCCTTTCTCAAGATTGTTTTGACTATTTGGGGTCTTGTGTGGTTCAATAAAATATTAGGATTTTTTTTCTTTTCTCATTCTTTCAAGAACATATCTGATGTTGAGGAGTTATGGTCTTCTTGTGATGTACAATGTATAAAAGTAATAATGCATTATGATGAAATACTTTTGTGAATCTGTTTTGTCTAATTTAGACAACTGTTTAAGTTGTCTAATGCAAAGAGTACAACTGAGAACAAGAATGAAAAGTATATTAAAATTAAGTGCTATGTACATATGTACTATATAGTTTTTATTTTATTATTATTATTCACCACAATAAGTATATTTTTAAATCCCTATACCCTGTTTCCTCTATTCCCCACCCACCTCCCCTCTGGTAACCATCAGTGTGTTCTCTGTAGTTAAGAGTTTTTCTTGGTTTGTCTCTCTTTTCTTTTTTTCCTTTACTCCTTTGTTTTGTTTCTTAAATTCTTCATGAGTGAGATCACATGGTATTTATTTTTCTCTGACTGACTTATTTCACTTAGCATTATAACTTCTAGTTCTTTCCATGTTATTGCAAATAGCAAGATTTCATACTTTTTTATGGCTGAATAATACCCCATTGTATATATACCACTTCTTCTTTATCCATTCCTCTATTGATGGATGCTGTTTGCATAGTTTGGCTGTTGTAAATAATGCTGCAATAAACATAGAAGTGCATGTATCCCTTCGAATTAGTGTTTTTGTACTTTTGGGGTCAACACCCAGTAGTGCGATTCCTGGATTATAGGGTAGTTGTATTTTTAATTTTTTTGAGGAACTTCCATACTGTCTTCCACAGTGGCTCCTCCAGTTTGCATTCCCACCAACAGGGCAAGAGGGTACCTTCTTCTCCACATCCCTGCCAACACTTTTTTCTTGTGTTTTTTATTTTAGCCATTCTGACAAGTGTAAGGTGATATCTCATTGTAGTTTTTGTTTTCTTAACGTTCTTATTTTCTTAAGATTTAATTTTTAAGTAATCTCTATTACAAACCCTGGGATCAAGAGTCACATGCTCCACTGACTGACCCAGCCAGGTGCCCCTCATTGTAGTTTTAATTTGCATTTCCCTGATGATAAGTGATGTTAAACATCTTTTTTTGTAACTGTCCACCATCTGTATGTTTCCTTTGGAGAAATGTCTACTCATGCCCATTTTTAAATTGGATTATTTGTTTTTTGGGTGTTAAGTTGTATCAGTTCTTTATATATTTTGGATACTAACCCTTTATCAGATATGTCATTTGCAAATATTTTCTCCCATTCAATAGGTTGCCTTTTAGTTTTGTTGTTTCCTTCGCTGCGTGTAAGCTTTTTATTTTGACGGAGTCCCAGTAGTTTGTCTTTTGCTTTTCTTTCCCTTGCCTGTGGAGACCTATTTAGAAAGATGGTGCTACAGTTGTTGTCAGAGAGATGATTGCCTGTGATGTCTTCAAAGATATGGTTTCAAGTCTCACATTTAGGTCTTTAGTCCATGTTGAGTTTATTTTTGTGTATGGTGAAAGAAAGTAGTCCAGTTTCATTCATTTGCATGTGGCTGTCCAGTTTTCCCAATGCCAGTTTTTGAAGAGACCACATTTTCTCCACTGTATATTCATTCCCCCTATGTCAAAGATGAAATGTAGTTGTGGGTTTATTTCTGGGTGCTCTGTTCTATTCCAATGATCTATGTGTCTGTTCAATTGCCAGTACCATACTGTTTTAATTCTTACCACTTTGTAATATAACTTAAAAACTGGAATGGGGATACTGCCAGTTTTGTTTTCCTTTTTTTAAGATTGTTTCGGCTTTTTGAGTTCTTTTGTGGTTCCATAAAAATTTTAGGATTGTTTGTTCTAGTTCTGTGAAAAATGCTGTTGGTATTTTGATAGGGATTGCCTTAAATGTGTAGATTGCTTTGGGTAGTATAGACATATTAACAATGCTTGTTTTTCCAACTCATGGGCATGGAATGTCTTTCTGTTTCTTTGCATGATCTTGAATTTCTTTCATCAGTGTTCTAGATTTTTCAAAGTACAGGTCTTGTACCTCTTTCGGTACGTTTATCCCTATATATTTATTGCTCTTGATTCAATTGTAAATGAGATTGTTTTCTTAGTTTCACTTTCTGCTGCTTCATTTATTAGTGTAAAGAATGCAACAGATTTATATATATTGATTTTGATTCCTCTGACTTTACTGAATTCCTTTATCAGTTCTGGTTGCTTTTTGGTGAAGTCTTTATGGTTTTCTATATATAGTATTATGCCATCTGCAAATAGTTTCACTTTTTTCCTTACCAACTTGGATGCCTTCAAGATTGTTTTGTATCTGAAAATGCCACTAGAATTTTGATAGAGGTTATATTGAAACTATAGATGGCTTGGGATAGTATGATATTATTATATCATAGCTTAATTTAATGTCTTCTCTGCATAGCTGCCCTTAACTCTCACTCCCAAGACAAGTACCAGCAGTGCCTAGTGCTCTTTCTACGTAGAAACAAGGAGGTTAGTGCTGGTTACATATACTTCTAAGTGAAGCTCACTGCTACTGGTTCTCATTCCAACTAAAAATAATTGGATCTTCTATAAGGGCGAGTTGGGTCACAGTAGGAGGAATTTTTCCTTAATGAGGGGTTAGGGCAAGGATGCAATTTATCATCCCAACAGGGTCAATTTTGAAAGTGAAAGGAGATGCAATAATAATTAAAATTATGTGATTTTTGACATAAAGACCAACCAATTTGTCATATCATATAAAATAGTTCTATTCAAAATCTGCTTTCAACAAAAGCTTTAAGTACACAGATGGAGGAAAATATACCATGCTAGCACTAATTTTAAGAAAAGCAGATTAACTATATTCTTTTCAGAAAGAGCAGACTTCAGATCAAGGAAAGCTATCAGGGGTAAAGAAAGGTATTACATAATGAAAAAGGGGTCAGTCCTTCAAGAAGACATAATAATTCTGCATATGTATGTGACTAACAAAACACTGCCAATTCATATGAGGCAAAAACTAGTAGAAATTGCAAGGAAAAACTTACGAATCCAGTAACCTTGTTGATGACTTCAGCACCCTTGTATCAGAAATGGAGTGATCTAGTAGGCAGAAAACCAGTAAGTTGAGTAAGTAAAACAGTAGGCAGTAAGATCAGTATGTTGGAAATAGATGAGTCCAGTCAACTGTATGTAATTGACATTTTTAGACCACATATTCCAACAATAGCAGAATATTTTTCTCAAGCTCAGGTGGAACACTCTGGGCCATAGGCATACCTTAACAAATTTGAAAAAATAGAATTAATACAGTATCTGCCTTCAGATCAAAATGGCATTAAACTAGAAATCAGTTACAGAAGGGTAAGTGGAAAATCCCAGAATACCTGGAAATTAAACAACAAACTTCAAGTAACACATGGGTTAAAAAAGAAGCTTCAAGAGCAATTAAAATATATTGTAAACTACCTAAAAATGAAAGCATAACTTTCAAAATTTGTGGAATGCAGCAAAAACAGTGCTTAGAGGGAAATTGACAGCATGTGGTACATATATTAGAAAAGAAGAAAGAAAGAGCTGAAATCAATATTCTAAGCTTCCACTTTAGGAAACTAGAAAAAGAGCAAATTAAATCTTAAGTACACAGAAGGAAAGAAATAATAAAATTTGGAGCAGAAATCAATGAAACGGAAAATAGAAGATCAGTAGAGAAAATCAAGAATATAAAAACCTGGTTCCTTCCAAGGGTTAATAAAATTGATAAGACCAGTGTTTTCAAAGTAAGTGAATTTAAACTGGAATATTTGAAGAATTTCTCCGGAACATATGGACAGCATAATCTAGTTAAATCGTGATTTTAATTTCTCCAAAGACCCTCAAAACTTAAACACTAGTGATTTTTGTCTTAGACATGGGTTTCATAAGTACGAGAAGAATAGTCTTCTAGCAAGGGAGGTATGCTTCACAGGTGAGAGAGTTTTGCTTGGGATTTTTTTTTCCTTTGCCGTAAATAGTATGTTCGAGAATGTTTGTACTAAATTTGAATACAGGTCAATGCTGTAGGAAGGGAAGAAATGGTGATTATGCAGTGACAACATGGTAGACTGCAGAAGGGTGGATGAAATTAGGCACCTCCCCCCAGCTGTCTGAGCCTTGCTTTCATCAGTAAGAGGAGGACACTGTCCTATTCCTATCATACAACTGTAATGGGCTCTGATGAATGTAGTGTGCCAAGATCATTAAAATCTTTGAGCAGAAACAAAAGAAAGGAAACACTATGCTAAATCAGGTGGGAAGCCAATATATGGGTCACAAACCAGATAGGATGTCCTGTGAGTAGCTAAATGTGACTGCTTTTGAAAAGCATCCTGTCTGGGGAGTTTCTCTGGACTTCTTCTCTATGATCTGTCATCTTTTATTCTTGGTCCTTTTTTGGATAATTTCCTCTCTTGCCACCAGTGAACTGATACACTGGGAACATGTCTCACAGGACAACATTAAAAGATAGTATGCCCGACATAGCTTTGTTCTCATATTTAGTGAGAAAGAGCCCATTCCTTCTTAAATAATCATAGTCATGGAGTCAAGGTGATGGCGTAGACTAAGGGTAGAGAAGGGGTAGAGACCTCTAGGCGTGCTTATGGCCTAAGTTTTGAAAGAAAGGAGAAATTAAATCACCAAGTTGAGGGCTTCTTTCTGAGAGTTTGAGACCAAAACCAGCTAGATTTAGGGGTTCCAAATAGGAGTCTGGGGATGAAGTCCTGCATTAATAATAAAAGAGTGTGTACCACCTGGGAGCCGGTCTGTGTATCTTGCTCATGAGCCTACAGCAGTTCAAGATTTAAGGTGACCACTCAGATCTACCGTCTGCACCCAAAAAATCTTATTTTATATTAAACATGGATGAAACACAGCATAGCACCATAATTTGAATCCAGGCCCTTGAAATTGGAGTATCACTTGAGAAAAAAGTGTAAGAATTAAATGATAAATTTGTCCCCAGTCCTGGCCCTAGGACATATTTTTTTTTAAAGATTTTATTTATTTATTTGATAGAGAGAGAGATCACAAGTAGGCAGAGAGGCAGGCAGAAGGAGAAGGGGGAAGCAGGCTCCCCGATAGGCAGAGAGCCCAATGTGGGGCTCGATCCCAGGACCCTGAGATCACAACCCGAGCCGAAGGCAGAGGCCTAACCCACTGAGCCATGCAGGCGCCCCCCCCAGGACATATTTTAATTAAAAATCTGCCTTATATATTCTCAGGCCTTTCTGTTCTATGTCCTTTCTACCTCCTTCACCTGCAGTCCTCGGGAAAACACTATGACACAAAGATTTTCCAGCCTGGCCTACGGTACTTCTCAAAAGGCCACAGATTCCGAGTTCCCTACCTTCTCCTTCCACTCAAAACTTCCATGTTTTCTCTGTAGCTGACTCAGACGAATATAATGGAAAGAAGCTGCTTAAACCAATACACAGAGATTTGAATGACTGATCTATCACAACCTCCCCCCCACCCCAAGGTGTTCACAAGCTTCCTCAAATGTAAACTCAGATGGGTCATCAATGAAATGTTTAGATGAAATATCCAACAGTGGAAAGGGAGTTTGGTAGAAAGAGAGATTGCGGGACTAATTAGAAGAAATTAAACTCAATTTTGTCTGGCCATCTGATTCCTAAGTATGGTTCACTCTGATCTCACAAATTCCTTAACATATCAAGGTTAATAACAATGTTTTCATACAGCAATCCAAATGATGGTGAAGATGCATGCCCACATACGTGTGTGTGTGTGTGTGTGTGTGTGTGTGTGCGCGCGCGCACGCGCGCACGTAAGGGAAGCGAGTTTGATACAGAGACAACAGTGATGAGTTCTTGTAGATTGAGGCCTGCCTGCCATTGATGTCTGATGGTGGTTTAAAATAAAAATAATCCTAGCATTTACATGGAAGGTCTTAAATGTGAAATAGACACTTTCTCCCTTTGGGCAATTACAGCATGTGCTGGGAAGAGAGTGCCAGCACAGGGCAACATCCGGATGACTGCATTGGTTAACCTTTGCTGAGCACCCTACAGTATGGTGTCTTAAAGCAACAGTCCTTCATTTTCTTGTGTTTCCTTGAGTCAGCAATTTGGGATGAGCTCTGGTTTATATATATATGCCGATTTTTGCCTGGGCTCACCTATGAGGCAGCAATTAAATAGGGGCTGGATGGTTTCAGGTGACCTTGCTCAACATATCTTTTATGATGTGGGCTTTCGGCTGGATACTTCAATTCTCCTCCACATGACTTCTCCGTCAGGCTAGCTTAGAGGCATTCACCTGACAACAGCAATTCCAAGAAGGCAAGAATGGTAGCTTCAAAGCTGCCCATGGCCAAGGCTTGGAATACACAAAATATGAAGCAAGTAACAAAGCTGCTAGAATCCTGGAATGGAAAAAGAGCCCCACTTCTCTCCATGAGGCCTGCAGCAAAAAGCCACTTTCTAACTACCTGAAAATTAGAACTAGTACAAAAGGGTTTAAGTTTATTTTCTATTTGAGATGTTTTCTTTATTTTTCCCCCGACCCTCTCCTTAGTCCAATGAGATTTTTCTTTTTATTTGTGGAAAAATCACAGTGGGAGAGCTCATGTTCCAATTATAAACTAAGCTTATGAGAACAGAGACGTTAGGCTAATTATTCCATTTTAGGAAAAGTGAGCAAAGCTAGACTTTATGATAGTTTTTAGAATGTTTCAAGAATGGTATGTGGTCTGTCTTTCCCAATAAATGGTCTCTTGTGGCACTCGTTGGAAGAACTATAATCACTAGAAAATTCATTATCTATCTTCTGAAGTTTTTATTTTAAACTGAGCAGATGTGCTAAGATACTTGCTTTACACATTTTCCAAATATTGACTTTTTTAAAGGATGTGTTTAGCTTGCATCCCTTGGGACACAGATTTGGGACACAGACACCACTTTTTTTTTTTCTCACCAAATGTGTTTATTTTAATTTTTCAGTATTACAAGATTGATTGTTCATGCACCACACCCAGTGCTCCATGCAATACGTGCCCTTCTCAATACCCACCACCAGGCTCGCGCACTCCCCCCCAACCCCCTCCCCTCCAAAACCCTCAGTTTGTTCCTCAGAGTCCACAGTCTCTTCTGGTTTATCACCCCCTCCGATTTCCCCCCATTTACCCTTCCCTTCCTTCTCACGATGCCCTCCATGATTTTCTTTATACTCCACACGTAAGTGAGACCATAAGATAATTGACTCTCTCCGCTTGACTTATTTCACTCCACATAATCTCTTCTAGTCCTGTCCATGTTGATACAAAAGTTGGATATTCATCCTTTCTGATGGAGGCATAATATTCCATTGTATAGATGTACCA
>CM052812.1:42361467-42385951 GCA_028533885.1 Nasua narica | reverse complement strand
TCCAATTTTTCCAGCACCATTTATTAAAGAGACTGTCTTTTTTCCACTGGATATTTTTGCCTGTTTTGTCAAAGATGATTTGACCATAGAGTTGCGGGTCCATCTCTGGTCTCTCTATTCTGTTCCACTGGTCTATGTGTCTGTTTTTGCAGACACCACTTTTTTTCTGATTGAATATCTTATTTCCATTTTTTAGGCTAAACAGAAAAATGTTTACAGGGCTATTTTATTAGTGTTTGTAATGAGGACATTTATAAGAGGCATTGATTTCTTGCAGTAAGCTTCTAGTCATGGTTCATGAAGGAACATAAGAGCTAGAACATAGTCATGTTCTGAGAAGTTGACCCAGGTGCCTTGAGATCTAGCTCTGCAAGTCACCTCACAGGGTCATGCCTATAAAATAAAATTATCAGACACTCAGCCTATGCCAGGCCCTAGAGCCAGCAATTCTGAATAAGAGCAAATAACTGTTTTTGAGTCTCGCCTTCCAAACAGTGGCAATAGTGGGGATGATGGGAACAGAGTGCGTCGGAAGACAGTAGGTTAAAGGAGTAACCTCTGGATACAAAAGGGTCTTTTTACCTTCAGAGTCTGGTCTCGCACTGCAGTCTTCTTTGTCTGTTTTTGTGCTTTCAAGAGTGCAATGTTTTGGGGGTACAAGTTATGATTAAAGATGTGATAGCTTCTACTACCCATAATGCCAAATTTGTGATTATAATCTAGTCCTCAAGGAATCTTTCATTCTGTTTTGTTTCCAGACAAATTTTCATGCCCCCACTTCTCCCTCCTTTTTTTTGCTCATTTTTATTTCAGTATTCTAACAATAAATAAATTCTAACAATAAATAAATTTTAACAAAGAGAAAAAATAAATATTACTGCTATGACTTGAGTTGGATTATATAGGAAATCAACATGACCATCTATTCTAAACCACCTGTCCTTGCAAGAAGGAAAACTTGCAATAAACATGTAATGGATCATTTGCAAGCCATATCTCAATTAAGATCTAGGAAAGAAGAGATTAAATTTGATTTTTTTCATCACTTAGCCCATTTGCTAGAAACCATGAGCTCAGGGGAAGTGAGTTCCTACTGCTGCTAGAAGCATCTGTCTAACGTGTACTGCTAAGTAAGAAAGTGTCTAATGAAGTTTCTGTGACTCACTGGACATTATATACTTAAAAGAGTCTCTTGCCACAAGTGTAAATCTTTCAGAATATCTCAGTAATCATTTCATAAATATCATCTCTTGAGGACAAGCCCTAAAAAGTTGGTCTTTTTAGCTCTGATCTAAAAGTATCACAATGAGCTTTAGTGAGATTAAGTATATACCATATGAAATTTTTTCTTGATTTTTAAACTTATTCTTGACACATTTATTCCTGTTATGAATGATGTCACACATAGTCACCTGCTTTACTTCCTCAACTTAATTTTGACATTGTTGGGGCTATGTCACTATCACTTGCAGCTAAATCCTTTGGCGTGCAATGATTACATTTCCTTTCTCATAAATGGGTTTCTTTTCTAGCATTACTGAGATATTATTGACTATAAATTGTGTATATTTAAGTTATATACTATGGTGTTTGGGGTGATGCGGGTTATGGGATATGAACTTTCAGTTAAAGATGAACAAGTTCAAGAGATCTAATGTATCACATCATTACCGTTGTTAACTATATTGTATCATATACTTGAAATTTGCTGAGTGTCTTCACCGCACATACCAAAAATGATAACTATGTGACATTATGGATATGATAATTAGCTTGATTGTGGTACTCATTACACAAGGAATCTTTCATTCTCCTGCTTCTCTTCCAAATCTGCCTTTTCTTCTGGTTCCTGTCCTACTCATATCCAAAACTGAGCTTCATTGGACCGAATCCAGTGGTCATTATCCTTTGCTTATGTTATTTGATTTCTAAGGAGCAGTTAATATTACTACTCATTCTCTCCTCGCTGAAGGTTCTTCTGGTTTCTGTGGTGCAGTCTTTCCTGGACTCACTCTTTACTTACTTGATACTTATAGTTAAACTCAATGTTGGTATAGAATATTTCCCAAATTGCATCCTGGAATCCCTTCGTTTCCTAACTTCACTCTCTCCCTACATAGTCTTATGCACATTCATGATGTTAAATGCCTGACTTTCAAATTTTTACCACTACCCTTGGTATAATCCTAGAATTAGATTAGAACAGCCAACTGTCTACTTAAAACTTTCATTAAGATATGTAATAGGTATCTTAAATCTAGCAAGACCAAAATAGAACTGTTGACTTTGACTCCAACCTGTTCTTCTCTCTGCTTTCCCCAATTCAGAATAACATCACCATTCTCCTCGTTTACTGAAACAAAAAATCCAAGTACCACTTATTTTTTTCCCACCTCAAATTAATACAATAACAAACTTTACTTAATCTCTATCATGTATTCAGAATCCATCCACTCTTTCCATTTGAGTCTACCCAGGTCCGATCTACTCTTACCCCTTGCCTCAACTACTACTGCATTGACCTTTCCCTCTTATCCCATGATTGGATATTACTTTTTGTTGTTTGTGTCTTATCACTAGAGAAATGTTTAAATATACACAGAACTAAGAACATTATAATGAATCCCCATGAAAATTTCATCTAGTTTCATTTTGTTTCATCTATCACCTTTACTTCCTCCTCTCCAATCATTGAAGTGTTATAAAAGAAAGCACAGACTTTTAGTTTCGTTATAAATATTCGAGTATGTATCACTAGCAGAAAGTGACTTATGTTATGGGTCCCTTTTAATCTATAATACCCTCTTTTATTTTTATATCATCCATTTGCTAAAGAAGCAAGTTTACTTGTCCCATAGTGTTACCCACATGCTAGATTGGTTGATTGTATACTCATAGTCCTTTTTTTTTTTTTTTTTTTTAAGATTTCATTTATTTGACACAGAGACAGTGAGAGAGAGAAAGCACACACACAAGCAGGGGGAGCTGCAGGCTGAGGGAGAGGGAAAAGCAGGCGCCCTGCTGAGCAGAAAGCCAGATGTGGGGCTCCATCCCAGGACCCTGGGATCATGACCTGAGCTGAAGGCAGATGCTTAACCAACTGAACCTCCCAGGCACCCCTACTAATAGTGTTTTACACATATTTATCTCTCCATACTTTTCCTTACATTGTTAGTTAGCTCTAAAGACTTGATTATATTCAGCTCTTGTTTTATTTTGGAAAAAATAACTTTATAGATGATGGGCTATGGACTGTCTATTGCATCGTTTCAAGATTATCTAATGTCTGGTCGTTCTATGTTAAGTGATAATAAGATTAATCAGTGGGGTTCCAGTGATGTCAGATTGGTGCATTCACTATGCAATTCCCAAATAAATTTTATTTTTTTTTTATTCACCCACCTTTCTTTTTCTTTTCTTCTTCTTTTTTTTTTTTAGCTTGGAATGACTATAATTTTATTTAATTTTTATTTGAGAAGAAACAACCTATAAAGCAATGTTTTGTTTTGTTTTTTCTTTCCTACCAAATAACTGTTTGCTTAAATGTTCTAGGAACCAGTGATGGCCACTGCTTGGATCTATTATTTCAGTATTGGTTACAAAAGATGATTTTAAAAAAAAATTGTATACTGGTTGAAACTCCTCTATTAACTTTCCCTCAGCAATTACTTATCTTATTATCCTGAAATCTACTTTATACAGGAAAAATAGGATGCATGTTTGATCTTTGCTCTTTATTCTCCTGTTTTCAGAATAATGAGCCTGTGCTTTGGAAACTTAAAACAAGCAGAAAATTTTAAAATTGGCTAGTTTTGTTTCCATTTTCATCATGAATTTGCATGGTTGATGGGTGTGAGTCTGTGAAATATACTTAAAATTATTTACCCCATTACAATGTTACTCTTATAATAGGTTCACTACACAGCAGTCAGTGTGATCCTTGAAAAACTCATGTGACGCCCATCTGTCACATAATATCCTCTACTGTTTCGCCGTATCAGTTGTTCCTTTGTTGAACATCCATATCAGGATCAGTTGAACATCCATATCAGGATGTTCCTTGAATTCTTTATCCTAGAAAGACCTACCTAACCTTTCTGCCACTTCACTCTTATAGATCTCCCTCTTCAGCATTAATACTCCTCCATTTCTCAAATACCTGTCATTCAGGGACCATGCCCTGTGTGATTTCTCTATCAGCAGTGCTATTCTTCCTGATCTTTGCATATGTCCTTCTGTGGCCACCTAGGTATTTTCCATCAAATCATCCACCATGTGTTCTTGGTATAGAACTACTTGATATTTTCTTGAATAATCTGTGTTTTCTTTTTCACACTTTCTCTTCTGGATTTTTTTAAGTCCTATTGAGAGCAGGGAGCTTGTCTGTCTTACTCACCACTGAATCTCCAATGCCTAAAAGAAACCTAGTGCAAAGTTCTCAATAAATAGTTTTTGAGTGAATGACTGATTGAATGCACGAAGGGCTCATCTGATTTAAGGCTGAATCTCTCCAGAAAAAAGGACCCTTGAGATCCACGTATACACTAGTGATTTCTTGGAGGAAAGGAAGATTCTCATAGTGCTGAGAAGGCTGGACTTGCTCTAACCCAAGGATGGCAGATTTCAACTTACAAGTTATAGAAGAAAAAAATCTTTTGGAATAATTTCACTTGAATAGAAAAATAAAAAATAAAAAAAGATTTATTTTTGGGGCGCCTGGGTGGCTCAGTGGGTTAAAACTTCTGCCTTCGGCTCAGATCATGATCTCAGGGTCCTGGGATCGAGCCCCACATCAGGCTCTCTGCTCAGCGGTGAGCCTGCTTCATCCTCCCACTCTGCCTGCCTCTCTGCCTACTTGTGATCTCTCTCTCTGTGTCAAATAAATAAATAAAATCTTTAAAAAAAAAGATTTATTTTTAAATTTTATTAGCCTTTCACAACAGAAGTATGAATTTCAACTAATAGAGATTTAAGTTTTACAGTTTGAAAAGTTCTGTTTCATATTGTTAGCACTGCCATAAAATTTATTAAAATTTCATCATATTGCAGAGAAACACAAGTCTTTTGGTGTTTCTTATTTGTGACTGGATAAAATTCATGTTGCAAGGAAATTGCCAAAAGACTCCTGGAGTGATATGCTCAATAGAAAAAACATCAGAAATTACTAAACTCTGATTAGTAATTTCAGATTGCTAAACTTTTGAACAATGTGTGAGGATTTTTTTAGGTAATGATAAAATCTCGTTCCATATATTGATAGTACTCTGTCTCAATTACAACCTGATTCAATGTCGAAATTCTGGGGTATAACTCTTTGTATCAGTAAATGTTTTTGAAATTATACACATATTTCGTTGGCAATTTCAAAATATGGAAAATCACAGTAACTCATAACATTTTTAAGTCAAAAACATATGAAATTATTTTTATTATTTTGATGGTAAGTATGAATTTAAAATTAATCTTCATTTTAAATATTACTTTAAATACACTTTGATAAAGCATTTGTTTCCTATTGCAACAACTATTAAAGTTTGATTTTGCCAGTTACTTATTTGAGGGGGCAGTGATTGATTCCAACTATTAATAATTTTCCTTCCAGGGCGCCTGAGTGGCTCAGTTGGTTGGGCGACTGCCTTCGGCTTAGGTCATGATCCCGGAGTCCCGGGATCAAGTCCCATATCGGACTCCCGACTCTGCGGGAAGTCTGCTTCTCCCTCTGACCTTCTCCCCTCTCATTCTCAGTCTCTCTCTCTCCAATAAATAAATAAAATCTTTAAAAAATAAATAAATAAAAAATAATTTTCCTTCCATTAACACACACTAAAAGAGGAAAAAAGTCATAATCTGGAAAAAGAAATTTATTCCACATGTAACTAATAAAGGATTAGTATCCTAAATACATATAACTCTTAGAAATCAATTGTTTTAGGTAAAATGGGCAAAAAGATCCATGAAGAACAGGCATTTCACAGACAAGGAAACATGAGTGGTAAATTGGTACCTAAATAGCTGCTGAACCTCATTATTGACCAGGAGATTGTAAATTGAGACTACAATAATAACACTTTTGCACATAATATATAGACAAATATATTGGTGACAATTTAGAAATAAATTTATCAAGTATTAGTGAATATATAAATCAAAGAAAACATAAGCAATTGTGAGTAAAATGATACACCAACTGTGTAGAACAACCAGACACTATCATAAAAAGTTGAAAATGTACATATACTCTTATACAAATTTCCTGCTCCTAGTTGTATACCTTACAGAATCTCTTGACTATTGACTATATGAGATATATATAAGAATATTTGTAAAAACTTGTTTTTTATTTCTTTAAAAGGCAGTGATACAAACCACAAATGCCCACTGAAAAGAAAATAGATAACAGAATATATATATGTGGTCAGGAGAATAAAAGAATTATAGCTACTTCACAATAACAGATAAATCTTTTTTTTTAAAGATTTTATTTGTTTATTTGACAGAGAGGAGAGAGATCACAAGTAGGGAGAGAGAGAGAAGCAGGCTCCCTGCTGAGCAGAGAGCCTGATGAGGGGCTCAATCCCAAGACCCTGAGATCATGACCTGAGCCAAAGGCAGAGGCTTTAACCCACTGAGCCACCCAGGTGCCCAATAACAGATAAATCTTAGAGCCACCGTATTTAAGGAAAAAGGCAAATCTTGGAAGACTATGTAAAGTACATTTTTTATAAAACAAGCAAAACCACAAATTACATTGCTTAGAGGTATAAATATATATAGTAATTTTTAAACAAGGGTGTTCAAAAATGTGATTACTTCTGGGTGATAGGCAGGCCAACACAGGACACAGGCAGATTTAATTACATCTGAAATATTTTAAGTAAGATATGGATTCATAGGTTTTCATCTTTTTGTCTTACTTCAAATTTTATATATGTTAACTTCTGCTGCCAGCAGTGGCTAACTGGGTTGATTAAGATCAACTTTTTCCAGAGAATCTGTCCAAAATGTATAAATATCTGACTTACATTATTGGAAAACTACCAAGGAAGTGAGAATTTTTAGGCCATAATCTGTAAAAAATAGGAGAGCTAAGACAAGTATTTAGGCACTTAGACTATCACCTACCTACAAGGTGGTTATAGATTATTAAAGAAAGGATAATGAATAAAAAGTGAAAAGCCAATCACAGTTTTCATTAGTCTGTGGAACTAGAAGGAAAAAAAGAAAGAAAACCAGAAATCATGAAGGAAAAAGTCACTGGTTAATATTCAGTATTTCAAAATGAGATTCTGATGGGGTACACCCTGTAATTTATAATGAATAACATATAGAATAGCTCTCAGAAGGACTGATGCCCATCTTTAAATCATCTCAAACCAAGTTTAGTTCAGATGACTTGCTGTATCTTAGCTCCCTACAAGAAGCAAAATAGATTACTTCTAGGGGAAAATAACATTATACAGAACTTCAAATCATCTCTACAATTTTCGACATGCAATGTTCAGCCCTTAATCAAAAATAGTGAAACTTACAAGTACATAAAATTGATCAAAAGCCAAAGGACAGTAAATATTAGAACCAGACCAAAAGAAATACAGATACTGAATTTATAGGGTACACACTTAATAAAAACACAATTATGTTTGGTATGTTCAAGGAATTAAATTACAAGTAGAGAATTTAAAAGAAAACTAAAAAATAGCATATAACTAAGAAAAATACAAAAACTGAAACTATCTCATAGAATGAGGTTAATAGCATATGTTACTTGCAAAAATAATAAATTGAAAAATAGGATTGATGAAAATCTAGCCTCCGGTATGGAGAGACAAAGGCTGCAAAATACTGAAGTGAGTCTAAGAGACATAGGATACACAGAGGAAAGTTGTCACAGTGAGTTGGTTGGTGCTCCAGAAAGATAATAGAGAAAGAGTAAGGCAGAATAAATATTTGAAGAGATAGTGATGAATAATTTTCCAAAACTGACAAAAGATACCAATCTACAGATTCAGTAAGCTAGTAACCACATTAAGTCTCTAAGTAGGAAAATAACCAAAAAATGTGTACCTAAGTACATCATAGGAAAAATGCTAAAAATTAAAGACATATAAAGTCTTTTAAAAGCTGCCAGGAAACAAAAGAACATATCATCTGAACAGGTACAATGATGAGATTAACAGTGATTTCTCAGTAGAAATAATGGGAGCCAGAAGACAATGGAATAGTATCCTCAAAGTAGAAAACAGTGACTGACGCTGGACAAACTAGAATTCAGCAAATATAGCCTTTAAAAGTGAAAGATAAATTTTCAGACAAGAAGAAATTCAGAGGTTTTTCTGTTTTTTAAAGCAGGCTGCAACCCAGTGTGGAGCCCAAAGTGGGGCTTGAACTCATGACCCTGAGATCAAGACCTGAGCTGAGATGTAGATAGAGTTGGATGCTTGACCAACCAAGCTACCCAGGCACCCCAGGAAATTCAAAGTTTTTATAATCAAACTCATACTAAAGAGAAATATTAAAGCATGTCCTTCAAACACATGGCAACTTATCTCCAGTGAATGCAAAGTTCTGCAAAAAGGAATAAAGAACAAAGAAGGGGTAAGTATGTAATAAAAACAAAATATATGTAGACTCTATGATACAAGAGTAATATCTTGGACTTAATATATAAATCAAATTGCATGCAATATTAACACAAAATCTGGTGAGTAGCTGGGTGAAATGAATTAAAGTATTTCTGAAAGGTGGTAAGTTGCTAATTTTATAAAACTTGGATAAATCAAGGACGTATGTCATAATCATCACCATAACCACTAAAAGAATAGTAAAAGAATATATAACTAGTAAACTAAGAAAGGGAACATAATGGAAACACACAAAAAATAAAAAAGCCATAAGGAAGAAAATAAATTGTGAAGGAGAAAGAAATAGAAAATAGATATTAAAATGATAAATTTAAACGCTAGTACGACAACTATGGAATAAATGCTCCATTTTAAAAAATAACAGTTGTCAAACTGGATAAAAGGAAACATGCTTCTTCAAGAGACGTAATTTCAATATATGAATACGCCAAGTTTCAACATAACTGAAAAATTTGCAAAAATTAGCAAACTAAAGCCACTGTGCCCAAACTGACTTGACCAATTTAAAGCAATAAATGGGGGTGTCTTGCTGGCTCAGTTGGAAGAGCATATGACTCTTGATCTTGGTGTTGTGAGTTCAAGCCCCACTCAGACAGTATGTGGTACTATGTTTGAAAATGTGGACAAAATGGAGACAGGAGGCAACAGAACATTTCAACAGCCCTGTATAATTGAAGAAAAATCAAAGAATTTGTGAAAGAAGTTGTGAAAATCTGACAAAGGAAACTCCCAGCCCAGGTGACTTTACTGGTGGACTCTTCCAAATACTTACAGAAGTAAGAGCACAATCTTGCCCCAACTCTTCCAGAATAGAGAGAAATAGATAATACTTCCCAATTCATTTTAAGACACCAGAATCATGAGAGAATTAGCTTGTTATTTGTGTAATTAAAATTATTGAAAAATATATATGCTTGGGGCACCCAGGTGGTTCAGTCAGTTAAGCGTCTGCCTTGAGCTCAGGTCATGATCCCAGGGTCCTGGGATGGGGCCCTCCATTGGGCTCCCTGCTCAGCAGAGAGTATGCTTCTACCTCTCCCTCTGCTGCTCCCCTTGCTTGTTCTCTCTCTGTCAAATAAATAAATAAAATCTCATATATATATGTATATACATATATATATGCTTGTGTAGGATGAAGATGCTTCTAGAAGGAGAAACAAGAAACCACTAACAGAAGTTGCCTCCAAAGAGAAGAGGCACTGGTGTGGGGAAAAAAATTTACCTTTTGTTAAATGCTTCTTCGTACCATTTGAATATATATTCATTGATACATAGATTATACTTATAACTGATGTTTAATCTTCAAAAATAATGATTTTTTTTAAAAAGGCCCTGTAAGAAGCTTGGAAATCACTGCTCCATCCTAACTATTAAAAGCTGAACAAATTGGAAAACCAACAGCTCTTCTTAGATCTGTAAGGGAAGAGAGGTCCCAAAGCAAATTGCTCCCTCCAAAATTGGAGAGCCTGGTGAGCAAACACAAAGAATCACATTTTCTAGCTCAGAAACTTCTTCAGGGACCAGTACCAAGGCAAGGAAACCTAAACTGTAAATAACAAATTTCTGGAGGCTCCCCAAAGTGGGAGCAGGAAAGGACCCATTTTGAAATACTCCAAAGCATTCTGTTATTCTTTACAAAGTGTACCCTTAAGGAGAAACTATTTAACTGAGCCTAATTTGCTGAAATTAACCAAGCCCGACTAACCTAGGGGAAGGGAAATACCCACTTTCACCCATGTTAGGCATCCTGTCCCACCTAAGGGGATGTGGGGACTGAGAAACGTGTGAAGTTCACAGTTCAGAGAAAGGCTCACTAGAAGACCAATCCTAATCCTAGGGCTATAGGATTTCTCCCATCACCTACACTTTACTACCACATTAATAAGGCCTACTTACAATAGTCAACTATTGACTTTGGGTGACAATGAGTGTCAGTGTAGGTTCATAGCTGTAACAAATATATCACTCTGGGAAGGGCAGTTGATAATGGAGGAGAATATCCACCTGAGGGGTCAAAGAGTGTTACCAGTAACTTCAGCTCAGTTTTGCTGTGAACTGAAGCTTTTCTAAAAAATCAAGTCTATTAAAATAAAAATAATTAAAACTCCCCTTGCATTTTTAGCTAACTTCATGTGCTTGAATATTGAGAGATTTAGGACTATGAATAATGTTGGGTGCTCTTGGACACCGGGAAATAGGAGGTGTAGCTAACTGGTTGGTGGCCTTAGCTACAGCCTTGAAACTGGAAAAGGCCAAGGGAACATAAATTCTTCACCAACCTCAGGGTCAGACTAGAGAGTTGAGCCTTGCTGCGCACAAGTGTTGGTTCTTGACCCACTGCTTGGTGCCTGTTTTCATGCAGAGCCCCTAAAGGCTCCAATCTGCACTTTGGTTGATACTCACTTCTGGCCTGTTCCTTAAACAGAAGCTTAAGGAACTGCTAAAGCTTTTCCTGTCATCAAATGATGAATCTGGCTTCTTATCTCCCTAATAAATGCAATGGTGTGTTAACTCCCTCATGATTTATACGGGAGAGAAGTAGAAATTAAGATCAATGAATTGTTTTTATAGGCCCTCTTTTGAATGCAATCATTTTCTCGTCCCAAGATGATTTCTCAGAGAGAATAACTCAGAGCTGGTCTGATCACCTCTCCTACCCCCACTCCTAATGCTGTTTTTGGCAACTGACCAATTGTTTTGCATTCAGCTGTTTTGACAGCTGATAAGAAAGTAATAATAAAATGGTCTGTTGAATGATAACTAGGATTGCCAAATTTAGATTTTGAAATATAGAAAAGGGGGGGTAACAGTCTGGAAATGTGGAATGTGGAGGGCAGAAGGAATGTACAGGGCATGCAAATGACTGACAGACTGTGTATCCACTTTGAGAAGGAGGAAACAAGCTGTCACGTATGTGACAAAGGCGAGTATTTACGGTGCAGCCAGAACTCAGGGAAGGAGGGGGGAGGGGCGGGATTCTGGTAGAAGTCCAAATGGATACTTAAGATTTCACATAGTAAAACAGATATTTTGTTTTTAGGAGAGCTTCAGGTCTATCATCTCAGATTCTATATGCAATTCTGAAAATCATTATCACCCTGTTTAAAGCATGTAACAAATTTAAATTGGGTACATGGACTTCTTCAGCCCATAGCCTACAAAAAGAGGGAGCTGGCAGACTAAAATAAGAGTTACATAGAACTGGTGGGAAAAAGCAAACCCATGAAACTTCAAAGTAGAACAATTTCAGGTTATTTAGTATAAGGACAAAAGACTCAAACACTTAATTAGGGCCTGAAGGCATCATTGAATTGAAGCTGCCAGAAATATTGATTCTCAGTCCATAAAGAAAAAAAATTATCTACACCACAGCCTATTTAAAAAGACAAAAGCATATGGAATTCTTTTAGAAATGTTCCCTCTTCCAGAATAATGAAAATATGAAAGTGTGGTCATTACAGACCCAGTTTATCTAAAAAAGACAAAATAAAAGCTACATTTATTGAACATATTTTGTGCCAAGAATGTCCTGTTAGTGTTAATCCTCTCAAGAATGTTGCAAAGTATTTCTTCCTGTCCTCTTTGAAGATAAACTGAGGTTCAGAGAAGCTAGATTTTATAATTTGTGAATGACCGAGCCAGAATTCCAACTCAGAACTGTTTGACTACCTGCTCCAGTCGCCCAAAGGCTTTCTGAGGGCTGAAATCTTAGAGCAATAAGTAACCCTAAAAATAAGGAAGCCGTGGACAAAGCATATGTTTTCTTTCATGTAAGTACAAAACATTGCAGAGAAGTGCTAAGTGCAGGTTCCTGCATCAGCCCCACCTGTGTGAGTACCTGTCTTGGGTTATGCCAACACATGACCTGGTACAGGAACCGTTTCACACCCCAGTGTCTCCTTCAGTCAGTACAGTGTATGCGGCAATAACACCTACTTTATAGAGAACAGAAGAGCTACTCCACATGACATATCAATTGGCATCGTAAGATCCCGAAAAAATATTAGCTGTTAATATTACTTTACCCTTGAACACACATATTTGAGCACCTGCTTCCTTCTGGACAATCTTTTTTAAAGAGGTTGAAGGTCCCCATCACTCAAGGAGCTGACAATCTAGTGAAGAAATGCAAACAAATGTAGTAACCTATTAGAAAGAGTATAACAAGTGCATACACCTAGGAGAGAAAAACCTAAAACACGTTTAGTTTCTGTATTTACCTGAGAAGGCTTTCCAGAGATGAGTACCTTTCCATCTTGAAAAGTGACATGTGGTATCTAAATAAAGCAGGCCATCCAGGACATATGTGCTGTTGCCTGCTTCAAATACATTTTCTTAGAATGGTTCACATATGGATGAAATCACTGCTTCTATTAAAATCCCTCCAAGTCCTTTCCCCATTATCAGGTAGCATTAAAACACATTTTTGCTATTTATTTTGCTACTTGTTTGTACAGAAGAAAATGTCAGGCATATGATTAGTTGAAACTCCCATATTCCCCAGATAGAATACTTGGGAATCTAGCAGCAAAAGCATAATGTGGTTTCATGTCTCCATGATGGGCTAGGACTTCCCACAGCCGGGACCGGACTGATAGAAAAGCAGACACTGCTTGCTCCTGGTTACTCTAAAGTGGTGAATTCCAGCATTTGACATGAGTAGTCACCAGCCTCAGCCTGAACGACATGTGGCTACAGGGAACCGAGTGCCAGCCTCCCGGGGTTGGGCTGGAAGAGGCGGCATTGTTGTCTGACACGTGCGCTCTGTGACTTGGGGTGGCCCTGATCGTGGTTCTAGTCGGAGCGGCCTGACAATTGACCAGTCCTGGCCCTGGAGTGGATCGTTTGCCCTGAATTACTTGCTTGACTTGTTTTCTACATTGGCCAAAGTCACTAAAGATTGGCCCATCTCCATTTCCTTGGGGGCTCAATTCCTGTGGGAAACAAATCTCAAGCCCAAGAAAAAGAACCTCCTGCAGCAAAGTAGAATCAGGGCCAGAAGGAGGGGTACCTTCCTCAGAGGGGAGAATGCCCACATTTAACCTTGGAGAAAGCATCATAAATTGAAGCTAACAAAAATGATAGGTTAGCGGGGCCATGTCACTACAGAGGCTACTACCTCCGTTCACATTTTAAAGAAGAAACTTTAAAAAGAGATCTGAACTTCAGATCCAATTTCATAAATAGTTTCAGTATCCACAACCTGTATACTTGAACACTTAGAACATTTTCCCTCACCTTTAAACATCTAGAATCATTTGTTTTTTGGATTCCACATATGAGTGAAACCCTACGGTATTTATTTTTCTCTATCTTAGTGATTTCATTTAGCATAGTAGCCCCTAGGGCTTCCAGGTTGTCACAAATGGCAGGATGTCATTCTTCTTTATGGCTGAGTAATATTCCATTGTGCAGATGGTGACAGATGGTGACTACCCTTCCCTAGGGAGCAGAGTAATGTACAGCATTGTTGAATCAGTATTGTACACCTGCAATTGATACATTGTATGTTAATTCTACTTCAATAAAAAACAAATCTATATTATCTGGTATTCGTTTTAAATATAGTTTGACACTCATGCAAACTTTTTTTCTGATTAAAAGAGTAGTAAATGTTCGTTGTACAAAATTTGAAAAATTCAGACAAAGTAGAAAAAACCAAAGTCATTCACATATGGATGAAATCACTGCTTCTATTAAAATCCCTCCAAGTCCTTTCTGCATTATCAGGTAACATTAAAACACATTTTTGCTATTTATTTTGCTCAAAGGGAATATATTCCTCAAAGGGAATCATACTTAGGAATTGTAGCCTTAGACTTTCAAAAAAGAATTTGCAAAAGCCAATAGGGCCACCTGGGTGGCTCAGTTGGTTAAGTGTCTGCCTTTGGTTTGGGTCATGATCTCAGGGTCCTGGGATTAAGCCCCACTTCGGGCTCTCTGCTTGGCGGGGAATCTGCTTCTCCCTCTTCCTATGTGCATGTGCACTCTCTCTCACTCTCTCTCAAATACATAACTAAAAAAAAATTTTTTTAAGCCAATTTTTAAAGAAATCATGTTATGGATTGATTTTCTGCTTCACTTCCATGTGAAAAAGAACCAAGTAAGAACTGCCAGAAGTCCATAACATTTGGAGGAAGGGGGGAATGAACAGTTAAAAACCTGAAACTTCAATAAATACATGAAAAATTCCTATTTATTTTTTCCTTCTGTTTTTCCTCCACTAGGAGTCCCAAATGCTTTCTGGCTGATTGTTAGCATTAACTGGACAGACAGAAGATATAAGTAGCAAGTACCCAAACTACACACACTATTTCTTCCTGTGTCAGAAATGGCCTTTCTTTTTCGAAAGGCCACACTTTACTAACTAATCATCCCTGGAGCTGCACAACCTGAAATAAAGACATCAGCCCCACTTTCCCCTCAAAAACAAAAACAAAAACAAAGGCCAACAATATGTGAGCGGATTTTTCATAATCTTTGAGAAATAATTGTGAGAAGCAGCCGCAAGGAAACTTCAAGGAAAATGTTGTTCTTAAGAGTAGCTGTATTTCTGCATTGTCTTTTTAAGTGGTGTTTTTAGATGGTCTGTGGGGGCTGTAGAACATCAAATTTCTGAAATTAAAAACAAAAATTTGGGCCACTGTGCTCTTTGAGGTGGAAGTGTTATATATAGTGTGTGTCTGAAGAGTTCTGTTGACTCTTTTTTTTTTTTTAAGATTTTATTTATTTGACAGAGATCACAAGCAGGCAGAGAGGAAGGTGGAGAGAGAGGGGGAAGCAGACTCCCCGCTGAGCAGGGAACCTGATGTAGGGCTCCATCCCAGGACCCTGAGATCATGACCTGAGCTGAAGACAGAGGCTTAACCCACTGAGCCACCCAGACACCCCATTTCTGTTGATTCTTAAGAGGTCTTTGATAGAACACTTATGATCAGAGGAAAAACTGACCATTTTCTGCGGAGAAAAGGAAGTAGCTAAAATAGGAAATTTCTAACAAAAAATATTTTCTTCTGCCTCTTTCCTTAATTTCTATCCCTTCCGGAAATCATCAGAGAGGTCTGCAGGGGGCTCAATGACCTAGGGCAAGACCAGTGTGTGAGGAAGGGGATGAAGGGGGTGTCCATGTGCGGAACGTCGCCGTGGCCTGTAGAAGCTGAGCTGGTTGGCTTACAGACGAGGAAACCAGCACAGACACATAGAGGACCGTGCAAAGACACACAACTGTGGAGAGGAACGGCCATTACTGACATCCTGGGCTCCTGAGTAAACTAAGAATATTCTCAATATCCTTTGTGTTTGACAACCTCTGGGAAGGCAAGGACCCATACCTCTCTATTAACTGTTTGTCTTCAAATTAATTGACTGTTGTAATGTCGGTATTAATGTTTTCTCCATGCCGGTTTATCTGTGCATATTGTTGTCAAGGCATTTGGAATAGTATCCTCTTTGATAAGTGTTAGCCACCGATGACGAGACCGTTTTAAATGGAGAAAAATGTCAAGCTGAAATCCAGAACGTGGAAACCTAGCAAAAAATCTCAAAGGGAGGGCAGTATGGGATATGAGAGCATGAGACGGGTAGATCATAGGCTCAACTATTGTGTTTGTATTTTTTAAGTCTTTCAAAATTAAATCAGTATTAGGGAAACTTAATTAAGCTCTTTCCCCTTCTCTGACCTGAAACCAGGTGGCTGCTTGCAGATTACAGCTACAGACAGAAACCGTTCCATCAAAGGGAGAGCAGTTTCCCAAGAGCTACCCATCTTGTCAAAGGAATAATTAACACTTCGTCATAAACTGAAAAGCAACTCTTTCACTCCGCCTCCCTTCCCCCCAAATTAGCATCTTTGTGAGAATGGTTAGCTCAGGGGGAAAAAAGTCTGCCATTAGTCTAAGAAATACAAATATTTCTAGGAGCTTTGTGACTCAAATGAAGAACAAGAGGGATTTGTGTCTTAGAACAATAGATGGCCCAGACATTCTCCTAAATACCACACTTCTCTCAGCCTTTAGCACCAACCTTAGGGACATAATGCAAAGTTCCTGCTAAACCATTGTTTCTTATAGCCCTGTCTCTTTCCAAAATGCAACACAGGGAGTTGGGCTGAGTTGCATTCATCACTGACCTGACTCAAGGCATGCAGGGTCTCCTGTCGCAAGAACCCTCCAGCATGTCAGTGAGGAAGTAACTGTTTTGCCTAGTCCCATGGTTCATAAAATTGCATGGAAGAGCTCTTCCCTCTGCAAGTATATTTTTAGCCAGAGTTAAAGATAAATATTATCACTGTGGATTTGCTGCTGGGCTGGTGCCTTCACATGTCCCTTCTTGAGCACTTCTTTCCTCTCCCCAACTGTCTCCTCTCCATCCTGGCCAGTAGCCTGAGGCCCAGGGTTTTTGGAATCCTATTAAAATGACGGCAAATAATCCCAAATCAAGGACTAAAAGCTAATCCATGATCTCTCCCAGAGAGCACTCTGGAGACAAGCTACTATAGACTTAAGTAAACCTTCCTCCAGTATTTCCGACTATAAAATAAAAGTTTTGGGGCTCACTGGTTCCTGAAGCCTCCTCCAAAATCTAAAATGTTATAACTCCAAGGGGTAGAGTATGCCCCCTTATTCATAAGGCAAGCTTTCTGGGACACACACTGAGACAAAAACATTGGGAGAAATCAACTCCAAGTACCATAAAAAAAAAACCATACACACACATTTTTGCAGTCTCTATTTTTAAATCTGGGTATTTTAGTCTTTTTCCTCAGTTAACATAAAATCCTTAAACATGAGACTGATAGTTCTTTAATCATTCTCTATGTGCCACACACACTACTTCGTTTATTTGATTCTTCCAGTTCTGTAGAGAAGGCATTTCTACAAATGGAGAAATTGATGCTTAGAGAGGTGTTTTAACCAAGGGCATTCAGTGATGCTTAATCAAGATTTTTATCTACTGTGTACTGGCAGATATAGATTCAGAACCAGTAAAGTATACTGAAATAGTAAAAATAATTTGGGTGTTTTTTTAATTCTAAAAGAAATCCATGGTCATTGCAGAACTTTGGGGAAAATACTGAAGAGAAGAAAATAAAATTAAAATTACTCTAACAATTCTGAGAAAACACTACTAACATTTAGATGTATTTCCTTCCAGATATAAGCATATAGACAGGTGGGTTATTTTGTATATATATTATATGTAAAATTACATGTATATTATATATACATAGATACACATATATAGATATGTGTGTGTGTATATATATATATTTCTATCAGCCCCATAATCTTTCCCCTACACAGCTGTACTTCCTGAGCTGATTCATTTTTTAGTATCACACTAAAAAGAGCAAACTGAAAAGAAAATAGTGGAAAACATAAAGATGGGCAAATTGATAGAAAAATGCATGGCATCTGTCAGCATGAAATAAAAGAAGGATAAAGACATAGGATAAAAGGGAAAAACAATCCGATTGCCGCACAGAACAATTTGCTGCATTTCATTGTTACCCTCATCGGTATCAGTGTTCTGGAAGCATCAAGAAAAGGCTCGACCAAATTATGTTCCTTTCCAAAGAGTAGAAAAATGCATAATTTTAAGAAATTTATCAAAGAACTAAGAGTTGGGGGAAAAAAATCCTCACTTGACAGTGCCAGCTTCAAGTGATCTGGAAAAGTCTAATCCCCCCATTTTCCAACAAAAGTGAGTTTTCCCAATACCCTTGTGTAGGGTCTTTATTTTGGAGGAGGGCTCTGTTACCTCTTTTCACCTTAAATCCCACATCCCTTGTCTGCAGTCCACACTAGGTCAGAGTTTAGGGGGTAAGTTACAGAAAGCAGTTTAGGAGAACACAACTTCCATGTTTGAAAGAAGTGAGAGAGGGGGCCTTTGCTGTAAGTGGTCTCTGAACATTTCAAGTTGATCCAGGCAGTCAGCCTCAACCATCACTTTCTCATTCATGGCCAGAAAGAATAAAATCTTCTACCATTATTAGCATCCTGTAAACTGATAGAAATTTACATACAATAGGCCGGGTCCCCACATTCTTTCAGGGCACATCTCTGCTATCTCAGTTTGGAGAATCAAGCCTTTTGCCTTCATAAACACAAACAAGTGATTGAGGCAAATGAATTGCAGCTCTGGAATTTTCTTTGGCCAGTCAGCAAATCCTCCACCACAAAGCCTATCTTCTGACCTGGAAGCCCTTTGTTCAGGTCTTATCTCTTAGCTTTCTTGGAGCCCCAGGGCCCTAAGGGAAAGATACAAATCCACAACTGGGCTCACAAATGCCTTAGAGATACAGACACACCTCATTTCTCCCGAGAGGCTCCTAAAATTTAGTCATAATTTGAGAATTCTACAAAACCATACAGGAGATTTATAAAAGGAAGATCACTTAGAAGTACTGTTAATGTTGCCACAAAGATTGTTTGTTTGGTTTTTTTTTTTTTTTCACAAGAACAACCAAGTCTTTTGCGATACAAGTCATCACTCCTGTTCATTTACTCTTTAAAAATAAATTCAAATTTGTGTATGCTGGATTTGCCGGGCAGACACTTGACTTTCTTACCGGTCATGTTTTAGCCAGCTTTTAGGAGGTGTTTGTGTTCCAGTAAATCTTCCTAAAAACTCTTTGGTTTTCAAAATGCACACAGCCGCACCGTACCATCTGCACCCCCAAAGGCTAGCTGTGGGAGCATCTGGGTCACAAGCTGTATCCAGAAAAGGGCTTCCTACCGCTCGCTCCAAGTGTTTCCGTTTTCATTTGTGATGGTTTTTCTCCTTCAGCTGAAACTCACACTGTAAAAATTACCCACAGTCTTCAAGGAGTAGCACATTTAAATCACAGTCTATAAATGTTAGAGATGAAAGAGACTTTAGAAAGGAGGAAGTCCAACTCCTGAAATTGGAAACAGAGCTCCAGAGAGAGAAAGATAAAATGCCCATTTTTACATGGGGAGTTATCAGAAGAGCCGCAGGGAAACCTAGGTCTTCTGTTACTAAAAGGTGTGCTCTTTCCAATAAATGTGCTGCTTCATCCACAATACTTAAATGTCTATATTCTAGATCTGTTCCTGTCTACATCTGTAACAAATAGGACTAGAAAAACAGTGGCAGAGTCAAACACCAACTCATGGTTTTTCCTTTGAGTGTTTTGTAGGTTTGTCTGAAATAGAACAAAAGGGTTTTTTTTAACTTCTTCCTGTTCAAAATATTGAGAATTCATTCTTGAAAATCATATTCACATTCTTTGTACTCTGCAAGTACTGAGATCCTCAGACAGGGGCTGGCCGAACTGTGAAATACAGTGAAGGTCTTGCAATTGAGAATATTCTCCAACTAAATGACTTCAGTCTGCTTTGTGCTTCTGAGATCTGGCTTGGGTTAAGAACATGACCCCCAAACATGATTTTTGTTTCCTTTTGCCAACTTCCTTGGACTGCTATTAGTCTTGGACTCTTTAAATTAATGTTTTATGTCAAAGTAGTTTTGACCACAGGGGGAGCATAAACTTGAACCCAATTCCATATGAGGATAAGCTTATAGTTACAAGAAAAATATTTCTATCAAAGCCCATGCTGAAATAGAAAAGCTTTATGTTATCTCCCTTTGCAGATCCATAGATTTTTTTTTTCTAATTCTCCTTTCTATTAGTTTAGTCCTTCAGCAGACTTCCTGCTGAGCAGGGAGCCGGACTTGGGGCTCAATCCCAGGACCCTGGGATCATGACCCAAGCCGAAGGCAGATGCTTAATGACAGCTACCCAGGCACCCCTCTCACTAATGATTTTAAAAGATACTCACTATACTTACCATTTCTGAGTACTCTGCAGGCTTTTAAACTCTTTATTTTGAATTTCCTCATTAATAAACATTTAAAGCTAGAGTCTCATGTTCTTCATTAACTTCCATTTCAAAAGATCTCCACCTTATAAAATCAAAATGATGTTGTACATAGAATTAACTTCAATGCTCCAAATTATTACTGTTGGTTGTTGGATGACAGGATAGGTATGATGGTTTTATATAGGAAGTGCCTCCCCTTGTTTCTAGTTTTGAGCTGAGCAAAAAGTGACCCTTTCTATTACAATCAGTTTAAACTTCACCTCCCACATATAGAGTGAAGCAGTTGGTTATCACAGAAGAGAAAGTAGGGATGCAAAAATTTGGACAGCCAGCACAGTGTTATTTTCAAGAGAAGCAAAACCTATAGAAATTAGTGCCTAAAGGCTCAAAACTAAATGACTCCACTTTGATCAAGTGCCTACATAAATTCAAGAATTCATCAGTAATAGTCCTGAAGCAGTAAGTGACAAGTGGCACCCTTAGGCAGATTTCATGGAACAAAACAATGGCCTAGAGTCTGAAAGAAGGATGGAGTCTAAATAAGAACATCTCCTTTGCCCTTCTGTTGAAGGATTGGCACCAGTTCTTTCTTGGGGAAGAATTATAAATATGTTCTTTAAAATGTGTCATCTCTAAATGTATATTTCAGATTTTATTACGGACTAAGAGAAATACTTGAAACATGCTCAAATCCTTTTGTCATCTTCTTAAAACCTTGAGTTTAAGAATCTACATTAGGAATTTTTCTGGAAGGAAAAATATCCTTGATTCTTATTCTCGTACAAGGCAAATCAGGCAAGGAGCCATCCTTAACATTTGTCTAAGCAAAACTTATTTTTCTTCCAACACACAGAATACCACACATTACATAGGCAAGTGGGGCCCCATTCTTTCATGATCCCCAGAATGCAGTAGCTGAAGTACTTAGTTTAAGTACTCAGTTGCTCATGCCACCATCAGACCAATTCAATTGTGAAGACATTGGTAAATTCATGGTAGAAAAGTCAGTCTGATTTATTTTTTTTAATTGTAAAAATACAGTATGTGAAATTTACCAGTTCCGCCATTTTTAGGTGTACAGTGCACAAGTTCGTGAGCATTAAGTACGTTCATGTTGTTGCACAGTCATCACCATCATCCATCTCCAGAACTTTTTCATCTTCATAAACTGAAACTCCATACTCATTGAACAATAGCTTCCCACTCCTCCCTCCCCCACCATTTCCCTGGCAACCACCATTCTACTTTCCGTCTCTCTGAATTTAACTAGGTACCTCAGAGAAGTGAAATCATGCCATATGTTCTCCTTTGTCACTGGCTCATTTCACCTTGTATAGGATCTTCAAGATTCATGTTGTAGCATGTATGGAAATCTCCTTCTTTTTTAAAATTGCAGTAAAAAACACACAAGTTTACCATCTTAAAACTTTTTTCTGTGTCCATTATATTTTTGTTAACCATATGCCCATTGTTGTACAACACATCTCGAGAACTATTTCATCTTGATTGGCTGAAACTCTATAGTCACTGATCAGTGATTCTCCATCCCTCTTGTCCAACCTCTGGAAACCATCGTTCTCTTTTCTATTTCCAGGAGTTTGATTATTTCAGGTAATGCATATAAGTGAAATCATGCAGTATTTTTCTTTTTGTGATTGGCTTATTTCACTTAATGTAATGTCCTCAAGGTTCATCCATGTTGTAGCATAAAACGGAATTTCCTTCCTTTTTTAAGGCTGAATAATGTTAGGCAATCTGTTTTGAGAATCAAAGAAAGATTGACCCATTTGAGTTTAGAATATGGCTACAGGACTTTTTTTCTTACAGGCCCATGCTGAAAGAGAACATTTTTTCCCCTCTTTTTTATCTATCATCTACTGCTTTTTTTCTTGACAAGTATGAACTTTTGCTGAAAAAGCTAATTGTAATAATAATGCTTTAATTTATCATGGGCTCTTTGTATGCTGGGCAGTGTCCTAAATGCCTTATACACTGCCTGAGTTAAACCTGGCAATTGTACCAGATGATGGGCATTACTGTTATTGTTTCTAGTTTAAAAATGTGGATATCAAGGTTCACGCACTTTAAGCAACTTTCCTGAGGCCAACGTCCCACAGCTAATGGAGGACCTGAGATTCCCACCATTTACTGTGTGATTACTTTCTTAAATACCATACTCAGCGACTTTCCTATATTTTGGTCAATGTGGTGCAGAAATTATTTAATATTCTACAGATTGAGCACATCCGAATTTGCTAGATCTGTAGCCATTCTCCATCAGGAACATGCTCATTTTTATCATTCTCTTTCTCTGGGCTGTATTGCTAGCTCCCTCCTCCCTACCACCATCGCACTCTGAATTGGCTATATACAACTCTTCATAAATCTTCCTCTGGCCTTTTATTTCTTCCATTGCCCTTTCTCTTTCTTCGTCTTTCCATGGTAGAAATGTAAAACCACTACAAACACAATGCAGCTTGAGCTATAAGAATTAAATCATAAAAAAAAATAAATACAGCCCCATGTGAGAGGTACACTGGGGAGTTAGTAACAGCTGGTCTAACAAAGAAGCAGCTGTACTGAAAAAGGTTGTTTAAAGAAGGTATTTTTAGTACTTTAGGATTTTCAACTTCTTTTTGGAACTTAAGTATCAGTTATACTCTATACCATGTGTCATGGGTGTTTATACTTTGCAGCTGAGTCCCAGCCTAAAACAATTCTCAAATGTCCTCGAGCCCTCCAGGATGGAAAGTGACAAATGTTAAAACTGATGGTAGCTACTGAAGAAAGCTGTGTTCTCTAGAACCAAAGGCCAAGTGTTTGTGCTCATACACATCGCTTCCAGAGGATCTGGTGGGGCCCAAACTACCTCTGCACTGTCTGGCAACAAAGTTCTTCTAGAAGCATTGACTCTTCAAAAAGAAGATCAAGGCAACTGCTGGACTGTGTTAGTCACTAGTGTGATCCCAGTAGTGAAATGCTGCTCCACTCGGAAACCATTTTTAATTATTATTATCATCACCATTTGTTGCAATATATAATTTCACTTAATACTCCCAACAATTTTATGAATTTATAATTCTCATTTTCTATATTACCAAATTAAAGCACAGAGAGGTAAAGTATTTTGCATAAGTATACATAGCAGAGTGGGGATTTGATACAACTTTCTGATCCCAAACCCCTCTCCTAACTTTAAAGCCTATATAAGTTCTCTGTTCAGATGTATCTGGAAAAATTTCCTACTTTCAAAGGGAAATGCAAAGAAGAGAAGATACTTTCTGGTGCCTGAGACTTCTTTCTCTCTTCAATATTCATCTTCCCCTTATTCTTTGTTAACAGAGGCCTAATTTTTAACTGTTGCTGTCCTCTTATCAGACCACAAATCACAGATTCCCTTGCTGTTAAGTGTGACTTTGTGTTTTACCCAATTACATGGGAGTAGAAGCTTTGGGTGCGCTTCAGGAAACTCCACTTAAAAGACAAGGGGTATATCTGTTTTCTTCCTTCCTCATTGCGTGTTACTGCTTAGAGTGGGTAAAATAGCTGGCACTCCAGCAGCCATGTTCATGACTGAGGACTGAATAAGGCCTTACCTTGAGGATGAGGGAGGCAGGGAACTGACAGGAACCTGAGTTTGTCAACTTCCTGGAGACCTCTGACCAACCCTGCCTCCAGATTTCTTCTACACACAAAAAAAATTTCTATTTCTTTAAGCCATTATTATTTGGGTTATTTCAGTTATTTCCATGAAATCTACTCCCAACTGATAAACTCTCCTATAGATTTTTTTCATGATTGCAAGTTGTGGGATATAATTAGGTAGTCTTTTTGCAGCCACAAACACAAAAGCAATACATTAGGGATGACAAAACAGACGTATAATACTAGGTCTCTGAGGGCATTACTGAAGTGCAAAGTTAACCTTTTCTGGAGCTACCCTACTTCTGGAATTTATTACAAGAGACAATAAATCTTCCCCCTTTTTAATTTCAG
>CM052812.1:42202123-42361367 GCA_028533885.1 Nasua narica | reverse complement strand
TCTCTCCGCTTGACTTATTTCACTCCGCATAATCTCTTCTAGTCCTGTCCATGTTGATACAAAAGTTGGATATTCATCCTTTCTGATGGAGGCATAATATTCCATTGTATAGATGTACCACATCTTCCTTATCCATTCATCTGTTGAAGGGCATTTTGGTTCTTTCCACAGTTTGGCTATTGTGGCCATTGCAGCTATGTTAAGTCAAGGCAATATCATTTGTAGGTGAATGCATTCTTGACACTACATTACTATAAACAGAATAAAATACAACCTTCTTACCCAAATCTCTATGCCCTCAGTAACCTAGTCCCTGCCTATCTTTCCTACTGTCACATGTCACTTGCTCACTGCACTCCATAAGGACATTTATTTTATCTTTTTCTGTATCCCTAGCACCTAGAACAGTGCCTGACACATGGTAGTTACTCAATAAATACCTATTGATTGAGTTAGTCAATGAATAATGTTTTCCAGAAGTGATTATTTTGCTAGATTTTTTTTTCCCCAGTTACTCTGCCCTTTCTTCCCATGTGAACCTTTAAAAGCATCATTGAGTCTTTGGAAACATCTTTGAAATTATTAATGTTTTATTTCTGTAGTCCCCCAACATACTCTCTCTTATCTCCTCTGTCACTTCATTCCCCCCCATTCTTTTTTGTTTGTTTGTTTGTTTGTTTTTTAATTTCACATTTTTATTTAAATTCCAGTTGATTCGCATACAGTGTAATATTAGTTTCAGGGGTAGAATTTAGGAATTCAATACTTACATACAACACCTGGTGCTCATCACAACAGGTGTCCTCCTTAATCCCCATTACCCATTTCACCCAGTCCCTGCCCACCTCCCCTCCAGCCATGCTGTTTGCTCTCTATAGTTAAGAATCTGTTTTTTGGTTTGCTTCTCTTTTTCACCCTATGCTCATCTGTGTTTCTTAAATTCCACATATGAGTGAAATCATATGGCATTTGTCTTTCTTTGACTGAGTTTTCTTAGCATAATACTCTCTAGCTGCATCCATGTCATTGCAAATGGCAAGATTTCATATTTTTGATGGCTGAGTAATATTCCATCACATACATATACATACATATATGCAATATCATCTTTATCCATTCATAAATTGATGGGCACTTGGGCTCTTTCCCTAATTTGGCTCTAGTTGATAATGGTGCTACAAACATCAGGATGCATGTATCCCTTCAAATCAGTATCCCTTCAAATTACATATCCTTTGAGTAAATACATAGTAGCGCAATTGCTGCATTGTAGAGTAGTTCCGTTTTTAACATTTTGAGGAACCTGCATACTCTTTTCCGGGGTGACTGCACCAGTTTGCAATCCCACCAACAGGGGAAAGAGGATTCCCCTTTCTCTGCATCGTCACCAACACCTGTTGTTTCCTGAGTTGTTAATTTTAGCCATTCTGACAGGTGTGAGGTGGTATCTCATTGTGGTTTTAATTTGTATTTCCCTGATGCCGAATGATGTTGAGCATCTTTTCATGTGCCTGTTACCCATCTGGATGTCTTCTTTGGAAAAAATGTCTACTCATCTATTCTGCCCATTTTTTAACTGGAGTTTTGGGTTTTGGGTGTTGAGTTTTATAAGTTCTTTATAGATTTTTGGATATTAGCCCTTGATCAGATGTGTCATTTGCAAATATCTTCTCCCAATTCAAAAATTTTCTTTAAGTTTTATTATTTCTTTCACTGTGCAGAAACTTTTTATCTTGATGAAGTCCCGGTAGTTTGTTTTTGCTTTTGCTTCCCTTGCCTCAGGAGGACATATCTAGTAAGAAGTTGCCATGGCCAATGTTAAAGAGGTTGCTGCCTGTGTTGGCCTCTAGAATTTTGATGGTTTCCTGTCTCACATTTAGGTCTCTCATCAATTTTGAGTTAATTTTTGTGTGTGGTGTAAGTAAGTGGTCCAATTTTATTCTTTTGCATGCTGCTGTCCACTATTCCAAATAACATTTTTTGAAGACACTTTCTTCCATTAGGTATTCTTTGATGCTTTGTCAAAGGTCAGTTGACCATCAAGTTATGGGTCCATTTCTGGGTTTTCTATTCTGTTCCCTTGATCTATGTGTCTATTTTTATGCTAGTACTGTATTGTCTTGATTACTACAGCTTTGTAATATACCTTAAAGTTCAGCATTGTGATGCTCTGGCTTTGCCTTTCTTTTTCAAGATTGCTTTGGCTATTCAAGGTCTTTTCAGGATCCATACAAATTTTAGGATTATTTGTTCTAGCTCTGTGAAAAAGGCTGTTGGTATTTTGATAGGGATTTCTTTAAATGTGTAAATTGCTTTGAAGAGTGTAGACATTTTTATAATATTTTTTCTTCCAAATCCATGAGCATAGAATGTTTTTCCATTTCTTTGTCTCATCTTCAATTTCTTTCATCAGCCTTTTATAGTTTTCAGAGTACTGATCTTTTACCTCCTTGGTTAGATATATTCCTAGGTATCTTACTGGTTTTGGTGCAATTATAAATGGGATGGATTCTTTGATTTCTCTTTCTGCTGCTTCATTATTGGTGTATAGAAATGCAGTAGATTTTTGTACATTGATTTTGTATCATACAGCTTTACTGAATTTGTGTATCAGTTTTAGCAATATTTTGGTGCAGTCTCTTGGATTTTCTACATAGAGTATCATGTCATCTGCAGATAATGAAAGTTTGACTTCTTCCTTGCCTCTTTGGATTTTTATTTATTTATTTATTTTTGTTTTCTGATTTCCAGTATTATGTTAAATAACAGTGGTGAGAGTGGCCATCCATGTCTTGGTCCTGACTTTAGAAGAAAAACTCTGTTTTTCCTCATTGAGGGTGATATTAGCTATGGGTGTTTTGTATATGACATTTATTTTTATTTTTTTTTAGAGAGAGAGTGAGTGTGAGCGGGTGGGAGTGAGGGGCAGAGGGAGAGGGAGAGAAGGAATCCAAAGCAGGCTCCACACTCAGCATAAAGTCTGATGCAGGGCTCTATCTTACAACTTGATATCATGACCTGAGCTGAAAATAAGAGTCAGATGTTCAACCTAATGAGTCACCCAGGTGCCCCATGGCCTTTATGATGTTCAGGTATGTTTCCTTTATCCCTGCTTGGTTGAGAGTTTTTACCAAGAATGGATGTTGTACTTTGTAAAATTCTTTTTCTGCATCTATTGAGAGCATCTTATGGTTCTTATCCTTTCTTCTATTACTAGAGTGTATCATGTTGATTGATTTGTGAATGTTGAACCACCCTTCCAACCCAGGAATAAATTCACTTGATCATGGTAAATGATTTTTTTTAATGTACTGTTGGTTTAGACTTGCTAGTATCTTGTTGAGAATTTTTGCATCCATGTTCATCAGGGATATTGGCCTTTTTTCAGTAGTTCTTTTTCAGTGGAGCCTTTGTCTGGTTTGGGAATGAAGGTAATGCTGGCCTCTAGATTGAGTGTGGAAGTTTTCCTTCCATTTCTATCTTTTGGAACAGTTTGAAAAGAAAGGATATTAACTCTCCTTCAGTGCTTGATAGAATTCCCCTGAGAAGCCATCCAACCCTGTACTTTTATTTGTTGAGAGATTTTTAATTACTGATTCAGTTTCTTTGTTGGTTGTTGGTCTGTTCATGTTTTCTATTTCTTCCTGTTTCAGTTTTGGTAATTTATATGTTTCTAGGAATTTAACCATTTCTTCCAGATTGCCCAATTTGTTGACATATAATTTTTCATAATATTCTCATAACTGTATGCATTTCTGTGTTGTTGGTTTGATCTCTCCTCTCTGTGATTTTATTTATTTTTGTCCTTTCTGTTTTCTTTTTGATAAGTCTGGCTAGGGGCTTATCAACTTTATTAATCCTTTCAAAGAACCAGCTCCTGGTTTCATTGATCTGTTCTACTGTTTTCTTTGTTTCTATATCACATATTTCTGCTCCACACTTTATTATTTCCCTTCGCTTGCTTTAGGCTTCATTTGTTGTTCTTTTTCTAGCTCCTTAAGGTTATGTTGTGTATTTGGGATTTTTCCTACTTCTTGAGGTAGACGAGGATTGCTATATACTTCTCTCTTACAACCATTTTTGCTGCATCACAAAGGTTTTGGGCCATCAGGTGTGCGTTTTCATTTGTTTCCATGTATTTTTTTATTTCTTCTTTAATTTCTGGGTTAATTCAGTCATTCTTGAGTATAATGTTCTTTGGCCTCCATGTATTTGTTGTCTTTCCAAATTTTGTCTTGTGATTGATTGGCTTCAAGTTTTATAGCATTGTGCTTGGAAAATATGCATGGTATAATCTCAATCTTTTTATACATGTTGAGGCCTGATTTGTGACCCAGTATGTGATCTATTCTGGAGAATGTTCCATGTACACTCAAAAAGAATGTGTATTTGGCTGCTTTAGGATGAAATGTTTTGAGTATATCTGTTAAGTCCATCTGGTACAGCGTGTCATTCAAAGCCATTGTTTCTTTGTTGATTTTCTGCTTAGATGATCTGTCCATTGCTCTAAGTGGGATGTTAAAGTCACCTACTATTATTGTATTATTATCAATGAGTTCATTTATGTCATTATTAATTGATTTCTATATTTGGGTGCTCCCAAATGTTGGGGGCATAAATATTTCCAATTGCTCTATCTTCTTGTTGGACAGATCCTTTTATTATGATGTAGTGCCATTCTTCATCTCTTATCAGTCTTTACTTTAAAATCTAATTTGTCTTATATAAGTATGGCTACTCTGGCTTTCTTTTGATATCCATTTGCATGATAAAATTTTCTCCATCCCCTCACTTCCAATCTGCAGGTGTCTTTAGGTCTAAAATGAGCCTCTTGTAGGTAGGTGTTATAGGTTATGGTAGAAAATGGTGCCCATTGGCTCTTTTGTCCTTGGAGAGACAGCATCACCTCTCCCAGATGTTCTCCAAGAAGGGGAAGCCCTCTCACCCAGTGTGTCCCAGGGATCCTCAGATTACACTCTCTTCTCTGGGGCTCTCCTCCATCCTTTTTCACAGGAGCACTACTGCACCCACCAGGTTCCACCCCAGCCACGCCATGGACCTCTAAAATTTCAGTCCTTGAGCCCTGCTCATTGTAAAAACTCACACAAATCAGCCTCTCTTGTTTTCCCAGTCAGTGGTTTTAGGGAAGTGTTTTCCTTGTGTCATTCCCTATGTGCTCACTCCTCTCTCTCTGGCCTCTCTCTGTGACCAGGACTCTCTCCCCTCTGCAGCACCCATGATCTGTTTCTCTCCCAAACCATGTCTCTACACCTCCTACTTTCCATGATATGGTCTCTTCTTTCCCTCTAGTTGGGCATTTTGTTCTGTCAGTCATAAGGTCAATATTTTGGATATTCAGAATGATTTAATATTTACCAAATATCAACTGAATTTTAGGGACAAGGCAGTCCTAGGGTCCTCCTACTATTCCACCATCTTAACTCCAAGGACTCCCCCTCATTCTTTAGTGCAGACAGTGATCATATCAATTTAGCAAACTTGGGGCTTTAATATGTACCTAATGGAGTTAGATAAGAGTTATTTTGAATGTTCCTCAGACTTAGAATTAAAACATATGTCACAAAACCTTTATCATTACAAACTGAGGAGAATTGAATTTAAAACCTCAGAGAATTCCTTCCTATAAGATTGAAAATATATTCCCATCTGGGTGAAACCAAAAGCGATCAGTGCCTCCAGCAGTTAAAATATTGATTAGTCCCTTTGCTATTGGCTCATGGCCCGATGAGGCTGGGGACAAGAATACGCCCTCCTAGATACTATTACATAGCTCAGATGCCTCATTTTTTTCTTGGCTTTGATTAAAAAACTATTTTGTCCATGTTAGAAGCTCTGATAAAGAAATCAAACCTCACACATTCAAACCTCCCAGAGCAGCTTCTAGAAGCTAAGGACTAGCAGTGTGGTAAAGGATTACTGTGCCCTGCTACCACCCTGGGTGCTTTTAGGTGGCCTGGCTCACCACTTCCCAAACTTAGCTCATGGAGACTGGACAATAAATGGGTGGGCTGACTTAAAAACACTTTAGAAATAATAGTGCCACATTGATACAGGAATTTTCATATTAGTGCCAGTTTCCTTCTTTGGCAGAGCACTGCTTTGCAAATAAGTATCAAGAGATTACGTAAGCCTTTTGCAATCATTATCTCTCCTTCAATTACCAAAAAGCAAGAGCAATAAAAAAAAAACAAACAAACCTGAGATGGGCACTATTGTTCTCTATTTCCTACAAGGGGATTGTTATTAGTAATCACTGTGCAGATTTTTTTTCTGTTTGCCCTTCCAGATCTGCACTCTACCCCCTTTTTATCCTGCCTGATGCCTTGGGGGGCTGATGTTTGTGATCTGAATCATGGGCTCCCATGTCCTCTAAATTTCAGCTGGCTTCAGCCATAGGAGACACTGGCAGGAGAGCAGGGGGTGGGAAAAAGGGAGGGTGGATTATTTCTTCTTCTGATACTTTCTTGCCAGGTCTCACAGAGTTCTTGTAGCCCAATGTACTAGGGATAGTAGCAATGTTCCCCAGTTGCCAGGGTTTTTATATTCTTTATTGATTTTCCTTAGCCTTCCTACAACTTTGTAAATAATCCCTTTCTGAAACTCTCTTCAATCACTTTAGTCATCAGTCTCCTGCTAAGACATGACTGATAGACTAGTCAAAAGCCTGGATAGTAAGCAGTTAGTGGCAGAGCTGAGGTGACATTTAGTCTGTCTGATTCCAAACCTGTGAGTTTATTCATGAGGTGTGGGTTTCTTCATCCTCCTTCCTTTCTTCCTCTCCTGGTGAGGAGAGGACACATTGTCTAATTATGAGGAGAGTTGAATTCCATCTTTTCTTAGACAATATATTATATTCCTTAGGTGAAGGGATGGAGGGAAGGAAGATAGGAAGAAATAAGGAAGGGAGGGAGGAAGGGGTTCTATTGCACCATAACCAAGAACAAGAGATGTCTGAATATTGTATGGAACATAGCTGACCTACTTCCAGAAGCACATGTTTGGAACACAGAAGAAAAACTGGAAGCTGATTAGCAGAAGGAAGTAATTAAGTATTTATTTTAAAAATTCTAAAATGCAAATTGTTTAACACTCATTACCTACTGGATTTAATAGTATTATAGGATCACTTATGAGACTCAGTAGCAGGCACCCATCCATATCTTATTTTTATTTCCATTTTTCAGTTAAATAATTTCCATGTAAGCTCTATAAATAACAAGAGACTATATAATTTAGGTACCAGAAATGGATGCTTAATGTTCCATTAAATTAGAAACTGAAGCAGTGTGATTTGGGTTGTGCCTTCCTGGCCAGAAATAAACAGAATCCAAGGAGATTGCAGACACATTTTCTAGGTGCTGAATGATTTGCCCACAGTTCTAAGAGGAAATATCAGTGTATATAATCTGGAAATGTATTGAATGTTAAATTAAAGCTGCGTGACTGCATGTGACTTCCCACATCACCACAGCAGTAAGGCTGCACTAGAATGTTTTTGCAGTTGTGCGTTCTAGATAGTAACAGAAAATTCATGCTGGGCTATTAAGGAGTGATATGGGAGAAATCAAGAGAGCATGAATCTAGGGTTTTATAATCTTTCATATGTGGGTTTGATTTCTCTCTCAAACATTTACTGAAGACCTTTGAGCTAAATGCCTTTGGGCAGATCATTTGATTTCTCTGGGTTTCAGATTCTTCCTCTGTCTGATGGACATAATAATGTCAACTTTGTGGATTGATTTTTAGGATTATATGGATATAACACACTTAACACACAGGCTGAACATTTAACATGCTCTGCTCAATTTTTACTAGTATTTTCTGGGTCAAGGGACTTTTCCAACTTTCATATTGCCTAACTCTAATTCTCAACCAGCTAGAATACAGAGAAATATCACCATATCAAACTGTCCTTTATTCTATGTTCCTTTTTTTCTCACACTGGAGTCTCACTTATCCATTTTCCCCAATATTTGACTCAGGCTTCACACTCTAGGATGAGTCCTTACTCAGGGCAGGAAGCACTGAGTAAACAGGTGACTCAAAAGATGTGAGTTCCAAGGTGCCGGCTGACTCTGCTACCCTATACCTGTTACTTGGACCTTTGTGTAGGTATATAGATATTTTGTCTTGAGCTTCTGACACCTTTTTGCTTGGAACCACTTCTTGACTTGCTGAACTTTTATTTCCAAGTCGTCTACCTTTTTCTTTCTATGTCTCCTTCCTATTTCAGCCTGCAGTAGGGCTTGTAATCAAGGCATCAAGTGATAGATAATACTAGTCAGGAAGCAGAAAAAAAGATGCCTTCCAGGCTTTGATTTCTAAAAGCTCCAACTCATCTGGTTGACTATGAGAGAACATTTTAAGTACAGAGCAGTACATATTTCTCTTATTTCACCATATTAGGGAGGAAAAAAAAAAAGCAAGGTTAGGGGAGGGAAGATTCCAAGAGGACATCCAGATCTGAGGAGGCCTTAGCAGGTGGAATGAGGAGTTGTCTGTAAGAAGCCACCACAAGAGATATTGTTTGAACAGCAAGGCAGAAGTCAGAGCTGATCCATTCATCCTACCTCTAAGGTCATGAGGTTTGTCTCCACTTGTTGTGGGACACACCTTCAGTGTGATCTTGACATAATCCTCTCCCATATCTCTTTTAGGATAGTTATCCTCTCTTTTTCCTCTGTTTACAACATTATTGTCTTTATTGTCTCCTTTCCCCCACTTTGTAAGTGTATTGAGGTCACATAAACAAAATTAGATAAACCTGAGTTCAGGTTTGACCATGTTGATTCTGCTGTGCCTGTGGAATCCCTGACTTGAGATGTACAACAGGCTGTAATTTAATCACCAAAACAGATTTCATTTTATCTTCCACTCTAGCCAATGCTTTTCCTACTTTTATTTAACACTCTATGATTTCATTCATCCTCTCCTTCTTCCTTCAATTTATCATCTAGTGGCTTAAAATTTTCTTAAAGGAGAGGATACTTCAGTCCTTAGTGGACACTTTTGTTGTCTTTCATCCTACAGACAACCCTTTGCTTTTTGGATACTCTTTTCCTGTACTTTAAGTTGTGTCAAATTCTCCAGTTCTTATCCTGATTGGACTTCTTCAGTCTTCTTTTTTTTTCTTTTTTTTAAAGATTTTGTTTATTTATTTGACAGAGAGATAGAGAGCATAAGTAGGCAAAGCTGCAGGCAGAGGGATAGGGAGAAGCATGGTCTTCCCTGAGCAGGAAGCCTGATGTGGAACTCGATCCCAGGACCCTGGGATCATGATCTGAGCTGAAGTCACCTTCCTAACCAACTGAGCCACCCAGGTCCTCCTTTCTCAGTCTTAATAGCCATTCCTTCCTTTGTCTGCCCCATTAATGTTAGTGCTCTCAAGTATATCACTGATTCACAAACAAATACCACCAGCCCACCCTTGATTTGGAATGTTATTAAACAAATTCCTGCTAGACTTTTTTTTTTTTAAAGATTTCATTTATTTATCAGAGAGAAAGATAGAGAGTGAGAGTACACAAGCAGGGGGCACAGCAGGGCAGAGGAAGAGGCAGGATCCCCACTGAGCAAGGAGCCCAACACATGACTTGATCCCACGATCCTGGGATCGTGACCTGAAGGCAGACACACAACTCACTGAGCCACCCAGTCATCCCCCTGCTAGACTTTTATAGTTAGATGCCTCATTGAGACATGAAACTCAGCAGTCTCAACAAGCTCTTCATCTTCCCTTCTGATTTTGCTCTCCTTAATTTGTCCTTCATCTCTGTCATAAGCATGTCCATTTTCCTATTATCAAAGGCAGAATCTAGTGATAACTTGATCTCTTTGATCTACTTTATTCTCCTTCCCCACTTAAAATTAATCACAAACTTGCACTAATTTTGTGCCTATGTGTGTGCACATATGTATGGAAATATATATGTTCACGTACACATGTATTCATATGCGTACGACCCCCTCCAATCCATTTACCACTTCATGAAGAAAGTTGTCTATCTACAGTACAATCTGTCCTTGTCATTATAGGTTTCAAAGATTTTCCTTGTCAAGACAACCTTTCAAAAATTACCCATCACTGCATGAAATTTGAGCCCTTTGACATGCCATCTAAAGGTTCTCCATGCCATTGTTCTTCCTGCCCCTCCTTGCCCTTCAGTACACCAAATTGCTTGTATTTTCCCCAAAACACTATTATGGTTCTTGCTTCCTGTCTTTCCTCATTCTCTTCCTTCTAACTAGAATTCCTTTGATCCTTTATTTTACCTAATTCCTGAAATAACAATATTAGTCACAAAAGTTTTATCTTTATATGCTTCCATATGCCAGGACTGTCCAGCCTGTTTTTATACAAGTTATATCTAATTTACTATTATTAGGCTTGTTTCAAAGATGAGGATACTGAAGCTCAAAGAAATTGAAGAAATTGTCCAGGCTCTATAATTGGCTGGCTTAGGGTTCAAACCCAAGTATACCTGATGCCACAGTCTGTTGTTAAACCCTGCACCAGACTGCCTCTCCTCATTTGAGTGTAGCTCAGTATCTTGGTCAGAGCTCATGCTCAATGAACTTAGCTCTGAATGGAAGATCGATAGAATCTGGCCTTTGTAATGACAAGTAAGTGCTCTGTTGTCATTGTAGGCCTGTTTGACCCATGCATTGGCCTACACACATTCTCTCCCTGCAGCTTTCAGTCAACTGTCACTGTCACCAAGGCATCTTGAAAATCAAAAGTATCAAGGTGGCTTGTAAAGAATCAGTGCTAGTCTGTGGATGAGCAGGCATTTCATGGTTATGATTTGTCCATATATGTCTCAAATGTATTAGCACAAGGATTATTTAGATTGATAATAGCCATCATAATGACATTTGGGGGAGCAAACTTGATTTTTTTCATGTTAATTTGTTCTGTCTTTGGCTTTGATTTTGATTTTGTTTTTTGGAAGAATATATTGATGTTTTCCAAGAGACCTAATACATCATATATTTTCGTAAGCATTTCATGGATATTGGAATAGAATCATTTATCTGTTTTAAAGGTGCAAAATTAATCTACAGATGGATAGGTCTGTTAGCTCAAGCTTATATTTTGTGTTACTCAAATCCTCTGTACCAACACTAACAGAAATATAACGTGAGTCACATACATAATTTTAAAATTTCTAGTAGCCACATTAAAAAGTAAACAGGGGAATTGATTTTTTATGATATACTTTATTTACCCTATATATGCAAAATATTCTTTCAATATTCATCAGTATAAAAATTAATAATTAGATATTTTACGTTGTGTTTCTTTTGTACTGTCACTAAAATTCAGGTGTGTGTTTACACTTACAGCACATCTCAATTTGAATTACCCACATATCAAGGGCTCAATAGCCACGTGTGTCTAGTGGCTACTGCATTAGACAGCATTCTATGTACCCTTATATTTTGTTTCCTAATCAATTTATTGATTTCCTAGAGAGACCTGTAAAATTTCCCATTAAATTTGTGGATTTCTGTCAATTTGAATACATTTTTCTAATAGTTTTTGCACCATACATTTTGAAGTCATGTTATAAAATGAATAAAGGTAGATTATGCATTTCAGCAATATGAAATGCCTCCCCCTTGCTCAGTTCAATTATTTGTATTCGAAGCCCTGAATTTTAATTTGATGTTAATATTGACACTCCTAGTTTTTGTGATTTTCATATGCTTATTATATCTTTCATACCCTGCATGCTCTTTCTCTGTTATTTTTTAGGTATATTTCCTACTAAAAGAATAGGGTAGGATTTTTTTAATATAATCTGAGTTTTTTGACCTTTTAGTAATATAACTGTAATTACTAAAATAGTTGAGTTACACTCACAATTTTGTATTGTGGCTTCTAGCTCCTTTCTTACCATTTTTGTTATTTATCTTTTGTTTGATTGATTGATTGAACTTTGTTCTTTTTTTCTACCTAGTGATTTGGCAGTTTCTGATGTTTTGTCCTTTTTCTAATGGTTACCCTTATATTTTTAACACAAAACACGTAAACTTATATTTCCCTATCTGTGTCTATAACTAGTGGGTATCTACACATTTAACATGCTATCATTTCTTCTTCATTTTACCCCGTATCTACCTTACCCTTTTACCCAGCCTCCTTTTGCCTCCCCACCAATTACATGGTGATCAGCTGTATTTGTTTGTGCATTATACATTAATACACACTTTGGATTAACTATGCATTTTGTTTCTTTGTTCATTACTGTTCCTTGCCTCCCTCATTCTTTCATTCATTTTTTATTTTGCTGTGATATATTCTTTTTTAAAAAATATTCATTTGAGAGAGAGAGAGAGAATGTGCACACACAGGGGGAGGGGCAGAAGGAGAGGGAAAGAGAGAAAATCCCCAGCAGACTCTGCACTGAGTGAGGAGCCCCACATGGGGCCCAACCCCAGACCCCAAGATCATGACCTGAGCTGAAACCAAGAGTTGGCCACCCAACTCACTGAGGCACCCAGGGACCCCTATTTTGCTGTGATATATTCTTTTTTTTTTTTTTTTAAGTGAACCGTGATTGCTGTGATATATTCTTAATCCTTCAGCAAAGTTCTGTTGATGATCAACTTTGCCAATTTATATCTTTAATGTGCCCTTACAGGTGAATGCCAATGTGGCTGGGTATAAAACTCTAAACTCCTTTTCTTTCAGAACACTGAGCTCATTACCCACTGACATCTAATGTCTAGATCTGTAAAGAATCTGATATTTATCTAGTTCTACTTCTTTTGTAAATAAGCTGCTTTTCTGCCTTTTAAAATCTTTGAGAATATTCTCTTTATGTTTGAGCATCTGAAATTTTATCAGGATGTTCATCTGTGTATCTATTATTGTCTTTCTATCTGTCTGTGCATCTATCTGTATGTTTACTCCACTCTTCCCATTTTAGCTCTTGGTGAGCTCTTTCTATCTGTGACTTTCTTTAGCTTGAAAAAGTAGTCATCTTTTTAATTAGTCCTCCCATCACATGCTAATGCCTGTGTTTTGGAACTCCTTTACATAGATATTGGACCTGTGGTATAACTTCCTATGTCTCTACAGATTTTCTCCATTATTTCTCTATTATTTTGTCTATTTGGATTTTCTTCTAAAAGAGATTAACTTCACTTTACTTTCCAGATAAAAAATTTAATCCTCAGCCATGCCTACATATTTTACATTTTGGGGACTTATGTTTTTAATTTCCAAAATTCCCAATGCTATCTTGGTTTTTAATAGCTTCCTTGGCATTGCAATATAGTTTTATGTTATGACGATAATATATTTTCAGATGTCTCTGCGAAGTAGAGTTATTTTTAAGTTCTTTTCTATTTGCTAATTTATCTCTAGTTCTTGTATTATTTCTATTAATTGATCAAAACCTTTTATTATTATGTATTATTTCTATTAATTGATCAAAACTTTTCCCTTTTATCTGTTTTCTCCCTTTTGGATATCTGAGGATTCTTCTAATATATACACATGAATTAATTAATTTAGCACCTAGTTAATTAGAAAGAGACTGTATAGATTTCCTTGGTGTTTGAGTATGTCTGTCTAGCCAGCAGTTGTCCCTCCCCAGTATGGAGAAGGTGTTGTGTAAATTGACAGAAAATATGGTTCCTCTGATGAGAGAGCAAGTGAAAAGCAGAGTCAAGTTTTAGACCCCTGCAATTTTGTGAGTAAGGACTTTCTCTAGTTTCTTTTCTCTAGTTCTCTAGAGAACTCTGGAGTATTTCTCTCTTGGATGGAGCAGACTTTCTTCTTTGTAATCCCTCTGTCTCAGTTTGGGGATTAAGAGTTATGGCCTGCTCTTTCATACTTCTTTATAAATTGCTAACATTCACCGGGAAAGTCCTGTCCAGACATGTTGTTCACTTATTTTGTTGTGCAGTTCATACAGCTTCCTCAAGTATGGGGATTAGTGACTAGAATGAAGATGAACCACAGAAGATTCCCAACTGATCTTTATATGAAAAGGTAGCTAGTGAATTAACTAAGCTTTTGTGTTTTTTCACTTTTAGAGTTGTGCTTTATTCTTTAAAGAGCTTTGTTCATATCTGGTGTCTTCATTTAATCATCTCAGCAATTCAGCAATGTGAGTAGAGCAGGAATTATTGTTCCCATTTTGCCAATAAGAACTAAAATTTAGAGAGGTAAGGAATTCACCCCAAGCTGATATGGTGGAAAAAAAAATTCTCTACCTCCTCAGTTAGAGCTTTTCTTTATAACTAAAACTAGAGAATCAAGAAAGAGCAATACCTTATTTGTCTTTTTTGAAGATTTTATTTATTTATTTGACAGAGAGAGACAGCGAAAGAGGGAACACAAGCAGGGGGAGCAAGAGAGGGAGAAGCAGGCTTCCTGCTGAGCAGAGAGCTGTGTGTGGGGTTCTGATGCGGGGCTCGATTCCAGGACCCTGAGATCATGACCTGAACCAAAGGCAGACGCCCAATGACTGAGCCACCCAGGTACCCCAGCAATACCTTATTTAAAAAGCAATGTAATGTAAACATTTCTGACAATCTGAATTTCCAAAAGGAAAAAAAAACTGAATCAAAGTGACCTTTGTAGCTTTTCTTTAGAAGATAGAGCCCAGCTTAGAAGAAGGTTGGAATAATAAAGAGGATGAAAGAAAGAAAAATGAGCTTCTAAATTGGGATCCCTCAGATTTCCAGAAATATGCATGATGACAATTTGCAAAGAACATAAAATTGCAAGCAGTGTGTGTAGTTGCAATTTTAACTTCCCAGCATTTGTCAGTTTTAAAACACAGCAACTTCAATGGCGTTCAGAGGATTGTCAGTGTTCATACATAAACCGATAAGCAGCTTTGATCTGGATAAAGGTTCTCAGGATAATGCAGATTTTCCCATTATACATTTGGGTGAATTAGAGGAACTTTATGTATGTTTCTGAAGTATCTGGCCTGTGCCAAACTAGGGAGACCCTTGAGGGAAAAGGAATAAAGTAATTCAAACCATATTCTACGAGCAGATGGTGAGGATGACTCATGAATACGTCTTTGGTTTCTTCCCTCTTTAGAGCCAAGGTTGCAGTTGAGCATCCCCGTGATGTTCACAACCTTCCTCCAAGGCTTCTGAGGAGGCAGACTTGTGGCCACTGCGCCATTTTGAAAAGCAGGTAAAGCCATGGCCCTGGTACAGGGAACCAGGTTGATTGCTGGTGGCAAAGCAAAGAAAGTGAATCCAGGTGAGGTGCTACCTGTACCACAGTGTGTCCCACCTCACTCAGCCTCTACAGGTGTAGAAAGAAGCTCTACCTCTGAAACGTGTTCATCTACTTCCTGTTTTCCTGACAATGCCTTATTTTTACCTTCCCCTTTTGCTCTCACCTCTTTTTCGCTTTGGGACTTAAACTCTCAATTCCTATTCTGAAAACGACTGGCTGAATATTCATATTGCATTTATTACTCTGATCCCACCTTTCTCTCCCCTTCCTACTCCATCCAGGCTGTGAAGCTCGCCTTCTGACCTCATGCACTGACATTCGTAATAAAAGGCACTCCGGTAACTTTCTCCCACTCTCCTAAACCTAGAACAGACAAAGTGGGTCCCACCAACTCTCTAGAAACCTGTAGCTTTCCATTTCCAGTATATGCTCTTTGCTTGGCTGCTGTAACAAAGTATCATAGTCTGGGTAGCTGAACCAACAGACATTTATTTTGCACAGTTCCAGAGGCTGGGGTGTCTGATATCAAGGGGCTGCCTGATTCAGTTCCTAGTGAGAGCTCTTCCTGGTTTGCAGGGGACCACCTGGTCTCTCTTTCTTTTCTTACAAGAACTCAAATATTATCATGGGGAGCTTACCCTTGTGATCTCATCTAAACCTAATTGCCTCCCCAAAGCTCCATCTCCAAATACCATCATGTTGAGGGTTGGGGGTTTCACATAGGAATTTGGGAGTTCGGAACACATCAAGTCCATTACATATGCTGAACATCCTGAATCCTGATGTCATCTCTCAAAGAGATCTCTCATCCTTCTGTAGCCGGGTACAGGGTCAACCACTTACGTTATGAAGTGGGCTGATGCAACGCAAGTCAGGCAGTTTCCAGAGTCTTCACAATGGTAGGGGCCACAGGAACCTTTCTGGCCTAATTCTAGTCTTTAATGGAGGGAGGTTATTGACACAGTAGAACTCACATCTTTCAGTATTTCCAAGTGGTACAAGAATAAAGCGGGACCAGGACTTGAGAGGCTGGGGTCCGGTTCTCCTGTTGGCCCGCTGTGTCACCCAGATCGTACATACCACCAAACACTCCGTCATGCTGGGAATATTCCTCTAGGTCCCCCCCCCCCCCGCCCCACCACCGTGGATTCTGTGCTCCTGGAGGGTAAGAGCCACCTTATCAGCATCTTGTGTCCATCACACCAAGCAGGTAGCAACAAATTTTGTTTTCATGAATGGGTAGATTGAAGAAATAAATGAACTCTCATGTAAGGTTTCATTTTGCTTGCTTCCTTTCTTTCGTTTCGTACAAAATGCAATGGGCGCTAGAAGTACGTGGATTAACTTGAGGACCGAAACTTTTAAAAAGCAGAAACGGAGTGATTAAAAAAAGTAACCTCTAAATTCATCCCAGTTCTAAAATTCTCTAAGATACACATATAAAATTCCAGCCCTCTCAGAAACTTTTCAGGACAGGAATATGTGATAAAGAGAATAATGACAAAAAAGAACACTCCAGTTAGAATTGCATGGCAGGAAGCTGAAGAAGGATAGCTGAGGAAAGATTGGTTAATAGTTATAGTGAAGATAATTGGAATACTTTTTTTTATTGTGGTAACTTCTCTATAACAAAATTTGCCATTGTAACCATTTTTAAGTGGAGAATTCAGTGGCCCCCACCTATCAATTTCCAAAGTTTTTCCATTCCCCTAAACAGAGACTCTGTAACCAGTAAGAGCTTCCCGTCCCCCGCCCCCAGCACCATAACTTGTAATCTGCTTTCTGTCTCTGTAAACTTGCCTCTTCTAGATACCGTATACAAGTTGAATCATGCAATATTGGTCCTTTTGTGCTTGGTATGTTTAGCTTAGCCTCATTATTTTCGAGGTGGATCTCTGTCACAGCATGTGTCAGAACTCCGTTCCTTTTTATGGTTGGCGATTCTTCCATTGTATGTACATTCCACACTGGGTTCATCCACTTATCTCTGGAGACATTTCAGTTGTTTCCGGCTTTCGGCTATTCTGATATTGCTGCAGTGAGTATTTGTGTACAAGTATCTGTTTTAAGTTCGATTTCAGTTGTTTGGAATATATACCCAGCGGTGGAATTGCTTGGTCATGTGGTAATTCTGTGTGGAGTAGTCTTGAGGAAACACGTCACTGTTTTCCACCGAGGCTACACAAGTTACCTTCCTACCAGCAATACACGAGGTTTCCAATTCTTCCGCATCTTCATCAGTTTTTGTAACTCTCCCTTTTTTTGAGTATAGTGATCCTAGTATACAACGGAAAGTGGTATCTCATTGTGGTTTTGGTTTGCATTTCCCTAGTGGCCTGTGTCGGGTCAGTGGAAGTGTGGAGAGCCTCTCCCTCGATCCCTCCTGCCCTATCCTCATCTCAGTGACCTCTTGTATAAATTGCAAGGAGTGACAAACCAAAAGCTAAGTATATAAAAATGTGTAATCATTATCAGCACAGCTTTGGGAGTAAACAAACCTGGATTTGAATGCCAACTCTGTCACCTACTAGCTTTATGGCCCTGAGAAGGTGATCTCCCCTCTCTGAGCTTTAGTCTCTTTGTGGGTAAGATGGATATCGTAGTAGTTATTTTGTCTGATGGTGGTGCAAACAAAATTTGACTGTGTATTTAAGACTGCACAATTATATTTCCTTTTCACGAGAATCCTACAAAATCCTATGTATTCTTTTTTTTTTTAAAGATTTTATTTATTTATCTGACAGAGAGATCACAAGTAGGCAGAGGGGCAGGCAGAAAGAGAGGGAGAAGCAGGCTCCCCGCTGAGCAGAGAACCCAATGCGGGGCTCGATCCCAGGACCCCGATATTATGACCTGAGACCAAGGCAGAGGCTTTAACCCACTGAGCCACCCAGGCGCCCCAATCCTACGTATTCTTAAGATACATATATCCGTGCCTCACGGAGCACATAGCGCAGGGCCACTCAAAGACTGTTTAATACTATTGTGGTTTTTATGATTGTTGTTGGTAGCATCCACAGAGGAGAATTTGCTAACCAAGAACGTTCCATAAAATATATAAGCTGGAGACTTTTTTGGAAAAACTTCTCTGACAATGATATTAGCAGAGCCGACAAGGAAAGAAAATTTGGTAAAATAACATTTCCGATGATGATTTCTAAAATCTTGCCCTAATAAGAACAAACTTACATACTAAGATACAGTTTACGTGAGCATCCTAACATCTTACATTTAATGTCAGAAAGTCCTTCCGGCTATGCAAAACTTTTAATTTCTCTTTTTAATTTTAAAGATAGTTGTCATAGCAACTGCCACACACTGCTGCAAATGGTACTAGAGAGATGTGCAAACATTTCCAAAGAATTTTTCAATATGTTGCAAAAACATTATACAATATTTAGCAGGGAGGCTGCAAGTCACGGCGAAGGGGAGTCCGTGAAGAACCGAATTACTTAGCGAGGAGTTTTAAATGGGCATGGCTTTGATATATACACTTGGGGGAGGCAAGTGAGGATGATTACCAGTTCTGAAAAAAATGAGTGAATTATTGGGATCAAGTAATAATTGACTCAACAATTAGGAGGCAAATGATAAAATGGGAACTGACAGAATGAGACTGGGAACAATTTATTCTGTCGTCAGATTAGAACGTGCTCAGCTAGTACCATCTGGTGATTATAACACTCAATTCTTGTTACTTCATAACAAAACATTTGCTGTGGGGAAAGGTTGAACCCTTAGGGCCTGGGGACTGAGGCAAGGTTAAACAGACTGAAAGTAGCTGCTGATAAGTGAAGCGAGGCCGCTGTGGGAACAAGCCCCGATTTCAGCATTTTATTGGTCAGAGTAACTAACGATTTCCCAGAGGGGACTGTGGGTTGTTTAACTTATTAAAACTATTAACCTAGTAGAAATCTTAGCATTGCTCAGATTTCTAGAATTTGTAACATAACTGCATAACTGTGTTCGTTGTGAATCTCAGAAGTGAAAGAAGGTATTGGTGTTTCCCAAACTTAAAGACCACAATTCTCACATTCCTTGGAGAATTTTGAAAAGCTGACTTGTGTTCCTTGGACATATTTTGAGAGGCAAGGTTGTGATTAATAAACAGAACCCAAAGTCTACCTTCTAAAACTCCTTCAAACTCTCCACCACTTCACATAGTGTGTATGTCAATACACACTAAATACAGTTTTAAGGTGAGTTGTATATGAACTTATTATAGAAATTTACCAAATGATTTCCATAAAAAGGAAGAAAATATTTTCTTTTTCTAAAATGCAATTGCTATGCCGGTTATGCGTTTGCCATTCACTGCCACGTAACAGATTACCTCAAAAGTCAGCAGCTTAAAAGAACAAACGTTAATTATTTCCCTTTCTGGGGGTCAGGAATCTGGTCAGAGCTTCACTGGGTGTTTCTGGCTCAAGGTCCCTTGGGAGGTGGCATCAAGCTGGTGACTAGAGTTGCAGTCTCATCTGAATGCCGCTCTGTTTCCAAATTCACTCCTGTGGTTGTGGCAGGCCTTCACCAGTCACCTCGTGGGCCACTCCTCTGGGCTGCCTTACAACATGGCCACTGCCTTCCCCCCAGGCAAGGGAGCCGGAGACTGTGAGAGAGAACACACTAAAGATTAAAGGCAGTCATTTTATAACTTAATCTCAGAAGTGTCATGCCATCACTTCTGTCATATTTATTAGAAGTGAGGCAGTTAGTCCAAGGAGAGATTAGCCAAGGCTGTAAGCCCCAGAAGGTGAGGATCATTGAGGCCCATCTTTGCAGGTAATGCCTGTGTCCCAGGGCTTTCATCTAAGCCCTACCTTTTAGTCAGTATCTGATACATGCCAAGCCTTGTACTTCCACTGTGTAGGTGACTTCTAATCCTCTAAGTGACCCATCATAGCCGAACTATTATCTCCACTTTGTAGAAAAGGATCTGAGAGTTTAAGTGACTTTTTCATGATTACATACTTCATAAAGAATTGGAACAAATTTTGAATACCTTCTTCTGACCCTAGTCTAGTAGTTTCTTCAATCGTGTCTCCACTATTTTAAGTACCCATGTCACCAAATGTATCATCTGAAGATACATACTTGTCTAGCTCTAAAATGCAAATGGTAAAATTGTCAAATCAATATGTTGTATCGCTGAAACTAATATAAAACTGTATGTCAATTATATTTCAATTAAATATTTTTCAAGATTTTTCTTAATCAGTATAAGGGATTTCTAGTAAAACAACAGATTTACTGTGTATGTTAACCACACTTCCTTCTGCAATCCCACTACAAGGATAGTAAAGAGGAAAAAAGAGCAAAATCTAAAAGTACACATACACATATACACAAGAGATCATAGAAATAAAGGAATATGTAACAATTTGGAAACTGGAAAACAGATGGACAAGAGAGAACCTAAGTAGTTGCAAGGAAGAAAGCCAATAAGTGACAAGCAGATTCATTCCACCGAACCTCTGAAAATTTCAAGAATAGAAAATACCAGGCCTTCTAAAAGCAGGGGGAAATGAGGGCCTAAAAACAGTGGGGATTAGTTAAAAATCTGTGGCAGAGGAATTAGATCTCCAGATGGCCTCCCCAGCCCTAAATTAAAGCAACTGACAAATTCTTCCTCCCACCTTCCAGTGGAAGGTAATAGGTTCACTTGATGGAGAGATTGACCTATAGGAGCTTTAGTCCCGGGGAGAGCAGGCACAGCTGACGCAGAATGCATGAATGAATGAATGAATGAATGAATGAATGAATGAATGAATGAATGCAAATGAAATAATAAAACTAAAAATGATGTGAAACATCTAGAAAGAAAAAGAATATTTCTTTTATTCTGTTGACTGGAAATCTTGCCCTGAAATGAAAATTCATTATAGGTAGGTCTCTAAGGAAGAGATATATTAATTCTGATTCCTGAATAATGTAAAGTACATGAGAATTTTAGAAGTGATGAGTCTTCAGATGGAGAAATTTGTAATTCTCAGAACATGACATGTCAGGCGGAGGGAAATGGTTGAAGATTCTGCTACTGTGTGAAGTCTAAGTGCACGCACTTAGTTTAAGAAGCATATATTACATGGGCTTCATTGCCAATATGCCTATCACATATACTTTGTCAGAGAACCAAGAGTTTAATTTTCACTAGAATTGGTGTAGAGCAGAAAAGGAGTGTTGTGTTTATCCTATGAGCTTTTCTCTGCACTTCGTCTGATTGAAGAGAATAGAAACAAATAAATACTGTGCAGGAACAGAATGAGTCAAAGGCATCAGAGAAATGTGTTTTTCTGTCATCATCACGATCGGATTTCACCAGGGCCACGATCATATTCCAGTCAATGATAACAGTGATGGCAGAGACCTAACATGTCTCCCGACTTTATAGACGCTGGGTATGTGCTACACAAATTAGCTCAAAGTGTTTTGAAATATTTAGGAGACTGTGTCATGAGTTGGAAAGAGAGTGCGTATCATTCAACCCAAGTTAAAAAAAAAATAACAACAACAAAAACTTGACCCAATTTTCTTTATTTAATTCATTGTTATAAAGGATGCTAAGTGCTCTTGTAGACAAACTGCAGGTTTGGGGAGAAGCCAAAGCAAAACTAGGACATGAGTTAAATTCTGACTTCTTTACCCTTCACCCATATCACCACTGCTCCTGCTCTGCCCTCGATGTCCCTACAAACAGATGCTCCAGGGGATTGCATTGGGTCCTCAACAACTTTCTGGCAAAAACTGACCTCTTCTGAGTCCCATCCTCTCAGGTTCTCTTTCTGCTAGGACTTTGAGAAACCCTTTGAAGCAAAGAATGTCTCCATTGATGATAATGGCAGAATATTCTTCCCCTGCCAGTGCCGGCACAAAGCCTTGTAGAATAGACTTTGCTTATTTTGTAACTGGTGACAGTGACCTTCATTTAGGTAAGAGTAACTTACTAAATCTATTCCCCTCAAAGGACTTGTGCAGAGACCAATGATTTGCTACTGAAGTCTGTATCTGAGAATGAGGTACCCTACCAGGTCAGCAAACAGGGAAGGAGGGAAAAGGGGGTAGTCGTAGCCAAAACCCTGACCAGGATTTAAAATGAGCATCAATGTTATCTGCCACAGTATGATTGTCATTGACAGAATCTTATAGGTAGCATCACATTTTTAAAAATTATGTTATAAAAATGATCATTTCACTGGGAATGAAGAGCTAGGAGTTAAGGAAATTTTAATTCCCAATAATAACATGATCTTCCCTGGAGGGATTTTTAAAAGATGATGTTTTTAAGAATATATTATTATTTCCAACCTGAAGACAATAATGTGTTGATGAGCTTTGACTAGAACCAATCTCATTAACATTAAAAAGTCTGGGGTGGCGTATAAGATTGGCAGAATGCTTTGATAAATTATCTAAACAAACTGTACCACAGAACCCAGTGTCCAATGGGAACAATTCCAAGTGAGCAGCCCCCAGAAGCAAGCAGCTCTATGTCAGTGTCCCACGCATGCAGCAACATCCCCATCAAGCACTTAACTTATGTCTTAAAAATGTTTTCTTTCTTCTCTGTTCTACTGAGAGAGGGCTTTGAAAACCCCCATGTCATCCTCGGGAATGGTTCCTTGCATTAACACATAGAGGTTCCTTCCCTTCCAGAAAGGAATGGAAATTTAAGGGCTCCATAGGGAGTTACAGGGACAATGAGAGTAAAGAGGCCTTTGCATCTGAGAGTCTCAAGATGAGCTGCCCGTCCTGCAAAGGAGGTTCCATTAGAGGGAAAAGGAAGAGTGGCTTCAGTCCCAAAGGGAGAGGCACTTGACCTGCTTCTGACAGCGCCCCTGGAGAGGCCAGCGCCTTCATGAGTGGAATGGCTGTCTCTGGGACTGAATGAGTCAAGAACTAACAGCTGTGACCAGCAGAACCAAATTAAGGGACACACTCAGTGGCTCCAGGCCATTGAATCATTACAGATTGCTGATGGCCTGACCTGATGGAAGTAGCGGCCGGGGCCAGCTCTGAGATCTCAGCACTTCCCCCTCCCATCCCACAGTTGGGTGTGAAAGTTGCGTGGCTCTCACTCCTCATGGATTTAGTAAGTTTTCTAGTTTTTTGACCCATCAAAGGAAGATGACATCCCCTCCCCCAAATAGATGCTAAACCTGATGTCAAACTGTCTGGTGACAGTTACAAAGACTAAGCCAAATTTGATTTGTAAATCAAGAGAGAGATGACTACATTTGGACACCAGATTTGTATACCAATTAATACTTTCATAAATATACCAGTCTTTGCACCTGTATTTTTCTGTCTGAAGTGGAATGCTTCCCCTAATAATCACTTGATAGATCAATACAACCCCATGCAAAGCATGTTTCCTAATTCAATTATTGCATTTCAGCTAATATGCATTATTAAAATGCTTGTCAATACCCTCCAGGAAAATATCATCAGGAACACATTCATAGCTGAGCAAGTCGAGTTTATTGCTTGTTGCAGTGAGGGAGAATGACAACATTCAGCCGGGGGGAGGCTCAGGAAGAGGGCGTTAGAAAGGCTTTACTCTGAAATTTGAGGTTGTGTTCTGTCATTTGGGGAGCATTTATGAAGTGGGGCCTTGTTCTGCATCAGGTGCTCTCGGGGAGTGGGGACAATTTTAATGATTTATTTTAATTAACCTTATCTGGAAGGAGGGAAGTCTAGCAGAAGACAAAGCTTTAATCGATAAAGAAGCAACAGTCACTCGTATTAGCCAAGACAGAGGGATGTTTGGTCACTTTTGTTGTTTGGACAACGTGTGTATTTTGTTCTGTGCTCAGACATGATTATAGAGTGGTCATGTTTTTGTTTTGATTCATCGTGTTCATAGCAGCTTTGTCTGACATTGATGTTTTGTGAGATTATGTTCAACGAGAGAATGCCAAGGCCAAGGGCAGGACAGCTCATAACAACACCAAAGCCTCAACGATAACACTCAGCCTGCTCCCAGAAGTCAGAGGCTGCTTTTCTCTTTCTCACATCTGTACCAACCATATACCAACACTTACCCAGAGTAGACGAGCTGGGTCGTATATAAGCAGGAAAATCAGGAGTCAGAAGCCAGATGGATATAATCAGATAGAGAATCTGAACAGGAGTTGGCCAAAAATTAGAGGATGACATTGTGGGTTGAATTGTGTCCCCCTAAAAGATGTGTTCAAGTCCTAACCTCCAGGATCTCAGAGGAGACCTTATTAGGAAATAGGGTCACTGCAGATGTGATTAGTTAAGCTAAAATGAGGTCATACTGGGGAAGAATGGGCCCTAATCCAGTAAGACCAGTGGCTTTCTAATAAGATGGCCGTGAGTGAAGACAGAGACACACAGGGAGAATACTGTGACAAAGAGCTGTAAGCCAAGGAGTGCCACAGACTTCAGCAAACCCCAAGAAACTTCTACAAGGAAGGATTCTCCTTCATATTTCAAAGGGAGCATAGGCCTGCTGACCCCTTCCTTTGGGACTTCTAGTCTCCAGAAATGTGAGACAAGACGTGTGTTGTTGTCAGTCACCAATCTGTGGTACTTGAAGACAGCAGCCAGGAAACTGGTGTGGAAAGATGGGCAGGAAGAACTCCTGACGGTCATATGGCCTGTCCTTGGATGAGACACTGTGAAGTGAAGGTGAGTCCAGCTGGCCTCACGGGTCAGAATCAGCAAAGATGTGATTCTAAGATTCAGAGAACAGTTGCCATTTGAGGCTATCATTAAGACAATGTTGGTTGGAGGTTCCTTTTTTGGGTTCATCTGAGACATTTTCTTTAAGGACTTGCCTAATGAATACCAGGTTGTAGAGGGGATTGCCTGCTTGGAAAGCCTGGGATAGGGAATAGCAGAGGCTGAACGGGAGGTGTAATGACCTCTCTGTGTGTCTCTTTCTCTGCTGCTGCTGTCTCTATCTCTCTGTTGTCTGTCCATCTCTCTGTCTCCCCCATAACTGACCTCCATATGCAGACTGCATACCCCGATGCCCCCAGGCTCAAGAACCCATCACATCTGCAGCAAGAATCAGAATTTAAATGCCTCTGCCTTGAGTTAACCTCACTGCAAGTCTTGTTTCGATTTTATGTCTTTCCTGCTGCACCAGGGCTCCTGCTGCTTCCCTTAGTTTACATCTTTCCTTTGTGCTAAGGCCAGTGACTTCTCCTGCATGACTGAAGGGTCCTAGGGACTCGTAAATTGTCTGGGGCATGTAAGCTCTCAATAAATGACAGCTTTTACAGGAAGTAGATTTTATGATATGAGAGTTTATAGATTGGAGATGATGAAAATGAGACTTACAATGCTAAGCGAACCAGCCTATGGTAATAAAATTAAGAAAGAGTGTAGCTCAGGCTTGAATCCAGATCTCCCGGTCAAAATCCAGGGCATTTTCCAATCGGCTGAAGATTCCTGAATGGACTTCCAGTTGCCTATGACTGCATCTGATCCAAGCACTAGCACTTCTTGGTAGGAATCCAGTTTCTAGGCCTTGATCTCTCCTCCCGCTGACCTTCCTCACAGCTGACTAATTCCTGAATTTCCTATACTGAAAGCAAGATGGTGGACCACTGAAGATTGAACTCTTCAGCCATGACCTCCACCTTTTGGCAGGAGGCTCATAACCATATGTTTGGGAAAGCTGGAGTTCTAGGAATAATTTAAAGTCCACAAAGTTAGAGCCTAGCTATGTGATCTAACTATGCATGTGAATTTAAGTTGAACTTACCACTGACTTTAAATTCCCACTATAGTAAACCACTTGCAAATCATTCAGTGTGCTGTAGTAGGAAGCTACTTTCCCAATTTGCCCTAAATTCTCATCTCCCTTCTTTTTATTTGCCAGATTGATGGGCACATGACCCCACGCTGGACTAATTAATACTGTTTCTCTGAGAACTTAATTCACAGATTGTGCATTTGACTCAAACTAGCCAATCAGAATTTCCCCATGGAATATTTTTTTATTTTTTCAAACTAAAGCCAAGATGGAGAAATATTTTTCTCTGTGTGTGAAATGCCATCATTATACGAACCAGGAGCAGCTAGTGGCCAAATCTCCTGTCCCAGGGGGAAAGCTCATCTGAGAGAATGAAGCTCATAGACAAGAGAGAGAAACATAGATGGTGGAGAATCTGCTTGCGGTTACACCTTCTCTTCTTAAGGCTTTGTTTCCTATTGCTACTGTCACAAATTACCACAAACTTAGTAGCTTAAAACAGTCTAGGGGAAACTTGTTTTCTTGTCTTTTGCAGCTTCTGGAGACTGCTCACATTCCTTGTCTCTTGATCCTCCTGCATCTTTGAAGCCAGCAGTGGCTGGTTAGGTCTTTCTCACTCTGGTTCTTACCCTTCTGCCTCTCTTTTCTCCATATAAAGACACTTGTGATTACACTGGGCCTACCTGGGTGATCCAGGATAATCTACTTGTATTAATTGTTTAGTTCATTAGCAACCATAATCCCGTCTGCAACCTCAATTCCCCTTGGTCATGTAACAACACACTCAACAGGTTTCAGGGATTAGGATAGAGACATTTTGGGTGGTCATTATTCTGCCTACCTCCTACAATTTCCAATAGAAATCTGCTTTTCTTCTCAAATTAGTTTTTTTTTTTTATTTTTGTCACTTTCCACCAAGAGATTTGAAAACACACACACTACCATTTTGTGTTTTACTAGCTTTCCCTGACTAATGCTGGCGACCTTGAAAAGGACTGTCGATCTTTCAAGAACCTACTCAGGCTTTATGCATCTATGTTCCCTGACTGTACGTCGATTCCCTGACTTCTCCAGGTACAAATAGGAACTCCCTTTTCCTCCTCTCATCATACCTCATTTGCACTTACCATGCTCTATTGAAATTATTTCCTTCCCAGTGTATCTGTCGGGAACCTATGATTTACTTGCTGGCAGGGACTATGAATTATTCATCACTAGAGCCTCAATACCCAACATGTAAAAATTTACTCAATATTATTTGTTGAAAAGATTATCCACGATATGACACTCCTTTCATTTGACTTTGAGGCTGGCATTTTTCTCACTTCATGAGAAAAAAAATAGCTGCCAAGTTAGATACTAAATCTGCAAGTGTCTTGTTTTGTCCAGAGAAATACTCTTGTATATTAATTAAACAAACACTTCCCCCATAAGACTTTGCCCAAGTACGCAGTAGGATCGGTCAGTCTTCTGTTGGTCACTGTGTTACTGATTAAATGGCAAGGGCAAATCCAATCTAGTCATTTAAATGATTGAAATAACAAAACTATGTGCAGGGTTGCTAAGGTAACAGCATCAGGCCACTTGGTGATCAATTCTTATATAGTAATTGACCATTATGGTGGCTGACAAAATCAAATTGCAAACAGAAATTGATTGATTATGTTGAGCAGGAATGAAGCTATGCAGATAGAGGCCATTTCTTTTCTATAATTGTCTCAGGTCCAGGGGGAACAGCATAAACCCCTCTACATACAAATGTGAATGGACAGGTGTGCTCTGGACCTACCAGCTGGAACAAAATGTATCATTTCTTTAAAAATATGAAGGAAAACTCCTGGACACAAGGCAGACCGAGACTAGTGGTAAACACCTGTGTGATAAATTCAGGTTAGTTTAATGACCCCATTGAAATAAATAATTTCAAAAGTACTTTTTTTTTTAAAAAAGTTTTTTTCAATCATTTATGGTGGGCATCCTATTTAGTGTCAACTTCCAACAATTTAGAATACTAGCTGCAGGGCTGTAAAACTTGGATCTGTTATGACAGGGTGAGTGATGTTTTAAAGGCAACTTCTGAAAATAGCATCTCTTCAAGGATCTAATGCCCAGTGATCCATCACACCATCAAAGAAAAAATTTAAACTATTCACATGATTTATATTCCAAGAGTATTCTGGGTGGAAATATGATGTTTATTTTGTTGGGAGGCAGAGCTATATCATGCCGGAGAAAGCTGCCTGATGGCATCTCGGCGTCATTGCTGGCAGATCACTATATGTGCCTGAAACCCTTTTCCAGGGCATGAAAAGACAGAATCCCCATTCCTCCTGGCACGTTGGGGTTGGGGGACTTAGCATAGATCTTGAACAGGCAATTTCTCAAGTCTTGAGTTTGGACATTCTAGCACCATCATACGGAGGGCACCTCATTTCATTCTACATTGCAAATAACCCAGTGGAAATACCAGCTGATCAGAGGATGAGACGTCCAATTTCAAATTGGGTCAACATGAACCAGCACAGCTGACATGTTGAGCAGTTTCAAGGATGCCATTAAAATCGATGGGAATTATATTACAATTTAATCTATGTGAATGGCACCTCCTTGAATTGTGCAGTGCACAACCTGCCCTGGGGGCCTTGTGTTCAAGGAAATGCATTGCAATGTTTGAAATATGAGGAGCTACAATCTAAATACCCTTCAGATGATAGATCACTAATGAAATAAATTATAGGGTATGTGCATATGCACATGTATACATTTATGAATATATATATATCCATCCCCCGACTCTACCATGTATTAGCTGTGCATCCTTGGGCAACTTTCTCAATCTTTCTGTGCCTTTATCTTCATCTGAAATGGGGTTGATAGTAATGGAATCTACTTCATAATCATCCTCAAGGATTAATGCAGTTAACATTAGTAAAATACTGAGTAGAAATCATATTTTTCTATCCACATTTCTGCTTATCTGCTGAGAAGAGCTCTTTGAGTATAATTAAGAAGCTGGTATCAGTGTTTACCTCTGGGAAAAAGAGAGAAATAGAGTGAGATAGAAGAGGAACATATTTTTCATTGTATATCCTTTTGTACTGTTTGAATTGTTGTGTGTGTGTCAAATGTCTTCAAGCTTTTTTCAGACACTACCAAAACTAGGTCAAGAAGTAGATAAAGAGTGCGTTTGGCATTTCTCCTAAAATGTGGTCCCTGTGGCTTCTCAGCTTCTCCCCTGGAGTCCACAAGCCTACTCTCAGAACTGCAGGCAGCCCCACATCCACCCAGCACTTTCTATCATGGTGTTACCACCAACCATGGCAAACCTGCCCTATATCTTAGCCCCTCCAAGCCTCGGATCTCAGCCCATTTATCAATAGACTGATCCACTCTGAGCCTTCAAAGGAAGGCTCTTGGAGAGCTGTCTCAAAATGTCCATGAGGTTTCACATGGACATTACATTCTTGGAAACAGTGCCCCTCATATTTTCATCGGACTTGGGACTCCTTAGTGTCTCAAATAGTGAAGATTTCAGGGGAATCATTTGGCACTCAGAACATATGTTAGCAAATTACTATTAACTGTGCTGAAAAATTATTCAAAGCTAATAATTTTTAAATGTTCAAGAGAAAAAAACAATCTGTCTCCTTCCCGAATAAGCTACAAAGAAGGAGTTCTGCCAGAAGGAGCTTGCAAAAAGGGCCTGCAGTTACAAAAGTTCTCCTGCACAACAAAGACACAGAGCAGAAAGGACAGGTCAGAATTTTGAGGAAATGACCAACTGCAAGGTTCCCAAGAAAGACATAGGAGGAATTCAATCTGATGGGAAAGTATCCGTGTTCCAGATGCTGTTGACATGCTCTTCCTGCATGCACTATGGCTGTGAGGATATAAATAATTAAAAACACAAAAATCACTGCAATCAGCCATTTTTTAGTTGATACATTTTATGTATTACCTTTAGTCATCATGATGATCTTAGGGGGGAAAATGGTGGTATCTCAATTTGTGGTTGGGGAAACCAAGGTTCATGGTGGGGGGATGTAAGTAATTTTCCTCAAGTTACACATCTCGTAAATGGCATGGCTCTGAACACAGGTACTCTGATGCAGGAGCCCCTTCTCTTATCCACTAGTGCGTGACTTTGTTCTTGGGATGGACACAGAAGCGTGCCACTCAGATCCTCCTTAAATGGAGGACTTCTGCCCGGTTGCTGAGAGTGCTCTAGGCAGGCAGCCTTCAACATCAGCCTTTTGGAGGTTGTACAGCTGAAGTGAGCCATCCCACCCAAGGTGACCTCTTCTGGGGCTAAATCGCCTCCAGTGACTGCTGGAGGCAGGATATGTTGGAAAGCCCAGAGCTATTGTGTTAAGAGTACACAGAGTATGGCCTGTTGAATGAGGCAGCACAAAACCACTCACTCGGGGTTGGTAGGTGGTGCCTTCCCCCCCATACCCCGCTCCCCCCCCTTGTGGCTTTTTGAGGTTGTGGGGACCCCCTGAGTTGTTTGGTTGAAGGCACAGTTTCATTATACCCACACAAAGCAAGTAAAGCCACAAGGTTCATTACTTTCAAGTCTCCCCAACAGGAATGCAAATGGGAGGGAGGGGAGGGCAGTCCCCTGTGCCAGGTCACAAGCAAGCATCAGGGGAGAGCAGGGTAGCAAACACCTGTCATTTACAGGGTAGTGGGGTGGAGGTGGCTAATTCTTCACAGCCACAGCTCTGAGTCAGGATTTTATTTTTTTCAAGATTATTTATTTATTAGAGAGCACAAGCAGGGGGAGCAGCAGGCAGAAAGAAGGAGAAGCAGGCTCCCCTGAGCAGGGAGCCTGGGATCCCTGGACCCTGGATCCCAGGCGAGCAGCAATCCCAGGACCCTGGGATCATGACCTCAACTGAAAGCAGATGCTTAACTGACTGAGTTACCCAGGCACTCCCTGAGTAGGCATTTTAAAAGTTGTCCGAGGAAAAACAAGGCAAGAACTTATGGCAGGAACACTAATTTGGGGTCCTTGTCCAAATGTCCAGATTTGGGATAACAACAGGAGTGCCATAACATGAAATGCCTGGGTAACATGAGGGCAGCAAGTCAGAATGGCTATTTTCTCATTTCACATGGTGATAAATGTCCAGCCACTTCTTTCCAACACAGGAAACCCCTGGCGAGCCCTTTTGGCCCTGGGCATTCTGTAGGGTGTGCATTGAGCTTGACCTCTCCCTCTGCCCAGTACTGCTTCTTTCCATTCCTTCTGCAGAGGCTGATTCTCCCTAATAAACATCCTGCTCGTGTCTCTGATCTCCTGCTGCTGCTTCTTGCCTTTTACCTCCCAGCTACAAAGAAACACTTCCATATCCTCTGGTGTCTCTTTTCCCAGGACCACCTCTGGCTCAGCTCACTTTCTGAGCCTCGGCCTTCGGACTCCTCTGTAGCCAGGCTCCCCTCCACCACACTTCTGAACCTACACTTCATATTTCTCCGCTCGAGGGGGACCTAGTCCTTTGGGGGATGAAACTCAGTTGACATCTCTGATACGTCTCTGATACTAAGACTTCACTGCACACTCTGATTCTGCAGAATTCCCATCTAAATCTAGGTTTGGGGGGGCTGGCTTCTGAGAAGAAAAACCATTCAGACATGGTTTTCCACCTACATGTAAATTAAAAGTTTTGGGTATTCTTTTGCCTATTAAAGCTATAGCTCTGATCTACAGACGGTTTTGTTTTCTCTCCTCATTATTCTATCTGCATTTTAGGAAGCTAGGCAGAGAGATGCAAATTTAGGCAGCCTCCACATCCTCTCCAAACCCCGGAAGTCCTCTCTCCCCACCTTGAGTTTAACCTCCATGAAAGGACTGTCCTCAATTTACTGAAGTGGGCTTTATACCTAGAACAGGGCCTGACTCATAGTCATCGTAGTTGAAATAATACAATTAAGATGAGAAAAATTGAGAGAACCAATGACTTAACCTAAATTCATACAGCTACTAAATCAATGAGCTGAAATTCAGATGCAGGTAGACTGGCTCCCCTAGGGGGTCAATTAATATTTGTTAAACGAATGAAGGAATGCCTTTTAAATCTCAACAACTTTGTGGTACCATTGAATGGCAGTGTTACGCAGAACGTGTCCTGGTGCATTTAAATGCTGGAAGCCAAAGTCTTTGAGAGCTGAAAATCCTCAACCCGAGACGAGGTGAGGATGAGGAGGATGATGGTCCAAACAGAATCCACAATGTATGAAAGCCACTTTGACCTTAGGGACATCTGCCTAGCATCGTGGCATCTGGAAAGTCTGCTGGATCAATAGCAGGCAGAGAAGCAGGCTCGGCCGAAACACAGAGAGGAGCTCCACTGACAGCTTGGGCCACAGAGTCTGCCAACTTCTCCACCGCTTTATACTGAGACAGGGAGTCGTGGAAAACAGCACGGAGGTCCACGGGAGAAGCTTCGAGAACACATTTACAAGGCTCAGAGCCGTAATGTGCGAAGGGGTATTACAAGATATCTGAAGGACAAACTGCGATGTGAATGGTGGCTCAGAATGGAAATTTCCACGAAGATGCCAATTTTTTTCCCGCATTTCAGTTGACACAGAAACTCAGCCATAGTTCAGTACCTCTCTGACAGTTCCAAAGATGGGCTGGAAGAAACATTTTGCATACAGAGGGACTTAAAGATTCTGTAAAATTCTGCAACTGTGGCACTTGTAAAAACAACAAGTAGATATTAAGTGTCTTTGCCAAAAGTTGAAAAGTCGACCTGAGGCCTATCTTCAGGGGAAATTGGCTACTACTAAGTTAGAGAGGCCACCCTAAAGGGAGGTTTTTAGTGTGGTCAATGGAAAATTCAGCTATGAAAAGTGTGTAAGAGAGGGTAAAAAGCCATCTAGTCAGTTGGAAGTGAGCAAAGAAGAGCAAATCCAGCTACTGGTTCCCTAATATAAAGGTTGAAATATATTAAGAAGTCTATATGCCTATTATCTTTAATATTAAAAACACTCCTGCAAACCAGTGATAAAAATGTTAGATAAATTGGCAATTGACGTAAAGAGGTGATTAAAAATTATGCACTAAAAGTAAACTCAGAAGATTTTTCAAACTGACATATCATTTAAGAAAATGACATATCATTAAGAAAATATCATTAAGGGGCACCTGGGTGGTTCAGTGGGTTAAAGCCTCTGCCTTCGGCTCAGGTCATGATCTTGGGGTCCTGGGATCGAGCCCCGCATCGGGCTCTCTGCTCAGCAGGGAGCCTGCTTCTCCCTCTCTCTGCCTGCCTCTCTGCCTACTTATAATCTCTCTCTGCAAATAAATAAAATCTTTAAAAAAATACATATATCATTAGAAAAATTAAGCAAGGGGCTCCTGGGAGGCTCAGTGGGTTAAAGCCTCTTCCTTCAGCTCAGGTGATGATCTCAGGGTCCTGGGATCGAGCCCCGCATTGGGCTCTCCGCTCAGTGGGGAGCCTGCTTCCCCCCTTCTCTCTGTCAAAAAAATAAATAAATAATCTTTAAGGAAAAAAAAAAAAGAAAAATTAAGCAAAATAACCATAAATAGCAATGTTACTCTTTTTTTAATGCCATGATGAAGATATGGTTAATCCAAAAATATTATAATAATCTAAATACAAAGCCATCATTAGGTCAGAATTATTAGACCAAGGATTCTTAGGCCAATGTCTGTATTTTGTTTTTCATATATTGAATTCAATACTAGATTAGGCAGACATTGTTAAATATATTCATTTATAAATAACAAAATATCAGTGTATATGTGAGTTGAAAAAGTGATTTGCCTTACTTATGAGGAATATACAAATACATTATTAGCAACATACAGAGAGCTGTTCATGTTTTTCCTAATATAAACCATAAATCTCATTCACCATTTGTTAGCTTTAAAATGTAAAAAAAAAAGAAATACAAAATAAAATAACTATATATGCTTATATCTATATAGATTCATAGCCTATATTAATAAATACTTTTAAACAATTAGCAAATATTTAAAAAATAAAACCAATAATAGTTCATGTGAACTCATCATTTTCATGTATTTTGGGAGGGTAGCAATTTGGCAGTATATTATATCATTTATTATAAAATTTCTTCTCTCTGACCTAGTGATTCCAATTCTGTGACTACGTCCTAATTAAATAAATGAAAACATAGAGAAACATATAACAGAGAAATTAATAGGGGCATTATTTATAATGGCAAAAAACTAAACATAAATTAATGACCCAAGATAAACAAATGGTTACATAAACTGTGGTGTATTTACCTAATTAAATCCTTGAAAACAATATTTATGAAGCGATTTTAATATAACATTAGAAAATCCAATTATGTTAAATAAACAAATCTTGTACATAGAAAAAAAGGCTGACTGTAAATACAGAGGAACAACTAGTTATTTGTTGGATAAGAACCATGCATGTTTTTCTTTCTGTCCCAATATCTGTACTTCTAACTTCCTACAATAAACTACATTACTATTTTAATTGGGAAAAAAAATAAAGTTAATTTTTAATGCTACATTCCTTCCTGCATTAAAAGTACTAGAAAGGGAATACACTACATAAAGTCAAAATGGTATGAAAGTGTGTATTTCCAGATCCTAAGCTTTTCCTGTCTTCAGCAGAAAAACTACCTGGTAAGACAGAAACAGTGTGCCATTATCTGGACCCTGGCTTTGTGGATGGAGACAGCTCTATTGGTCATGATGTTGTGACTGATCAGTTCAGCCGATCAGAGAAGAAACATTGTTCAGTCTCTACATAAGGTTTTCCCCTAAGTTCTTTTCACTAACAACTACCTGTGCTTCTGCGATGGGAGATCAGGCAAAAGATTATCACCCATCATCACTACCACGTCCACGTGAATTATCTTATTGTAAACTTACAGTGCTGTGAGTCAGATGCTCTTTTTATTGCCATTTTATAAATAAAGAAATGGAGGCATGAAGCAGTTAAGTAATGTTCTTAACATGCATAGTTAGTAAAGCTGGGATAGGAACTAAATCTGTTGGTTCCAAAGATCTTATTTTTTCTTTGTTTTTTTCTATCATATGTATATTTTATTATTATGTTCAATTAGCCAACATATAGTACATCCTTAGTTTTTGATGTAGGGTTCAACAATTCATCACTTGCATATAACACCCAATGCTCCTCATAACACCTGCCCTCCTCAATACCCATCACCTGGTTACCCCATCCCCCCAGTCACCTCCCTTCTGTAACCCTCAGTTTGGTTCCCAGAGTCCAGAGTCGCTCATGGTTTGTCTCCCTCTCTGATTTCTCCCCCTTCTGTTTTCTCTCCCTTTCCGCATGGTCCTCCATGCTATTCCTTATGTTCCACATATGAGTGAAACCATGTGATAATTGTCTTTCTCTACTTGACTTACTTCATCAGCATAATCTCCTCTAGTCCCATCCATGTGGATGCAAAAGTTGGGTATTCATCCTTTCTGATGGCTGAGTAGTATTCCATTGTATATGGACCATATCTTCTTTATCCATTCGTCTGTTGAAAGGCATCTTGGCTCCTTCCACAGTTTGGACATTGCTGCTATGAACATTGGTGTGCAGGTGCCCCTTCTTTTCACTACAGCTGTATCTTTGGGGTAAATACCTAGTAGTGCAATTGCCAGATCATACAGTAGCTCTGTTTTTAATACCAAAGATCATATTCTTAATCTCTATATGAATTTGACCTTAAAAGTAAATTATAACAATTGCCACATATTGAGTATTGTGTCAGACACTGCTCTGTGCTTTACCTGAGTTATCTCAGTCTTTGGAGATAAACCCTGGAGATAGTCTTGATCCTCATTCATACGTGAATGCTGGGTGATTGTGCAGGAACAGACAAAGCCTCAGATTTCAGTCCGTTAGCATAACCCAGGGTTGTCACCCCAGCACAATCTGGTACAGGTCAGGAGGCTCTCTGTGTTGCTTTTCCATAGCATGCGATTCAGGGGTCCGTGCTGCCTTCACCTAGCAACTCCAGCTCTACAAAAGAGAAGAAAATGCACTGAGGATCTCAGGGCAGATTTTTAGGGGCCATGCCTGGAAGTATTTGTATCCCATTGACCAGAACTTCTCGCATGCCTTCAGTCCAACTGCAAGTGGGGTGAGTTAATATGGAGAAGCATATAGAGTTTTCTTTGATATTTGATGAGCAGAAAACAGACTCTGCTGCAGAAATGGAAGCTCAGAGAAAGGAAGTGACTTGAAAGACTAACGAAGGGTAGAGCCCACATTCCTACCCTGAACCGTGTGAGATCTGTGTGCCTGAGTCCTTAACCTCTAGCCATACATTCTCTGCTTCTCATGGACAAGCCACAGGTTTTAGGAATGTTATCCCACAGGGCCTTCTGTTTTCAAACTGACAGGTTTCTGCCAAGTTCCTCATTTTGACTCTGTCCCCTCTCTTACCCGGGTCAAGGACTATGGTCTACTGTATTGTTCCCAAATTTTCATCCCCTCCCATAGAAGAGTATGTATCTGCACCTAGCTCGCAGGGCTTCTGTGCTGGTGGCAGGTCCTTCCCAAGCCAGAGGTCAGGTTAGTCATGTGATTTGCTGTGGCCAGTGGAATGTAAGCAGCTGTGACATGTGCCACCTCTGAGAAGAATCATAACCGCAGTCATGTGTTTCCTTTCACACAAGAATGCCCTTTCACACCGTGGCCCAAACAGGGGCTTCGGCTTCAGCCTGGATCTTGAAGTAAAGACATGTTGAAGCAGGGCTATGGTTGACCTAACAGCTCATGTTTCATGTGCCTAAGAAATAAGCATTCATGTTTGGAAACCGCTGAGATTTGGGGGTCGTCTGTCACCACAGTAGTGTAGTGAGCTGATCACTACACACACAGACTTCCTGCCTTAAGTCCTCCCTCTTTGCCACACCCAAGAGCTCCCTCTGGGCCATCTCAACCAGCATTTGAGCCTTGAACCAAATCCTTAAGGATGCAAAGTGCCACTTCCTTACGCAGAGGCTTTCTCCGATGATGACGACATCCGCTGAGTTCGATTATTCCTTCAAAAACCTGAAATTCTCCTGATTACCTCTTAATTAAATACTTTTCCTATATGTAATTGCCTGATTAAATTCTCAGAATTTTATCATGGGCTACTATATTTAGTCGGCAATTTCTCGAGATTGGAGCATCTATTTAAATGTCATCCACTGTTCATTGTTCATATTTTTCTTCTTTGCCATTCTCGCTTTATAAATCTTTGTCCTGAAGATACATTCCACCATCCATCTTCTCTTGTAAGCATCAGTGCATGCAAACAAGTAGACTCTTACCTTCATTTTTATGGAGGGCAGCCAGGTGATTTTGACCTAACCAGCTCTGCATTTGTCCAATCTTCACTTTGTTAATGCAAAGAAGGGACAAATAAACATGTTAATATTGAGTATGCGTTTCAGACAGCATCTTCTAAAGCACACACCAACACAACTAGAAATTCAATGTAAATAGTTCATCTCTTTTATAGTATCTGATGTTTCAACTGGTAGATTTTATGCTTCTTGATGTCAAGGACACTACTGCATTCCTTTATTTAATAAAAAGGCATATAGTAACTTTGACACCTGTCACTGTGCTAGGCATTGGGGCTAGAATGCTGTGAAAGACCTACTCACGTCCATGAAGGCCCTTACAGAGGGGGGATATAGATAGGGAAACAGGGAATTTGAGTCCAAAATACGAGTGCTGGGATGAAGGCTGTTTAGGCTGCTATAGGATCACTAAGGAGAACTATTCAACTGGCTGAAGGTCAGAGAGGTGTGAGAGGAGCAGGCAGGACTCCTTGCCAAACCCGTGGTGAGGCCCGAAGGAGACTGTGAATTGGTGGAATGTGATGGGATGGCAAGTAGAGAACAAAGACAATGGTCTAGTCAATGGGGTAGTAGGTGCACAGGCCTGGAAGCCAGGAAGTACACAGAGCCTTCTGAATCTGGAAGTCATTTTTCTAATTGGAGGATGCATGTGTGGAGAGCAGGGCTGAGATGTAGAGAGATGTAGAGACAGTAAAGAACACTAAAAAGTAAGTAGGGTTCAGATCCAACTGAGAATTTTGAACTTCATCCTGAAAGAAATGGAAAGCCATTGATGTATTTTCTTCAGAGGGGTAAAATTATAAACTCCTCTTTTTAATAATCTCTCAGATCTCAGAAGGAAGAACAATTTAAAGAGTGGCCAGCCTGGTGACCAGGGAGAAGAAAAGGCATTAATCTAGTCAAGAGATGTGAAGTGACCTGAAGTCTGGAAATGCCATTAGGGAGGAAGAGAAGTAGGCTGATTCCTAAGATAAATTTTGACAGGCCTTGGTGCTCAATGAAACGAGTTAATAAATGAAGTTTAAGCCACGTAAAGATTCTGAAATTCCCTGTGCATATGAAAGGAGAGATTAAATCATGTTTTATTATAGTGCTTGTGATCATGCTTAATTTCTCGAAATGCATAATGTAATTATCAGTCAACCAGAGTGGTCAATTAACTGTCAGTGTCCATTCCTTAATTATTGTGACTAATTGAGAGTCCAGTGTATGTGTGTGAGCTGAGTAGTAACCTATGCAATTAATGGAGATTCATGAAGTGAAATTGTTGTGGGCAATCACTTGCAAATGATTTTGCTAGGAAAAAAGCCTATTTACATTCTAATAAAACTTTGATTAATGGGAAATATTTATAATAGGAGGAGGGGAAGAAAATTCGTAAATTCTATTAATTAAACCAACTAAAGGGATTTATTTATTCCCAATTACTCATAGGATAGAATCATGGACTAATTTCACCGATATCTACCTAAAACTCATGCAAGTCTCATGCATGGCATGAGATTACACGTGGTCAATATCTGAGGTAGATTGAAATGTTAATGAAGTTTTATGAACATGCTTTTCAAACTGTCCCATGTACATTTTAAGTAGTAAAGATATGGATAACTAAAGGATATGTTACTCCCTACTTTCCCTTAGTCATGTCCACAGGTAGAAAACTAGATATTCATCTTACATTATTGGACCCTATATAATAAGACTGGAAGAGTCTACTTGTTTTATGCTTGATGTATATTGCCCAGATCTGGCCTCATTTAGCAGATTGAGAACACAATTTTGGAAGTTGAAAGCTATTTGCATGCCATTCGGTTTTTTGCTTCTTCCACATGTATGCATTTATGCAGGAGGAATCACTATTCACTCAATTGTACTTTGAAAAAGGTAATAAGCAAAATTCATTGCAACAGTAAGAATAAAGTATCAATTGCTTTCTTTGTTCATTCCCTAACAATGTCAGCTTGTAGATGGAATTACAGGGCTCATGCAACATTCAGAAACTGATGAAGGTGGAATTCATGCGTCCTTGAATTGATCTTCAACATTTCTGCTAAATTCACCAATCAAGGAAAAGATAAAAAGGTGGCTGACTTGTGGGTCTGCAATTTGTTAGCTGTTTTAGGATGCCTGATTTTCACATTCAAATTGCTACTGTATTTTCAGTCTAAAAAAAAAAGTTTTTTTAAAGAAATAATGACTGCATACATCTTGTGGTAGGATATTGCACTGTAGAGGATTATAAAAGCACACTGATGATTTATAAATATATTCAAGGAAAGAAGTAGTTTTTGTTCGTTGAGTGTTATTCATGCATAGAGTTAGTCCTCAAAACCCTCTTCGAGGTGAATAAAAAGCTCCAAACAGCAGTATGGGCCATATAGTAGAGTATTTCTGAGATCCGAGTATATCAAAGGCAACAGCATGAGGATTCACATACAGGACACTGTCAGCATTTGAGCTGAGTGTCGTAGAATTTATCAAAATTAAGGACAACTCCCTCCCTGACCATGTCTTACTTTGATTCCTATAATCTCTGTGAAAGAAGTTTTCCTAATCTTGTATTTCACATGCCCACACTGAAGCAGTGTGGCGTCTTCCAAAAGATGCCAAAACTTCCAAAACTTCCAAAACTTGGCCAGAGCTGAGTTTTTATTTCCCCAAGGTCCGATCGGTCCTGGATTCTTGGCTGCAATGCTTCACTCATCATTAGGATAGACGAGGGGGGTGGGGGGGGTGGAAGTTCGACCATTAGCCACAGCCGAACTCTGTAACAAGACTGTCCAACTCCTTCTAAGGGGGTAGATGGTCTGTCTTCTGTTCTTAATCCCACACTAGGCAGAAATTGTGTTCCTGTGCTACAGGGACCACATGATTAATATTTCAAACCCAGATACTTTTGAAAATGATCAAAGGAGTCACTGTTAATAATTTCATCAGAACAACAGGTAGAAACCAGGCCATCCTGGGCAAACTGAGACATTTCATCACTTTCATGTGGGTTGACATTTAATCATCATTCTCTTACCTCATTTGGGACACTAAAGGATCAGTTCTCCTGCCAATTCTCTAACTAAATATAGAAGATAATAAGTGTTTCAATCGGTGACATCCCTACATAGATGTAAGGACAAACTTATTATGACTGCTTTTTATAATTTCCCTCAATTCAAGCAAATTGAGAAATGAATAGGCTCCAGATCATAGCAATGTTCCGTGAATTTTGTATAATTGGTCTTTGGATAAAAATTCAAGCACTAGATAATGTCAGGTTACTCCTCTGAAAAATGCTCAGAGTACATGTACTCTATATGGCCGATTCTAGACATTTCCTTGGTCTTTAAACATTGGTTAATGATAAAAAGAAAGAGGTTGATGTCTTCTGAAAGTTAAGGCATCCAGCCAGTGTTTCTGTTTGTGTGGAGACCGTGCCACCTTTAAGGGTTAGTGAGCTCTTTGGACAGGAACATTACATAACACAGCAAACAGTTTTATGTTGGCATTAACTAAGAAAATTTTCTTAATCCTGTGTTTCCTACTCAAGACACTGCAAGGAGACATTCAAATGCCCACACTGCTTCCAAAACTTGGCCAGAGCTGGGTTTTTATTTTCCCAAGGTCTGATCAGTCCTGGATCCTTCACTATAATGTTTCACTTGGCATTAGGGTAGACCGGGGCTGAAGTGGGGTGCTGCCCATTAGCCACAGCCAAGCTCTGTTAACAAGACTGGCCAACTGCTTCTCAGGGGGTAGATGCCCTGTCTCTTGACTTAACAAGTCTCACAGTTGCAGACCACAGGGTATGATCACAATGATAATTATAACCCAGACAGTTTTATTATGGGAATTACCAATCACTTTAGACTGACCAAAGAAAAAGCTTAATGGTGAACAGATGAAATCATCTTCTTTGGAGAAATACAACTTTCCAGCAAGCACTCCAGAATAATTGTGATGTGAAATTTACTGAATGGCCCAACCTGAGAGACTTGGCAGTATAACTCAATGACATTCTAAAATATTTCTGGCAAAAATATTGAGTTCGGGTTTGAGTGATTGATCCCAAGCAATCCTTTCTGTTGGTCTTCATTAGATAATAGGATGAATTCATTTGCAAAATTCCTGGCAATGAAACTAGTTTCTTAGTGTAAAGGACACCAACAAGATATTTCTTCTCAGCGTCATGGAAGTATCTATTCTCATCATTCCCAAATAGCTTCAAGTTAGGAAACAAGTTAAAAAGAAGTCAGGCCTGAGTAATAGGTGCCTTCTGTTTCTCAAAATTATTAGCTTATCTGTAAAGGGATAGTTTCTGGTGGTTGTTTTTCTTAAGACCACATTAAGATTCACCCAAAACAAATGGTCTCATCTAGATTAGCTGTCGGTTCTGCATTTACTTGCATTATCTGCAGAACGCAAGCTGTTACTTGGTCGATTCACTCAAACAATGAATTATTTGAGGAAAGAAAGATAATCAGTCAACCTGGTTTAGGGACAGGAGTAATTGTTTGAAATGACCAGGAAACAGAGTGGTAATGAATAATCTGAGATCCCACGTGCAAAGGGCCTCCGTGTATAATAGCTCCGTGAATAAAAAGTGCCTCGTTGCTGTGAATACCAAGAAACCATGATTTAGTATAGCTGCAACTCTGTTTGAAAACAGCTAGAACCTTGTTTTTACATGATAAATATATATATTTTTTAATTTGAGAGTTCATATTTGATTGCTTTTCATTTCAAGGAATGTTTACATTATAAATTATTAGCCCTGTTTATCTCTAAATCACATAGGGCCGTGTGGTTTATGTTGCATATGGTTAGGAAGGTAGGGGAAGGTGTGACATATAACTTAGTAAAACCCTCTCTGGAGGCTAGAGTAAGAGACTGGGCCAAATATCAGCCATAGGGCAGCGTTTTTCAAACTATGGATCGTTACTCAATAATAACTCAATAATGGTACCCAGTAATAGGGATGAGATCAACTTATGGGGTGGTACTATGGACTGAATTATGACACCCTCCACCCCAACATTTGTATGTCGAAGCCCTCATGCTCAATGTGGTCATATTTGGAGTTGGGACCTTTGGGAGGTAATTAGGTTGTAATGAGGTCATGAGTTGCTAGTGCCCACAGAAGAGACACCAGACAGCTTGCTTCTTCTCTCTTTTTCTCTCTGTTTGTCTACCATGTGAGACAAGCCAAGAAGAGGGCCCTCACTGGGAACAGAGTCTGACATACCACCTTGATCTAAGACTCCCAGCCCTCCAGAGTGTGAAAGAGAAATTCCTCTCACTTAAGCCCCCTCCCCGCCCCCCCCCCCGTCTGTGGTACTGTTATAGCAGCCCAAAAGAAGAATACAGGTGGACATCACCTTTTTAAAAAAATAAAAGAGAAGAACAAATATGTGTTTAGCAAGTATTATAGGTGATGAAGTGATTTTTCTTTCAGCTTCTGTGAATGCATAGGTATGGGAACACGGGGTTACAGTGGCAAATGTATTTCTTCCTATGGGACACATTCAAGAAAGTTAGTGCACATGACTTAGGGAGGCCCACGATATAGTGGGATATAAAGATGAAGAGGGTGATAAGACCCTTTATCCAATAATTTTTGTATTCTGATGGTTCAGATCACCATCAAAGTGACTTTTTTCAATAGAATCTCAAGGGCAAACTAAGAGTAAAATTCTAATAAAACATCACAGGAAAAGGAGACTATCCTTTTGGCAAAGTACGAAATAAGAAGTCTTGGTGTTCGTCACTCAAAATGGTTGAATGCTGATCGTGAATTGACTATTGTTCAGCTGATCCTCATTTCACAGAGATTTCAGGCAGCTACATACTAGAACCTATACACTGTATTAGTTTCCAGGGCTACTGTGACAAGGTACCCCAAACCTGGGGCTTACAACAGAGATTTATTGTCTCATATTTCTGGGAGGCTAGACATCTAAAATCAAGTTATACCCTGTCTCTGAAACCACAAAAGAGAATCTTTCTTGCCTCTTCCTTATTTCTGGTGCTTACTGGAAATCCTTCGTGCTCCTTGGTTTGCAGAGACATCACCCACTGTCTGCCTCCACCATACATAGCCCTCATCTCCCTGCGTGTCTCTGTCTTTACGTTTGCATTCTCCTCGCCTTCAAGGATGCCAGTCAGGTGGGAGGAAGGGCCCAGGCTACCCCAGCATGACCTAACCTTAACTAATTACATCTGCCATGACTCTGTTTCCAAATTAGTTCACATTCTGATGTGTTGGGGCTAGGACTTCAACAGATATTTTGGGGAACACAATTCAACCCATAACAGTCTTCCCTCTGTCCATCCCCAAATTCATGGTCTTCCTGTGTGCAAAATACATTCACCACATCCTAACATCCCCAAAAGTCTTTTTTTTCTTTTTAAACATTTTATTTACTTATTTGACAGAGAGAGAGATCACAAGTAGGCAGAGAGGCAGGCAGGGAGAGAGGTAGAAGCAGGCTCCCTGCCGAGCAGAGAGCCCGATGCGGGGCTCAATCCCAGGACCCTGAGATCATGACCTGAGCCGAAGGCAGAGGCCCTAACCCCCTGAGCCACCCGGGCGCCCCCACATCTCCAAAAGTCTGAACTATTCCAGCCTCAACTCTAAGTTCAAAATTTCATCTAAATATATGTCATCTCAAAAACCCCACATCTCATGAATTAAATCAGTTATGGGAGAGCCTCAGCTTGATGATTCATCCTAGGGCGAGATTCCTGTCCATGTGTGGACCCATGAAACCTAGAGGTTATCTACTTCCAAGATACAGTCCTGGGGCATGGGATAGACATGTCCATTCTAACAGAATGGAGAATTTGGAAGGAAAAAAGGGGGTCACTGGTCTAAAGTAAGTTCATAATTCAGCAGGGAAAATTCTATCAGATTTTAAGTCTTGAGAATAATTATCTGTAGTCCCATGCTCTGCCCCCGCGGCCCTGGGCAGTGATCCTGTCCCCTCAGCCCTGGGTCGCAGCCCCTGTCTCTGGAACAAGGAGGTGGTGGCCTCACCCGCTGGGCCTGTGCCTTCTGATCCCAGACAGTGGCAGCAGCAGCCCCAGTGACCTCTGCATCCATGGCTCTATCCTCAGAGTCCTCTTTCCTTCCCTTCTTCCCATGTCTGGCTCTTTCAGGGCAGGCTGGAAATGCTTCTGCAGATGTTTGTCTTCCATGGATGTTGTGGGGAGCCACACCACGAGACACCAGAATTTTCCACAGGTTCTGCCTGGAAAACCGCATCTCTTTTACTTACCTATGCTGAGGTGGTCAATTGGCTTGCCCACTTTGGTGAAAGATTGTCCAATTGCCCCCTTGGCCCTGTCTCAGAGCACACTATCTGAGAGGCTGAGCATTTTCCAAATCCTCAAGGTTCCTTTTTGCTTTTTGCTTAGCAATTTCTTCCTCAACCGACCTCTTTCTTCTTATGTTTTGTTATAAACAGCAAGGAGAACCCAAGCTGCATTCTACCCTTTTCTTGGAATTCATTTCAGTGAAATATCCACGTTCTTCTCTGGCAAGTTTTATTTTCCACCCCATAGATGAGTTCTCGTAATTCAGATGAGTTCTTTGCCACTTTATATCAAGGTTATCTTTCCACCCAGTAACTAATATCATGCTCCTCATTTCATCTGAGTCCTCACCAGAAGCACTTTTTTTTTTTAAAGATTTTATTTATTTATTTGACAGAGAGAGAGAGAGAGAGATCACAAGTAAGCAGAGAGGCAGGCAGAGAGAGAGGGTGAAGCAGGCTCCCCGCCGAGCAGAGAGCCCCATTCGGGGCTCAATCCCAGGACCCTGAGATCATGACCCGAGCCGAAGGCAGAGGCCTTAACCCACCGAGCCACCCAGGCATCCCACCAGAAGCACTTTTTAATGTTCATATTTTCAAGAATATTCTGTTAGTGAAGATTTCTGTGTTCTTTAAGAAAGAGAAAGTGATCTGGATTTCTGTGTCCATATTTCTACCCACAATCTCCTCAAGGCAATCTAGACTTTAACAGTCAAGCAACTCAAACTTTCTTAGCCTCTACCCTTTGCTCAATTCCACAGTTGCTCCCACGGTATTTGTTTTTGGTATTTGTTATTAGGAAATCTGTATTAGTCTCCTGAGCTACTGTAACAAAATACCACAAACTAGGCAGCTTAAAAGAATAGAAATGTACCGTCCCACACTTCAGAAGTCTAGAAGAATCAGTACGAGCATATTTTCCCTGAAACCTGTAAGGGAGAATCCCTCCTTGCCTCTTCTGGCTTTTGGTATTTCCTGACAGTTCTTGGGATTTCCTGACTGATAGACACATCACTCCAATCTCTTCCTCCCTCCTCATATGGCTGTCTTCCCTCTCTGTGTCTCTGCCTTCATATGGTTTCTCCCCTCTTGTGAGGACATCAACCATATTGGATTAAGGGCCCACACTACTGCAATATGACTTCATCTTAACAAATGATACCTGCAATTTTCAAGTATTTTTCAAATAAGGTCATACTCTGTGGCACGAGGGGCTATGGCTTTGACATCTTTAGGGGGACACAATTCAACCCAACGTGAAAGACTTTGGATCACTAGCAATGAGCAGCTCCTCTTTTTTTTTTTTAACCTGGTAAACCCCAAATATCAGAAAATAGGATAAATATTTTAATTTTCTATCCTTCATATAACTTAGTTTTTGGTCCACTTGTCGGCTACTCTCAGATTTTAACTGCTGTTTCCGACCCTCATTGTCAGGCTAGCGCTGATACAGTGTCATTCCAGACTGGTCAATCCAGTCGACCAGATTTCACTTGTCGGTAGATGTTCACTGAGGAAGAGAAGCTGGCCCTCATGAGGAGGACTTACTCTGTGGCCGTGCTCTACAAAGTCTGGTCTACCTGTGGTGGGCCTGGTCCCCCTGATCGTGGGTTCCCCTGAGAGGACATTAAATGATTCATTCCTTCATGAGCTCTGTCTACTAGACAATAGGAATGAGCCAGGATAGTTACTGCACAGGAGCCTTTTCTTCCCCTAAGTGGGTTGTGGTGTCGTAGGTTTAAGGTGAGTGGCAAAAGTTTCCAGGTTGGCCTTGAATCTAAACCGTGTTCTCTAATCCAGTTTAGCCAAGGTTTGCATGAGGATAGCAAGCATTGCTTCATAGGAATAAAGTTTTCCAATATTTTTGAATGTATACTTTGCGGTCAGAGGGGGATGAGATGAGGAGAGAGAAAGAGGAAGCTCTTTTTTACAGCAGAATTCTTAATACTGCATGTGAAAGAAATGAAATAGAAAAATCACCATTTTTAGTCATCACAGTATTAATTAAGTGCGATTTGTTTCGGATCTTAAAACTGTTGGCTAAGATGCTCATTAAGGAGTAAGGTCTTCTCATAGTGTAAAAGTATTTTCTTGCATATTTCTACCAGATGCAGTAAGTTACTTTTTAGATAGAGTGCAATAAATTTTCTATTTTTTATTAATATAATATTATACCATTCTTTATTCTCTCTCTACTGTCAAACCCTGCATTCCTTTCCTTTTTAATCATGTGATAAATCTAACATTACCAATAATGGTACCAAATGACCTCATAAAATGCCAGATTCTATGCATCGAGGAAGATACAACATTACTTATGCAGAATTTCTGCCTAAACAATCATTGCCTGGATCTAATCGCAAGGAAACCATCGTATAGACACAAAGAGGCTGTTGGGACTTTCTACAAAGCAATTAGCCTGTACTCTTCAAAAATATCCAATTCAATTCAAAGAAAGGTTGAACATTGATCTAGATATAAGGAGACTGAAGAAGCATTACTACTGCAAGTGGCTTACAGGAAAGGATTATATCAGTTAGTAAGAAATTTTTTTCAATTCATGTTTTTAGTTAATTATAGGGCTTGAGTGAGCAAAGGAATAGTGCCTACCACTATGAGGTGCCTCTAAGCAGGCACACAAAAATGATAAATACATATTCTCAAAAAAACAGATTTTTAAAATTTTTAACTGACATAGTATTTTGAAATTATTTTATTTTGAAAGAAATGGAACTGACAGCATATGCCAAAATAAATATATCTGCTATATAAATGGCAGGCATTCTGTGAAGTTCTTTCTAGGGAAAAACCAAAACAAATGATGATTGTAAAAAAAAATATTAAGAAACAAAGAGCAAGGGGGAAATTTTAGGAAAAGACATGGGCTCTCTCCTCTTTCCCTGTCTCTCCTCCATGAGTATATTTATGTGGTGTCCCCCCTAGATGTGTGTGCATGTGTAACACAAAACTGGCTCTTTGCTCTCAATTTCACAACACTTTCAGCCCTGTCCCATTCCTAACCATATCCCAACCATTTCTGCTCTTCTACAAGCAGTATTCCACAAGTGGTACCAAGGCATTCTGCTCCTACTGGCATCATTGCCCCTCTCCAGAATCATTCTAACTCTTAAAAGAAAAAGAAGTCCCTCGTTGAGTATTGTTAAAGGATGGTGCGCCAACAAACATAAAATTATGACTCTCATAGTATAAAAGAAATGTGTTAACAATAATTGTGAGACATTAATAAAGGAAGAAGGAAGGTATTTGACTTGCTTCAAATGAAGATTTAATTTACAGAGATTTATATTCTCTACTACACAAAATTCATTTGCACTGTCATGATTAGGAATCATTTGGACAGCTAAGAAGAGGCAATATTTGTCTTAGCATCCTTTTTCTACAAGTTAATGTCTTTCTCTCCAGAGCTGTAGAATAGCCTAGTGAAAGCCAAGGGCACACATCCCTAGAAGATAAGACGGTCCCCAGAGACTGCAGCATTCCACTGAGTGGATATCTGGTAATCAATCCCTTTGCCTATCCTAAAATATTAGATTTTTCCTTACATTGTCCATTTTTCCTTACAGAATAATAGACAAAATAGATGATTGATAGATAGATAAAGTGATGATAGATAGATGGATAAATAGATGATAGGTAGATTGAAAGATTGATAGATTGGGGGTTTTTCTAAATTAGAGGCTGCTGACAGTTCTATCTTTCCTAAGAACGAATTCACTTCATTCTTAAAGTCAGGTCTCAAAGATCTATGCAAGCAATAAGGATTTCATAGACATCTTACTCCTGACCAGGGCTCAGTGCTCTCTCATAGTGAGTCCGATTTTTCACTCTTCTTTCTCCAAGGAGAATCAAAGGCATTTATTTCCACATCCTTTAGGAAACTTACCATATACTCATTCCTTGCATCATGTAAAGTGCCTAAGATACATGCCTTCGGTGGGCTGAAACAGAAGTTTTGTTTCATTCAGTTTCATCTGACATTATAGAATGTGAAGCTGGCCATACACATGTGGAGATTGTGATTTGGAAAAAAGACGGTGAGGGTCAGAAATCCTAGTTAGTCCTGAAAAATAGAAGGCATGGTAGGAACCAAAAATTCATCTAAAGTTTCAAATGGAAACTCAAATGGAAAAGAGCACAGAAGCTATGACTAGGCTACAGAAAGGTCTAGCTTTGCCTGGCACTGGTGCAAGTCTGATCACGTCTACATTAAAGATGCATGACAATGACCAATAGATTTCTCTATCCCTTTTAATTCAGAATTCACTGAATATCATTTTCAGGAAAAAGAAATTAATTTGGGGTCTGTCTTTCCCACGAGTCACTTGCAAAATCTAAGTTAAATCATTTTTTAGATACTACATTCAAAAGAACACCGTAGTCTGTTATTTTACTATCATGATTCCTTTTTATGAAATTATCTCTAAATCGCAAAGTCTATGCTAAGGAACTCTACCTCTGTAGTTTATTTAATGCATCATACCTGCATCTTCTTTGAAAGGCTTATGGATTTCAGCCCACAGCAGCAACAACAACAAAAAGTGGGGATATGCCTATGAAATTGGCCCACATTTCAAGAAATGAGAGTTATAGTTACAGGAAGAGAGTAATGAGAATGAGAGCTCAGTTCTCTGTGCAGTTGAAAGTAGAAAGATATATACAGAATTGTAGCATCTTCTAAGAAATATTTCTCCCCTTTGTCAGATTCTGGCTTCTTCTATAATGGAGGCAATCACTATTATTTGATAGAAAATTGTATTTGTGATGATAAATGTCTTTTCAGATACCTAACACTTCAGAGCTTCTCTCAAGTTACTAATCCATCTCAATTTATTGCTTCATATGATTTTAAAAATATAGTTAAATGTGATGTTAATGAATCCTAGTTTGACTATCTTGTATTTGATCTATGGAATGTCACTTTTCTGAAACTGATTATAAATTAAGCATAAGTGCCTCTTCTGAAGTCACAGAAACTTTAAAACTCTCATATTTGATTAGTGGTAAGTGACAGGTTATATTTCACTAAATTGCACTGATTATTAAAAGGAATCAATCAACCTCCCTATTTTTCTTCTTGGGCAGAGATTCTGAGAACTGGATTACAATCCCCAGCCTACATTTCCACGGTGAGCAGTAATGTAGGCAGATATGCCTAAGTACACCCCATATAGGCCTTGCCCATATGTAGCATCCCTCTGTGAAGCCCACATAGGGTGCCATTAAAGGATCAACAAGGGGTGCTTTCTGATGTACAACTGTGACCAACAATAAGCACTTTCTATACTGGGAGGGAGATAGTTCAGATGCTACTAAACCAGAATTCATTCTATCCTGTACCAAAATGCAACAATTTTAGACCCCCAATACACACACACACACACACACCCCCAAGTAACACCACTCAGCATAAGTCAGAGAATGTGCAGTGCAGGAGAGGGAGGACATTTCTGGTGTAACTGGTGGTTACAGCTGGCTCGTTACAGAGCATGTGCGGCAAGATTAACCTTCCTCTTGTTCTTCTACTAAAGAATGGTAGTCGGGGCCCCTGGGTGGTGCAGTTGGTTGAGCAACTGCCTTCAGCTCAGGTCATGGTCCCGGAGTCCCGGGATCGAGTCCCACATCGGGCTCCCAGCTCCATGGGGAGTCCGCTTCTCACTCTGACCTGCTCTCTCTCACTCTCTCTCTTTCCTAATAAATAAATAAATAAATCTTTAAAAAAAAAAAAAAGAATGGTAGTCACAATTTTCATACAAGCTCCGTGAAGCTATAGGCCTTACACGAATGGTTCTTTCTGTTGGAACTAAAGAAATTGCCTAGCTGTGCAATCTCCAAAGATATCCTCTAGAATTTCTACCCTTTCCCTGTATTCGTCAGGCATTGGGTGCTTTTGTCCCGTTGTATTTCTATTTCTGTGATTTGGGGTGGGGGGATTTATTCCAAAAATATACTAAAAACAACAACAGCAGAAACAGGAGGAGGCACAAGTCTTGGAGTCTAGAGTGGGCTCTGATGATACTCTTGCACCTTCTCTGTGTATCTGTCTTCTGCTTGCTTTGCCGCTAAATACTCCTACCTAAGAGGGTTGCTCTGGAGAGAGAGAAGTACTTGGGCCAGCCACAGATTAGCTGATGAGGAAGCACAAATTCTTATCTCCTTTGCCTTGAAAGAAAATCTAAATCTGAGGCTTCATCTAAAATTGCACCCTCGCCTGATGTCTTGCTCATCCCCATCCTGCCTTCCTACTCATTTTCTTCTTAATCACTTGCACTCAATTCCATGGCCAAGGTTCTGCTTCTGGGAGAAGCTACTTCAAGCGGAGTCAGAAAACCTGATCTGAAACCTGGTTAGACTCATCAGCTATGAGGCCTGGAAATCTATCATGTGACCACTAGGAACATCTGTTTCTTCCTCTGTTTAAAAAAAAAAAAAAAATCCATCTCTCTTCTTAGTTTGTAGGGCTCATGAAAAAGAAACGAGGTGATATATGTGAAGTACTTAGCATGGACCCTTGTGTGTAGTAGGCACTCAATGTATGTTAGCTGAATGTGAATATTTCCTGGCATGTCTTGGCTTCCACTATTTTAAAATCGACAGTATTTTTTTTAGTTTTCCCCTGCTCCTCTCCAGCTGGTATGCTACATTCATTTTTATTGCACAGAATTTGTGTATCTTTTTCCTGAGTTACACAGCTCTCATCCCCTTGTTTTCTCACTGTGTGAAGCAGACTTGAATAGAGACAAGAGCCTGTGTCACAGGCTAGTGGCTTTGACCCTTACATGGGGCTGGATTATATGAATGGCTCTCATCACTCATGAGGAAACTTAGTATAAGACAATAAATGAACCAAAGAAATCCCAAAGTTGCTTTTGTTTCAACAAAGTGATGGCTATGTCTCCTTATGAAAATTGCAATGAAAATTTGGACAATTATCTGGAAAATTTAGGACCAAGAAAAGCTAAAAGACTTTCTCTCAATTTATCTCTAATTTTCTCTAGTACATGACTTTTATAGATTTTGCCTTTAAAAAATATTTGTGTAATGCAATCCAATACAATCCTTGATACCTTCAGACCCTTTGTTCTTGGGAATAGCAAAAAACCCTTCCTTTACTTCTCGCATTGGCTTGTGTTCTGAGCTTAGAGCCCTGAAAGCTAAAATGTGCTTTGTGAACTTTCTGTCTGGAAATTAGAGATACATTTTCCACTCTTTGAGGAGATGCATCTAACATAAAATATAGGCATCTGAGCAACATTTGGTGGTTTGTGATCTTTTTAGCAAGTTGCCCAGGCTCATTTGCATAATTGTCTTCCCTTTATTGCTGGAATAGCTAGGGACAAAATCAAAAGAAATAATTATTTAATATTCTCGGGTCATATAATTTGGAAGGGCTTAAGACATCCTAGCAGCTTTGAAATGTCACAGTCCTTGAAGTAATAATGTGTTTTGAATATGGGTTTTTAGCCTGTGTAGGGCTTGATGGAATTGATTTTTCTATTCTATTATAAACACTCTTCCCTTTATGAATTTTATTAGCATGCATTATTCAAATGTTATTTTTATTTACCTTCAGCTGTTGACGGAGAACATAAAAAAGGAAAGGTTTACGAGCATAAAATTGTATTTAAATTGTGGTATAAACAGCAAGGAATCATGTTCCCCTTTGAAAAGATAAAAACTTTATATTTCAAAAAAAAATTATCACAAGACCACATTACAATGGCTACTTGTCTTGCCTTTAGTGATGGGATCCAAAACAAATACTAGGAAACAAACACTTGAGGATTGGCCATTATTGTTCTGGTTTGACCTCAATTTTTCACACAACACACAATTGCTGGGCATCTGATTTGACCATTTTCCTCTACTGGCAAGGCAAATTTCCAAATCTTCTTAGGGAGCCAGAAGTAGCCCAACTGTTTGACCTAATGTCTGTCTCTCCAGACCTCATCACCATGGCCTTGACCATCCTAGTCTTTCTCTCATAAAGGGGCGGCAGACCTGAGTGATGACACAAGGCACTAGTGACATTGTCCAGAGTTAGGATGGACAGCATGAACAAGGGAGAAGGGTCTGGCTTGCAGGAAACCCATGTTTTGAATCTTCAGGGAGCAATCCAGGAATCTATGGCCAATTAAGAGAACAATTGCTATTGACATTTTGATTGGAATTGGGAAATAATGACATTGACGTCAGTGGTTAGTGAAATCTGGTCATAGTCTCTCCTTCCATGTGGTTTTGTTTGGTGCAGCGAGAATGACATTATTTCATAGAAGGGGCAAGGTCTTTAGAATTCAGACAGACCAGAGTTCAACTTGTACCTTTCTTCATTCCCAGTTGGATGACTGTGAGCAAATTATTTGGGTTCTCTGAGGGTTTTTATAAAGATTAAATGAGAAATATGTGAAGCTCTTAGCAGAGTAATACATGCCTTAGACTTAACAAATATACACATTGATATAGTTGATTTTTTTCTCAGCCAGCTTTATTGGATAGACTTCTCAATGTCACTGTGGAAAATGAAAAGGTCATCTAGAATCAAATCTTGAATATGCCTCATTTTAACTTTTTCAGATATAAAATAAGCAGACACTAAGCTACACTAAGTGCTTTCACATACATAACCATCTCAAACTTGGAAGGAGAGGAGGAGGTGGGAACAACAATGGCAACGTTTAATACATTAATAACTTAAAATTCGCTGACTCTGCTGTACACTCATCATGCATCCCAAGGTAGTTCCCCTTTAGTCTAAACACCACACACGTGTCCACACATGTACCCGTGACTTGTAACTGGAAGTTTGTACCTCTTTTTAAAAACCAAACCATGAGATTTCAAAGAAATGACATGTTTCCATCATCACTTAAACACACACACACACACACACACACACACAGCCTCCATCATCCTATGCTATACGTGGAAAGGTTTGAGGAATACTTAAACAATGTTGAAAAACATAGGTCATAAATCTTAGCAGTCTCTCTTACTCTTCTTTTTAAGTATTTCTTCTTTCCCTTGGATAATGTAGTCTTGCGACAGATTTCTGAAATGGGAGATTTCCTCTTCTTTCCCTCTTTTGTGACACAGAGGAGGCTCTGGCCTAGAGTCAGCCGTGGAGGTGCAGTGCTCTCTTTGCCTTAATACAGATGAGCTATTGAGGAAGACCAAGGGGCATCCTTCACTGAACTCCCCAAAGTTTCTGGTTGGCAGGAAAGGTAGTTCTCTCTTCCCCTTTTCTAACAGCCATATATATGGCATATATGCCATAGAGAAGGGAATAAATCGGCAGTCCAAAGTCCCATGGTGTTTCATGCAAATAAGCTATAGTCCTAGATCGATTGATCTTCTGGAGGTAGAAAAGAGAAAAGGTGATGGGGAAGGTAGAATATGAAAGGGTAGACATGGAGGGGTGAGCAGGCTGTAACCCAGGTCCCCATTGGGGAGAGGACAGCAAGCTTCCCTGATGGGCCAAGTATGGAGACAGGTTGGAGAACAAGGATCCCCCTGAGCCCTTTTTCTCTTCTCACCAGCTGCAGGCAACTGTGGTATTTATGTAGCCTCCTGCCTCCCCAGTAAAGTTGACTCACCTGTGAAACTTGGAATGCGCAGCATTGGTTTTGAAAACAAAATCTTCTCCAGAGAGAAAAAGGATTTTCAAAGTTCACCTAATTCATCTTTACATAGTACAGCAGGAAGGCTTTGCTAGAAGCTATCGTGTAAACAAGTAGTGAAATAGTGTGAGGAGACTCCCGCCTGACAGAAAACAGGTGAAGAATTTTATGGTTCTGGGGCCTGGGGAAACTTACACAAATTCTCCTCTTCCCCATACCCCTTTGAGAGAGAGGAAATGATATGACAGGTCCACATATGTTGAGGGTAGAGGGAGAAGCTGAGCCAAGAGGTGGCTGTGAGTCCTTAGATTAAAGAGAAAGAGAGAGAGAGAGATGTTACAAGAGAAACGAGTCTGGAAGGTTGTAACTGCTTGTCTTTCAAGATGGAAGACGGTCATGAGCTAAGGAATGTGGGTAGGCCCCCAAAGCTGGAAAAGGCAAGGAAACAGGTTCTCCCCTAGAGCCTTCAGAAGGAATGCAGCTCTGCCATACCTTGATTTTATCCCAGGGAGACTCATTTTGAACTTCTACTCTGCAGAATTGTAAGAAAATGGGACAAACAGTTGGACAAGTTAGAGCATCTTCATGGACCAAAGACACTGAAGAGTTGGAGCCGGGACTGTTGAAGACAGTCGAAATGCATGGTGATCACCGTGGCTGAGATGTCACCTCAGGACTGGTTGGCGTGCTGGTCAGAGTTCCCGCTCTAAGGTCAGCTGCCCAGATTTGTCTACTGGCTTTTTCCCACATATTAACTATGCGACACTGGGCACATCACCAAATCGGTCTAAGACTTAGTTTTTTGTCTTTCTCAGTCTTCCTGAGAGAAAACCACCTCAGAGGAAGCAGGCACACATTTAAATGCTGGTGGTGGGGGGAGAGTTTGCGGGAGGAAATAGGCTATAGCAAGGGCACCAGGAGTGCCTGCGGCCTCACAGGAGACAGGTAGCCGATGGTTCCGGTCCCATAAATATCCCCAGCAAGGGGTCATTACGGTGGGGCAGAATAAGGGCTTCAGGGCAGATGGGCCACACCTGATGCCAGGTACGCAGGGAGATGGCTTAGCTCACAGGGCACAAAGCCTGTGTCAAGAGAACAGGACACACTTTTCACCAGCCGTGTATATCAGGTAAGAGCTGGTCATGCGGTGGATAAGGACAGTACGAGGACAGGACAGTACGAGGACCCCTACACCCAACAGCTACCTCTGAATTCCAAAGGATATGCAAGACTTGCCATTCTTCCCCATTCCATCTTAGAGAGGGAGAGGATCTGGGATGAATACCTGAAAGGCAAACACAGCCTGGTAGGGAGATGAACCTTGAATCCAAAAGACATTGAACAAACAAGAGGAGACTAATCCTAGCAGAGACTGATATAAATTAAATTGTCAAGATCATTCTTCCCACAACTCCTAGCCCCTTAGAAGGAAATCTTTCAGATTAAAATTCTGTAGGCAATTTTATGTAATAGATATTGTGATATATATATATATCACTTCTTTTTTAGACATCTAACTATATAAAATTTTGACCCCACGATATCTGCATAACTTACATCTATAGTTTGCTTATCACATAGCACATGCTCAGAATGTATTTGTTGAATAAAGATCTCAGAGATTATGTAGACTCTTCTATCTTCTTAAACCAAAAAACAAGTTAACAAGTAACAAATTATATAAACATCATGTTCCATCTCTGTACGCTGAGGTAACTTCCATAGTTTCTACATATGCATAATACATTCTTAAACTAAAGATGAAAATGAAAAATACTTTACAACTGATGGAAAGCATTTATAGTGGCCAAGTCAAAACATTTAATGTGAAAGAATTAAAGCAGTATCTAGAAAACAGAGACCCAAACTTTAAGCACACCTGAATTTCACAACTATTTTGAGAAGACAGTAACATTCTGGCTTATATTTTCTGCTCCTTTTTTCAATTTTCTAATTCATTTTTTTTTTACTGAGAATTGATCAGATGGAAGGCCATTTTGAGTCTCGGCATTGATCCTGAACAATGGAATAAAACCAATTTTAGGTGAAAGCGAAGGGCAAAAGTGAGTTTCATAAAATGGAGGTGATAATAACATTTATATTTAATATGTTAACTGCAATCAACTGGCCCTTCTAATTTCTTTGCAAAGGACGAATAAATTTCATGCACTAACAACTCGAGGTTTTTAATATTTACACAAGAAGCATAAAGTGATATTTTTATGAAGATAAAATAAAAGCTGATAGAGGTTATCTACACTATAAAATAACCAGTAGAAAAATTAATATTACAAACAAAAGCTTTTGTATGCATGCACATGCACACATGCACGCACGCACACACACACAGTATTTTTGTACAGTATTTTTCATTTTCATCTTTAGTTTAAGAATGTATCCTTAAAAAATATTAGTTATAAGAATGTATTATGCATATGTAGAAACTATGGAAGTTACCTCAGCGTACAGAGATGGAACATGATGTTTATATAACTTGTTACTTGTTAACTTGTTTTTTGGTTTAAGAAGATAGAAGAGTCTACATAATTACTGAATCCAAAAGACATTGAATCCAATGTTGTTGTTTTTTTTTTCAATTTAGCAGACGAGGGATTTATTAACAAAGGGGATTATTAGCAAAAGGGATTTTTATTAACAAGTAGCTCCAGAAATTGGTGGGAAGTAGGGGCAATGTAGCTTGTAAAAATGGCAGGAACCAAGGAAGGTCGGGCAGAAAGAAACCTAGCCAAGTTCACCACATCCAAACAGGATGCTGCTGAGGAACCATCAGTGCTGGGTACCACACTGTCATCATCTCCTTGGTGTAAGCAGGGAGTGCCTTATACAGTGCTCTACACACACACACTAGAACAGTAGCTAAAGTTCTCATTCCACATGAAACTATTTCAATAAACTAAAGGAAATGATAGCTCTAGCAGTGGAATCCTGTCTTGACCCATTACCTTGTACGAACAAGGTTAAAGAAAATGAAGCTCACAAATGGCACATTAATCTCGAATCGGTTGTTGGTTTGGTTGGTGTGTTTGTTTTTGCAAAATGTCATTTTCCCCTGGCACCAAGTAGGATGTCAATCCCATCCCATGGCCATCTGGGCGTGCAAAGCCAGAGAGCTGCAAGTCACCACATCCATAAAACTGTCCCAATTCTTTCATTTTACTGAGGAACTTAATTTTACTATATTATCAGTAAACTTTCTGCTCTAACAGTATTCTATCTTATGATTCAAGTAGGATAGTGGACTTTTCTAAGGAGAAGACTGCTTCTCCTCACATATTTCAACTTTATCAGCTCATTTGAAGGGTCATTTGGTTTCTTATCTAAAGCGATCCATCAGATCATGAAGTGTTGACACTCTGCTCTCAGGTTATTTGGACTAGGTTAGCATTGGGGTCAGCTTGCCAATGAAGAAGCATCGATTGACTGACAATTTCCCTCAATAAATCCCTGAATGATCAATGTGCTATCCAACTGAGAAAATCTGTAAAAATATCTTGTCGGTTGTATAACTCTGTTGTGGCCATACGGGCAAGTGGGAATGATGGAAAGCATAACTTTGCACTTGAAGTTCCTTGCATACTGCTGCACAGATTTTAGGCAGCCGTCCAGGATCCTAAAAGCAAGTGTGAACTAAACGCCCATAGGATCTATATGCCTACAGAAGATTTGTTTTTCCAAAGCTCCTCTCGGGTTTCCTTTCTGTTGCCATTCTATCCTTGTGTTCCTCCACATTCTGGACTATGAAAATAAGAACTTATGGCTGAAGTGTGAAAGACATGCAGCCTCATGACAACACGGTAACGTCCAAGGGACAGATAAGAGAACTCTGCAAGGCTGTCCAATAAGAATATTCTCCAGAATTTAGATGAGATTTTGATTTTGAGAATTAAAAGGAACTTCAAGAGTCCTAGGATCCCCTTGGAAAAGGAAACCCAGATCCCCTCATTAATCTCTGCATACTAGATGTGTCCAGGCTTGAGTCACTCAAGAACGCACTTTCACTGGAGACCATCAGATCTGGAGTCCTTTCTCACTGTTAGGAAACTCTTCGTGGAGCCCAGGTGTTCTAGGCATCACCAGCCAACTGAGTGTGTAACTGTAGTAACATTACTCCCATGAAACTCCTACTCAGAAGACTCCTCATTGCTCTTTAGTTGAAAATATTCTTACCCAGAGAGGAAGATTGACCTTCTCCAAGTATTTCTGAGAATCCTCCAAAGAACTTATGTGCATAATCCAAATGTTTCCTAGGTCTCAGAATTTGTGGGTCCTAGATACAGGCAATCTCCTTCCAAATGTCCCCAGGTCATCAGGTTAAAGGAGGCTGTGATATCTCAGCATATAAACCAAACTACTGCCACCATTTCTGTCATGCTCCCGGTACCACCTAGAGTCAGAGATGCCCTCCTCCAGATCACTAGCCTCTGATTTTTGTGTCTTGGGAGGAGCCCTATGACTTTGTTTCTTGAGGGGTAGATACCTCTCTCAGGGGGAGCTCCCTCAGCAGAGCCACTGAGATCTTACTGACATAGTTACGTCTTTTACACCATCACCCCAAGGGCTGGAGGGCTGGAGGCTGGTTCTGTAGGATGTCAGTCACCAGAAGAAACCAGTGAAAACTTGCTTCTGGTCTATGTACAAGGGGTACCCCCATGATTTGTGGAAGGGCTGGCGATGGACACAGTGAAGATGCCTGGGTAGCGCGTGCTCCCGAGGTGTCAGGAGAACGTTTACACAAAGTTACAAAGTGTGAACGCTGACTCACTGAAGAAGGATATCCCAGGCCATCCAGGGAGAGCTCACCTGAGGCTTTCCCTCCGGCTGTGAATGGCGATGAAATTTGGGTCACCTCTGGCTCTGAGGCAGTCTGTGCCTGGTGCTTGGTTGGGCAAATTCCAAACTCTTTTCCTCTAAACAGCTCACATCACAGATGGGCAGTCTGGGCCTGGGGAAGCTGACTGTGAAGCAGGCTTCCTTCCAACAAACATGGCATCTTAGTAGTGGGTCCCTCAGAGAGCGTGCAGGAGACTTTGCCAGTAGCTGTCCCTCTAAGCACTTTTAAAAACACACGTGTAAGACCAACTACTGCATATTTTTGTTGTTCTGTGTGTGATCAGCACATTTCACTCTGTCTGTAACCAGAGTACTCTCTGACCCTGGGACCTGCCACTCTCTCTGCCCACGTGATGATTGCCCTTGGCAACCACTGTATGTGTATGCGTGTGCCCATGCTCTCGTGTGTGTGTGTGTGTGCGCACATGCGCACGCATGCGTGCGCATATGTGTGCATTTTCCTCTCAGCTTTCCTCCTTGGAAAGGTTTTCAAGTCTCCTTCACATTTTGATATCTCTGCAAACCTTTATTCCAACCAAGCTCTCTTTCTGACTACACGAGTCTCTTTGTGACTAGTCAAGAGATGGTAAATTAAGCAAATGAGATTCTTTTCTTGCCTTTAGTGGTTTGCCATTTTAAAATCTAATCAGTCAACGAGCATTTGTTTGGCCCCTACTTATATCCATCTATGTGGTAAGCCCATAGGTAATACAAAGAAATAGAAGGTATGGTCCTTGCACTTTCTTTCAATTAAAACTGTAGTTTAATTGAAAGAAATGTTTAGATCCAGTATAAGGAAGTATCTGATCAAGGATCCAGGCCTTATTGGAAACAATGCTTGGTTTCAAAGTAAAGCAGGGTTTCTAAAGAAATGGAGAGTTTTGGAGTGATCCAAACCATTTCAAGAAAGAGGCGTGACTTGAGTTCAGCCGTGTGAGTTGGCCGCCAGTATGACCAAGACGATCATGTGGAAGACCACAGCTGGAAGGAGTCAGTTTGGGACAGGGGACTTGGTGAGGTGCTGTCAGGGTCAGCCAGTAGTAGGACAGTGAGTCTCCCTGACCCACACTGCTGACAAAAGGAAGAGAGGAGGAGCGGGTGCGGGGTCTGTTTCCCCCAAATCTGCTCCGTGCCCTTCCTCTGCTCTGCTTGGTCCCATTGTTCCACAGCCCTTGTGTCCGCTGGTTCCTGTGTCAGTGTGGCCAGCGGAAGGACAAGCGGGGGATTGTGGAGCAGGAGAAAGAACGAACTCTAGCCATGTTGTCCTCTACTTCACCGTCCTGGGCATTGTCTCAGCAATGGTCCTCTCTCTCCTTATGGCTTCTGCTCCTGCCAAGTAGGCCTGCTGTGCGTTCTACCTGCCAGCTGGTGACTCCAGCCTTTGGACTCCAGTAAGCCTGGATCCTTCCTTCGTCCCCACCCTGCTCCTGCTTGGGGTCAGCAGCGGCTTCTCACTGTGGCTGATCTCTGAGAGAGCTTCCAGCCTTTTAGCCTCATCGCGGGTGCTACCAAGGCACTATGTTCACTTGTAAATACAGTGGGATTTTTCGTCCTGGTTGGGTCCTGACCTATGTAGAGAGTCAGAAGTGGATAGAAAATTTTATAAGGAAGAGCCATAAGAGTTTATAAGGAACTAACTGTTTGGTCTGGGAGCTGAAGACAATGACTAATAAAATGTGACTCCAATATCATTATAATCAATCACTTTCAGTGCCAGAAAACCAAATTGGAAGATAGAGCAGCAAGCAAGAAGTGAAGACTGCTATGGACTTTGCACCAAGACTTTGCTGTGAGTCTTAGGTAGGTTTCAGACCATGTGTCTGTCACAGGCCATCAGACTAATCATCTGAGTGGATTGGAGGGAGGGAGGGAGATATCATAGCCAGTGTCACTGTAACTTATTTAAATAACGTAGGAAAAATAGCTGAGTTCTCAATGTTCACGTAAAACCAGAAGAGTAAGGATGAAGAGAAATGCCAGGAGACACAAGGGAGGAGAAGAAGAAATTCATCTGTGCTAGAGACAATAACCCTAGACCAAGGGTAGCGCAGCTACATCCCGAAGGCATCCACGGGCGTTTTTGTAAATAAGGTTTTAGGGTAACACGGCCACGCCCACTCGTGTGTGCACTTTCTGTGGCTGCTTCTGAGCTGTAAGAGCAGAGCTGACTAGTGGCAACAGGTGGCCATATGGCTCTTAAAGCCTAAAATGTTTACCCTCGGACCCTTTATGGAAGTTTGCCACTCACGGTGCTAGTCCCCCCATGTGGGGTCCCACGTGCCCCTCCTGATGGACTCCCGACCTTTCAAAGCAGGAGTACTCCCCCTCGCATCTGTGCTCTCATGCTGCTTTTTCTATGCAGCTTTTCTAGCACCGATCACGTTGTCACCTAATCACTGCAGAAACCGTGTCCCCACTGGATCACAGCAGATGCCCCCTTGTCCACCGGCTTCCATCTAGCCCCTCTACAAATCTGCCAGAATAATGTTTTTAAAAGACGAGTCAGGCTATTTCAATGCTCGGCGACCACCAGGAACTCCGGTCCATTTAGGATCAAACTGCAATGTTTTTTTCCATGGTCTTGAGGTCACTGCCTCCATCCTTGACCCCGTGTCCTACCCAGTCCTGCTAAAGTCACTGGCTCACTTAGGGTGGCCCCAAACATGCCAGACTTGCTCTCTTGGGGCTTTTGAAATTGCTGCCCCTGTGCATGGAAACCACCTCCCCCAGGTCGTCACAGCTGGCCACTCCCTGATGTTCAGATCTCAGCACAGCTGTCACCCTCCCAGGGAAGCTGTTCCTAATAATCGCAGCTACAACACTACCCTCCCTACTCATTCTGTATGAATTCCCCCTGCTTTATTTTGTTCATAGCACTTACGGCCATCTGAGAGTATCTTGTTTATTTGTTTACTTATACTTATTCATTCACTGTTTCCTACAATGCAAGCTTTCCAAAGCGAGGACTTTGTCCCCCAGATTCATTGTTGCATTCCCCATGTTTAGAATAACTCCTACCACCTGGGGGGGGGGCTCAATAAAGATTTGTTGAATAAATGAATTAAGGAATTGTATAATAAGTATTGATTTGTTTGTATTTTGCCTCAACCAGACTTCAAGCTCTTACAGGCCAAGGATTATACAATTGTTATATCCTTAGTACAAATACAGTGCCTAGAATTCATTATCGTATTTAATAAGTGTTCGTTGAACAAATAATTGAGCTTTTGAAGGAATACCTAAAGACAGTGGCAATGCATGCAACCATAGAGAATTGATGTTTTGTCCTATAAATATGCAAACCACAATTGAATTAGTTTAAATACTAAGGTATTCTTATGAGATGACAGATACTGATAGCATTGAACTTTACAAGTTTTGAAAGATTTCAGATAACAGTCACGGTTCCGATTTACCTAATTGGCCAATTATTTTTGCCTTCAACTGACAGCAAATGTCCGCCTACATCTTGGTTTATTTGTAGTAGTATGTGTTCATCCATAGGTAAAGCCTACAGATTCTCGCAGTTGGTAAGAGACAAGATTACAGATCTGGCATCTTCATAAGCTGTGCATTTCAGACCCAATCATGGAGTTAGACGTCTGACAGTATTGCAATGAAGCAAAAGAAGAAAAGAGTCTATTTCCCTCTAACTTCTCTTTGATGACACTAATCATGTGTGCTTTTGTTAGCTTAGGTTTGGTTCCAAATGAATAGAGAATAGACAGCTGAATGTCATACTCCTTTTCTTTCTAAGGTAATTTACCCCCTGATGAAAGAGAAAAATCAGTATTTGCAGGTGTAAATCCATTCAAAGTCAGCTCTCCCAGATCCAAGCGTTGTAAGTGAAGATGCAGTGAGGTTCAGAGCCCAGCGATTGAAGCTAATTACTAGTGAACAAAGAGACTGAGGCTACCATAAGAGAACCTTCAGGAGAGCCTGGTTTCTGTGTGCCCCCATATGTGTGTGTCCAGATGTGGGGCACTTCCATGCCAGCACTCCTACACTCAGAGAGTGGGCAACTGTGTCATCCGGGAGGCAACTGCCAAGCCTGGCAGGATGCTGTCTCTTCGTGGGGTCACGGCATCCCAGCATCTGCTCCTCAGCTTTGCAGGTCCAGAAAATGGAATGCGTCAGTGTGCTTGTGCTTGATTAATCCCTGGAATTTACAAGAGACTGATGTACGAAACCAAGTGCCAATTTAGCAATTTACACTAAGAAATGCAACTGCCAAGCAATTCAGAATGTGTACGTAGGCAGGAGAAGGCAGCCTCCTCACGGCACAAAGAGGTACCTGAGAATCACAGGTTGGCCAGGTGAGCGCGGACTGGGAGCAGGAGGACGAAGTTGTTGGACCTTTATGACTGATGTCACAAGACCTGACATTGAAATTTACCTGCCCAGGAAGGCAGGACAGTTGGATCACCTGGCCAGTGCTGGAAACCCATTGACAGTTCTTGCTCACTGGCCTTTGTTTTTCTAGATTCCTTGCTGGACACCTACACGTCCTTCCCTCACGTGCATTCATGCTGCTGAATAGGTTATGTCTCTTTTTTGACATTCAGGGAGTCTTCGTGGCTAAAAGTGATGAGCTAATAATTATCAAGAGGTAATAAATGTTAGACTTAATGCTGACAGCTCTACAGTCAATTCTGTTCAAGTGCGTGTTTTGAAAACCCAAACTTGTTCCAAAACAATTGCTTTATTAGGGAATCATTTGAAAGTAACATGAATTTCGCTTGTTTATGCACAGTTTTCTCTGGAAGAAACACTAGGTGAAAACAAAAAACTCCACTCTGCTGAAACCACTTAGGAATACCCACCGAGCGTCCGCACGCATGCTCCAGGTGTCTACCAACTGCCTCGGGTCCTCACCTGTCATGGGGCAGTGCATCGATGCCCAGTGTCACCATATGTCATCCAGCTTCAGAACCCCCACCCCCATCCACCACTCCATAGTAACTCGCAAGTTGGAACCCTGCCGACATCCTGTTCCACAAACAAACCCCAGGTCCTTTTTCCAATATGAAGCTATGTTTACTGTGGTGTTCATATATTCAGCATAAATCATGTAAAATTGCATTGCCATTTTCATTAGGGTCTTATTCTTTGTTTTAATATGTGTCACCAATGACTTGGTATTATGCCTCGACCTCACTTTTTCCATGAGCCCTGTGGTTTTTATTGTGCAATTTTGCATGGCACAGTGATTTTTAGAAATGCCTATGTTGCATTACAGCAGAACTGACTGGACCTTATGATCTTATTTAATCTTACAAATGTGGGGAAATTGAGATTTAAGGAGTTTGAGTAATTTACCCCCCAACAAATAGCTGCTAAGTGGTCAAGCTAAGATTGACTCTGCTCCAACATGGTACGAAAGCCTTGGGTTCCTGATTTGATATAGGAGCCAGCCTTTTAAGATGACTTTCCCCAGGAGCTAATAGTAGCTCTCCTTTACTCAGTATAGTGTAGTAATGAGTGGTATGCCCTCTGGAGCCCGACTGCCTGGGTTCAGATCCTGCTTCTGTCACTTATGACCTGGGTAACAGTGGGCAAGTTACGTCATAGGATGTGTTGTTGCACAGTGGCCCAAGAATCTCCCCTCTCATAGCTCACCCTTTGTAATACAATTTGCCACCAACAGGAAGATTTTATTTTGCTCACACCTTGACTCTGGACTGGCCTTGTGATCTGATCTAAGGAACAAAATGTAGTGGAGCTGACACCAGACCGATCCCGAGGTCAGGCCTCGAGGGCCCTTGAATGCTTTACTCATTGTCCTAGAATGCTGCCACCAGCGTGTGCACAAGTCCAGACGAGCCTGCTAGATAATGAGATCCCATGGCTCTGTCACCCCAGTGTCCCCTGATGACAACAAGTGGATGCCATCATAGGCCATCATAGACTGCCCAGCCATCAGTGAGCCAACAGCAAATTTCAGGTGCGTGAATGAGGCCCGTAAAGGTCGGGTGAGCCAGGCCGAGGTCAGCAGAGTCATGATTTTATACTACCAGATTTGAGGTTATTTGAGAAAAGCCACCTGATGCATTCAACTTCTCCATACATCAGCTGCCCAGTGTGTAAAGTGGGACGCATCATCAAGCTGTGAGGATTGAATGAGTCAAGTACATCTAGAAATACTTAGAATAATACTTAGGTGGTAAGCTCTGCTCTGGTTATCCTGTATAACAAAAATAATGGCATAAAGCAACAATGATCTAACATTCGCATTTCTCAAGGTTCTGAGGGTTGACTGGGCCGTTGGGTGGCTCATCCTTGGGCTCTCACATACAGGTGCAGACGCAGTGATTAGGGCATCAGCCATCTGGAAGCTTCTTCACTTATATGGTACTTGGGCTAGAAGATTCAAGAGTTGGGGACTGGACCAACTAGAGCTCAGACATCTTTCTCTATCATCCATCTATTTATCTATATCCATCTATCTGCCTATCTATCTTTCTGTCTCCCTCTCTCAGATCTCCCCAAATGGTGCCCTTGCATCAGCTAGACTTCTAAGTTGGCAGCTGAAGACTCTCAGAGTGGGACCCCCAAGAGAGAGAAGCTGCATGGCCTTTTCCATTATAGACTCAAAAGCCTTCAAATGTCACTTTGCCACCTTCTGTTCATCAAGGTAATCACAAAGCCCAGTCCAAGTTCGAGGGGAAAGGACATACACTCCGTGTCTTGATGTCAAGGGAATTGGAGAATTTGCAGATGTCTTAAAAACATTCTGATCTCCTTACATACACGCATAGTCATGTCATTCTCACAGCTACCCTAATAAGATGGGTGACAAGAGTATATCCATTTTCTTTATTATTTGAAGGTTTTTTTATAAAGATTTTATTTATTTATTTGACAGAGAGAGAGAGAGATCGCAAGTAGGCAGAGAGGCAGGCAGAGAGAGAAGGGGAAGCAGGCTCCCTGCTGAGCAGAGAGCCCGATGTGGGGCTCGATCCCAGGACCCCGAGATCACGACCTGAGCCAAAGGCAGAAGCTTTAACCCACAGAGCCACCCAGGTGCCCCGAAGGTTTATTTTTTTAGATAGTTTTAGGTTCCCAGCAAAATTGAAAGGAAAGTATTGCCTTTCAATACTCAAAGAAAGAGATTGCCCATAAACCACCTGCCCCAGAGCCGCCCCATCATCAACACCCCCTGCCCCACCGGAGTGCTGTGTTGTTACAGTTGATGGGCCTACATTGACACTGGACAGTAGGGTATCCATTTGCAATACAAGAGAACCTTGGCCTCAGAGACCCTAAGGTTTGAATACAGAACTAGAGCCACCCAGCATCTAAAATATAAAATAACAAAGCAGAGGAAGGGAGACAGAAATCAAGGGGAGGAAATTAACCTAGTACCCTGACCACCCTAGAAATTGGTACTAAAAGTGGGGTGCTTCCTAATAAAACCCAAACATGTAGAAACTCACATTGGAACAAAATCTCCCTCAACCTGGGTTCTGAGTGACTAAGATGAACAGAAAATGTGGCATGAAAAGAAATAAGTGCTTTTAGTGTAAACTGCTCAGATTTGGGTTGTTGTTGTTAATTCAGCATAATCTAGCCTATCTTGGTTAATACACTATGTGCTTTAAAATGTTAAGGAAGAAAACTATGTCCATTCTTGGAGTAAATTATTATGTATGAGGGAGCTGTATCAGTTATCCACTGATGTGTAATAAACCACTCTAGATCTTAGTGGAATGGGCTATATATAGGAGCCTTCTGGAGCACTGGAGCTGTTTTGGGGAAGTAGTTCATCCGTATAAAGCTATAAATAGATGCAGAAAAATACATATATAAAAATAAATCAAGATGAATGCTAAGATTTACTTTGTGTTTAAATAGAAAATAAAAATAGAAAAGAAAGCAATAAAAATAGAAAATAGAAAAAGAGACAGAATAGACAATAGAATAAAGTAGAATAATATGATTTAAAAGAAAATAAGTGAAAATGAAATAAAAGCTACCATAAAATAGAAAAAGAGATAATAACAATCTAAATTGACAGGACATCTCAACATGGAAGAAGCCCAGGAAGAGGAAGAGAAAGGAAATAAAATTATTCTTGCTTTAACTATTAACATTCCCAGAAAAATATGATTAAATATGTGTATTAAAAATTTAAGAATTGAGTTGCCTGGGTGGCTCAAGCAAAAGAAGCCAAATACAAGAGTATGATTGGATTTACATAAAGTTTACAAATCACCTAAACTAATCTCAGGTCTTAAAAGTGAGAACAGAAGTTCTCCAGGCAGAGGGATGGTCACTAGGAAAGATCTCTGGGGAGGAACTTTGGGTTGTTGTTCATTGTTCATGTTTTGATCTGGGTTCTGGTAACACATAGGCATTCAACTCATAAAAATTTATTTGCACACTTTAAAAGATTATTTATTAGAGAGGGGAGGGAAGAGGGGCAGAGGGAGAGAATCTTGAGCATGGAGCTGGACATAGGGTTCGATCCTAGGACCCTGAGATCATGGCCTGAGCCAAAATCGAGTCATGTGCTTAATTGACTGAGCCAATTAGGTGCTCCTGCACACTTTTCTGTATGTATATGATAGTTGAATACAAGGTTTATTTTTAAAAAATAAAAAAATCAGAGGGACATAAAAAAAAAAAAGTAAAGAGAATCCATGGAGGAATCAAACAGGAGATAAAATTTCCAAACAACTAAAGGAAAAAATTGCTCAAAGAGAAAACAGTCAGTCAGACAGAGCATAGAAAAGTGAGAAAGGAAAACAAGAAACCATAAGTAGATAACAAAGAATAAGAAATATATAATGAAATTAAGTCCAAATATAATAGAAATTATAATAAAGGTGATTGAATAAAAATCTTCTATGAAAAAGTTCTCAAAGAATCTGGTGAAATAAACACTGTCTACCTTTAAGCTGTCCACAAGAGACCTACAACAGTGACACAGAGAGCTTGAAAATAAAGGAAGGGAAAACAATATTGTGAATAACACCACTAAAAGGAAAACGAGTACAGCAATTTTAATTTCTGACAAAATTAACGGGGAGGCAAAACAAAACAAAAACCTTTCAAAAGAGAAAGAAGAGGGGTGCCTGGGTGGCTCTGTGGGTTAAAGCCTCTGCCTTCAGCTCAGGTCATGGTCTCAGGGTCCTGGGATCGAGCCCTGCATCGGGCTCTCTGCTCAGCGGGGAGCCTGTTTCCCCCTCTCCCTCTGCCTGCCTCTCTGCCTACTTGTGATCTCTCTCTGTCAAATAAATAAATAAAATCTTTTAAAAAAAGAGAGAGAAAGAAGAGTATTCATTATTGATCCTAAAGTGTAATACACCAAAAAGTTAACAGTTGTGAGCCTTTATATACTTAACAACATAGTTTCAAGATATATAAACCAAAACTAAGAGAAAGATAATCAAAACTTGACAAATCCACAATCACTGTGGGAGATTTTTACACACAAAATCAAAGTGAAAAACAAAAAAGTCTCTAATGCCTTTGATTAACAGTCACCAAACTTGATCAGAGAGAGACAACTCTTCAGAAAATACAAATTATTCTCAAGTATATATGGCAACTTGACAGAAAAATTCACCGGTTAGTGGTCTAGGAAGAAAATCTCCACACGTTCTAAATCTTGTCTTGCAGGCCATCTTTCCTGACAATAATGCAATCAACATAGAAATCAACAAGAAAGGGGTTTTGGAAAAAGCCCACCTAATATGAATACATGTGTTGGATATTTAAGAATCCCTCACATTGTACAGCTTTACTCCTCATTGAAATCCATTTCATAGATAAGCCCACTTGCATCTACTCATTATCTCCTCCCCAATTCAAAGTTGAGAGACTGCAAACAAAAACCACCATTTGTGCAAGTCACAGGACAAGTGTGTATTACAGCTGAAATTAAATCTTGTTTCCGCTGGTGCACTAAATCTCACTTCTTCCCACAAAGGCGTCCAGATGTGTTAGAGTTGCCAAATTGCTGTGAATTTAGCATGTCTGTGCCTCAAAGCCATCATCTTTGATGAAGAAGTCCACATTTAGACACCAACTTCTATTTGCTTCTCTTACTAAAAATAAAAGTGAATTTTGCAAAATGACTGAACAAACCTCAAGTACAGCTATTAAATCTTTACCCTTTTATAACCAAAGAGTCTTTAAAACCATGACCATTTTTATGCCTTTAGGGAAAATTTTGTCCACAGAGAGCCGCAAGTTACATCTAAGCAATGACATTATTTTTAATACTTGTCATATCTTTTCATTTTTCCACATTTCCAAGTTCTATTCTAGTGTCAAAGCCCATTATTCTATTTCCCTGTTCCTCCCACATCCTGCCTAGGGAGTCTTTGTAAAGTTACCTTCCAGGGCACCTGGGTGGATCAGTCAATTAAGCGTCTGCCTTCCGCTCAGGTCATGATCCCAGGGTCCTGGGATGGAGTCCTGTATTGGGCTCTCTGCTCGGCAGAGTCGCTTCTCTCTCTCCTTGTACCCCTCCCACCTGCTCATGCTCTCTTGCACTCTCAAATTAAAAAAAAAAAAAAAAAAGCTACTTTCCAAGCTATGGAGAGGAAGTAGGGCAGTGTCTACCTTTTTAGACACTTTGAGGACTTCCCTTCCGCATATCTGCTTGCCTTCAGAAAGCAGTGCACAAGGACAGCTTAAAAGCTTTGCAACAGCCAGTGACGATGACCTCTTCCATTTAGTCTCAAAGTGCGAGTCCTGCATTAGTCTCTATTTTTATACCAAGCAACCTACTGTCTTGGGCTTTCTTGTCTCATTTTTGTTTTATTCTCTTTTGTTTTCTGTCCCTCATTTTTTTTTTTAATTTTCCCTAAGCCTTTTTTCAGTATACTTCTCCAACTCCATATTCATCTGGACAAGAAATGGAAAGTAATCAGGGTTTAGAGGGGCAAGGAAAAAAAGGAAAAAAACAAGAAACAGAAAAAAGGTGATTATTGTAATAAGATAGAGAAAATAGGTCATGTGGGGCAAGAAGAGTGGAAAATGGGGTTTTGTATGGATTTTTTTAAAGATTATTTATTTATTGGAGAGTGAGCGAGAGAGCAAGCATGAGCAGCAGGAGGAGTAGCAGAGGGGGAGGGAGAAGCAGACTCCCCACTGAGCAGGGAGCTCGATGATGCGGGGCTCCATCCCAGGACCCTGAGATCAGGACCTGAGCCAAAGGCAGACGCTTAACCAACTGAGCCACCCAGGCCCCCTGCTTTGTATGGATTTTACTGTGCAGAAAGGGAAGAGAACATACGAAAGAAAAATCAAAGAATCAAAGTGAACGTAAAGAGAGCAGAAGAGTGAAATGGGGTTCGGATCTATTTGGTGGCGTGGTCATCAATTAAGTTTCTAAGTTGTTGCTGCTGGACAAACTGCTGGCCTTGCCAATAGAAAATGCTTATTCTACGGCACGTAACAGCTCGTAACTTCTCATCGCATTTGTTACTCGCTGAAAGTGGAGTGTCTGATTCTGCTTACTTTAACAGAAACAGCTTTGACACAAATGAACAGTAGATTTGATTGGGAAAGCAACCAAAACAACCCCTCGTTTTCATCTCACATGCAAATCTTAGCACTTCACTGACAAACCATACTGTTTTATAATAATTTTCCCATCTAATGTAGCATACATTGGAAACAATATTCCTCTTTGAAGCGTATCAACACAGCTTTCTCATGCTAGAAAATACCTGCCTACACACCTTCTTTCCTTTTCTTCCTATATTTTTGAAGTGGCTAGTGTATGCATACCTTAGTGTTCCCCTCTAAAAAATGTCTCAAACATAAAGCTAAATGAAACAGCCTTATTTTGTGTACCCCTGCTTCAATTGTAGTTTTAGAGAAAAATAAATAACAGTGTAATCTGATTTCCAATTCTAGTGGACCTATATTGTTTTTATCTGCCAGGCACCTTATATTTTCTAGCAACAACCCCCCTGCCTCTGCCTTGGAAGAATTGTCCCTGCGCTCCACCTGGGTTCAGGCAGAACGCATTCCTCCTTTGTTTACCCCCATTCTCTGCGGGGGAGGGCACTGACCCAGACACCACGGAGTCTGGTCCTCTTAGTCCTCCCTTCAGAATACACGCTTGAAGTATCATAAAGGAAATCATATATGTCATTTTATGTTATTCGAGAGTTCATGTTTAACTTGATTTTCTATTATAAACCTCATAACTTTTTTGTTAAATGTTTAACACAGTACTTTTTTTAAACATCCGACCGTGTGGGAATTGATAATAGCAGAAAGTTAATCTTTTTTTCTCTAATTCTTATAGATGCTGTACGACTTGAAGACACCTGCTTCCTCCCAAAGAAGGTAACACTATCCTAATAATAGCACATTCCTACCTGAGTTTGCCTGGGGGTAGAAGGCATTTGTGACCCAAAGTAACAGAAGTATTACCAACAGGAATGAGAAGAACAGAAACAACAGGTGAGCTATGGATTTGTGTTTTGTTAATTGAACCATATATTTTGTATATGTTGTTTTATTGGACTAGCAGGGTGATTAGAGTTCAATGATAATGGTTTTCAAAACAATCTTTCGCAATTAAAACATTTCGGCATTCTATTTTAACAAATTCTTCTCATATGCATCAATCTTGAATAGGTGGAAAGATTTTTTGTATCATTTACTTTTTTACCCAGAAAATTGCCTAACAGCCGTATGACTCGATGTATCCACAGACGGTCATCGAATCCCGGAATTTACAAATGTAACTGTGCGCCGTCATCTGTGAAATTACAAAAAAAAAAAAATTTCAGATCTTCCCCTCCTCCTTTATTTTTAACAAGTTCCATGTGTGGTTCTGAGAGACATCTGGCTTGAAAATCACTGGTTTAGTCCATCTCTTTCCAATGTGTTCATCTTCAGTCTTGAAAAATTGAAATTCTGAACTTGTAAATGCTTGTAGTAAGACTCATCTTCCTAGTCATCATATATTTCCGTTTAACAACGCAAAGGCCGTCCTTGATGATTATAAGCCGTTGAGACCATTATTTTCTGGGTGTGACGTCCCTTACTAGAGCCATTGTGTACAGGCTGCTGTATGATGGGAAACTATGAATCTGACAAACCAAGTGTTTGAGCTACTCCTTCACTGTAAACTGCTGGGTAAATCTCACTTTTTAAAAATTATATTAGTTCTGGGGCGTCTGGGTGGCACAGTAGGTTAAGCGACTGACTCTTGGTTTCGGCTCAGCTCATGATCTCAGGGTTGTGAGATCGAGCTCTGGGTTGGGCTCTGTGCTCAGCACAGTCTGCTTAAGACTCTCTCTCCCTTTTCCTCTGCTCCTTCCCCCCCCCCCCCCCCCCGGCTCTCTCAAATAAGTAAATAAGTCTTTTTTTAAAAAAAAATTGTATTAGTTCTTTTAGATCAGCTGAATAAACTCTTAAGAAGTTTAGCCTCCATGATCAGGGTCAGAAATGTAATATTGTTTCATTGTTTCCCCAAAACTTGTTGAAATTAACATTTTGCAAGTAGTGAGTTATTACAAATCTGACCTCTGGCAAGAAGAGAGGAAATGGAAAATCTCCTCCACTAAGGAGAGGAGAAACTAAGAGAATGCACAGGCAGGAGGAAGACAATTAATCCACTTAAATCTGGGGCAGAACTTGTCAATCGCTTGCACCCTACCGTTCTCCCACAGCTACACTAAGGTCATTCCCCAATTATATGTGCTGTTTCTCACGCCAATGCCTTTGAACATGCTCCATGCTTCTTGATGAAGTACTGTCTTTTAAGACCCAGCTGAAATATAACCCCTTCTGTGGAGATTTCTTCAGCTCCCCAGCTCCTTCCTGTGCCCCCTCCAAGTCTCCATTTAGCTTCCTTGACAGCGCGGTGTAACTATTTGATTTCATGGCCGCCTCCCCTGTTTGGCTATCCATAACATGAGGGCATTTCTGGGTTTTCAATTCCTGGCTCCCTGCTTGACACCCACAAATGGTGAAGAAATACTCATTCAATAAATATAAAATGACTTGCTTAATTAAATTTCCATTCTACTGTACCTAATCGGCCTCATCAAGGGGCAGCCGGAGAGGGCTAGGCGTCCCCTTGTGGTCCTTGACATCACAATATATCCACTGACTTTAAAGAAGCAGGAGACCTAAGTCCCTGCCCGGCAGCTACATTCAGCAACTGGCCAACAGAATTCTGTGACTACGTTGTTGTGGTTTGAATCCGGGAAGAGATAGAAAAGAAACCTGGGTGAAAAGTCCAGAACTGTATGACCAGGTGAACCTGATGGCCAGTTTCAAAACTGTTTCAAAACTCCAACCCAGGATTGCCGGTTGTAGTCCAGCCACAGGGGTTAATACTGCGCCCCCCCCCCCCCAGCCGAGAGGAGGGCAGGAGTCAAAGGGCAGGCACATAACCATGGGTCCCAGGAAAGAGATCACGTAGGTCACAGAGAATAGGGAATAATGAGCAGCCTTGCGAGGACTGAGAGACGACAGTAGCCAGGACTCTTTAGGTACAAGTGATAAAATCCCAAAGCAAAAAACTGGCAAAAAAAAAAAAAAAAAAAAAGATATGGAAGCATATCTATACCTCCTGTAGGATCCCAAAGCCCCCTGTGGGTCTCTTCATCATATATCAAACTGTCTGTTTCTCCTTCTGGACTCTGAGCCCCTCAAGCAAAACCACTTCAACTCATTTGTCTTTCTGTCTCCAACACCCACCAGGAACCCAGTGTAGTGTCTGACATTTAATTTACACTTCACGTATTTTTGCTATTGAGCTGGCCTCTTAAGAATGGAGAAGTGTCTAGCTTTCTGCCTCCCAAGTCCTAGAGCTCAAGACAAGATGTTAACCCAATGTGTTTTACCACATGAATTTCAGGCTACCATCTAGGTCCTTGATCCTGTCATTATGAGACATTTCCCCCTTAAATTATATGTGAATACTGAAGCTTTAAATGGTGGGAAATAAAAAAATATGGGTGGAAGAGGAAAAAAATGCAGGAAGACTACTTTTTTTAGTAATGATACATTCAAACAGTGTTTTATCTAGTGCCTAAGAAAGTAAAAGATTATTCAACTACACTGTGGTTTTGAAATGAAATCGCTGCTCTACCGACCCACTGCTCGTTGCTCCAGACAAGCTTGGCTGTGCTGGCTGATATTTGGTGCGGTGACTCCCGTACGGTGTAGGCTTTCCGAGTGGCAGAATGGTATCAGCTTTGTGCAGAAGTTAGCTGCAATTGTATTGAAAAAAAGTTATCTGATGAGATTGAGCAGTTACTGCATATGCATAAAAATGTCCCAGCAAAGAGCTGTCAGGTATCTTCTTGATCAAATTGACTTACACAATAGAGGAGGGAAAAAATCCAGCTTTTCTTCCAGCCTTATAGATCATTAAATGGGTGCTATAAAATATCATCGCTTTCCTTTCTTGCTTTTTATTACTACCCGTGCAGATGTAAGTTTATCCTTAACAGTAAATGGACATTCATCCCATGGCATTGCTTCAGAAGGAGAATGTCAAATTCTTATGGTTATCTCCTCATTCGTGCCCCATGTATTTGACCCATTGGTTGCCTGTTTTATGGTAGACAGAGGATTGGGATGTGCAAAGATGAATAAGTCATAGTTACTTAAGGAGCACAAAGTCTACTACTACCAAAAAACAAAACAAAATAAAACAAACAAAACAAATAGTGCCCATATAATACCCTAACTGCTATGATAAAGATTTTACAAAGTACTATCACTGAGGAAGATAAACCCTTCAACTTTGCCCATGTGGGAGAATGAGAATTTGGGAGGGCTGAGCATGTTAATAAGGAAATGCCATGGAAAATTTATTATAGTACCTGGGAATTTTGGAGGCACTCTTACTTTGGGGTCTACTCAGCTCAGTAGGTTTCTATTGAAACAGTAAATTAGTTAAAAAAAAAAGTTGGTTGTTGAATGCAAAATCTACATAATTCTGAGTGAAATGAAGATCTGAAACTGACTCATGTAGCATGAACTATACCCACAGGCTGAACGAAGCAAGCCAAACCAAGGAATTATTATTTTACACAAAAGCAGGATCCTTTAACTCAGTCTCCATGGAAATTATTTCTCCAGACTTCAGTCACCATCATTCCGGGTTTACTCCCTTCTAAAGACCTAATCCAAAAGGCGATATAGGTTTAGTAATAAGGGTATAAGCATTGATAGGGTTAAAGTTCATAAGCTTTGGGACACAATGTAGTAGGAAACCCAGATATACAACTTGGCTGTGTGACATCAGGCGTAGCAATGGTTGAGAAATAAGATCATGGAAATTATAGAAGTGGTGCATCTGAAGGATGGATAATATGGTTTGTTCTCGACTATAGCCCATAGTCCATGGCTGTCTGCTCTTTGATCCACATCATGACTACTAGACTCCAGGCGTAATGGAGGTAAGAAGAGAGTACTACACTGGTCCCACTCACAGAACCTAAGGACATTTTGTGGCTACCAGAAGTATAGGAATGAGGGTTGGAGGAGAATTTTCTTTACTGGCGTTCCCTTGATTTTTCTTTCTGACAGTTTGGTTCTCATTTCCACCATCTACTGAAAAGGATTATGAGGATTGTTACTCAGTATCCTTACTAAAATGGTTCAAATGTGAAGAAGGTCCCAAAACAAATCTACTTCCTGAAGAAGTGACTCTGAGCACCCGATGTTCCCAATGACACAAATGGTTATAAGAGATACTCTACAGTGAACATCCTTGTAAATGAATCTTTGCACACTTCCTAAATTCCATCAGAATATGTGTTTAGAAATGGAGTTGGAGGGACGAGCTCTGGGGATATTTTTAAATGTTCTCAAAGTATTGCTAAGTATTCCTACAGAAGGTTGATATCAACAGAGTATGAGCCTGTTCACGTCCATAATCCAGTTGCTTGTACTCATGGATGCAATTTGCTCACCCTAACTTATCACTCATATTGCTACAATATTGCAGTAACCACCGGAGGATTCTTGAATGTTCCTCATCTCAACACAGTGGTTGAGAACAAGATTCATTTCCTTCGAAACCCTTTCTTTTTCCTGAGTGGTTACATATGGCTAGCCTACAATTGTTTTTCCAGATTTCTCCAATCAGTTAACAGCAGTTTAACACCACTGAGAGTATTTCACTTACTGATTGTCATTCAATAGGCTACAACTTATGTTAAATCACGTGCAAGATTTCTTGATGCGAAAATTTATATCGAGAACAGCGCTTGAATGATTTGGCATTTAAACACTAGTACTCACACACGGAACCATTTAGATTATGCAAGAACTTGGTTCAGGAAAGAGATGCTTCAAAAAAAACTTTAGTTTCTCTTTGAGGCCAGTACTTGATGTTTAAATGGTGACTTCATGAAAATCAATGAATTTGTTAATTTCCCCAGCCACCAAGGAAAATGTTGGGAGGAAAAGTCGATTCTCAATCTGCGGGGAAATGATGGCAGTAACGCTTTTAATGACCGATGACGGCAGTTATCTTCTAGAAAACCTGGGCCATAGTCTCCAGCTAGATTCCTTCCGCTGCTTTTTCTTTTTCTTTTTCTCCTTTTAATAGTAAAAAGAAGAAATTACAGAGGCAATCCTGTCTAAGGAAAGGAAAGGATTCAAAAAGAGAAGGCTTCATTTTGAAGCATCCACAGAACACCGTGGAAAGCTCCCCAGCACTTGAAAAGAAAATCTCATTCCACAGACATAAGTCAGGATAAATCCTCTTGGATACAGCTTAAGACGGGGTGGGGGTGATGAAATCACATTTTTAAAGCATGGGTTTCACGAAGTGCACATCCTCAAATAACAACTTTAAGGAACTGAAGTGAATTCAGCAGGTGGAGATCGCATCACTTCCTCTTATTGTTTTATGGGCTTTCAGTTATGGTAAGATCTGCTGTCTGACCGCTTCTACATCTTGGCTGTTTGATGAGACATTTGCTCATCACGTGCATTCGAGCCCAACAGCCAAAGACGCAGCTGCCATGACCTAGGACTGAGCTGGATGGACGCAGAGCTCTCCTGATGAACATAGCCAAGGTAACTGTCCTGATTTTCTAGCCACAGTTCTTGCATCATTTTAGAAGCAGCCTGCCGAATTGCAAATGTATGTCAAGCATTTTCTCTTTGCCAAAAGGCTTCTCTATTTTCAAAATCTCACGGATCCCAATTTCAACTTAAAATCATACTTCAAATTATATTCCACCAAATTCAATTTTAATTCCTAAATCTTCCAGAAAAAAAAAAAAAAAGTATCCAGGAGCTCTCTGATGGATAACATAATTCAGAATCTTATAATAAAAGTAACACCCACATAAAATAAGCTCTTTTTGTCCCCAGATTGTTCATAAAAGTAAATCAGAAAAATAAATCACAAATATAAAGTTTTTTCCTTCAGTGAATCAACTGTTCTTTACCTGCAGAATTGCTTTTACTTCCTTATAGCAAAATCAAGGTAATCTTAGAGAAAAAAAAAAAAAAGACAAAACAGTAGCAACAACTGTGTTACATTTGTTTCCACAAGCTATGAAAGAATAAACTACTTTCGATTATTTGCTCTCTCTGCTGGCTCTAAAGCTATCCAATATCATTTAGAAGAGAAAATGACTTGTCACAGAGATAACAGTGATAGTCATCACCGCTCATGTGTATATTATGTTAAAATATATAACCTACAGCTATTTGTTAGCCATTGCAGCTGGCAATAATTCTGTGAAGCATTGTTTTTTCCATTTTACACAAGTAAACAAGCTCAAGGTTGTTAAATTACACACTACTGTGTGACAGAGTCATATATGAACACAGAAAGGGCTTCACAGCATGCGATAGCTGATGTCACCAAAGCTATGTCCCCAGGCTTTCCATCTGAAGCGGCGCCACTTCTCCGTGGTCACCTCTGCATGCCATTAGAAACAGTGATGCAGTTCAGAAAACACCCCAGTACTTCCTTTTCACCCATTTGTCTCTTTATAAATTTGTTTTCTCAGCAAATAAGGATTATTTGATACTGTGGAATCAAAATGACAAATCATAATGATCATGACTCCTGAGTTTGGCGAGCAGAATATAGATTTTTTTTTTAAGTAGTTAAAAGATTGCTCTGGGCAGCATAGACATTGTTACAATGTTTATTCTTCCAATCCATGAGCATGGAATGTTTTTCCATCTTTCTGTGTCTTCCTGAATTTCTTTCGTAAGTGTTCTGTAGTTTCTAGAGTACACATCCTTTACCTCTTTGGCTAGGTTTATTCCCAGTTTTGGTGCAGTTGTAAAGGGGATCAACTCCTTAATTTCTCTTTCTTCTGTCTCATCGTTGGGGCGTAGAAATGCAACAGATTTCTGTGCTTTGATTTTGTATCCTGCCACGTTGCTGAATGGCTGTATGAGTTCTAGTAAATTAGGGGTGGAGTCTTTTGGGTTTTCCATATAAAGTATCGTGTCATCTACGAAGAGAGAGAGTTTTGACTTCTTTTCCTCATTGAGAATGATACTCGCTGTGGGCTTGTCATAGATGGCTTTTATGAGACTGAGGTATGTTCCCTCTACCCCTATACTCCAAAGAGTTTTAGTCAAGAGAGGATGTTGTATTTTGTCAAATGCTTTTTCTGAATCAATTGAGAGGATCATATGGTTCTTGGCTTTAATGTGCTCTATCACGTTGATTGATTTGCAAATGTTGACCCACCCATGTATCCTAGGAATAAATCCCACTTGGTCACGGTGAACAATCCTTTTAATGTACTGTTGGATCCTATTGGCTAGGAACTTGTTGAGCATTTTGGCACCTGTGTTCATCAGGAATATTGGTCTGTAATTCTTCTTTTTGATGGGGTTTTTGCCAGTTTGGGGATCAGGCTAATGCTGGCCTCATAAAATGAATTTGGAAGTTTTCCTTCGATTTCTATTTTACACTGTTGGGAGGAATGCAAGCTGGTACAGCAACTCTTGAGAACAGTGTGAATGTTCCTCAAGATGTTAAAAATAGAGCTACCCTACAACCCAGCAATTTCATTACTAGTTATTTACCCCAAAGATACATATGTAGTGAAAAGAAGGGCCATGTGTACCCCAGTGTTCATGCAGCAATGTCCACGATAGCCAAACTGTGGAAGGAGCAGAGATGCCCTTCAGTGGATGAAAGGATAAAGAAGTGATACATACATACAATGGAATATTACTCATCCATCAAAAAGGATGAATGCCCACCATTTGCATTGACGTGGATGGAACCAGAGGGGATTATGCTAAATGAAATAAGTCAAGCAGAGAAAGACAATTATCATATGGTTTCACTCATATGTGGAACATAAGAAATAACACAGGGGAAGGGGGGAAATTGAAGGGGGAGAAATCAGAGAGGGAGAGGAACCATAAAAGACCCTGGACTCTGGGAAACAAACTTAAGGTTTCAGAGGGGAGGGGGTGGGAGGATGGGTATTAAGGACATGTGTGGTGATGAGCCCTGGGTGTTATATGCAACTAATGAATCATTGAATACTACATCAAAAACTAATGATGTACTATATAGTGGCTAACTAAACATAATAAAAAAAAATTAGTGAAAAGAGCCTAAGATAGGGGCGCCTGGGTGGCTCAGTTGGTTAATTGTCTGTCTTCGCCTCAGATCATGATCCCAGGGTCCCAGATCCCCTGTCACAGTTTCCTTGCTCAGCGAGGAGCCTGCTTCTCCCTCTCCCTCTGTCCCTCCCCTTGCTTGTGCATTCTCTCTCTCTCTCTTTCTCTCTGTGTGTCAAATAAATAAAATCTTTAAAAAAAATTTTTTTTAAATAAAAGACCCTAAGATAAGTTAATGTGATGACAGGAGACCCAGTGTGCAGTGGGAGCCCAGAGAAGAGGGGAAATATATTAAGAAGACAGGAAAACCTTCACCAGGGAGACACCAGTTTTGTTGAGAGCTGGGGCATGAGTAAGAGTTTGCCAGCATTTTCGACCCCCATTCCTTGCCTCTTAATTATTCAGCATGTAATCAGCTTCCAAATATCTTTCACAAGTTGTGTCTTCTTTATGTAAGTTAAGAATTATAAATAGTTTCAGTGGCTTTCCTCTGGTTATTTAAAGGAGTTGGAATAAAGTCAGCTTGTTCTAGAGAGAAAATATTAGAGCATTTCAGGCAGTAGTAGCAGTTGAATGAAAAATAAGAGCATATTTCTTTCTTTTGGAAAAGCCTGGGGCCCTGAATATGAGCCACATATTTGGAGTTTCGGTTGTTGTTGTATGTTTCGTCTGTCTATCTCAAGTTCACTGTCAGCCAAGTCTGGTTTCCTCAGTTGTCTGCAGAGTTAGGACTAAGGACCGCATCAGATCAAGACAGGATAAGTAATGTTGTTTAACAAAGTTGCACTTTGTTTTTTCTATTTCTTTTACTCTACTAACCGTGGGCATGGTGTCTCTTGTTTGGAAAGGGCAGTCTTCCTGTGGGTCCGCTGACAGGGAACTCCAGAAGAAGCAGAGACCAGAGATCCTGCCTCAGCCAAGGCTTGAGGGCCTTGCCTGGGGCTTTGCAACGTAGGTGCATAATAAATGTATGTTGACCAAACTGAAGGTCCCAACCCAAGCTCCCTCCTCTCAGATTTTATTTCCATCCTCAGACAAATTTGCCTCGTCTGCCACCTGTTGGCAGGAGGAAGCATTTTCTGGCTGAGCTCAGCCTAAGCACTCAAACCTCAGCTCAGACGAAGATCATTCAGGAAGAAGCTAGAGTCACCATACATTACCTCCTCCATCACAGCTGTGCTAGGACAGGAGAAGAGAATACTGGTGGCGGGGGAGCCTGGACGTTGGAGGACTAGCAGAGCGGTTGCTTCTCTTGGCATCACATTCATAATCCTGCCTTGAGCATCCTTGCCCTGATTGTTCCTCCAGAAAGGGCTTCAGCCTCTATAAGCCTTCATTTCCTTTTATGTCAAAAGGAGACAAGGATATTTTCACTCCCCAGCTCTCATGAGTTTGGGAGACAAATGAGATGAAGTTATGTGCCCACTGAATTATTTATACCCTTCAATCCCCTTCACTCCCCTCTCAAAAAAAAAAAAAATCCTTACCAATAGCTATTAGTAAAATGAGGCACTCATTTGCCTCATTTTCCAGCAGAGACCAGACTCCCAGAGAGGAAGTGCCCCATGTTGCATGAGCAAACTTGAAGACACACATCCCAGATCTCTGTGGCTAGAACTGAGAAGTAGCTTAAAGATCCACGATAGAAAAGCTGCAGCTCTTTCACATTTTATGTTTTTATTGTGGCTCTTATCGCATTCTGAGCCATGGGGTGTGTGTGTGTGTGTGTGTGTGTGTGTGTGTGTGTGTGTGTGTGTGTGTTACTGTGTAAATGGGCAAACTGAGACCCCAGAAGTCTCAGTAATTTGTTCAGGATAAGAGAGCACATCAGAATTGGAGTCAGAAGCACTCCGAGGTCTGATACTAGGGCTCTCATCATTTCCCTCCACTGTTCTTCGCTTCCAGTGGGAACTCCAAATTGCCTAAGTCAAGAAGTAGCTTGGTCTCCTCTGGTTCTCTGAAGATCTGGAGACTGTGACCTTTGCTTTCCCCCAAACCCAAATGAATCCTCAATGGCCGTGCTGGAATGGGGTGGAAGGTGCTGCAAGACTGGAGGGCTATGGGACTTGCCCCAGTATAACAGCAGATGGGGACAAAACGCGAACACAGGGACAAACCAAACCTACCCATGGTGGAAGGCAGTGGACTTGGTTTGTATGCGACCAGGCACAGCAGACCTGCTGACTTGTGGGGAACATGATTAGCTTTAGTCTGGGTACATTCCAGCTCTGGGAAGGCAACATATTTGGATATTTGGATATTGTTGCTTAGAAGAGTAGAGATTACTTAAAACGGTACAGATGGTTTCCTGCAACATATTTCTACCCTAGGAAAGAGAATTCAAGGGCCATCCCGTCTCAGTCCTAGCCATGTCACCTGTGTAAAGCACAACCTTACCATAAGTATAATGCTAGTGACGGTGCAGGGACTCTGGGCTAGCTTATTTCTGAAAGTGGCCTGTCCTAATGTACACACAAAAGAAAACCAAACCTGCTACATTTTATTGGTGATGGCGCAAATTTACTGTTAACGATATTAAATTGACAGGTCGATCTGGTTACTGTTTATACATCCCCTTGAGCACAAATTATGACATCAATTATGGTTATAAATAGCATTGTGATAACTACTGTGTGCTTCATTCCGTCCTCACAACAGCTCTGTGTGATGCATTTGCCTTACAGATGAGGAAGCTGAGGTGCAGAGAGGTCAAAGGCTTTGCCTGGGAATGTCCAGGCGGGAAGTGGTAGAGACACATAGAATCCAAACTAACGGAGCCCTTACCCTTAACCGATAGTCTATCAAATCCAGCCTTGCATTTCTGATACCTGGGTATGTGTCTTATCCTTTCCACTGAATGGCAGGCTCTTGGAAACCAAGAATCGAGTCTTACTCGGTTCCCCCCCAAAAGATTTGTCATAGTGCTGGGCAGGAATATATCCTAAAAATGGCAGGATGACCAGACACAGATTTTGTAAATCAGTAGATAAATGGATAATCGGTAGGGAGGGAGAGAGAGAAAGAGAGAGGAAAAGTACAGTTATGTAGAGAAGGGGGGATGGATGGAGGAAGAGAATCTGCAAACTAGCAGAAGGCAGAAGAAAAGATATTTCAAATGTAATTCTTGAGTCCTAATGTAGCAGCCAAGTAATAAGCTAGTAATAAGACCTGTCCTTGCAGGGAAATAGCTAACATCTCTCCTGATTTGCACTTAAAAGGATTTATCGCTCGTCTTTCCCCTGTAAAGCAATGTAAGATCACCAGGATTACTGGGGTTCTCTTGTGCCCTCTGCAGAGTTTAATGCCATCGCAGATTGTTAAAAATTTATAGAAACAAATAAGAGAGTCCAGTATCAGCTGACGCTCTAATCCCCTCAAAGAAAAGAATAGCTTCTGGGCTGCCATTTCCCTTGCAAATGTAAACTCAAGGGACTGAGGTTTGCAGGTGACCTCATCCTTCCCCTGGAGCCACAGCCGGATCGAGCTGGCTGGACACCCACGGGAAGAGTGATGGAGGCACGGGGGCGTATCAGCCTATCCCATTGTTTTTATGAAGTCTATAAACACAGAACAAGGAGGTGAGGGGTAAGAGTAGGATAGTCCTTCCTCTCCAAAAATGAGACAAAATTGGAGATAAAATACAACTGCCCTAGGAACATTAAAGTACAAAATCATCCCCTCAGTGTAGATTGGCAAAATCCCTTGAAGGAGGCACAATGGCCATTGTATTTATTTACTCATCCATTTGTGCGTTCATAACATTAATAACAAAACGTGCCTCTCAAAAAGAAGATTCATGAGTCACGGAAGGCTCCAGTACCAAATGTCTCTAAGATAAATATCCCTGGCATCCCACCTAGGGAGCAGGCAATCCAGCCTAAAGACCCTGACCTATCCGGTCCCAGGGGCCTTTCCACGTACTCATCCAGGTCACTCCACCATGTGATTCATTGGATTCTCTCTTCTTATCATATATCACAGAATCGGAGGCTCAAAGAATCCCATTCAGAGATGTGCTTTATTTTATATGCCACTGACAAAGAAAAAGTAAGCCACGATAACGCTACATAATAGCTTTGAGTTTCTATTACCTATACACTCTCGACTTAGCCCTTCTGCTCGACTGCAGGCTTTTATAAAGGATCAAGTACTCTTATCACTGAGATTTGTTTTTATATTATTTTATATCTATGTATTTCTATTATTATTTTATATTATTCTAAAGCAAAGTGCTGGCATAGGCCTTATTTCATATATCTTCCGGTTGCCCGCTACCCTTGCAAAATCTACTCCCCACCTTTCCGCATGCTTGCTGTGTTCTGACCCAGAAGGCTGACCTGGATGGGCTTCCTCAGCAGATCGCAGAGCGTGCCCAAACCCCTGGGCCTCCTCAAGACTTTGGCACCGGGCACACAAGGTCAAAACTATTTTTACAATAATACTAAGACATCATTTGCCTTTTTGTTATATTGGCATTTGAACTGAGGGTAGAAATCAAAAGTGGGCAAAACTGCTGGAGTCGTAGCAGAAATTAAAGCATTGGCATCAAACTGCACTAGTGGTCATCGTATTCTTCACTTGCCAGCCACTCTCAATTAAAAAAAAAAAAAAAGCTGATTTCATTCAAGAAAGTCCATAGTAAAACAGCAAAAACAGTATTAATTTTATTCAAATCTCTGTCTTTATGTCCACATCTTTTTATTATTATTTAATTTTATTTGGGGGGGCAGAGAGAGAGCGAGAAGGAGCAGAGGGAGAGAGAAAATGTTAAGCAGGAGTTTGACTTAGGGCTCGATCCCACAACCCTGAAATCGTGAACCTGAGCTGAAATCAAGAGTCGGACGCTTAACCGACTGAGCCAGTCAGGCGCCCCTGTGTCCATGTCTTTTTAGTAGTCCATGTAATGAAATGGGAATGTACATAAGCTGATGCTATGTACCGAAGCGTGATGGCTGTCTCTAGGAGAAGCTTTTATAGACCTGATTCTTCCTAATCACTTTTTGCCAAAGAGTCACTAATGGTCTTCTTTTCCATCCCTTGTGCCATCAAGGTCCTGGTGAGCTCACATTTCTTAAAAGGGTTATCAGCGTTTGTCTCCAGATTTTCTCCCGTTTTGCAAGCTTTAACGCTGGCATTTTTTTATCTTATGCATATGCAAATTTTAGCAAGCCACATCTCAATTGTTGCCTGGCCGGCATGACTGTGGAATTCCATTGTCTAATATATATCATCATTTGGGAAATACTAAAACGTGATAATATATGTGTCTTAGAATTAATGAAATATGATAGTTTAATTCCATGCTCAGCAAGCAATCTTCTAATTATCTGGCTTCACATGAAGCTTCATCCACTCCCAGATCCTTCCATTATTGCAACATTGGTTCATTCATTTCACAGCTGCTTAGAAATCTAGATCAACTTGTCAAATTATAAGGAATTTTGACATTCCTGGCTCTGGGGGAAAAGGGGAGTTATTGCTAATCCGTAGCTCAGTCGCCAGCTTGCACTTGGCATGTTTAACTTTCGGTCTGGAGCTTTGTCACTTCCAGAGAAGATAGGACCCCTCTTCTGTGAGCTTCAAGGAGGCCTGGCCCCTTCAGGGTAGACCCAGTGAATCTCCTATCTCGGGCACAGCTCCAGGACCCTATGTGATCTGTTCACCCCTCAGGTATCTACACCACCGGATTCCCTAGCCCTCTCCACCCCACACCCCCCAGTCCTGGGACAGATTCCATAAGAAGAGTCTATCTTGGGATTTTTCTCAGTTTTTGTGTAATTTTTCCTTCTCACTCTCTCTCTGCCTTTTTTTTTTTTAAACAAATCTGCCATCATTCTAGACAGCCAGTACCTTTGCTCCTCTTAATTAAATTAACCCTGTGTACCTTAGGCCTTCTCTCCATAATCAGTTTGCGTTGCTGCTTTCCAGCATCGGCCACTTTTTCTCCCTATCCCTCTAAACCGAAGTTGCCGAATCCTTGTTTTTCCAATTTTTGTCGGTACGTTTCTGGGCCACCCTAAAGCCGTCACCCTCAAGGCCCTGTGTCTCCTCAACACGTGTAAACTCATCTTTCACGGAGGATGACAGGAATAGGGCTGCAGTGCCCTTATACTCCAACATTGTTTTTAGCATTTATTCAGTGCTTACCAGGCACAGGGAATTATGAAGCTCAGAACTGTGCATGATTTTATCACATAACTCCCCCCCCAAAAAAAACGCAAAACAAAACCCTAATAATAAACACCGAGGCTTAGAGAAGTTGATAATTCACCCCAAAGTCATACAACTAACAGACCCAGCGGCCAACATCGAGTCGTTTCTGGCCCTGGAGCCTAAACTCTAGGCTTTTGTACTTATTTACTGAGCACCTACTTTGGGCAAAACACTGTTCTAGGCACTGAGAGGAAGACAGAAAAGCAGGGAAGATGGAGTCCCCCCTGTCGAGGGACGTAGGTTCCAGCAGGGGGCAAGAGCCACGTCCATCACACCCCTAGCGCTGGGTAGAAAGCAGTCCGCCCTCTGTGAAGTCGGCATCTGTGCCGCTAGAACACAGAGGAGGATTCCAGCCGGGGAGACGGAGTGAGGCTTCCAGGAGGAACCGGCATTTGAACCGCACTTGAGTGATGGGTAGCATATAATGAGAAAGCTGTTAAACGGAGAGGAAAGTAGGCCGAATGCCTGAGGGTCTAGGGGAGGGAAGAAAGGGAAGCCGAGAAAGAGTTATTTATTACCGCCTGTCACTGTGATTCTGCTTCTTAGATTCATGGTCGGTCCAAAGTCAGAACTCGGGGAGGCTGGCCCCCCTCTCCCGGCAGCCCCGCCGCAGCCCGGTCCGTTGGCTACAGCTCTGCCCCAGTGTGGGAGGGGGTCAGCGGATTCTTAAGGGGTTTCTCGTGTCCCCCGCCCCGTGCGCTCCCCTGACTTCGGCTCCCGCCCTGGCCGTCATTTCAGTCCCCGTGCTTGCCCGGTCTGAATGAGGCGGACTGCCCTGAGCCATGGAGTTGTCACCAGGGATGGTCAGAACGAGGGGCCCTGCAGGGTCCTGGGGATCAGAGGTTAAGAAAAGAAAAACGGGGGGCGGGGGGAGAACCACCTGGCAGCCTATGGACAAATTCAAGGTCCCTGCTCAGCTGACACAGAGCATTTAAAAGATGGGCACATGACAGGTGCAGTAAGTGCTCTCTGCTCCCCGAAGTGCCACCTCTGCCCTTGCCTTCCACCCCTGGCCTTGGACACTGACTTCCCTGCAGGGGTCCTCGGACCCCTGAGGAGACTGAGTTCTGATCTCTGGACTAATCAACACTTGACTTTGAAAATAAGAGAACCAATGCCCCAAAGCCTTGAGCAAGATAATACAGTTGCTTAAAACCAAGGTTGACCGTTAAAACCCAGAATTTCCTCTCACTCCAGAGATTTTCCCAGCAAAATCGTTCCTGTCAACCTTGTAAGTGAAGCAGGAGCTTATAGGATTAACAGAGAACTCTTAACACAATATTCAAATGGCCACAGGAAATCAACAGAAGGAAATCAACAAATACACACCTCCACCTCCTTGTTTAGGCAAACTTGCCGCCCCAGTGACAGAAGTCATTTGATTTTGTTTATGGATACCCAGCTATATTCCAGAAAATATTGACATTACCTTTCAAAGATACGTAAGGTCTATCAAGATAATAAATCAGAGGTAGAGGATAAAGAGGAGGAAGAGGGATCCAACAGCAAGGAGATAAGGTTGATAGAAAATATCAGTGAAGTACTATTTGCTGACCACGGGAGAGTGGCACATTTGGAGGAAAGTGCTGCAAATTTTCCAACAGTTAATGTTCTTTCTCATCCATCACATGATTCTGCCTCCCAAAGAGAAAATCAAACTATCTGCCAAGAAGAAAAAACAGTAGCTTTTCCTAAATCTAAAAGTCTCCCTAAAGAGATGGGGCACTGTGTGATGTAATGAACCCGGCCCTTTGCGACCGTCCAGTAGATTTCTTGATCTTCATCTGGTGATTACATAGCATAATTAACTCATGTTACTCCGGGACTCCTAACTTGCGTGCCACAGAACCCTGGGGAACCTTGACATTTTTGCAAGGGTCCCTGAAGTAGTGCCCATACATTTATTCTATAAATAATTGCCTCACTCATCAATGTATGAAAAATGTTCAAATATTTATAAGATATATTGAATTTAAATTGAGTCCACGGTTTGTGAAGGCTTAATTTCTCATTCTCTGTTTGACAAGGGACATTCCAAGAACACTTGGAATTGTCAGGGGGTGACAGTAGGCAGGGGGCTTCACATGACTTTGTGATGTGGAAAAGAACCCCCACTTCAAAGACAGAGCCAAGACAATGTGGTTGTTTGTGGCCACCATCCCTTCTGACTGGTCGAGTTCAGTGCTATACCAGTTGTCATGTATCAGTGTTCTTGATTTTAGTAAATACTAATGTTTTTATTTCCCTTGTTGAGAGAAATTAGGAAGCATTTAGCTGGGGGACTTAACAGATTGTCTATCCTACGAGCTCCTCTCTACAAATATTCTCTCTCACCTAAGAGTTTGAACAGGACCCCAGAGAATTCAGATTTGTAATCCTTGACAATCACCTGGCTTGGGGGCACTTTTCTCTTGTTCCTTAAATTCAAAAGGGTACGTTTTAACTTGCAACCGAGGTAGGGGATCTGTTGACATCCTTGGCTGGAATTTGAGAAGTCTAACATGGATATCTATCTCTCTTCCGTCCTGAGAGGGGATTCAGGCGTTTTGCAGGAACACAGATGAGTTTCTATTCATCCTTACACCTACATCTCTCTCCGTGAACTCCACGGGCTAAAAGCCAGTCCATATTGCAGCAGGATGACTGCCCCACCGTTTAAAAACATCACTCGTGGAATGCCTAATTTTGAGTCATGTTATTTCCTGCTGTTCCCTTCAATGCAAAATATGTGCCAAGAGCACAGAGTGAGGTGACTTGCTATGTGAAATTATTAAATATGAGCTAATTAAAAATTAGTTGCTCTCTGCAAACTGTTTTTCATTTTGGCAAACCCAGTCAGTATTCTTTCTCTTTTGTAATAATTAGATGGCATGTCAAGTTGTCGACTAAGATCTCTTCCTAGATCATGAAATTGAAAACACAGCGACCTTATATATAAAAAAATGTCCATCCCAATGTGTTATCAGATGATAAGAAACTAATTAAAATGAAGCAAAGTCAGGACATAGCCAGCCATGCTTTATCTCACTAAAAAGGCTTGCCTATTTGGTAAGGGGCATCCTTACTCACTTTGAGTCTTATGGAATCTTCGATTTCAGATTCTGTATAAACATCAGTAGTTGAGTATTGGGGGAGAGAAAAAAAAGTATTTTGAATTGATTTAACCAACTTTTTGTTCACAAACTGAAAGCTAATGGAAGGTCAATAAAAATGACAAATAATTCTATATTATTCCAGATAGATTTCTGCATAAAATGAATATATTGCTATAAAATAGTAATGGCTAAACCCCACCTCCCCCTTATCTGCACTATTAGCTTGAGATACTCACACTTATCATTTTAAGAAGTAAATGAGCCACACTTAAGGCCTCACCAAATTGTACCATACCTGTCATTTGCTAACAGCAAGTAAATCAGCAAGAAGCATGGCCCACCGTCTGGCATGGGTTCTCAATTTAGGCCAGTGCAGGCAGTATATCTTAGAAGACCTGTTTAGTTTGAGATTCATGATCATATGTACTAAGGAAAAACAGTGAGTCAGGGGTTAAGTAACTTTCTCTAAATGGACCATAGAACTTCCGGCACAACTACATCTTCTGGAATATAGGTGATGGCTAAATTTCCAAGCAATCCTAGTCTTTCTACGTATTCCTTCCCTTGCTTTACCAAAAATACAGCATCACTGCAATGAGCTACCACTTCGTACCATTAGGATGGCTATTATCAAAAAGCAAAGCAAAACAAAACAAAACAGAAAATAAGAAGTGTTGGCAAGGATGTAGAAAAATTAGAACCCTTGTGCCTTGCTGATAGGAATGTAAAATATTACAGTCCATATGGGAAACAGTCTTTTGGTCCCTCAAAAAGTTAAACAGAATTACCATATGATCCAGAAATTCCACTTTTGGGTATATACCAAAATGAATTAAAAGTAAGGACTTGAAATATATGTGTACCCTAAAGTTCACAGTAACATTCTTTATAATGACGAAAAGCATCAACAGCTGAATGGATAAACAAACCATAGTATATCCCCACAATGGAATATTACTCAGCCACAAAAAAGAAATGAAATTCCAACACACACTACAAGATCGAAGGACCTTGAACACATGCTAAGTGAAATAAGCCAGACGCAAAAAACAAATACTGCATGATTCCACTTATATGCAGTAGCTAAAATAGACAAATTCATAGACACAGTAAATAGAATAGAAGGTACCAGGAGCTGGGAGGAGGAGGGAATAGAGTTCATGTTTAATGGGTACAGAGTATCTGTTTGGGGATGAGGAAAAGTTCTGGAAATGGACAGTGGTATAGTTACATAATTTTCTGAATGTACTTAATGCCACTAAGTTGTACACATAAAAATGATTAAAGTTAATTTTGTTATATATATTTAACCAATTTAAAAGCATATACAGTACTAAAAGCCACCATGCCCACTCCTGACTCTCCCGGCCCCCCATGCAAACCATGATTCTATTAGCATTTGTTGCATCCAGTCTTAGAATCTCTGGATCTGCCTGTCATGGGCAATCCTGGCAAATCCCTTGTGAGGACAAGCATGTCCCTGAGAAGAAACTCTTTGATGCCTCCCGGGTGATGGTTTCAGGAGGCTACTGGGCTCCTGGGCTCTACCACGGTTGTAGGCCAGTTATTTTGAATCAATGGCTTGGACTGTATCTTGGCAAGAATTGTGTGACTGTTCAAATTCAGTCACCTTAATTGGGTTATAAGAGAATTAGGTTGTGAGTATGTCCCTGATGGAATAACTTAAATCTTTGAAGCACTTGAATTTATTCCTTGAACGAATGAAGATTTGCAAGCATTGGAACCCCACACCTCCCAACCACCATCTTCAGAAAAATTTGACCATAAGGAAAAAGTTAGGTAACAATAAACAACAGTCTCTATTGAGGAGCTACATTGGCCTATGATTAAAGATGAGCCTTTAATCGTACCTAGAAGGACAGGTAATGAGTGCCTGGATCTAAAGGAAGAGTCTTTGGGATTATCCATTCCTGTGGCAGTTCGAGACCAAGCCCACCCCCAGACCAGTGACTGCTCCATCACATGCCTGCCGCAGAGAAAGCGTTATATCCTCTCTGATGTCCCCATTTCTCCTTCTCGTCTTAGGGGTAAGAGGCAATGCCAGGGTCCAGGAGTGATCACAGAGCACACAAAAGACCCAGAGGACTTGTGGCTACCGTACTTCCCTTTGCCACAACAGAGGATGTTTTCTGGTAAAACACTAGGTAAGCAAGAACCTAGTGAATCCCTGCGAGGTACGCAAACATCCAGGTGCAAACTAACTTGTTCGCTACCCAAGTGATAACTGTGTGTCTTCTTCCTCACTTGGCCACAGTGGTAGTTGAAGCAGGAACAGCTCCGCGCCACATGTCGTGCTCTGAAGTGTTCTTACTTGGTGTCATAGCTTCTCTCATTGGGTAAGAAAATACCTGTAGTCAGTCGTAACTCCTGAACTGGAATAAAATGACCCCAAATCGGCAGTTCTTAGAACCAGAAGGACCTCTCAGCCTATGCAGTCTAACTCTCCTGTTTTACAAATGAAGACGCCAAGACAAGGAAAACTGAAAAGACCTGCCTGAAATCTCACTTTCATTAGTGGTAAATAAGGGACTGACCCTGAGAAGCCCCAGCTCCCTATATGGGGGACTTGACTCAAGAATGTGCTCCTTCCATGGACACAATAGAAGCATCCAGCCTTTGGAAAGTCGTCATGGATTTGGTAGGTTGGTTTCATTTGAACGATGACTCCAAGTAGAGGGAAAATGTGTTTTTCTCTCTTAGAGCTGTTTACTCTGAGTCACTGCTCAGGACAGTGGCCCCTTTTTGAATGATTCATGTCATGACAGCTGTTACAGACTTGAAACTCTTAAAATGTCATTGGGCTGATGATGTATTGGATTTTACTTAAAACAGGGAAAATGCAAATTGTTCAAAATGATATTTTTCTTTCCCTTTGTGGCTGGGATTTGATAAATAGTACCGTAAGAAATTCCAAATGGCAGCTTTCTTTTTTTAATAACAAAATTTGACTAGTGATACAGATGTGACTTTCTAGTTTGTTCTGTAAATCCAATAAAATATGGCCACAATTGATTTTGTGTCCTAAACTTCACCAGTTTACTAATGCTCTATGATTTGTTTTTCACCCCAATGGACAGTCTTCTCAACAGAGTCTCAGATGATACAAAGAAGCTGAAGCCTGGATTAAAGTCCAGGCTTTACCTTCACCACCTCTGTAACTTTAGAAGAACAACCAGCTTTTCTGAACCTTGTTTTCTCCATCTCTGAATTGGGGGGCAGGGGACGGGGAATGGTGCAGAGGGAGAGAGAGAATCTTAAGCAGATTCCATACCCAGCACTGAGCCCGACACAGGGCTCAATCTCAGGACCTGAGCCAAAATCAAGAGTCAGATGCTTCACCGACTGAGCCTCCCAGGCGCCCCTCTCATCTTTGGATTTTTTTTTTTTTTTTAAGATTTCATTCATTCATTTGACAGAGAGAGAGAAACCACAAGTAGGCAGAGAGGCAGGCAGAGAGAGGAGGAAGCAGGCCCCCTGCCGAGCAGAGAGCCCAATGCAGGGCTCGATCCCAGGACCCCGAGATCACGACCTGAGCCGAAGGCAGAGGCCTCAACCCACTGAGCCACTCAGGCGCCCCTCATCTTTGGATTTTTTATACCAATTCCAATCCTGGTTTGCTTCATAAGGGATGTTGGGTAGACTGGCTGAGATTCATTCACTCAAAAATGGCTTCAAAAGAATTAAGTACTATACTCATTTAAGAGACCAGATCTCTTAATCACTTCCCCACCACCAGAAAGCTTGAGGAAATTATTCAGACAGGCCATAAAAAACTCAAGCACTGTGGTTGAGTAGTTTCCTTGGGTGGAGAACCAAAAGGAAGTGTAACATTTTCAATAATGAAATCATCTGGTGTATGAGCATTTAGGGAAGATGGACTGAGGTTGGGGTTTTTAGACAAAAAACCAGCAGAGGACCAGAGGATAGTGTAGAGCTTGAGTAATAAGGTTACTCTAAATAAAGGACAACCAAAGGAGAGAAAATGGAAAAATATTTAATATCAATCAATGAAGTAATAGGAAAGCTAGGAGAATCAGGATAAATGAATAGATGGATGCCTTCACCAGAAGACTACCTTTCCTTGGCACTTCTTAGTGTTTACACCTACATTAGCATGATTTAATTAGTAAATATTTATTAAGAAGCACCCATCACATGCTGGGTTCTGTTCTAGCCCTTAGGAAAATTAATTAATAAATCATGAAATCTCTGACCTCACAGAACTTACATTTTAGCAGCAGAAGGGGCAGGAGAAAAGAAAGATCAATAAACAGAAAATTAGACATTTTCTAAAGAGCTAATTTCAGAGAGCAATCAGTGCTATAAAACATAAAATGGGGCAACAAGATAGAAAATGGCAGGTAGCACAAAGGGCACTAAATTAGCTAGAGTGGTCAAAGGAGGACTCTCTGAGGAGATGACATTGAGGTCACAGTGCTTTCAGTTGCAAGTGATAAAAATCAGTATCAAACTACATGAAGCAGAACAGAGATTTTATTGACCCAAGAAGGGAGATAGGATATTGGAGTAACCTCAGGATTTAATGAGCAATAACAGGTCTGGAACCTTCAGGCCTCAGAGATGGAGAATCAAACCCAGAAAACACAACCTTCTTTTCCACATCTCGGCCCTTCTAGTCTTTGCAGATTCACATCTCCCCATTTGGGTATGCCCAGTAGAGAAGAGGTCTTTTTTTTCCCAGAGATTATCTCTCGACCTCAAAACACAATTTTGGCCAGAAGTAAGTTACAAGGTCTTTGTTATGGCTGACTCAGGGTGATAGGGGGATGAAAGAGAAATGGGAGGAAGAAGCATTTCACCAGAGAAGAGGGTGGAGAAGCTGTAGGAACAACCCAATAGCTTTTACAGATTATTGCATTCGACCCCTTTACTTCCTAGCACACCCAAAGCACCTTCTCCCCCAACATTAAATTAAAAAATACCCACCTATGGAAATACCAGTACCCTGTGTACAGAAGAAAACACAGCCACCCTTTCCAAAGGGACAACCCAAATCACATCATTTGCTAGATTGAATTCCAAGTCTTCTCATATTCTTGCCAAATAGGAAATTTAACCACCCCACCAGAGCCAATATAAAATTATGAAGGAGTACATAATGTCTGCAATAAAAACTCCTATTTTGGAAAGCACAGAAAGGAGTAGCAACATCAGCTGTCTCTGGTCCATTGCATATATAGCATATTTCCGAACCAGAAGATCAAGGACTCCCTTCCCTGGCCACACAGCAATTCTTTGGATGAGTTTCTCCATCTGCCTCTGGATACTTGCCAGAAGAGTTCACCATGACCATTGGCGTACTTGGATGAGCCTGAGATAGAATTAGGACTTGATACTTCTTTTAGGTGTTGCAATGATTTATACACTTCCTATTGGTACAGTTACATCTGTTGTCATGACCCTTAAGTCTGGCCTCAGGTAACAATTTCTATATTTATCAGGACTCTGACTTTTAAAGTCAGAAGTCCATTTAAACCTGGAAACTAAGGATGTAGCAACCTTTTCCCCTGACTTCAGCTGACTCTCCTTATGTCCCTAAAAATAAGTGCACTTTAATCACTACATTAGCCAGATCTCATTCAGTTGTAAGAAATAGAAATCAAACTCACATTGACTTAAAGAAAAAGTATTTATTGGCCTCCTAAGTAGAATGTATTCTGGGGAAAGGCATGGGAACAAAAAAAGAGATGCAAGAATCAGGATCTTAGGACCCTAACTGGATTTTACTTGGCTTTCTGATTGGCTTCATCCATAGACTCTCTCTGTGAGAGTAGACAAAGTGGTTCTCAGTGGTCCCAGATCCAAATCCCTCAATACAACAACCCCGTCAGGAAAGAAAATGCTTTCTTCCAATTTCAATCCTGGTGCAGAGCCATGATGGGTCAGCCCTGGGTCCTATTCCCACCTCTCTGGTGGTTATGGGGGTAATGGAGGAGAGAAGAAACAGTAGGTTAGCAGAAGAAAGATTAAAACAAAGCTTATTGGACAGACAAATATTTTAGCCACCATTGTGTTCACAAAAGTCATCAATTAGGCACAACTATACAGTAGAAAAGATATTGTGTGTTCCACAATTAGAAACAGACATTAGGTGAGTCCTTCTGGCCTTCAATTGGACATTAAGGATGAATGTAAAGCCTGAACCCCCATCACAATTTCTTTATTTCTTTCCTTTCCTTTCCTTTCCTTTCCTTTCCTTTCCTTTCCTTTCCTTTCCTTTCCTTTCCTTTCCTTTCCTTTCCTTTCCTTTCCTTTCCTTTCCTTTCCTTCTTTCCACAAACTTTTATCAAGTGGCTCCAACTCCCAAGCACTGAGTTAGGTGCTATGCACCAGTAAACAGCAAAGACATGGTCTCCACCTTCATAGATGGGGAGTCATACAATGAAACAGGTTATCCCATTAAGTGAAATAACAGGCACTATAAGTAATAAACCTGAATCTATGAGAGAGCACTGCAGGGGTGACTGTCCTATTCCAGGCATGACGATGGAGCTGAAGTGTTCAGGGAAGCCATCCTGGGAGAAGTCACACTTAAACCAACACCTCTAGGATGAGTACAGGTTAATCAAGTCTGAGGGACAGAGTGCTGTCCAGTTAAAATAGGCAAATGCCCAATGCTGATGAGATCATGGCACTTGTGGAAAATGAAAGAGTGAAAGAGAGTCCGCCATGCTATTTCTGCCCAGTGGCCTGATTTTCACTTGCTGTCTTCTGAGAAGAGCAAAACACCTTAGTATATCTATTTCCACCTGTCTCTACTGCTTTCCCTCCAGGCCCCTTTTTATTACCCTAAAGGCAGAAGTGGCACAAATGGGGAGAGGTGGCAGTTTAGGAGTCAGTGGAAGTGACCAAACAGGATTGTTTTCGATTCTCGTCCAACCCAATAATTTCAAGTACTGTTCTCTCTGCCTCTAAGTGTCACTGCTCCTCCAGTACCGTGAAATGGCCTCTCAGTCTGGGAACAGCAGATAGGCAATAGGGCTGGCATTTTCCCTAGAAATAGCTGGCCTTGCCTCAAATGTGGCTTTCCCTGAAAGCAGCTTGATGCCCATCGGGGCACTTGACCTGCATCAGAATTGTGTCCTTTCCTGTGTCTCCTTGCTAGTTATGAGATGAGCTGTTACTAAGTTCTGTCCAAGTCACCAGGGTCACGCATAAAAAATAAATAACTGAGCATGACTAAAATGAATACTCTATTATCAGGTGCATTTGCATAATTAAGCTTGCTCCCCAAAATTGGCAGAACACAAACCAGCAAAGTGGTGTTGCATAATATTGACCAAAAGCCCTGGAATGTGATTCTAGCAAAACACAATAAAGTCAGAGCTCTGTGTGTACAGACAGATTAGATAAATGCATCAGCTCATTTATGACCAGAGGACAAACTACATGCTTAGAATTTTTTTAATGTCGCCTCTTCTTTTTGTTCAGAATGATATGACTTCTGACCAAGAAGAAGGGCTTGGGAGATGCAGCTCACACAAAGAGCAAGAGGCCAGGCCGATTGTCAGAAGACCTGGGGCCCAGGCTCAATTGCATCCCTGATGGGTTTCATGGCCTCGAGCCAGACACATTACCAAACTTTGCTGCCATTTCTTCATTTTTAAATGGTGTAACAGTGGTTCCTCTACCTACCTAATGGTTTGTAAAAAGCACAATGAAAACACAAGAGATATCTGTCCTGCTTCCCATCCCACCATGCGGACACAAGGAGCCTCCAAGCCCACATCTTCTCCCAGGAGCTGGTGGTGGGCACAGATGTGCTGTGTGCTCTACAGGAATTCATCGTGAACTAGAAGTGTTGTCCTTCTGACCTTTCCCTCGACGTGTTTCTCATTTTGGAGAGAAGCATCAGAACCAGCAATAAGCAGAGGTCTGGGGCTCTAAATCAGTGTTTCTTATAAAGGAATTTCTAAGAGGGAAAAATGGTCGAGAAAGATGTGTGGCCTCCTCTGATCACCTATAAAACCAGGGGTTGGAGAATCAAGGAGAATCTCTCAGGGTAGCCTCATTCTGGGAGGGAAACTGTCAGCGCAAAGAAACTCCCAGATTTCTGTATTTTCTTTTCACCTTGAGACTTTCTGCAACACACAGAGGAGAAAAGCAGGCAACAGGCCAAGATTTATATTACCTCTCTTCCTGTTTGGTTTTGTGAGAAGAAATTCTACTCTAATGTAAGCTTGATCTATCAGTGACACCCATCACCCATGGGTTACCAAGCTGATTTAGTGCCCTTTTCCTTTTTCATGCTTTCCACTGAAGCTGCCTTCTAGATCAAAGAAGATTACCTTCTCAAATAATGAGGACCTCTTTTCTATCAATACAGTGTGATATTCACATGTTACTAATGTAAGTGGCATCGTTGTCTTCAGTATCGTCTGCTGGCAAGGTTCAAATTGGTGAAAATGGTTTCGTAAGAGTTCATCTTCAAAGGCCTTCTTTCCCTCAATGTCTAATGGTCAAATTCAATTGTCCAAATCAAGTTGTTGTCTTCAGGAGGGAAATGTATGTCCCTCAGCAGGGTGAGTAGTTGGGGAGACACTACAGTGGACCTAAGGAAAGAATAAGAAGCAGGAGAGTGTAGGACCACAGTGACAGTGACTGTGGGGTCTGTTCCTGCCACACAGAACCTAGTGGGGAAAGTCAAGACCAGAGGAGGGCTGACTCTGGGGTCAGAGTTCAAAGGTCTGCACTCCGAGTCCTCCAGAGTGAATCTGTCTTACTGAGAGTGAGACAGGGTCTCCAGAAAGTGGCCAGCAAGACACAGCTGAAGAAATGGAATGGGCAAAGTAAAAGGGAAGAAAAGCAGAGATAGATAGAAGATGAGAAGAAAAGACACAAATGTTGCTGATTTCTCCACAGGGCCTTTTCTCCTAGCAGCAGGCATTGAGAAGGAAGGGAAAGGAAAGGAACCTTCTGGCAGAGAAGGATAAGAGAAGGACACCATTATATAAAGATTCACTGTGATGATCTAAATAAAAAGGGAGACAAAATACTGCGTGGCAAGACGTTACATGGTAGGAATGCCTATTATTGATTCCACTAAGATGGACCCAAGAGACCTGTTTGCAGTAATTCAAATCCCTGGAAATAAGTCATTCAGCGTGCGCCACAGAGCATTAGAAAAATTGGATTTTGAAGAGAGCATTAAAAGAAAAAGAATGAGCCAATAAGAGAGCATCCTTTGAAAGCTAAGGTTAAAACATGGGGTTTTTTTTTTTTTTTTCTCTCCAGGGAGGAAACAATTGCTCCGGGAAGCGTTGTGACTGTTTTCAAAGGCATTATGACGGACTGGCAGTCTCAATAACAGGGGTGGCTGACTTGGAGTCTGAACTTGGGAATGAAAAACTGAAAGGCAACAATGAGAAATGCTCACCAGACACTTTCAGCTTAAGGGTCCAAGATTAAAGCCATTATTAAGGACAGTACATGTAGAGAGATGGGGCTTGACGATGATCTGAGAGCCTTGTAGGAACAGAAACCATGTTTCTCGTGTGAAAAATATTCTCCCATGTTTATACAAAATTCCTTCCTTCTTGACACTCATAGATTCTGGCTGACGCACAAGTGACCCTTTCTCAGCTCTGATCTCAGCCCTCCCAACTACTCACTGTGTTCGCTGAAGATCTTCGCTGCCGCTCATCATCTTTCTACCCATGTGAGGGCAGGCTATTGTCCTGAACGACTACAGTTACCTCTAGACAGCTACAGAGTAAATAAGCTCCTGGCCTTCTCAGTTCCGGTGACTTTAGCTCCTCCTCCATTCTGCCACAAAGGTCATATCCAATCATAGCTTCTTATCATGATTAGAACTTTCTACTTGTGGCATTTCAATCATTCATTTACTCATTCATTTTACAGATGTCTTGTGCCAACCACTGTGTCAGTCACTGTAAGAATAATTCTAGTTAAAAGAGACAATATCCTTTCCTCCGGGGAGCTCATACACTAGTGAAGGAGACAGAGAAACCAACAGGCAATTACAATAGATCATAAGTGCTTTTCTGGGGTAGGTTGGGGTCCCACAGGAAGAGCATCTAATTTGGATGTAGGTTGGCAGCCAAGGCCTTCTAGGATAAGTGATATCTAAAATGACACCGTAAGAATGAGTATGAGTTAGCCAAGCAAAGGTGAGTGATGTGTGGGAGAGGAAGCATATTCTAGACAGAGCAAATAATATTCACATTCAGAGGTAAAAGGAGGGATAGCGTATCTAGGGTTCTGAAAGTTGTTCAGAATGGCCAACCTTGGTAACTGATGGACCACATGTGTTCGTTGAGGGAGAAGAGGTAGAAGGACAATGTCCTAGTATTGGCTTGAGCAATCAGGTGAGTGTTGGTGTCATCTACTGACAAGGGAATGCCAGAGGAAAAGCAGGATTTAATCTACCGTGTGTCAAGCCCTAACTATCAGTGTGACATCCCTGTGAAGCTTCCTCACATCACATCCCACATCCACTCACCCTCCTACCCTAGCGCCACCTGGCAAAACACAAGAACATCCAAATGATTCATTACTGGGGCACCTGGGTGGCTCAGTCTGTTAAGATCTGCCTTTGGCTCACTCATGATCCCAGGGTCCTGGGATCAAGCCCTGCCTTGGGCTCTCTGCTCAGCAGGGAGCCTGTTTCTCCCTCTCCCTCTGCCTGCCATTCCCCCTGCTTGAGCCCTCACTCACTCAGTCTCTCTCTGCCAAATAAATAAATGGGATCTTTCTAAAAAAAAGATTAATAAACAAATGATTCATTACTTACCTAAGTCCTCTCATCTGTCAAGACTCGCCTTCAGTAGAACTTTCTAGAAAATATCCGATGATGACCCCTGTCCATCCACGCTAAATCCCTGCCATCTCATGGTCACCTCTACAGTAGCATACTGAACTGCAGTTTCCTCTTTGCTTGTTTATCTCCCCTGCTAGTCTTACATTTCCTAAGGAATGAGAAATTTGTTGCTGGGTCTTTTTAATGCAGTAACCTCAACAAATGTGTGATTTCTTCTTTTATTATTCATAGGTTAGTTTTCTTTTTCAGCCCTTACATGAGTGGGCATTTCTTTCTTTCTTATTTTAAATCTTCCTTCTTAATGCAGTAAATCCTAAATCATAGCACAGCATGCTAATAGTGTCACTTCAAACACTATTCTGACACAACTTTTGCCTTTCTTTTGCATCCCATGTTTAATGGATGCTAAGTAGGTACTTGTTAAAGTTTAATGAGTGAATGATTACTTGCATGAATAAGCGAAGCAGAGTGAATAAACTAGCATTTTCATAGCTTTTCAGGAAGGAACTGTCTTTGGGCAGGAAAAGTGAATATGGACATTTGCACTTTGGAAGATTGCACCACAACAAAGAATTAGCTTAACTGCTACCCATATGAACCAAACTGGAATTTGGGGCTTCAAGACAGAAAGGAGGTAGAGGACGAAGAAGAGGAGACAGGTCGCTGAGCCATTCAGTGAGAGAAAGTTGCCCAATGAGGAAATCCTGTGGGTGGAGTAACTGGATACGTTCGTTAAAGATAGAACAATCTGCTATATGAGTTTGTTTCACAACACTGAGGTAGTATACAATCTTTTTGCTTCCCAACCCCTCTGCAGGGCCAGCTACCCTCAGATGCCTTACTTGGGCAGTTTTTGCCCAAGTTTCTTCCTCTTCTAGATCAAACTGGAGGGTAAGGAGAAGAAATAGCCATGAGAGAAATGTGTGAGAGAAGTAAACATGTAAAGCCTTCACTGAGAACAGGAACTCAAATCCCTAAGAGACATAGGGGAGGTGAGCCCTATGGGATCCACCAGGACTTGGATGCCTACAAGATGTGGATGAGCAGCTGAGGCAATTTTATTTAACTTTTTATAATGGCTGACTTTATAGGTCAGTTTAACTGGGCCACAGGGTTTCCAGATATTTGGTTAACATTGTTCTGTTTGTGTCTGCAAAGATCTTTCTGGATGGGATTAACATTTGAATTAGCAGACTGAGTAAAACAGATTGCCCTCCCCAAATGTGGGTGGATGCCATTGACCTTGGGCCCATCTGTTGAAGGCCTGAATAGAACATAAAGGCTGAGTTGGGTAGAATTCACTCTCTCTGCCTGTCTTCTGACTGAGATATCAATCTGCGCCTGCTTTTGAACTTGAAGCTTACACCAAATGGAAGTTTACACCATGGCTTTCCTGGGTCTCCAGGTTGCCGACCACAAATCCTCAGACTTCACAACCTTCACGACCACATGAACTAAATTCCTTACTTTCTATACACAACAAAATAAATATAGAATATAAATAATGTATAAATATATAGTATAAAATTATATAAATTAAATTAAGGAATATATATACAATAAAGAATGTCTATACTATTTCTCTGGACCGCCCAGACTAATATTCTCCTCCTTTGTAATCTCTGAACCTACAGAGTTCTACTCAGACAATTTCCAAAAGTGAAGGAGTATGAGCCAGAGCACCTGATTAAGCGGGGATCTCGTTTTCTCAGCCCAAATGAAGGCGTGGAAGACACACAGTCCAATAAGCACACAGTAGGATAGGCTCTAGGAATCGTTTAAGGAATACAAAGAAGAAACTTTATATTCAAAGAGGGAAATAAATAAAAGGAAAAGAGGAAGAATCTGGGGGTGAACAAGAGCTACCTAAGAAAATGGTAGGGAGAAACTTGTTGCAGAAGAAAGAAGACAAAAATACTTGCCTCCATAAGAACAGCTTTGTCGAAAACCCAGAGAGGAAGAATGGAAGTGGGAAGAAAGGATGCAGAGGGATTAATGTACAGACAGATCAAAGATAACATGAGTAATGGGCCCCACTGTAGGTAGAACTTGAGTCCAGAAGACTGTGGAGTACCTGAACCTCAGAGAGGACAAGAAGCACAGCAATAGACGAAGGGAGAAGAATGCTCAGAGAAACACTTGACAGAGTAAGAAAGATCACCTGAATTTGGAACAAGCACAACTCCAAAGAGAAACACGTAGCACAGGGGGCAGAGGAACTCAGGGGCACAACGTGTTGCCTAAGAGGCACTGAGAAGAATATACTAATGGAATTTTTGTGAAGAAAGCAAAATGGGACGCGAAAAAGGGAATTTACTGCTCCCAAAGACCTACTTGGAGGCTCGTCACTTGGTAGTAATATGACTTAGTCACATTTTTTCTAGTGGCAACAAAAAGCAATTCAAGTTGCCTTAAGAATAGGGAAAAAAAATTTATTAGAAGGATATAGAATTCCTTCACTGAAGGAATTCAGGATTCACTGAACCCAAGGATAGCTAGACCACAGGAGGCATTGGAAACAGTAGTTACCAAGAAAATCAGCCATGCTTTCTGTCCCTGCTTCTCTCGGAGTGTCCACGTCTTCTTCCCAGCACAGACGGTGGTGGAAGATGGCTGCCCCACAGTTTTATGAGTAGACATGGGCTCACTTGGAGGCACCCACACAGGCGGACTCACAGAGGGAAAATACGACTGGACCACTAGCTCAGCCGTTTTGGCACAGGGGCAAAGGCGACACACAATTGCTGCAAAGGCCCCTCCCTTACTGGTGGAGATGATTGTCAGAGAAATGAAGTTGTTATGAACCTAAAGGTCACTACGTCACTGGACAAACAGAAACTCAAAATAGAAGGTAAAAAGATAAAATATTTTTGAAGCATATATAAATAACACCACATAGACAAGATCAGAAGAAGAGACGATAATAAAATACAGGAGAAAAGTCATGTAGTGAAAATAAAATCTATGAATAAAAAAGCACAATTTTTTTTTTTTTTTTTTGGCTTCTGCTGTCTAGTTAACTGTGACTCTTCAACTGTAACACAATTCTACTTGGTGAAATAGAAGTTTAAGTACCAAACAAGAAAGACTGAGTAGTTTCCAATGCCAACTCTTATTCTCATGGCGATCCTAGAGCAAGACTGGCATCTGTGGGCTGAGGACCTTTGCCACACCACCTTCATGAGGCCGTAGCAGAGCCTTTGCCTCAATGCAAACTATGCTAAAAAACAAACAAACAAAACAAAGTCACAAAGGGCTCTTGGGTGGCTCAGTCAGTTGAGCATCCGACTCTTGGTTGCAGATCAGGCAGTGATCTCAGGGTTGCAAGATCAAGCCCTGAGTCAAGCTGCACTCTCAGCACAGAGCCTGCTTCAAATTCTCTCTCCCTCTCCCTCAGCCCCTCCCACTCATCCTCTTTCTCTGTCTCAAATAAATAAATCTTAAAAAACAAAAAACAATGTCACAAAATAAAAATTGATGCAAGACGGAGAGATAGTTTGGGTCCCTTAAAAAAGGCTCAGAAGAGAATTACACAGTTATTAAAGACTATACATATAAAATAAAAATGGATGGATTTCTTAATAGATACAGTTTTAGAGGTTATTTAGCAGAAGAATTAGGACCAAACCAAGACCATGTGGGATATCTTACAAAACCAATTGTTGGCCAAATCACTGCACAGAGGAATATTCAACAGAGGAATACACTCTTGCCAAAGGAAATAGACAAACGACTTGCTACTCATTGGACGAAGTCCTGGGAAAGGGGTCGTATTAAAAGAGATTCAAAATATAATTTTAAATTCTTCTATTCCATTATTTTCCAGAGAGAATTTAAAATAATTTACAAAATTCATGAGCCAAAGGAAGATAAAATAGATTATTAAGTGAATAGCCACAAACGCATGGGGGAACATAAGCTGAGTCCAAGAATGAGGTTAATTACAAACCAGAAATGAGTTTCAATTTTGTAATTACTCATTTTCTATAAATGAGGCAGATTTCTGTGTTATATCTCTGTGATTTTCAGCCAACAACAAAGATAGGGGAACCTGATCAATTACATAACCCAGGGCGGTCACAGAACACAAGCAGAACAACTTTGCAAGAGAAGTTCAATCATTCCTAGTAGAGTGTAATCACATTTTATGAGAATTTAAAATAATGCAATATAAAACGAGTAACGCACACTCACCTTTTGCAGAAATTTTGAAATGTGGTTCCCAAAATGTTTTCCTTAGTTCATAAAAAAATGCGTAATTTCATAATTGTGCCAACTGAATTATAAACTGTGTTCAAGCTATTGATTACTAGTAGCCCCAGTTTAGGTTGCAAACAGAAAGATCCACTATCCTCTGTCACATCAATCTTGAGTTATGACTATAACAAAATATGCACAAGATTCATATAAGCATTTTATTTTCCCTGTACCCTCCTGAAGCTGCACTTGGCTCAAACCAGGCCAGCTGAGTCTTCTGCTGGGACATTTATGACTATTGCTGGCAGGAAATAAATTCCCCTCTTCTTTGGAAGTAGAGCAACTAACATATGAGGTCAGGTGCTCTTACTTGGGGAGGAAAGTAGTAAAAGGACGAAAGCAAGAGAAATGAAAAACAAAATGACAACTTCTAACAACTGCTGTGAAGGGCAAAGAGTTCATTGGGAAGTGTTACAGGGGACGCTTGGGTGGCATGAAACTCTTGGTTTCAGCTCAGGTCGTGATCTCAGGGTTGTGAGATTGAGCTCTGAGTCAGGCTCCATGCTTAGCATCAAATTTCTTCGAGATTCTCTCCATCTCCCTCTGCCCCTCCCCCTGTGCACATGCTCTCTCTCTCTCTAATAAGTAAATAAATAAATCTTTTCAAAATAGTATTACAGGCTGACATGTGTTAATGGTTAGTGAGGGTCTCTTTTAGGAGGTGACATTTAAGCTTAAAGGAAAGCATGGAAAGGAGGGAACAGCATGTGATAAAGCTCAGAAGCAAGAATATGTTCGAAATGCGTGTGGAACCAAAAGACTAAGGCCAGGGGAACAAAAGGAGCAGGATAAAACTGTAGAGAGATAACCTCCCTAACCAGGTTAAAATCTGAATATAGCTACCAAAATCATAACTTTTTTTTAGAACGGTTGATCTGTGGCCCTTCTCCAAAGTGGGGCCAAGTACCTATGGAAGCTGCTGTATTGACAACAAAGCCACTTTCTCTCTGTAAAGGAAGTGTCTGTCATGAAGAAGGTTGACCTTGACCTTGAGAGAGTTCTCATAGGTGAGCAGAAGGCAGATGCCTTGACTCGGGTAAAAAGACTTAGAAGAAGAAACAGACTGAAAACAAAAAATAAAGAAAAGAGAGGGAACAGAAATAAAATTAAAATAATGAACACTTTTTAAAAAATCGAGCACTATATGAAAAATGACAGGTAACACTGCAAGGCTAGCTGGTGTGCACAAACTGTTTAACTATAATTGGTCTCCTATAATGTTCTCATCTATCTTCAGTTTAATACCCCCATAATATATTTGTTCTATTATTAGGAAAGAGGCAGAGCATTAATATTAAACATGGGACATACAATGTTTGGCTTTCTTATACACCCGGTAATGTAGAAGAAAGGTTGAGTACATCATGTATAAATGTCTTCTTTAATCCTCTGAGAAGCTGCATTAAAAAATAAAATAGGACACCTAAAAATATAATTATCAAATGGAAAGAAAAAGAAAAATGAAGTGAAGAAGGACATTAATTTTCCCACAGCACTCTCCCCCAGTCTCGCAACCACAAACCCTCTCAGGGGCTTGAGCAAAGAACAGAGCCCGCCCTCTCTAATATCCGAGTAATGTACACAAAATTCTGTAATAGAAACCCCTCAGCTTGTTCAGTATTATTTTAAAAGCTTCCCAAGCTATGCAAACTGTTGTTCAGATTCTAGTAACCTTTCCCAGTCTGTCTTTTTAAAAAAGAAAGATGAAATAATTAAGCTAATAAATTATATAAAAAGAGCTCATCTATTCATTGAGATCAAAAAGGCTAATTAGTGGAAAACACTGAAAGACAATGAAACTGATCTTTCTGTATTGTGCTGCCAAAAAAAAAAAATAGCATGGGTTCTTAAGTCCTGTGCCAAAGAGAATTCTCAATTGGTTGGAAAGGAAATGAGACACAGATCTAAGTTTTCAGCAGAACATTCTATTGCTCTTAAGGAATGTATAATGTATACTCTATGATGAAAGCTGTCTGTGGAAGCCTCCCAAAAGCAAATGGAACATGGGAACAGAGAAATTGGCTCATGACTCGACAGCCACTCCCACAAAACTGAAATCTTTTAAATGGAATAAGGAATTATTATTAAGAAATAACATTAAAAATCCTTCAGAGGCTTAATATTAATTATAAGAAAGCAAATAGGCTGGATAGCAGAGCACTTTCAAACCTCCCTTCTTCCCAGCTGCTTGCCAAGTTTCCAGAAGGCAGAATGGCCGGGGATGGTCAGTCATTTATATAACATTCTTTCTGTTGCACCCAAATAATTGCCTTAAAAATGACCGTTAATACCGTCTTTCTGACGAAAATCAGCCAGGCTGATATGCTAGACCTCTGTGGTTTTGCAAATCAGAGAAAAATCTCAGGATGTGACAAGATTTCTGGATATGGTAGAATCTGAACTCGCTTCTTTTCTGATTGTATTATATGGATTGCCACGATGTGGGGAGGAGAATTGGTGGAGGACTTGGAGAAAGTGAGTGGTTGGGATTTCGTAACATGCTGCCTTAGAGGTGAATGTGACCCAGGCCCTCCACATAGGAGAAAATTGGGCCAGTCCCATCTCTCACAAATCTTTCCTTCCGTTTGCCACAGAACCCTTAGTGACCACAGCTACTGAAACAGGAGAAGTAGGGACTACTAACTAAAAGATGGCCTGTTTCTCTGTCTTCATTTCCCTTCCAGTACCACGTCAAGGCTCTGCAGAAGGGAACTCAATAAGGGAAAGATTAATGAATTTGTTGAGCAAAACTGACAGCCAATTTGCAGAATTCAAACCAGACACCTTTAGTTGCCTCAAATAAATGACATGGGGCCCTTGGCATGGATAATTACTTGTACTCCCTACGTTTCAACATTGACATGCCTCAAATGGAGTTGCCACAGGCCTAGACTTAAGCCTGGTAATGCAGGTCACTTTGTCGAGAGGAGAAAGAAGCACATTGGAAACCCCAGGCAGGCCTATGTCCCCAACCTCACAATGGGCTGAGAATGCTTCAGGCCTTGGAGGTTTTGAATGTCCCCTTACAGTGCTTTAGGGGAGCACTACACCATTAATGCCTTATATTGGTGGGATCCCAGCTTGGAAAGCCAGTCCATGGGGTACTAAGATACCCTTGGATTCCTTAAAGTAACAAGGCACTGAAAGGCTTGTTTCAGAAGTAAGGCTTCTGCCATGCAATAAAAATAAGATTCCACATCTTTTTTTTTTTTAAGATTTTATTTATTTGGCAGAGAGAGAGAGAGAGAGAGGGAGGGAGAGAGATCACAAGTAGGCAGAGAGGCAGGCAGAGAGAGGGGGGAAGCAGGCTCCCTGCTGAGCAGAGAGCCCGATGTGGGGCTCGATCCCAGGACCCTGAGATCATGACCTGAGCCAAAGGCAGAGGCTTTAACCCACTGAGCCACCCAGGTGCCCCAAAGATTCCACATCTTAATGACAACTTTGGAAGATGATCTCTATAATAAAACAGATAATCAGTGCCCCAGATAATCTGCCCCCCTTTAGGTAAATCTGATGTTTGACTGTCAAACATCTTGTTGCAAGAATACACAAAGAAAAACACCTTGGGATTGACCACATTTGTGTGGTTATTCAAGTATTGATGACTTCTGGAGGATTCCTCTCTCCCTATGTCACAACCTCCAAAGAAGCTGCAGAGATCTGGTCTGTATTAAGCCTCTGGAGGATATATTTTGGTCTTAACTACACTCATTGATATGGGGGTCAGAGGATATGTTTGTTTCTTTATGTTTTTATTACAAAAGGCAGTCCTTCATTGAAAAGTAAAATACAAAAGTCCTTAAAAGAATTACATGAAGCCAAGGGCTGGGATCCTGAAAACTTACCCACAAAAGGAAGAGCCCCCTCTCAGTGGAAAGGATACTGAACAGACTCCAAAAGTTGGAAGCTTAGCATGTAGAGACACGTGATACTAGTACCACAATAGAAGGTTCAGCTGTGCCCCTACCAGAACTGTCTTTCCTAGAGCACAGGATCCCTGGGGGGGGGGGGGGGGAGGGTCTTCTCGCTTCCATTCTAATTCACTCTAAATCACTCAAATTCACTCTGAAGAGAAATTGAATTTTTAAGGTGTATGAAGTGGGCCCCAAGCTGTGACGGGTTCCCTCGAGAATAATTTCCTTTGTTCTAGATTCGTTTTCTCTTGTCATGGCTTAGGTCCGTGGATTTGACATGGACATGAGAAGGTTCTGCCCAGAGCTCTGTGGCGTTTTTCTGCCGTTAGGATCAGGTTACATTGTGAAGAATTTAAAGGGCTTGTCAAACCAGCAGACCCTCCCCAGAATACTTTCCTTCTCCTTTCCTGGTAAACGATCACTTCATTTCCAACGGTAAATTGGATTATAAAGGAAAGCACTCTTGACCTAAGTTCACAGTGTGAAAAGTAGTGGAGAAAGGAATTGGGGAAACTTCTTGCAAATTTCCCTCCAGCCCATGATCTGCAGAATAGAGCCGAACGAACGGAGTCATCGATGGTGTTTTGCCTGTGTTCTGTTTCTCTGCGCCTCATGTTTACAGCTCATAGCTGCCTTGCCCTGTGAGATGTACTCTGCCAAATTATTAGTCAGAGTTTAGCCTGATATTTTTAAATGGGTTTTTTCCACTAGCCTGCAGCTAAATGTAAATAAATGTAATAGGATGCACTTATTTATGAAATGGGAAAATGCCAAAAAAAAAAAAAAAAAACTAGTGTCAAAATGACTTCCAGGGAATTTAGATTAATTTGCATCTGCTCTTCCTGTGCCTGCTATGCATTGGGGAATGTCTGGGTCTTATCTAGAGTTAAAAACAAACAAACAGGGACGCCTGGGTGGCTCAGTTGGTTGAGCGGCTGCCTTTGGCTCGGGTCATGATCCCAGTGTCTTGGGATCGAGTCCCGCATCGGGCTCCTTGCTCCGCAGGGAGCCTGCTCCTCTCTCTGCCACTGCCTGCCTCTCTGCCTGCTTGTGTTCTCTCTCTGTTAAATGAATAAATAAAATCTTTAAAAAACAAACAAACAAACAAACAAACAAAAAAACCCTAAAAATTATATTAAGGCATTTGATGTGTTATCTATTGAGCACACCTGAGAAATTATCGCCACTTTTTTAACTCCTTCATCTAAATAATCAAATGATTATTTGTTGTTTCTAATTATCTTGTGTAATATGGTAAGACCTTTTGGCTGAGAACCCATATCTTTAGACTTCAACAACAACATACTATCAAAAAATTAAAAAGCATTATGGAAAGAAATTATTCAAGTTAGTTTCCTTCACCAAAGTATATACTGACATTAATATACCAACATGAACTTAGTATTTAAATTGGTTTCTGTGCTCTTTTCTTGAGATACTATCTTGCTTTTACTTCTGTACTCAGAAGTGTATTTCCCCCCAGAGCATATGGTTTAATTATGCATTGGCATTGTTGATGGAAAAGGGAAAGATAGCATGTAAATTGCTATATAATCATAGCCTAGTAGCTCTTAAAATGGCAGCGGATTGAGAAAAATTAATAGCAATTTCACAAATGCAATAGAGTGTGTAGGAAATATCCTGCTAATATTCATATCCACATGCTTTCCTTTTCTAGGCAGCATCTGAATAGAAAGGTGGGATATTCTCTTAGACTCCTCCATTGACTATACTATCCTGAATCCATCTGAAGACTTAATAAAAATTTCAATGAAGAGCTTAACAAAGAAGGGATCTACTGAGGGACATGTAATTCATTCAGGGAATGTTTATGTAGCACTAAATCAAACCAGACTCTCTTTCATGAAGGTTCAAGAACCAATGTGTAGTAAAATCTAGAACCTAGCATGGAATCTAATTCTGTGGCTAGTCTATTTTCTTAGAGGAGGGTGGGCATATTCTCCAAGTGTCATGTAAAGAGGGGTGGAATTCCAACAAAGGCAAAATTGCTTAGCCCTCAATATTGCAGGCACAGAACCACAAGGTTCAAATCACAGCCCTACTACTCACCAATTGAGTAACCCTGGGCAATTTGCAGAAACTTTCTGAGCTTCAGTTTTCTCATTCGTGTGGTAATAAAAGTAGCCACATCATAATATGCTTGAGCATGAAAATTGACCACATACATCCTAAGTTTTGTTAGGTTTTATTTTTCAAAATGCTTAATGGTATCCCATTGGATTCTGGGCCAAGGAAGCTGAGCCCCTAAAGCTGTCTTCTTTCATGGTAGCTCTTTGTGTAGAGACAATTTAGACAGACTCGATAATGTCTGTCTTCTGTAGCCTTCAGATTCTGACTTTAAACCCCTGTGGCGAGTTGGGGAACAAGGCTGAAGCCAGCCTATTAACCTCGGTAATTTTTACATGACAAAAGAAAAGGCTTGAACTGATGGGCAAGTGTAGAAAATGATGAGACGCCCTATTATTTCAGCCCCTGAGGAGTCTTCGGCACAAACTCTTTCAGTTTTTAATCTCCCAAGCTTTCTGATTTTAAAAGGAGTTAAAAGCTAACACACATACACTGTAACAAAAAATGTAAGCCTCGGGAGTTCAAAGTCATATATCTTAATCTTGATATAATTTTCTACAAAGGTTGCATTTCATTGTCTTTACACAATAGTTTCACATAAAATTCAAAACCATTTCCATAAAAACTACATATTAGAATAGACTGGGCTGTACACAGGACACATACCTGCCTTCAAGAAGCTTTTAAGTCAAGTAAATAAATGGAATTATATATATACACATATATGTTTTTTTCTAGGTATGTGGTTCATACAAAATAATCAACATAAATTAAGTAGACCAGAAATGCAAACAAGGAAGGAATCTTTGCTGATATGCTCATATTAAGCTCAGATAAGATGGTAACATTAACTGAGAAGCAAAGAATGAATCGTTTCTCACAGAACATTGTAGCCTTTCAAATAATACAGTTTAAAAGAATTATTCTCACTACTTTTTATCAGCCAAAATGTAAGGTAACCGTTCTAAGCAGAGAAGCCTGTGGGGGTCAAAGCTTACAGAAATAGTCTCCATCCTTTAAGACCCAACACCAATGCAGTCTCTCCTGCAAAGATTTCTCTGATCCCCCTAAAACTATTTATAACCGATTTCTTCCATTATTATGGTCTCCTTGGTATGAAAGAAATGCCTGTGCTTATTTTATTCCCCTCCATTCATTCGGACTTCATTCCTCCTTTAAAAGCAACATTCTTATCGTATTCATCTTCATCCATAAACACCCCCCTTGACATCAGCAATTATTTGTTTAAAGATTTGTTTGAAGTTAAGAAACAAATTTCAAAGAGTGATAAGTCCTCTAATGATAACCCCAGCCTTCCCCACTTCATGCTGCGATGTAGCTGGTCTTGGAAGAACATAAAACTGAAGTGGAGGCCACTGCAAGAGCAGCTTAGGGCATGGATTTGTTTATTCTAAAGCTTTCTACAGAGAGATGAAATCTCTGAATGGAGGCCTATCGTTTAAACCAGTTGATCCTGATTTATCTTTATTACTCTTGGCTCCTTTCATACAAGGAAAGAGAGGAACTGGGCAAAGACCCAGTAGGTTGAATCAATGTCAAAAATCAATTCTGTATGCCTTTTTCTTCCCCTCCAGTAGCAGATTATTTCTTATTTTTCCCTGGATCACTCAAATGACAAGGTGACGTTTCTATTTCACATTTCCTGTGGTTATACAACCTGAGTGTCAGCTGAAGTTACATCTTTGCCACATGGACACACAACTCCCCAGGATTCCAAGGTCCAAAAACATGTCTCAGAAGGAAATGAAGTGAGAATTGCTGGTAACTATAGGTCAGAAAGATCGAGAATGTGAATTATTCAAGCCAAAAATATTATCTGTCTCCATCAAATAGTGTGAAAGGAGCGACAAGAAGTTGGGTAAGCAGGGGTTTTGTTTCTGCGCTGCCATTTCCCCCAATCTGTAGCACCTGAGACAAGTCATTGAGTTATTCTCTCAGTTTGCCCCATTGACCGAAGCCATCTCCCTTCCAGGGCTGAGATTTTATGGCTCTAAAGGTGAACTGTCTCCCTGGCAGCTGTCCGAATCAGCTCTAGAGCGCTGGGCTTACTGCATTATGGTCCGGCCCATTTTAGCAATACCTGCTTTTTAGTATCTCCCATGTGAAGCTTCATTTGGGAAGCCTTTTCATCTGGAAGGTTTTAGAAACCAATTTAGAAACCGCAGTTTGGGTTTTTTCTTTATTTTGTAACTTTTTTGGAATTTGACGCACTAGACCAGGAAATGATGTTATGTAGCAGATAGTGGAGATGGACCTATGTAGACCTCAGCAAAACCATTAAATGGGCCAAATTCGTTTCACCCGGTTTCTCTTCCTCCTGTCAGTGCGCGTTTACGCAGATTCAGCTCTCAAGATATGATTTCTCCTAGTCTGCATTACCCTTCGCTTAACCCATTAGCAGACCAGGGGTCCCCATCTCAAATGTCTGCCAGGGCCAGGAAGGTAACATAGCTGGGCTGAGAATAATAGAAGAAAAGGGAACTGGGGGAGGAGGGCTGATGTTGAGGGTGAAACACAGACTCCAGACCAAACCTAAAGACATTTAAGGGCACCTAGGTGGCTCAGTGGGTTGAGGTCTCTGCCTTAGGTTCAGGTCATGATCTCAAGGTCCTGGGATCGAGCCCCGCATTGGGCTCTCTCCTCAGCGGGAGCCTGCTTCCCCCTCTCTCTCTGCCTGCCTCTCTGACTACTTGTAATCTCTTTCTCTCTGTCAAATAAACAAACAAACAAATGAATGAATAAATGAATAACCTAAAGACATTTAAATCAATTTAAAATAAACAAAAACATGCCAGCCAAATAAAACAATTGTTCTTGTGCAATTTGGCCAGAACTTATAGTCCTGTTATAAGCTCTTTAAAATCAAGGGCCATCTTACTCAGCTTTTTACCTCCAGCATCCTGGAAGAGAGTTTTAGCTAGAGCAAGCACTCCCTAAGTATTTGTTGAATTAAATTACTGGCAAAGGAGCAGCTCTGGAAGCTTAGATATACTGACACCTAGTGGTGGTGAAGGGGGATTGCTTATGACCACAGGGCAGAAGCCACAAAACTATCTTAGAGCCAACATTTGCAGAATGCTATGCAGGTGCTTCCTGCTGGATTATCATTTAATTCTCACAAAAAATCTCCAAGAATTAAGTACCATCATTACCACATTTAAAGCTGATGCAACCAGGTTTTCAGTTAAGATTTCCCAAGGTCATAAGAAGAGGGAACTGAGATTCGGTTGAAATTCTGGCAGAGAACTGAAATTTAAGAGGAAGGAAAAAAAAAACTCTTCAACTGTCTTTCCTGGGCCAGTGTTTTGTATTGTAATGAAAATATGTGTATTAAACAACTTCAACTTAGGTTATTGAACTTCCATGGAATATTCAGAAAAAAATGTGCTTTTCTTGCTCTCTTTTTAGCTAACATTTCTTATGCTGCCTACTCTGACCCTTGTAGCCCTAAGGCTTTAACAGGGTGTCGAGTCCCCTCCCCCCAAAAAAGTTGGTTCCAAATGCCTTCTGAGGCTTCTTTCTCGCCACAGTTGAAAATGGAGGGAGGAGGAATAAGCAGTCATGAGAGAGAAGGAATTCCTGCCATTTGCAACAACATGGGTGGAACTTGGGGACATGATGCCAGGAAAAAGCCAGCCAGAAAAATGCTGTGTGATGTTATTTATATGTGGAACCTTTAAAAAAAAAAGTCAAACTCGTAAAAACAGAGTGGAAAAGTGGTTTCCAGGGGTGCAGGGGGAAGGTGGTGTTGGGCAGTAAAAGGAAGAGGGAGAGATGAGTAAAAGGGTATCAACTCTCAGCTCTAAGATGAATGAGGTCTGAGGATCTCAAACATGGTGGCTATCTAGAGTTAAGAACACTGTATTATATCATTAAAATTTGCAAGGAGAGCAGAACTTAAATGTTCTCATCAAGAAAAAAAGAAACATGAGAGATGACAGATGTGTTAATTAGCGGGATGGGAGGGGTCGTTTCACAGTGCATACTTGTATCAAATCACCAAGATGTGCACTTTAAATATCTTACAATTGTGTATGCTGATTATACCCCAATAAAGATGAATTTAAGAGAGAAAGAGGAGGGAGGAGGGAAATAGAGCGTTTCACGACTTGTCTGATTTTCCTTCTAAGTTCGAATGAACACGTTGGTCCTCCAGACGCCTCCTGCCTCTTGAACATCTGTTCGCGCAGGTCAGGATGCCTTTTCTTGGGTCTTTCTCCTACTGGACTCTATTAATAGAAGTTGTTATTTTGGTCACAAGGCTCACATCTCATTTGTAGCATTCTGCAGTCACGGTGACCCTCCTACTTTTTCTTCCCTTTAAAAAGAGACGGTCGCTCCCAGTTTTCCCCCTCCTACCTGCTACTTAACCAGCAGACAAGGATGGTAGACAATTTAGCAGCCTGCCTTGGCTTCAGAGCCCCACGAACGAAAACCATAAGGAGTTTTCTCACCTAGATATCCCAAAAGGAGGCAGTGTAACAGCGTGGGCATGAAGGTAGACTTTTGAGTCAGGCTGATGTGAGGTTGTGCTGTAACCCTCCTTACTTCCTGAGTGTATGACCTTGGAAAATTCAGTTTCCTCTTCCGTAAAATGAGACTATGCTCGCTCTCTCTCTCTCTCTCTCTCTCCCTCCCTCCCTCTCTCTCGTCATTATCAGACATGGCCTGAGCTGTGTTTGAAGAGTTAACAGTCATTTTTTTAAATGAGCAAGAACAAAAACTTAAAAGTAAGCGAAAATAAGGTCCCATCCTATTGGAGTACAGCAATAGAATGCAACACTTCCGAGTGTTTGGGAGTTCTGGCCAAAATAAAGTTGATGGTCATGTGTTCTACTCTGGCCAGGAACATGCAAAACCCTTGCCTCTCATGGGAAGTGCCTTGACTTGGTTGCTCATGGTCCCGGAGGTCAGAGGGCAGTCCCAACATTTCTGGACTGTTCCCTGCAGCATGCCTGAGGGTATGAGCATGGCCCTCTCCCCTCTCTCCCTTGGATCCTCTTCCTTCCTGCAGCTGCTTCACATGAGAAGGCTGCCATTTCTTTATTCACTAGGCTGTTCCCAAACCCACGTAGGTGACCCCATTTGTGCCAGGCCTCCATGTTCTTTGGTGTGGAGCCAAGACAATCTCTTCTTCCCTAGAAGATCTCTTCTTCCCTAAAACTGACCACCTCTCACTGCATAATCTCCTGGCTGTGATATGCATAAATGGCCCTTTGCCCACCATGACAGAAAAGCTAATTTTGCCCCGGGTCTCTTTAGGAGAATGGCCCACTGGGTTTACCACAAGCTTTTGCAGAGTCTTTCTCCCCATTGCCCTCATAAACAATTTTGATTTCAGTTGTGTTTTCTGGGAGGCAGCACAAGGTGGTTAGGAGTATAATTCTAGTTATAAAAAGACCTGGAGGGACCCCTGGGTGGCGCAGTTGGTTGAGCGACTGCCTTTGGCTCAGGTCATGATCCCAGAGTCCCGGGATCGAGTCCCACATCGGGCTCCCAGCTCCATGGGGAGTCCGCTTCTCACTCTGACCTGCTCTCTCTCACTCTCTCTCTTTCCTAATAAATAAATAAATAAAATCTTTAAAAAAAAAAAAAAAAAGACCTGGATTTGGGTCTTGCCCCGCACCTCAGATGTCTCCCCTATAAAACTCAGCATGGTTATGGCCACCCCCCATGTGACACCATTGTGAATTGGGGAAAGCCCGTCAAACATCCTGGTGGACAGAGTCTGGGGAGTCGCACAACAGCTGGATTTTAGGCTCTGTTCACCTCTTGCCCGACCGTGCAGCCACCCAGAGAACAATACAGTACTTCATAGGATGCGTGGAGCATGAAATAAGATAATAGAAATAAAATAAGATACCAGATATAGTGTAGTGCCTGGCTCATGGTAAGCACTCAACATATAGCTACTTCTTTTATAATTTCTATCCATCAGACACAGCGCTGTCCTCTTCTCTAATCTCCTCTAATCTTGTTCCTCCATTTCATCAACCAACAAATAGAAGGTTTTATCAACTCATCTGAAAATCTCACTGAAAATATTTTGAATGTCATGAAGTAAAACTGGAAATATTTATAAAAGGATTTCATCAGTATTTCCCCCAATTAAATGTCAGTGGCAAACAGATTAGGAATGTTTTTTATATCACTTTCTGGACAGTACAAAACAACTTGATGTTCTCAAAAGACCATTTGAAGATAATTCAATGGCTTCTTGAAACAAAAGTTTTCTTGAGTGAAAGTTTTTATATGAGCTGAATATTAGATATGTTAGGCATGACAGGTAACAGTATTATAGCTATGCCAGAAAATATTATTTTTGGAGATGCATGCTGAAAAATTTGGGGATGAAGTATCATGATAGCATTAATTTACCTTAAAATAGTTCAGCAATAATGTATGTCATGTCAGTTAAAAGTTTACATAAAAATAAGTCAGCTGAGAAATGAGTATGTAAAAAATGCTAATGTTTGTTGACTGTAGGAGATAGATATCCTGTTTTGAAATTTTTCATTAACCAAGAAAAAATAATAAGGCAAGAAACCAAGTACCTGGGGCGCCTGGGTGGCTCAGTGGGTTAAGGCCTCTGCCTTTGGCTCAGGTCATGATCTCAGGGTCCTGGGATCAGGCCTCACATCGGGCTCTCTGCTCGTCGGGTAGCCTGCTTCCCCTTCTCCCTCTGCCTGTCTCTCTGCCTACTTGTGATCTCTTTCTCTCTGTCAAATAAATAAATAAATAAAATCTTTAAAAAAAAAAAAGAAACCAAGTACCTAGTAAAAAAGAAAAAGAAAAAAGAAATCTGTCCTTACTTTCCAACTCTATCTCAGAAAGTGTTTAAACAACTTTGGCCTACTTTATATTCACAGAGGAATCAAGATTCTCTCTCTATAGGCGCTCGTGGGTGGCTCAGTAGGTTAAGCATCTGCTTTGGCTCAGGTCATGATCCCAGGGTCCTGGGATGGAGCCCCGCATCAGGCTCCCTACTCAGCAGAGAGTCTGCTTCTCTCCCTCTCCCTCTGCTGCTACCCCTGCTTGTGCTTTGTCTCTCTCTTTCTCTCAAATAAATAAAATCTTTTTAAAAATTCTCTATCAACAAACAACAGAATGCTCTCAATGGTGAATCTTCATAATCATCGAAAATGAGCAATAGTGACCAGACTGCCTCTATTATTATTTGATTATTATTATTATTGGCTCCATTCTTCTCAGGAGAAATTTATTCTCAAGCACATATTTATATAAACCAATTTAATGTATTATTAGCTGAATTCCACTATTTTTTTAATTTCTGTATTTTTTTAAATTTCAGTATGGTTGACACACAATGTTACATTAGTTTTAGGTGCACAACTTAGTGGTTTGACAAGTTCATACATTGTGTTATGTTCATCACGAGTGTAGCTACCATCTTCCCATTACAATGCTAGTACAATATCATTAACTATATTGCTTATGCCATGGCTTTTATTCTCCTGATTTATTCATTCTATAACTGAATACTGTACCTCCCTCTCCCCTTCACGCATTTTGCCCTTTCCCCCACTGCAACCATTACTTTGTTCTCTGTATTTATAGGTCTGATTCTGCTTTTTGTCTATTTATTTGTTGGGTTTTTTTCTTTTAGATTCCACTTATGAGTGGAATTATATGGTATTTGTCTTTCTCAGACTGACTTGTTTCACTTAGCATAACACCCTCCAGGTCCATCCACGTTATCTCAAATGGCACAACCTCATCCTTTTTATGGATGTAATATTCCAGTGTCTCTGTGTGTGTGTGCGTGTGTGTGTGTGTGTGTGTGTGTGTGTGTACTGCATTTGTGTTATCTATTCATCTATTGATGGACACTTAGGTTGCTTCCATATCTTGGCTGTTGTAAATATGCTGCAGTAAACATAGGGGTACATGTATGTCTTTGAATTAGTGCTTGGATTATTGGATCATGTGGTATTTCTATTTTTAATTTTTTTAAATTTTTGTTGTACATTCCCATCAACAGTGAACAAGGATTCCTTTTTCTCACATCCTTGTCGACACTTGTTATTTCTTTCATTTTTATTTTAGCCATTCTAACTGGTATAAAGTGATACTTATTGTGGTTTTGATTTGCATTTCCCTGATGATTAGTAATGTTGAGCATCTTTTCATGTGTCTGTTGGATATCTGTATATCTCCTTTGGAAAAATATCTATTCAAGGCCTCTGCCCATATTTTAATCCCATTGTTTTGGAGGCATTGAGTTGCATAAGTTCTTTATATATTATGGATATTAATACCTTACTAGATATATCTATTTGCAAAGATCTTCTCCCATTAAGTTGGTTGTCTTTTAGTTTGGTTGATTGTTTCCCTCGCTGAGCAAAAGCTTTTTATTTGAATGTAGTCTCAATAGTTTGTCTTAGCTTTTGTTTCCCTTGCCTGAGGAGACATACCTGGAAAAATGTTGTCACAGCTGATATCAGAGAAATGACTGCCTATGTTATCTTCTAGGATTTTTATGGTTTCAGGTCTCACATTTAGGTCTTTAATACATTTTGAGTTTATTTTTCTGTATAGGGTTATAAAGTGGTCTAGTTTCATTCTTTTACATGTAGCTATCCAGTTTTCCCAAGACTGTCTTTTCCCATTGGATATTATTGCCTCCTTTGCTTAGATTAATTGAGCATATAATTGTGGATTTATTTCTTAGGTCTTCATCCTGTTTTATTGATCTATGTGTCTACTTTTGTGCCAGTACCATACTGTTTTGATTATATTTTTTAAATTTCTTAATAACATTGCTTCATTCTGCTTAATTTCATGGCTATTTTCCATTTATGGCAAGTGATTCTTATATTCCATTTACAGTCATTCCTTTTCAAATAAATTTAAGTAGAAAAGTGAGTTGATTTAAAGAAAATTGTTGGCAGAAATTATGAAGGTCATAATTGAATGGCAGAAGTTTGGAAAATACTGGGATAAAGAAAAGAGAAAAATTAAAATGAGTTTAAGCAAATTATGTTCCTTAAAACATTAGTTTCAAAATATGCTCCCAGAAAAAAAAAAGAAAAGAAAAAAACGAACATACCCCGCTTTGCAGTAAAATGGGTTTGGGAAACACTGTATATTCTATTACCTCCTAAGAGATTCACAATGCATATTAGTGTATTAAAAGCTCGAAGAAGTTCTGCAATAAAGAAACTCATTTGATTTTAAGTCAGCAGTTCCCAAACTTATTTGACCAGAAAACTTGTTTTTTCCTAAATAAAACTATTAACACTGAGATTCATTTTAGGAAATACTGGTGGTAAGGAGTATTATGTTTAGGGAAAAAGGCCTTGCTAGCGTTGATGAGAATAAACATCAGCTGGAGCCTGCCTTTCTTGCTCTCCCCTTCCTTGGTCCTTTCAGAGGATCAGAGGGCAGATGAGCTGACAAAGCAACAGGGGAGGGCTAATATGGAAGAGAGAAGACCCAATAAGAGATGAGATGTTGACTAGCTCAACAGCAGGTCAGATCCCATAACAGAAATAACTCAGCAGGAATCTCTGCAGTAGTCAACTCTGCATAAGCAAATGGGAGGGGAAGATTTTAAGGCTAAGTTAAGAAAAAGGAGGTGCTGTGTAAATTGCACAAGTAGCTCAGAAGAATTCAAGCTTGAGTTTCTCGAGTCTTATTTGCTTTCAGAATGCATTCTGGACATTAACCTTCAAACTCAGGGTACTATTTTTTTTCCAACATCCCCCTACTTTTTGTTGTGTCCTGGAAAGTGACCTAGGCAATTACAATTACCAGGTAAAAGGTGAAAGAGTGCTTCATGAAATTAAAAAGCACTTTAAAGAACTACTTTCAATGTCTGTTTAACATTTTTCAAATGTGCCTGTTTAATAAGGATGCTTTTAATCTGAAAAGGTCCAAAATTCACAGAGAAATGTGTGAGTGGAATGAAGAAGGAGAAGATCATCTTAAATATCAGAGAATGGGTTCATCTTAGAAGTCCAAGATATAAAACACAAAGGAAGACATCGGAAAGAGTGTCATCTTATAAACCCTGCAATGGTAAATACAATAGCATTGGGCTGGAGACACTGAACCTCTTTGGAATAAAGACTAGCACTCAACTATGAAGAGCTTGATTCATTTCTAGAGTAAAGAAGTGGAATAATTGAGGAGGCCAATTTTGTGTTAAAACCCAAAATACATCTATGTGTCTAACATAAAGTAAGCGTGTTGTAAATGTCAGCCATTAATTCCTTCACAACTATTTTGTCCATTCCCTGCCCCCAACATTTCTCAGTGTGAAGCACCTGGGAGGGCTTACATTCTTCCATTATCTTGGCAAGAAAAAGGAAATAATAGGACCTGAGAAAATCCAGCTGGCTTATTATAGTAGACAACAGCTGAAGAATTGGGGAAGGAAAGCAGTATTTTCCCAAAACACATAGATTGAAGAAATTTGAAGGATAAAGGAAAAAAACGTCTAATGTTCCCTTGGTTTTCTAAATATGAGTGTGCTAGAAGCAGACCACACAATGAATTACTGACAAAGTAAGAACCAACAGTGCTAATGAGGACAGCCTGCTTGTGGTGGGGCTGAGGCTATTAATAAAATAGCAATATTTTATTAATACCTTACTAGATATATCACAAATAAGTGAAACCATATGATAATTGACTTTCTCTGACTTATTTCACCAAACTTCCGCCATTCAATTATGACCTTCATAATTTCTGCTAATGAGGACAGCCTGCTTGCCCAATGCTTGTGTTCTGCCTCTCCTACCTGCTTTGACATGGTTTTCTTCTCATTTGCCCACCCAATGTATTGTCATCACTCAGCCAGCCCTTAAGTTTTATTAAGAGGAAATTGTCCCTAATGTAGCGGTAGACTTGATTTGTCCATGGGAGGAAGTGAGTTCAGGATCTTCCTACTTGCCCTCTTGAACTGGAACTTCAAAGATTTTTTTTTAATTAAAAAGGGAGGGGCTTGATCTGAATTATAGATTTTTGAATATAGATCCCATAAAGCCACCAGGTTCATAAAGCCCTTGAAATTATACACATATGGATTTTCTGGGGAGAGGATCCATAGCTTCTATTAGATTCTCAAGGGGATCCCTGACCCAAAAACGGACAAGAACTATTAGACCAGGTTATTTCTAAGCCTAGCCCAGGTGAATATTAGTTCATAACCATTCAAAAAAAGAAATACTTTATTTGATTATTATCTTATTAGTTGATTGTTAAACCATATGCTCACACTAGCTTAAATAAATGGTTCAATTGAAAGAAAACACTTAATTCTTTTCTTTAAAAGATTTTAAAAAGGTAAAATTCATTTTCTCCTCCATGCTAAAAAAAACTCCCAACAGATTTGGCATGATTGGTAAAGTAATAGGAAACCCAAAGCTCAAACAATTATCTAAATGAGTGAAGAATTGATTTTGAATTCGCAAATTAGAATTAAGGTTGCACTGAAAATTTGGAAGTGACTCTACTCTTGAGTGTTTAACTGATTTTATTTTAGGCCTTGTTTAAGAAGAAGAATACTAAGCTGAGTGAGTGAAGAATCTTCTCAACTCAAAAAGACATTCATAATGTGGCCAGAAAGCAAAGGACTGAAGCAATGATGTAAATATATAAGAACTAGTTTAAACAACTCAAGCACTTGTCTTAATTACACACTAGACAAAAATGAGTTATTCTTTAGGGGCTGAAATTGTCCAGTTCAGTTGTTCTGATTAAATTAGACAAATAGCTATTTGCCCTCTCTCTTACATGGCAATGACCTCAACATATGCATTTTTACAGATGTTTCTTCTAAACACTTAAAGATAAGTTATATTGATTGGGTAGAGAAATATGTCTTTATTAAAACTCAGTTTCTTCATTTCTTAGATTCTGACCAGAGAAGTTATTTTGGAGGCTACTGACCGTGGCTTCTCTGGCATCAACTTGAGTAGCCAGTAAGTAGGATCTGAGCATCTACACCCCAGTGTTATGGATTGGGGTGTATTCCTGACACCACTGCTTATCACTTTTTGCTTCATTCAGGTCCTCTACTCCTTTTTTCTTTCTTTTCTTTTCTTTGCTTTTTTTATTCATGTTGTCAGTTACTATGCAGTGCATCATTAGTTTTTGATGTAGTATTCCATGATTCATTGTTTGCATGGAACACCCAGTGTTCCTTGGAACAACCCTATGCCCTCCTTAATACTCATCACCAGGCTCACCCATCCTCCCATTCCCCTCCCCTCTAAAACCCTCAGTTTGTTTCCCGGAGTCCATAGTCTCTCATGGTTTGTCTCCTACTCCGATTTCTCCCCTTCATTTTTCTCTTCCTTCTCCTAATGTCCTCCATGCTATCCGTTAGTGCCACAAATAAGTGAAACCATATGATAATTGGCTTTCTCTGTTTGACTTATTTCACTTAGCATAATCTCCTCCACTCCCATCTATATTGATGCAAAAATTGGATATTCACCCTTTCTGATGGCTGAGTGATATTCCATTGTGTATATGGACCACATCTTCTTTATCTATTCGTCTGTTGAAGGGCATCTCAGCTCTTTCCACAGTTTGGCTATTGTGGACATTGCTGCTATGAACACTGGGGTGCAAGTGCCCCTTCTTTTCACTACATCTGTATCTTTAGGGTAAATACCCCAGTAGTGCCATTGCTGGGTCATAGCGTAGCCCTGTTTTTAATTTTTTGAGGAACCTCCACACTATTTTCAAAGTGGCTGCACCAACTTGCATTCCCACTAACAATGTATAGGGTTCCCCTTTCTCCACAACTTCTCCATCATTTGCTGTTTCTTGCCTTGTTGATTTTTGTGATTCTAACTGGTGTAAGGTAGTATCTCAATGTGGTTTCGATTTGAATTTCCCTGATGGCTAATGATGATGAACATTCTTTCATGTGTCTGTTAACCATTTGTATGTCTCCTTTGAAGAAGTGTCTGCTCATGCCTTCTGCCCATTTTTTGACTTGATTATTTGTTTTTTGGGTGTTGAGTTTGAGAAGTTCTTTATAGATCTTGGATATCTGCCCTTTCTCTGTAGTATCATTTACAAATATCTTCTCCCATTCTGTGGGTTGCCTCTTTGTTTTATTGACTGTTTCCTTTGCTGTGAAAAAGCTATTTATCTTGAGGAAGTCCCAAAAGTTCGTTTTCACTTTTGTTTCCTTTTCCTTTGGAGACATGTCTTTAAAGAAGTTGCTGTTCGCAATGTGAAAGAAGTTATTGCCTATGTTCTCCTCTAGGATTTTAATGGATTCCTGCCTCACATTGAGGTCTTTGATCCATTTTTGAGTTCAGTGAGAATTAGATCCTGTAGCTTCACCTAATAGGGATATCAACAACTGCTCCTGGTTTAGTGGAATGTGAAGATCAAGTAAAGGTTATCTACTCCTTTATGGATCTTCACATTGCACTAAACCAGGACCAGTTGCTGATATCCCAATTAGGTGAAGCTACAGGATCTAATTCTCAGTGATCTCCCATAGAATAGCCTGCACTGATTCCTGCAGAGGCCCAATGGGAACCACCTGGATAATGATCACCTGTTTCCTGTCTCCTCTATGGCTGATATGATTGGGTGAGAAACCGAGTAAGGTCTCTTCCCAAAAGGTATACTCTCACTCTTTAAGGCATACTACCCCTTAATTATCTTATTTTAGGAGCTAGAGAGATTCCAGTGGATTTTAGAAGGGATGGGCATAATCAGTACCCTGCTCATGGTGCTGCCACCAGCTTTGTGTTGCCAGAGGTACACAGTCACATCCCAGGAGCCTGAGAGGGGGAACTGACTATCTGAAGCCTGACAAACCAAGAGTGGTGATTCCTTAGCAGTGTTGGGGGATCACATGATGCATTTTATCATGGGAAATCCTCCTCGTGATAGGGATTTTATCCTGCTGGAGAAAGAAATCATGGTTAGAAATGGAGGCACAGATGGTAATGATCTGGAACCCTCAAAGGCTGGGACCTAGAGGATGTCTTGAGTAGTCAGTTGCTCAACTAAAGGAGGTTCCCCAAGAGAAGACCAAGTTGGATTGTTCCTTGGGATACTACTTAAAGGTCACTTCAATAAGCTTACCTTGAACACACTATTTAAAATCAGACCTGATACCCCTGAGCCTCCATTGTTTGCTCCACTCTACCTTTTCCATAGCCCTTATCTTTTCTGTATACTGTAGTTAACTTATTAAAGACTTAATTTTTGTCATCCTGTGTCTCTATCAGAATGTAAGTGCCACACAGGCAGAGATCTTTGTTTCATGAAAATTCAGTTGAACAATATACAATGAGATTTCCATTTGGGGAGGGTTAATACAGTACTGTGTCCCAAGAATACAGAACAATGTCTGCTACGTAGTAGGCCCTCAGTGAATATTTACCAAATGAATCGTGGAGAGGTAGCACTGATGCTGCATGTCAGTAGGACAGCAAGAAAGAGTATGCGGGAAATATTTTCATTTATGGTTGAAATTTTCCACACTAGCTCTAAGCAGCCTATTCCAGGGAAAAGAAGGGCTTGAAGAATCCATTCTGCAGCAAATATTTTGTGTATGTTAATGTGTATAAAGTGATATGGGAGGAATTGACATTAGCACCTATACCTCTTCTAAAAGTTCATTTCAAATATCCTACTCTAGCTACCAGACTGCTCCTTCCCTCATTCTGGCACTTCTGCTCCAACAGAGAGTAGAGGGGCTCCATTCCAGTGAATCTACATCTTTTTTCTTATCCATTTACCTCTTACGACCTCACTTCCATCCTTATCTCCCCATGGCTCATCATTATGATCAGTCCATTATAAATACTCTCTCTCCATCACACCTTCCTGGCAAGCCCTCCACACTGCCTACAACCATCTCTCCACTCCTACTTGAGAAACTGAATCAATGTCTGTTTGTTCATATAAGGAAATCAGTTTAGAATTAAGAGATTTGTGCAAGGCACACATAGCTAACAATGGGAGTAATCTTTTTTTTTTAAGTAAGCTGTACACACAATGTGGAGCTCAAACTCATGACCCCAAGATCAAGAGTCCCAGATTCTGCTGACTGAGCCAACTAGGCACCCCACCAGGGGGACAATTTTTTTTTAATTTTATTTATTTGACAGAGAGAGAGAGAGATCACAAGTAGGAAGAGAGGCAGGCAGAGAGAGAGGGGAAAGCAGACTCCCTGATGAGCAGAGAGCCTGATGCAGGGATCCATCCCAGGACCCTGAGATCTTGAACTGAGCTGAAGGCAGAGGCCTCAACCCTCTGAGCCACCCAGGTGCCCCACCATGGGGACAATCTTAATAACAGCCAACATTCATTAAGCAAATGCTTTATGTCATGCATTGTCAGAAACATGACCTCATTTAATTTTCATAACAACCCTCTCTCCCTATAGATCAGTATGCTGAGATTCAGGGAGATTAAGTAAATTGCCCAAAGTCACCCTGCTAGCCAGTAGTCTACATTTCAGTCATTCGTTGACTTTATTAAGCCAGTAATCTCTGCAAGGAATGTACTGGGGACTAAATCCACACTCGCAAACAGAACAAACACAGTCTTTGCCCTAATAATGACATAGTAATGGCCAACATTCACATTTTTACGCTCTTCAAGGTCTTTGGCATTATTTTGTTTTACTCTCACCAAAACTCTGCAATATAGACACAATCAACAGGATATACAATTTCCAATGAGAAATTGAGTTTTAAAGAAGAACCTTCCCAAGATCCTATTGCCAGTAGATGAACTGGCTAGGACAGGTGTACAGATCCATAAAATCTGATTTCCAAGTTCACTTTTTTTTATCACTGTGCTATGCTTCTTCCTGGAGCTTGAAGTCTAGTGGGCAAGAAGGACACTAACAGTAAACCACAAAGTCTAGTGTGCAAGAAGGACACTAACAGTAAACCACAAAGTCTAGTGGGCAAGAAGGACACTAACAGTAAACCACAAAGAAACACAGGAGATTTTCAGGCCACCTGCTAGACCCCTTGGAAAGATGATCCAGAGCCAGTGAACCTCTTTTTATACTCGATAACATCACCTTCCTCTGGCCTGCCATGTCCACAGAGGTTATGGAACTGTGTGTGCGGATGTCTGCCAGGTTGTTCGTTCTTATAATATGCAAGATGTCAGGCAAGCCCTATTTGTATATGATGGTTTCTATTGAATGTAAAAAAAAGCCTGTCGAGTTAAAAAGAAAGAAAGTGCTTATAAACATTCCAAACATTTGTTTTGTGTTGGCTGGAGTTGGAGTCTAAATAAAAGCTGCAAGTGTGACTAATAATTATAATCTAATTTAGTGCACTGAATTGGAAAGGAGTAATTACTGCTTAGGACTTTTTGGAGTAAATGATTTATGGTTGACCTACAGTAAATTATTACTGGAATTAATAGTGGGAAAGGGAGGAATTTTAATGCAAATTAATTAAGTTTGGAGCCCTTTCTGTTTAGGTTGATAGAATAGTGGAAAATTCCTGGGTCTTATGTTAGTTGGCTGAATTTGGACTTGGGATATGGGATAAACATTCTGCTGGTGTCTGTAGGTCTTGGGTGTAAAGACAAGGCCGCATTCCAGGCCCAAGGCTTTTCTGATCTGATCAGAGAAGAACCCTGAAAGAAAAACTGTCTCCTTTTTCAAAAGAAAAATGCATCCTCATAGAGTGTTTACATGCCCAAGACTTTGGTACTCTCTCCAGTGTTGGTCTCTGGAGCCACCAAAGCCACCATCACCAGCATTTACTGAGTGCTTACAGTGAGCCTTATGTTATGTCTGGGGATTTCCAACCTCCACAAGATGAACATTTTGTTGTGGGATGTTGTTCTGTGTGTGTAGGATGTTGAAAAGCATCCTTTGCCTCTACTCACTAGATGCCAGTCACATCCCCCAGTCATGATAACCAATAATGTCTTCAGACATAGTTGCATACACCCTGGGGAAGGGGCAGAGTTATCCCTAGTGAGAACCACTGTGCAAGATGCTTTATGTGCATTATCTAGTTCATTCCTAACAAGACCCTATAAGGCATGTATATTAGTACCCACTTCACAGATGAAAACACTGAGGCTTAGAGAGGTTTTATTTGGCCAGAGTCACAAAGCTAATATATGTGGAACCTAGCATTTAAACATATCTGTATTCAAAAACTACTGATGTACTATATGTTGGCTAATTGAACATAATAAAAAAATTAAAATTAAAAAAAAACACATCTGTATTGACCAAAACCCCCATTTTTAGGTAAGTGGTATTTTTGAGATTATTTAAGTCACCTCTCTCATTTTTAACAAATAAGCAGCAGCTAAGTGATTTGGTCAACATCAGTCAATTAACTTGTAGCAGAGATTGGTCTACAAATGAGACATCCATAAACCAACTGGTCATAGGAAGAGGAAACTCAGCTGATAATTGAAAAGCATATTCACAGCAACTTTGGTTGTGTCGCTGGTCTTAAGTTCCTCTTCTCTTTTGAATGTTATTCTTTTATTTGTACAATTTAGCTTGAGTATAAAGGGGTCTTTCAAATCTCTGTCAGTTAACTCTGAAACACATACTGAGATTTTAAAGTCTGTTTCTTAACATTGGAAAGAAATAGACCCTTGGGTTGTTGCTGCTTTATAATTATGTGTAAAAGCATTCCAACCCACTCAAATGTTTTACCAGCCCATTTTTCCACCAGCAAGTAGAAAGCAAGCCAAATAATCCAGTGAGAATTCTGTTACTAACATACTCTGGTCCTGCTGGTGGGCCAGTGGCTAAGGGGGTAGCTAGCTACATGACTACAATAAACCAGCAACAGACAGCCTTGGATTAGAACTTTGCAATGGCCACTCCAGCCAGCATTATTATTCAATTCCACGTGTAACACAGTGGGGTCTGATCTGAAATTTCTGCCCAGTAGGTGTCTAGCCACAGAAATCAATGTTTTCTCTACAGTAGATAGGCAAGTGCTTTCAGAATCTGTTAGGCTGAAGAAATCTAATAGAGAAATCTGCATAATTAGCTCTTTGACTAATCTTGCTCTTGCCTTGGGGCAAGAGGCAATTAAGACTGCAAAACCAGTTTCAAATATTTGAACTGTAGAGGGAAAATGTACATACTTTTCAGATCTGGAGTAAGAAGCTTATTCTCCCTGGAAGGTCTTCAGCCTTTTGGGATATAGAGCTTTCCTGTTACCAAGGAGGTTTCTTCAGTTCTGAGGCGCTGCTGGTTTCCAAGGAATCTAACAGTTCATGGATTTTCTGAGGCTAGGGACCCCAATCACAGATGTGGTCAGTGAGTAGTACCGGACCACGGAAGGGAAGTCAGCAGGGCAGAGTGAGAACTAGCATCACAGAAGGCAAATGACACATATCTGGTAATAATAGAAGATGTAGAGAACAATTTCAAGATTTAGAAATACAGGGTAGTACATTTTTTTTTAACTTTCGGTTTGACTTTGCTCGAAAGAACCACTACCAACATAGAGTATAGCCCATCCATGGACTCAGATCATCTGGATTCTAATCCTAGCTCTCCCACCTACTGGCTGTGTGACATAGGATGAGCTGTTCAATTTCTCTTGGCTTTGTTGTCTTCATCATAGGGCAGGTTCATAATAAGAGCAACCTCATAGAGTTGTTTATAAGGCTTATCTGAGACAATGCCAACAAAAATTTAGATCTGGGCATAACACATGACACTTAGTGAATGCTGGCTGTTGTACAATCTAGCCCACTTAGTAATGGGATAACTAAGGCTCTGAGAAGATATGGCAGAGCTGGACTCCATGTCTTCTCCATCCCTGGAATCAAAGGGCTTTCCTATGACACACTGTAGCCCCTCCTCATAATACCTCGGCGGGGCGGGGAAATGTCATGGCAAGACTCTAGCTATATAGTGAGTCTGGCACAGATGGGAGCTTTGAGAGCTTCTGAACATCACAGTCTTCTTCCCATCTGAAGAATGTCCTTCTTCAACACAGTGACATCTAGGACATCTGTGAGCCATTGCTGTTGAACACAGGAAAAGAATCATTGATACATATCTTATCTTTGTCTGCTCAGGATGCTGTTGTATACACAAATGTGTGGTTTAAACTTTAGGATAAAGCAGAAAATCCTAAAAATGTCTAAAAGGGGATATCTATCAAAGTGTTGAGATTATCACACCTCGACAGGAGGTAAAATGAAATGCCTTACTGCATATGTTTAGGTTTAGATATTGAATACATTTTGATTGATACCACATCTCTCCAGGTACCTAGAGTAAATATAGATTTTAAGAGAGATTTTAACTCATCTTGGCCATAAATGGTTTAGGTTTCACTGTGTAGTAAACCTGGTCTTTCTAAGTAAGATAAAGCAGTTGAACTAATAATCACTAGACCTTCTTTGAACAGTCACTGAGAAATTTAGTCAGTGAGAAGTAAACCTCAGTTTTGCCCACATTAATGGGATGGACAAAGAGGGGATGGACTCTTTCTGTTCTAACAGAAAGAGCTAGCAGGCAGAGAACAGGGACTGGATCATACAAGGACATTATGAGGGTCCTTGGAAGTCAACCAAATCCATCCTCTGATCTCCTGAGACCCAGCCCTATTCTTCCAACTTTTCTCTAACCAAGTGCTTTGTCACGCAGAGCCCAACAGGGACTCATTACAACTTAAAGGGGCCGTTACTGCCTCCATCACCAGCCATCTTCACCTTAAGAAACAGAAAGCCTAGATCATTGGCCTGTCCTTTGCTGAGACTAGGACAAAAGAACAGGAGAGATGGATGATTGGTGTTTGTCTTTTTCTCTGTCCATTTCCTCTTGTAAAATGCTCAATTTGATTAGACCATGTTGAGGTAAAGAGGGTTAAAGTCGCCCCAGATCAATTCCTTACTAACTCAGATGATATTTGTAACAAGATTATTACACACCCGGGGTGCAGATAAACTCTTACAGAGGCTGAGAGAAAAGCAATTGCCATTACCTTACCAGGCTCCAGGGGTAGAGCTGAAGATTATTAGAAACCTGGGGTATTTATGAATGAGGTGACATTTTAGTTCCAGGAAACTGGAGTTTGGGAAAATAATGTCATTTTTTTTCTGACAGCTAGGACAGCTCTTGAGGACTCTGTACATCTCTGATGTGACTGTTTGGTGCTTTGATGAAAGGAAGGATGGCTTATTTATATTTTTAACCTTTCCCATCTCCAATTTCATCCTTCCAGTGTTAGGTTAAGGACTTTCCCTCTTCAGTATTGAAGATGAATTAGGTGGTATCACAGGGAAAAACATGCAATCTGCAAATTCATCATTTTCAGAGACTATGAATATCAATAAAATTACTGACTTTCAGGAATACATAAAGGAAGAATATGTTTGTTATATAAATCATTTAAATTGAGCATGCATCCTTCTGAGTTTCTCTTAATCTTAGGAAAACAATTTGAAAATTTTGCAAAACTTAAAGACAGCTTATACAACTGAAATTTTTTTAATGGAATTTATTTCTTTCTGAAACAGTTTGAGGTGTTTCATCATGGATCATATGGGGAGAGCCAAAAAATCATTAGTAATCCTTTAAGTACAGAAATCCCATGGGCCCTTGTGTTAGTGAAATAAGTGATATATTAACTTATTGCTTAATTCAGTCATAGTAAGTTTTCTCATCCAAGAAAGAGAAGGGCTTTAGAAGTAAAAACATATCCAGTTTCATATACTGATAAAAATAAAACAGAATATAAAGATAACCAAAGTAGAAATTTTTGTTAGGGAACCCATCACTTTCCCTGCAATAAAATACATCTGGGTTCTGACATTTTCAAGTTATGTGACCTTAGATGAGGGGCTTAATCTCTTCATGCTTTACTTTCCCCATCTGGCAAATATCGCCGGGAGGCTTAATTGAGATAATGTATATAAAATGCCTGGCACTGTGCCTGTCCCAGAGTAACCACTCTGTATTAGTGATTTTTTTCTTACTTACTTGCAATTTTTGCTATCTTATTCAACTTTAAGTGGCCGTAAGCCACCTTTAATCTTTTTGGAATAAGCAAGAGCAAATTATAAATTAATATGTTCATAATGTGGCAGCCATGGAAATGGATAATGATCCTTGGATATAGAACTGACTGTTGTATTTTTATCTTGCAAAATCCACTTCTACTGACCCAGAATCAGGGACTTGAGCAAGGGAAGGGGATAGGGAGTGTCCCAAACTATAGGATGGCTCAAACTTCTGAGAGGATAGGATAATCATATATCTGCTTTGCCAGGAAGAGTCAGGGCTCATGCTCATTGTCTTGGCATAATTACTTATCGCTCCCTTTACACTAAAGTGTTCTGGTTAGACAATGAAGTTTATGGTCACCATAATGATCACTTCATTGAGATTTCCGTGGAAAGAGGACAAGTTGATACTGAGTGAGACAGGGGTTTTGAGAGAAGCCAGAAAACTGTTTCTGAGGTTTTGGTCAAAAAGTTGATCTAGGTCATCTTATAGAAAAGACCATTTCAATGTCCCCGTCCTAATAAAGATTAAAGGAGTTTTTTTCATGATTTCATTAAATATTTAAAATATATATATATGGCTTTCTAAGCACAATCTGATTAATTAAATCATCTGGGCCTCAAGTCTCTGTTTTCTTTTCTTTTTTTAAAAAATATTTTATTTATTTATTTGACAGAGAGAGAGAGAGCACAAGTAGGCCGAGAGGCAGGCAGAGAGGGAGGGGGGAAGCAGTCTCCCTGCTGAGCAGAGAGCCAGATGTGGAGCTCAATCCCAGGACCCTGAGATCATGACCCAAGCTGAAGGCAGAGGCTTTCACCCACTGAACCACCCAGGTGCCCCAGTCTCTGTTTTTCTCAGTGTCAATATATTGAAGTTGAGATGATGACCAAAAAGCCACAGATGTGAGCAAGCTGTTTCCCAGGGTCCACTGGGGTGACCAACCCTTGGTAGAGGTCCCTGGAGTTTGGGGTCTGGTCCTAAGCTGTGCGGATCCACAGATTGAATTTTCTAGCAGGCCTCTCAGAGCCCAGGACTGAGTACAGCAGGGAGAGAGCTGCTGGCCTCAAGGACGATGAAAATAAGGATAAGAACAATAGCTCTCATAAGACTGATGAATCACAGGCCTGTACCTCTGAAACCAATAACACATTATATGTTAATTAATTGAATTTAAATTTTAAAAATGTTTAAAACAATAAAAAAAGAAAGAAAATAATAGCTCTCAAATGTCCAGCCCTATTCTGAGCACTTTGAATAGGTTATCTGAACCCTTTTGTTTCCAAAGCATAAAGTGTGAAGCAGAGTTTTCCTGGGGTGTGAGCCGTCCTAATCCTGTAGCAGACATGGAGGGTCGCAGGTCATGCTGTGAGCAGGTCAAGCACAGGATCTCTCAGTACGAGAGGAGTCCGTGTACTCTGTAAGAAAACTCCTATGTTCTGAGTTTGTGACCTGTAGGGTCCTTGAAAGCATGGGACCTGGTGGGGGCGGGGAGTGGCTCTTGGTCAGGCATAAGGATAGAAGCAGTGTTAAGGAATATTATGTCCTAGTTTGCAGTGAAAGGACTTGAGCCACAATGAGATTAAGAATTTTGTTCAGAGTGACACCGACAGCTAATTAGGGACAAGGTTCCTAATCCCAGCTGTCTCATCCTGAAGCCTGTGCTTTTAGCCACTTTGCAATATTTCTGCCTTATGCACTCCTGCATTGTTGTTCCTACATTTTATATCCCTGTGCACACACAGTCTTCGGACCCTGGGAAGCCACAGACAAGAGTGAAAATTTGTCCAAGACAATTCTGCTATAAACATGTGTCCATACTCTGCTCTTTTTCCGGCACGCATTGTTCGTTATGATGGTCATCCATTAATTCAACATACCTGTGCACCTGCTATGTTCTAGAGACTCTTCTAAGTTTTGAGGAAGTTAGCAGGGAACACAGAGACAAAGTCCCTGCCCTCGAAGAGTTTATAATCTATAGGCAGGAAAGAGATCGTGAAAACATGTATAGACTAGATCATTGAAGTGTAATCATTTTATTTTTTACCAAAGAAACTTTGATCTTAGGCAAAAATTACCTAGAACACTAAGACTATATATCAACATATCAAAAAGAATACTGTGCGGTGGAAGCAAGCACAGAGCCCAGAGGCCACGCCCCTAGCAGTCTTCTATCTGTCTGCCTCATCCCCCAGCCGTTGTGGAGGGCCCACAGAGAACACAGTTTGAAAACCACTGATCTAGAATATCCATTGTCGAGGAAGCATAATTAAAAAAAAAAAAAAATTTCTCCCAATCTGGAAACTTCTCCATAAAAGGTAGAAGAGAAGGAAAACAATTTTCTTCCTGACTAAGCATTCAACCTGGACATGATGCCCAACACAGGGGGTCATCAAGAGATTGCAAAGACAGAAAGAAAGCTCATCCTTTGATAGAGCCGAGCAGATACCACCCTTTACTTACATGCTCATAAGACAAATGATAACTAGTCCTCAGGTAAGGAGTCCTGACAGCACTCCTGGTCACACACAGTTCATCCTAGATGCACCTGTTAGCTGGAGCGACTGTCTGGATAAGCTAATTGGCTCTATCCAAACATAAATGTCTCCTGTTTTTCTGTGCTCCTATCTTACAGCTTGGAGCAAGATGCCCATTGAAGTTAGGCTCCTATCCTCCCACAGAAGCTGGGAAATAGGGAGTCTATTTCCCTCCATGTTTATATTTCAAAAGGGTATGTGCTAGGTCCTTAAGAAAAACATTCCTAGATCACAAAGTTGACAAAAGTTTTGTTTAGTTTCTAAAAAGATTAATATACATTTCAATGAGACAGAGAAAGAACTTACATGTTTTTTAAAAGTAAATGCTCTAGTAACAGGTTCTGGGAAAGAGTCTCTTCCCTTTTCCACAGGGGAAATTAAGCTTCTTTTTTTTAGTTTATATCTGTCCCTACACCATTCAGATATAGGCAGCTAACTTTAAAAGTAAAGACAAAAACAGGAGCAGCGGGGTGGTTCAGCCAGTTAAGTGGCTGGCTCTTGGTTTCAGCTAAGGTCAGCGTTCTGGAACAGAGCCCCGTGTCAGGCTCCGTGCCCAGCAGAGAGTCTGCTCAAGGATTCTCTCTCTCATCTCCCTCTGCCCCTCCACCCACTCATGTGCGCTCTATCTCTCTCTCTCTCACTAAATTAAATAAATAAATATTTTAAAATAAAGATAAAAACAAAACAAAACCAAAACCCTTGTTTTCCAACAGAAGGATGTAATTGATGATTATGGAGAAATGGGTTTACAGAAAATAAATGCCCTCCTGATCTCAGTTCACATCCATTGGAGTAAAGCAGATGTTTCTGACCCTACAACCAGTCTGTGACAAGCCTGATTCACGCCTTTGGCCCAAAGTTCCCAAAAGCATTACCCAAAGAGTGAAACTTTTCTTCCTCTGGCTCTGAAGTCTCAGAAGTACTACCATATCCCATGGAGCTACAGTAAAAGAGTCCAGAAATGAAGACGTTAGCTTAGAATCATACACTTTTGAAGCCCAAAGGTGTCTTAGAGATCATACAGTCCAATAGTTACCTAATGGGACATGAATGTCCAGCCAAGGTACGTGTGTGTCTGAAGTCACTTAACCCACAAGCTAATGTCTAGAAGAGAACAGAAGAAACAAGTAGATTATTTCTTGTCTTACAGAGAAGCTCTGTGCCCAGATACACTGTCTCTGGTCTTTAGTGGTTGTGGAATCTGGGAAGAGGTGCAGAAATGGTGTGTAAGAGCAATTGCATCTGGGATTCTGTGTCCTCTCAGCTCCGCATTGACTGCTCCCTGACCTCCCCGTCCCCTGTGATGTAAAGCAAGAGCGATGAAGCCATTCTGCTGGTAGAGATTACAGAAGACAGTGACATCAAAGAGGCTCTTTCTGAATTTGGAAGGCCTAATATAAAAGAAAAGCAAACTGAAACAAGAGAAGGAAACTTCTATAGCATTAAAAACCTAGAAATGCCTGAAGGGTGTCATCCATTCTCCATTTTCATTTTGCAGATGGGAAAGTGGATGCAGAGAGAACATCTCTCTGCCTTAGCCAGGGAAGGTGGTGAGTGGCTTTAAAGGACAAGGAGACCTTGGCTTGTAATGTCAGAGCATTCCAGAATATCTGCACAGTTGTTCAATTTCACTTGAACCGTTATTTGTTTTCTCTTTACTTCAGTAGTTCATGCCGCCTGGGGGAAGCTAGACATGGTTAATAAGATGTATATGAACCCACATGTTATCACCATATTGTATGCCATACGACCAGTGGGACCCAGCTTACTGAAGACAACCTTGAGTTATACCTATGCCAGAAGACCGGACTGGTTGGTTATTGGAAGATTATAACATTTTATGCGGGCGAGTAGGCATCACGAAGCGCTCCTGATATCTAAACTCAAAACCCAGGGTCTCGCCCCAAGGAACAAAGGATTTGAACCCTACATCGGGCATTCCAACTTTTAAGACATACACTTGAGACACAATCCCCAATGCATCTAACTTTGAAAAACAGTGGGGCTTGTGTTCCAAGGCCCACAAAACTAGTGATCTGAGTCACTGTTCTTATAGGGCTTCTGGGCACAGACTCACCATCCTGGCTCAGAGGCAGATAATTTGTGCCTTTATAGCAAAGGAGGCTCACCTGCTTATATTAAAACATCACCCTGAGGGGCAAGCATCTAATTTAACATATGCATCTAGAAGCTTGGTGGAACACTCTTCAGGGACAAAGGCTGGCAGGCTCTCCTTTTGCCATGTTCCAGAGCACCAGCACTGCTGGAAGGGAGCTTTTACATGAGCTTGTTGCCCCAATTTGTGTGGCTGCCACTTAGGGGACACCTCTTGATTGCCTGGCTCTGGAGGCCAAGAGAGCTTGCATTCCTGTTTCCATGGAACTGTAGTAATCGGTATTACCAAGAAAGGAGCTCACATCCCTATCTGGCACCCCAGTTTTTACAACTGCTACCAGAGAGCACCTCTAAATCCCCTGACTCTGGTGGCCAGTGCGGCTTACTTTCATGGGCCTCCTAGGACTGCAACCAACAGAGAAAGAGTTTTCAAACAGCTGCCACCCCAAGGGCACAGCAAAAGGCAGCAGACCCAGCAAAAGGAGCTCAGTCTTTCTGTGAAGGAGGCCTATTAGCTAATCCATCAATCCATCATGATTATGGCTTGAAGGGCAAGCTTCTAATTAAACATGATAAAGGGGTCAACCCAACAAGAAGCCATATATATATATGTTTGTCCATACCTATGGACCCAACATAGAAGCACCTAACTATATAAAGCAAATATTAACTGGCCTAAAAGGAGAAATAGACAGGAATACAATAATAATAGGCAACTTTAATACCCCACTTATATCAATGGATGGATCATCCAGACAGAAAATCAACAAGGAAATATTGGCCTTGAATGACACATTAAACTAGGTTGATTTAATATGTTGCACAGAATAGTCCACCCAAAAGCAGTAAAATATACATTCTTCTCAAGTATACATAAAACATTTTTCAAGATAGATCACATCATAGGCCATAAAATAAGTCTTAATAAATTTAGGAGGATTGAAATCATATTTTACTTTTATTAACATAGTGTTTCCCAGACTTACTTGAACGCAGAGCAGTATTTTGCAGACATACCTATTTGTTTGTTTGTTTGTTTGTTTGTTTGTTTCCTAAGGACACCAGTTGGAGAAACACTGCATTTGGTGTTCAGGCACATGTTATTATTGCCTTCATCATTTCTTTATAGACTCTTGAGCCTTTGACAGTAGTCTTAGTGGATAAGCTTATGGCTAACACGGATCACATTATTTTTTCATTTGAAGTCTCAAGGGCCCAGGATGGCACCAGGTCACATCCCCTGGGAAGTCTGCTCAAGTTCTCCTGACCCAAACCTGGGATAGATACTATTCTACAGGGACAGCTGTCTAGTTACCTACCACTGCGTAACAAATTATCACAAAATTTAGTGACTCGAAACAACTTATTATGAGAGTTGACTGGATTTTGCTGAGCAACATTTTCTTGGGATTGATGATACTGTGGCAGTCATAGAGTAGATGGGGCTGGATCATCTGAAGACTTGACTGGGTGGAAGAGCAAAGGGATACACTTACGAGACTGGAAGTTGCTGCTTACTATCAACTGAAAGCTTTACTAAGCTGATAACCAGATTCCCACTTGTAGTTTTACCAATTGATGTGGGTTTCTCATAGCATGGTGGCTTCGATCTGTGAGAGATCACCTTCTAAGAAATCCAGCCAGAAGTCACAGGTTTTGTAGGGGAAGAAAAATTTTCCTTCTACCCTTCTAGATTCTGTGACTGGTCTAACAATTAAAATAGCATGAGACAGATTAACAGGAGAAAAACAAATTTGATTATGTATGTACTTCTGAAAGCTCTCACAAAGATATGAGACTCAAAAGGCAGCCAAGCAATTGAGGCTTATATACCATCCTGAGCTAAGGAAAGGGATAGGGATCTGGGGCTGCAAAGGGGAAAAAAGGCCATTTACAGGAAGGTAAGAGGAGGAAATGTTTAGAAAATATCTCTATTGCCCAATCTCGCAAGTTTCTTAAGTACAAAGTTGCCTCTGCTAATAGGTCTTTTTCTGCTACATGCCCCTTTTTCAGTGTAAGTTCCCTTTATAATTAGGAAATTTATATTTCTTTTAGGCACTTAAGCAGTAGGTAAAGAGCTTTTCCTGAGTCTGCTGGGTGTTGATTACTTTTAGCTCAAAATAATCCTCATGCCAAAGTGGCATATTTTTAGAAAACTTGTTCTGAACTCCTTCACTTTCTTAAGACCTAGGCTGAAATCCCTGACCATCACTTCCATTATGTTCCATTAGTCAGACAAGTCACTAAGGCCCGTCAATATCCAAGAGAAAGAAATTAGACTCTACTTGATGAAGGAATAGCAAAGAGCCTGTAACATTTTATTTTATACTTATCAAAACACTTGATACTTGTTACTTTGTATTACAATTGCTTGTTTACTTTCACTTCTATCCTGTTACATTATCATCTCCTTCAGGGTATCATTCTTTTGGGTGTCTTGGTTATTGCTGTATCCTACTAGTTAGGAGTCAATACATTTGTTGAAAAACCAAATGAATGAGTGAATAAAGCAAGGAATGTAAGATTACCTTTACAAAGTTTAACTATGAAAGAGCTATAGATCTTTGAGATATTTTTACATTTTTTTTAAGTGGAGCCCAACACAGGACTTGAACTCATGACCTGAGATCAAGACCTGAACTGAGATCAAGAGCCAGACAATTAACCAACTGAGCCACCTAGGTGCCCTGAGATTTTTTTTACATTTTCATTTATCAAAATGAAATACACTAGAGGGCGCCTGAGTGGCTCAGTTTTGGTTAAGCAACTGCCTTTGGCTCAGGTTATGATCCCAGAGTCCCAGGATCAAGTCCCACATCAGGCTCCCAGCTCCATGGGGAGTTTGTTTCTCCCTCTGATGCTCTCACTCATTCTCTCTCTCTCTCTCAAATAAATAAATAAAATCTTTTTAAAAAATGAAATACACTGGAGCACATACATAAAGAAAAGAACTAATAGAGAAATTGAAATTACAAGAAGGAGAATGGATGGTAGGTAGAACCAAGTTCTTTATGAGATCAAAGGGATATGATTCATACCAAGGTGAAGGAATTGGCTGTGGGAAAGAGGAAAATGATCTCCATTAACACAAAAAAATATGTATTAACTACTATGAATTGAGTATTGTACTGGGAACTAAGGATATATCAAGACAGAAAAAAGACATGATCTTCACCTCATGGATCTTAGACACTAAAAGAGCCAGATAATTTGATAAGAGGGATAATACACACAGTAGGCTAAATGGTGGTGCCAATGATATGCCCAGATCCTAATCCCTGGAACCTATGAATATTACTTTATATGACAACAGATGTGATTAAATTAAAGTTCTTGAGAAGGAACTTATCTTGCATTAGCCAAGTCAACCCTAAATGCAATCACATGTGTCCTTATTAGAGCAAGGCAGAGAAAGATAAGACAGACGCACAGAGGAGAAGGTGATGTAAAGATAGAGGCAGAGATTGGAGTGGCAGCCACAAGCCAAGGAACACCAAGGAATGCCGATAGCCCCAAGAAACTAGAAGAGATCAAAAGCAAATTCTCCCACAAAGCCTGCAGAAAGAGGGCAGTCCTGTCAACATTTTGATTTCTAGACTCTGGTCTCCAGAACAGGGAGAGAAAAAGTTGCTCTTGTTTTAAGACACCAAAGTGAAGATAATTTGTTACAGACACTAATGCAGCACACAAATTACTATATAGTTACAATTTGTGGTAAATGTCAAAAATGAAATGTATAAGATATTATAGGAGTATAACAGAAATCTACTTCTCATTGGATGTAGTGGGGTGGGAACATGGGGAACAATACAATTATAGACTCAGTACATGGAATTTGGGGTAACTAATCATAGTTACAGGCATACAATGTGAAAAATGTAGATATAGCAATAATGATGTTACATTGCTGTGAACACAATACAATGAAACTAGAAAACCTAGAAACGAATATGTTTTTCCACCTGGCATATATACATACATATATACACACACATACATATGCAATGTGTGTTAAACAATCCTTCAGACAAAGGAGAGATACAAAACAGAACTTTCTAGAATTCCTAGAAAACAATAATGAAAACAAAACATATCAGAATTTGTGAGGTATAGCTTTTAAAAAATGCTGAGGAAAATTTCTAGCATTAAGTAAAATTTAAATATAAAATAGCTAAATGTATAATTCAAAAAGCAAGATATAGAACAGCAAACTATAATAAAAGCCATCAGAAGGAAATAATTAGTAAATTGAAAGAAAGAACTTAATGATCTAGAAAACAAAACTAAAAATCAATCAATAATAAGCTTTGGGGGAAAAAATCAAAATGTGCAGCAACAACTAACTTAATATTTTAAATGATAATATACAAAATAAGAATAGAAAGATATAACTACTGGTGCATATTTTTAAAGTCATAAGTGAAACCCTACTAAAGACAGAAACTGCAGAGCAATTTTCATTTAAAAATTTGAGAATGTTTTCAAAAAACTCCTTTACAAAAGGAGGTTACACCAGGCCTGAATGGTTCTGTGCGATTTTAAAATAAGTTAATCCTAGAGTTGTTTAAACTGTATTGAGTCTAGAAAGGAAAAAAAGGGAAATGGTCCAGAATCTTTTTAAGGAGTGAGTATAATACTGGTACCAAAACCGGATAAAGATGGTACTAGGCAAATCTGAATTATGAGTACTGATACCAAAAAAAAAAATCTCAAATAAAATACTAGCAAAGAGAATCCAAAATTATAATAAAAAAAAATAAGACTCCATAACCAAATGGGATTCATTTCAGAATACAAAGAAGTGTTAACATTAGGCAATTCATTAATATAACTGACAATATTAATAGGATGAAAGAGAATACATCTCTATTTCCACAGATGGTGAAAGAGCTTTGTGCGGCTGGTAAACTTTGCCAAATTAGTGTCCTCTGGGTATACGTTCTAGAACACAGATCAGGAGAGACTACAGATCTCTGTAGGTATCACCAAGATAAGGAAGGTTACTGACACTTTAGAAACTAAAAAGTGAATACAAAATCACCTAAAAATCTTCTAGATACCATGGAAGTCACACAAGTCCACGCCTCCAAGGAAAAATGAGCAAATATATTCTGAAGGGTAGCTGAGTCTCGACATAGCACCATCTCTTAGGGCAGAACGTAACACAACCAAAGTTGCGTTCAAGGCAAACATCCAAGAGCAGGAAAGGAAAATCTCATAAGTGTTAGCATGAGTCAAACCCTTTTTGGAGTAGTGTTTATGGAGGTCAGAGGTCAAGGGCAGAGCACTAGAGTGAGAGTCAGAGACCTGGGTTCCAGTTCTGCCTCTGCCACTGATGAGCTGTGTGGTCTTCAGCTGGTGGTTTCCGCTTGCTAAGTTCCAGGCTCTTCGTTTGTGAGGGTATCTCTCAGATCTCCTCCAGCTTTTACATGGAATGTGTCCAAATTCTGTTTAAAGGGAACTAAAAAATATTGTTAGAGCAGCAATAAGCAAAATGAAAGGAAAGGAGAGAGCGGAATCAGTTTGATAAATTGTCTAGAGTGGAATATCAAGGCAAAAAGATAAGAGAACTGTCCCTGATCATGTTCCTCCATTTCCAAAATCAACTCAGCAAAAGAAAGCAGGCTTTCTGAAGTGTGTCGGGCCAGGGAAGAACTGAATTCTAAGTATGATGATTTTATCTCCAGACCTCAGAATTAAGCTGTAGATACTACTGGTTCCCCAATGCTTCTCAAATTTTCCATCCAAGGTACCCCTAACACTTGACAAGGATGAAAGCCCAGCCCTAAGAGAATCAAGGACACGGGGCCAGGACACTGGCAATAAAATCAAAATGACTTTAAAATCTTCTGATTCGTTACAAACTTCAAAATGCTACTTAAATCCCATTCTCTAATATTCAGATGTTTGCCTTAATTATAAGTCATATTTTTAATTGCCAACCCTAGAAAATGCTCTTTGTTTATCCTTTGGCTCCCATACTCCCAGTACTCCCCCTGAAGTACCTCATCGCACCCCAGTGTGGGAACCAACAACCAGCTGAGAAGTAAGACCAGGCCACTCATAGACTGGGCAGAATCCCACAGGGATAAGGATGGGAAGGGAAGCTCAGAGGCAAAATTCTAACTGGACCCACTCCTATGCAGAGTTTGAGAAGTTGTTCTCAGCTTCCACTTAGTCATGCCTGAGACTGCCTGGTGGCCAATGAAACCTCCCAAGCTTGCGTTCACACAGCTTGTTCTCAGAAGCAAATCCAATAGTGTCCCTTTGGCGGTTGAAGGAAATTACATTTCCAAAGAATGCAAATTATAACCTCTATGATCCCATCCCCGGCCCTCTTGTGCTCTCTCTCACCCTATTCAAATGTATTTAATTCAACCAGGACAGCTTCCTACTGAAGTGCTCATGGGCACTTAATAAAGTATTTTGAGTCCTTTAGACTGATTGCATTCCACCAACATCCTGAGGAAGATAGGCTTCCGGCCAGCAGAGAACCTACAAAAGGGCCATGCCCCGCTAATCTTGAACAATCTCTGATTGTCTCTGGGTTCCAATTTCTCGACAGTAAAATGAAGAGTTTGGACAATTTAACTCTAAAATCTCTTCCGTAAGTGGTCATATTTGTGCTAGAAAGATTCTACCTTCAACCCCTACACAACCCCACCTCCCGGCATGCATATAGCACCCCTGCTTTAGGTAAGAGAAATCGGCACATGGCCCAGATTATTGCCAATCATAGGACCCCAATCCCTGATTGTGTGAGTAGTGCAAGGAGAGGTCACCTGACCGATTCCAGTGTTCTTCCCTGGAATTTTTCAAGTAGAAGCTGAAAGAGAGAGGAATGCTCTGTTTCCTCACTGGTTTCTAAGCAGTTAGTAAAAGGCCCTGGAAGCTGCCGGTAGCTGTGACCTATGCCACAAGGGAAAAGTCATTTGATAATAGAAGGAAATTAGACCAACAAGCAGAGATAAGAGATAGGCAGAGAGAAACTAGTGGTTTTCAAGACATAAGTTTTATTCATTGATATGAAGGACTTGTATTTCTTTCTTCTATTACGCAAGCTTCTCATAGTGTTGAGAAAGGTAGGTTCATGCATATCATTTTTCAACCCAAACTGAGCCTTGGGCCTGGAACACTTCCTTACCAAGAGATTAAAGAGTCCCCATAGCTGGGGCTGGATTTATCACTTTGCGTAAGAACTTTCCCTGTTTCTGACTCAGCGCGTGTACTCCTTTGTCTTGCTGAAGTTTATGTGTTAAATGGCACCGGATCAACCCAAGTATTGCATCTGTCCCCTGCAGGGAGGAGATGGAATGCTTCTTCCGTAGCACGAGAGGAGTGAGTGCAAGTCAGCTGCCCTGCGTTGGGTGCTAGGAGGAACCCATTGCCCAAGGGACACTGGTGCTAACTACTGGAGCTGATCTTGTTCCGCCTCTTCTCTGGGGGATGAAGTGACGTTCCGTCCAGTACTTGACTACTGCTTTCCTTGGCAACGCCAATACCAGAATGCAGTGGGCGGAAGTATCTGGACTTATGCTCCTAATAACAGGCAACAAATGTCCTTTTCCTAACACTTATCCCTTCCTGTAAATCCCATTTGGGCCTTGAGTAGATTAAACTAGTCTGTGCTTCCAACTAAAAGAATCCTGACACACATACCTATTCTTCTTCAGTGATTTCACTGCTTCTAGAACTCAGGGGAACTGAGAGTAGTTTCTCTCTACTGGTCATTGGAAGGAGTATTTGCTATGTACCTGCTTGGTGTAGAGGTAGAGGTTAATAAAGATAATAATCAGAATTACTATCATTTGTTGAAAACTTGCTATAGATCCATACCTTCATATATTAGCACATTCAAATTCCTACCAAGAAGGTAATGTTATAAATTACATTTTACAGATAGGGAAACAGAGGCTTTGGGAGGTTCCATAACTTATTCAAGTTCATAGTTCATGAATAGTAGAGTTAAAACACAAATCTTCCTCATTTCAGAGATTTGGTGTTGAGCTACTACTTTATACTGTACTCAAGGTGCCTATATAAAGTGCTTCCATCATTGTATTGTTTTGTTTTGTTTTTTAATATTTTATTTAGTTATTTGACAGAGAGAGATGACAAGTAGGCAGAGCGGCAGGCAGAGAGAGAGGGGGAAGCAGGCTCCCTGCTGAGCAGAGAGCCCGATGCGGGGCTCTATCCCAGGACCCTGAGATCATGACCTGAGCTGAAGGCAGAGGCCTTAACCCACTGAGCCACTCAGGCACTCCCCATCATTGTATTGTTAATTGGTAATATGAAGGGGTTTGAATAGTTTTCTACAGATATGGTAGTAACCCTCAGGAAAGAAAACTCAGTTAGTTGGGATGGCACTTCACTATGTAATCACTTTGTCTTTAACTTTTCCCAAAACCAACCAACAAACAAAACTCAAACAACAACAACAACAAACTAAGCCCTTTACTTTGCCCAGAGAGGTTCCAAGTTTTTGCAGGTTGATATAAATTCAGGCAAAATGGAAAAGAAGAAGACTCAAAGGGCCATTATTGTTCACAGGCCAAATTCTGTCCTTGTTTAGAGAAATATTGAAATTAAATGTTAGAATCCTAAGCTATTGTTATTTTATTCAAAGTTAATTTTTTTTCTGTCATCGGCTTTTGGAAGGATGACTCTCAAGAGAATATGGAACATCTAGTTAAGTGCTTTCTCTAGGAAGGATTGGGAGTAATCAGCGTGATTTTAAACCAAAGAGATAGCTTTGCTCTGAGCTAAGAGTCCTGAAATGATCCCAGTGATTTACTGTGCTTTAAGTCCTACATCCTAACACCAAGTTAAATTAACAGAATGAGATAAAATGGAAGCATGTCTATATATTCCGGCTGTGTATACCTGCATTTGTATATAATATATAATGCTACTATTTGACTTTACCAGCTTTGCTACAGCCAATAACTCAACAATAACTTTATGCCAGCTGAGGGGACAATAAATGGCAGACCTCAGTATGTTTTATGCTGCATTAGTGCATTGCTTCAGCCAACTAATGATCCTGACTTCCCAACCTACCTCCTTTATTAATGAATCTGAATTTATAGACCACCTCCTTCTCCTAGAGCACAGAGCAGCTCCGGTGGCCCCCAGTACACTGTAGCTTCACACCTAAATCAGTCACAGGGACGGGACTTTCACAACTTGGAAACTAATCCACTTAACTTTTTCAGTACGGATAACAGCTTTCTCCTTTGTGAGAAATGAGCTACTTAATTAGAACCTTTCTCTTCCTACCTTTTTCCGAACACACACTGCAGCTCTAATTGTCTAAATTCTGTTTTCCTCATTAGAATGTAAGGCACAAGGGAGTGGGAATTGAATCAATCTCGTTCACAGAATGTGGCATCATGCTTGGGGCACTGTAGATGCTTAATAGACATTGGGTGTGGTTTTTACCATTATGTGATCAAAAAAATGCTGGATCACATGAGCCATCCATTCAGAAATACAGCTGTCCTCTTACTATCCTGTCAACAGTCACGTATTCTGTGCCTATCATGCACCACCCACCGTGCGGCAGGAAAACAAAGATAAGAAAGATCATCTCTTCGCTCGAGTTGCTTCCAAGTTTAGGAGTAATGAGTCCACTGTAACAGCTCTAATCCAAAGTGAATACTGTGGGCACAGCAAGTGCCCCAGGAATTCAAAAGAGGTAAATGGATATCGGATTTACTGCTGCGATCCGGAAGGAGAAGGTGGATTTAAATGGAAGAGGGAGAAAAATAATAAAATAAAATAAAATAAGGAAGAGGGAGGATGGCTAGGAATTCGAAGAAGATGGGAAGAAAGGAAGAAGCAATCTGGGGAGTGGGGCGGGAGAGAAGAAACAAAGCTGCATGAGTCAGAAGGTGCAGGATCTTTTCAGGAAGGTCCAGCTAGCAGGAAGTCAGGCTTTTCTGTAGGGAGCAGTAATCATAGTGTGGGGGTGAAGTTGGAGCTACGTGTGGAAACCTTGAATGTCAGGGCAGGAGTGAGGAGCTGGGGGGTGGGGAATTCCCACGCACACATTATCCTGCATGATAATGGCCTCTGAGAGACCATGGTCATCCTCAAAGCTTTGTTGTACCTGAGTGGCCTGGATTCCCCTTCAGTTGCTCCCTTCAGTAATAGTATTTTTTCCTAAAGCCAGACACCTTGACTTCCTATGCTCCCCTCCCCCCACCAGCAGTATCATTGCCTTTCTTTTCTCTGTTTTCAAACTTACCAATAGTTCTCAACTACTGGGTGCCTCCCTGTTTTTTCCTGAATTGCTATGCTAGTCGTTTCCTTGGAGACAAGGAAGGGTTCACTGTGGGTCAGGCGCAGAGCTGTGAGCCTTATTAAGTTCAGTTTCTTTTAATTCTCTCAACGGGCTAATAACTCAGATACTCCCATCATTCTCCTTTTGGAGACTTAAAAAGTAAGTTCAGACAGCTGGTAAGAATCAGAGACAATTCAAAGTCAGGTGTGCCTGATTCAACAGCTGATCCCAACCACTACACCCTACTGACTCTCTCAAAGAGCTGGTTCCTAGCAGCTTCCGGTCAAAATGTGGTGCTTTGTCATTGGTCTTCCATGTGCTCACAATTATCTCCACACAGGGATGGAGACTCTATAAAGAGAGAAAACTCTAACTGTAGGTGAGTTGGTTTCTTCTGCCTATACACGGTGGACGCCACTTGGCCCTGCTGCTCACATCATCAAATATTATTTTTAAGTCTGGGCAATTTTTCACATCTGAAGTGCTGCCTTTATTTTCCCCAAACTGAATAATAACAACTGCCTTGCTTCCAACAAAAATGGAATGACAGAATTGTGTTTGCTTTTGGTTTTTATTTTTCTAGATTATATCGGAAAACACAAAAACAATAGTCTCAGAGTCTATTGGCAATAGTGTTAGACTAAAAAACAGTGGAAATATAGCCCTGCTAAATAAATACATATTGATTTGGCTAACTTATTTATTCCTTATGAACTAGAAACACAAAAGACTATCTATAAAATGTTATAACCAATCCGAACATAATACCTGATTTAATGTAGTCTCTCAGTCACCGAAATCATTGAGAAATCCAACGCTGAAATCAAGTTTTACTTTTGGAAGCCAAATGCTTTTATTAAGATAATGCGCTCAACTGACAAAGCAGGTGATACTCACTTTGAATCATAATACAAAATTCAAATATTTACTATTTAGAATGCAGATTTGTTACAAGAGAACGTGGTAAGTCAATAATTCTAAATGTTAAGGGATATTTTTGGACTCTCGTGACCAATCATACAGAGATATCAATTTAGCTTTTTTTTTTAATTTAAATTCAATTAGCAAACATATACATCATTAGTTTTTGATGTAATGTTCAGTGATTCATTAGTTGCATATAACACCCCGTGCTCATCACATCACATGTCCTCCTTAATGCCCATCACCCAGTTACCCTATCCCCTCACCCACCTCCCCTCCAGCAACCCCTGGTTTGGTTTCTGGAGTCAGGAGTCTCTCATGGTTTGTCTCCCTCTCTGATTTCTTCCCATTCAGTTTTCCCTTCCTGTCCCTATGATCCTCTGCGCTATTCATTATATTCCACATATGAGTGAAACTATATGATAATTGTCTTTCTCTGATTAACTTATTTCACTTAGCATAATACCTTCCAGTTCCATCCATGTCAATGTAAATGGTAGTATTCATCCTTTCTGATGGTTGAGTAATATTCCATTGTATATAGGAACCACATCTTCTTTATCCAGGAAGGGCATCTCAGCTCCTTCCGCAGTTTGGCTATTGTGGACATTGCTGCTATGAACATTGGGGTGCAAGTGCCCCTTCTTTTCACTACATCTGTATCTTTGGGGTAAATACCAAGTAGTACAGTTGCTAGGTTGTAGGGTAGTTCTATTTTTAATGTCTTGAGGAACCTCCATACTGTTTTCCAGAGTGGCTGCACTAGTTTGCATTCCCACCAATAGTAGGAGTGTTCCCCTTTCTCCAAATCCTTGTCAACATTTGTTGTTCCTTGTCTTGTTAATTTTAGCCATTCTGACTGGTGTGAGGTGGTATCTCATTGTGGTTTTGATTTGTACTTCCCTGATGGCAAGGGATGCAGAGCATTTTTTCATGTGTCTGTTGGCCACTGTATGTCTTCTTTGGTTTTATACTTTGGGTTCATGTTATGGTTAGCCATGGAGGCATGGATGTACATCTGGAGAGAAAAGAATGGTGAATTTTCTGAAAGAATTCTTTAGAGAAGGTAAGAATGTCCTATTTTATCAGAGTCCAGAGTTGAGATATTCATGGGAAATAATAATAAATGATTGATAAAATTTCGCCAGGACTAGCATGCTGGCAGAGGGCTGAGAAGCAAGGTTTTCCAAGGCCCTGACCTGGGTATGGCACCCAAGTTTAAAATCCTACCTGAAGATCTCTTGAGGGATAAGCTTTAGTGCCTTAGCCTGACACTTGTAATCACTAAGTTCAATATCTAGTCAAGCACAGGAAATAACTCTGTAGATATTATTATTTTGAATAAAACAAATGTTTGCTGAACATCCATCTTTACCTTTCAATTAGCTAAATGTGGCTTGAGCCCCACATTCACAATTGGATTTAGCCCCAATCTTCCCCAGATTTCCATGAGTTTCATTCATCTCATGCTCTTCTGCACCTCTTGCTTCTTTTGAGGATATTTTGTGGTTATCCATAAGCATCTTTTTTTTTCCATAAGCATCTTGAGTTCGATGCTTAGTCCATTCATTTTTGATCTTTCTTATTTCTGAATATGTGCTTTTAAGTCTATAATGTTTCCCTGCAAAATACTTGCTTAGCTGCATTCTCATTTTCCTGCCTTTCCATTCCAGTCCATGCTAAATATTTTATAACTTCCACTTAGCTTTCTTTAACCCATTAAGTATTTCAAATCGGATTCCATAGTTTCCAATTGTCTTTGAGGGAGGGAGAAAGTTCTTACTCTGGCCATTTTTAAAAATCAATTTCTGATTTATTACATTGTGATTTAAATACATAGCTCGTAAAATATTTTGGGGGATTTGTCAAGACTTCCTTTGTTGCGTAGAATGTGATCAATTTTTTAAAAGCTGTTTCATGTTTGCTTAAGAAGAATGTGAATTTTCTATATGTTGGGTGCAGGATTCCGTGTGTCTGTATCTATTAAATAAAACTTGCTAATTGTGTTATTTGAAAGGTGTCTAGCCTTTAGTCATCTTGGTCTTTCAGTTTCTCAAATTTTCTGAGTAGCTACATTAATTTCATCTTGCCATTCCCTTAAATATTGCCTTATATATTTTTAAGATGCATTGTTCAGTGAATCCAAAATCACTGTTGCTACACAAGCCATGCAATATGCAGAATTTAGTCTCACACTGTTTTTAACTTCAAAAATGGTTATTATTTATTATTAATGCATACTTACATTGATCAACACATTTTAATGACTTCCTACCTGATCACGGATTCTTTTTTGCTTACCTTTTTATTTTGCAATAATTTAACAATTATTCACGGAAAAGTTCCAAGTTCAAAAAAAACTCACATATACCTCTCGCCCAGATCCCATGATTCTTAGCAGGTAACCATTTTTGCTTTCTATGTATTATTTTTCTGAAGATATCACCTCTCATCTGTGGGAATGGTTCTTTTGAAAAGACAGGGGGTAAATACTGGCAAGGATGGGGCGAGAAAGAAACCTTCTACAGTGTTGGTGGGTATGTAAATTGAGAATTGGCCATTATGGGGACAGCATCATTGTTCCTCAAAACATTAAATACAGAACTACCACATGATCCAGCCATCCCCGTCCTGGGTTTGTTTCTAAAAGTATAACATCAGTATCTCAGAGAGATTCCTGCACACCCATGTTCACTGTAACATTATTCACAGTAGCCAAGATGTGAAAACAACCTAACTGACCATCTAGGGATGAATGGATTAAAAAATGAGATATCACACACACACACAGGAATATTATTGAGCCATGAGAAAGAAGGAAATCTTGCCGTGTGTGACAACACGGATGAAACGAGGGCGTTTTGCTAAGTGAAGTAAAACAAAGAAGAACAAATCATGTATCAGTTATATGTAGAATCTAAAAAAGCCAAACTCATAGAAACTGAGAGCAGAATGGTGATTCCCAGGGGCAGGGACTCAGGAGGATTGGCAGATGTTGGCCAAAGGGTACAAACTTTCAATTATAAGTGAGTAAGTCCTGGGGATCTAATGAACAGCATGGTGACTATGGCTGACACTACTATATTGTATACTTAAAAGTTGCTAAGGAAGTAGATTTTAAATGTTGGCACACACAAAAAGAAACAGTAATTATGTGAGGTGACGGAGGTATTAATTAACCTTATTGTGGTCATCATTTTATACCATATAAGTATATCAAATCATCATGTTGCATATAAACTTATACAATGGGATATTTCAGTTGTACCTCAGTAAAGCTGGAGTGAGATAGAGAATACCCTATCAGTTTAATGAATGGCTCCTTTACTGGATCTTTTTTAAATGTTGGTGGAGGATTGTGTGCTTATTTTGGGGACTAGTCAGAAAGCATTTAATGAAAATTCATTATGTCTATATCCTATGACTGGGACTATCTTCCAGGAAAAAAAAAACCATGCAGAAAAAGACATAATAAAAATAATTTAAAAAATATTTACTGTGGCACTCTGTAATAGAAGGTTTGAAATCAACTAGGTGTTCACCAATAGGAAATGGAAACCAAAACATGTTCTATGCAAGTGATGAAAGTAATAATGCTGAATGTAAGAAAGTACAAAGCAGAGTAAGATGTTTAACACAATAACACTTACTGTAAGCGAAGACACAAGAGTGGATGCCTTTGATGAGGAGAGATGAAAATTGGGACCAGGGATGATTAGTAAATAAAAGAGTTAAAAACAGAGACATATGTGAATATATGATATCTTTCCGCAACTCAGAATTACGAGTAATACGATTTTGTGCACCTGAAGTTCATTTTATAAAAAATCAAGTGTAACCACTAAAAGAACACAAATACAAAATCATTTGCTTGGAAGCCGCCTGTGCTGGTCCCATGGGAGCAGGCTTGCCGTAAGTGATCAAGAAATAGCCGGCATTTCCTTGCTTCATTCCCCATGCCAATTTGCCTCATTACATTGACCATTGTTACTAATTTAGGACAAGATAAGAGAGAGAGATGTTCTTCATTCCTGAGCCATATACTGAAACTAAAATGGGGATTTGGCAGTGGTAACAATGGAATACCACAGCCAAGCACTTAGCAAAAAAGCCCAGGATATAGACCTGGGAATAAAATTTGTTTGCCCACCCCAATGCTATTGAAGCCTCTCATTTTCGAGAAAATATTTCAAATGTCAACCTCAGAATCACCAGTCCGAACATTTCATGTCCTACCAAAACTTTGGAGTTTTCAAGTAGATATGAATGCTAGCCAATTTTACGATGACAACGAAAAAAACTGGACACATAAAACATCAGCTGCCAGTAGCCAAGAAGAAGACTTATTTACTAGTAAGCTTCCCCCTTGAGCCTGTCACACACAGCTGCAACACTTACCTGCTAACACTTAGCAGGACACACATCCTCAGAACAGGAAGCTGGAAAACAGGCTCGGTGGTTCCGCCCTCCTTTTTGGTTCATCTGCCTCCACTCACCTTCATTGATTTCACAGCAGTCTTCTGACCTCTTCCTGCCCCCCCCCCCCCAAGTCTGCTTTCTGGTTATCCTTGTCATTTGGTTTAATTGAAATCCATTCCTGGCCTGTTCGTTGCCACAGTTGCATAGGAACCTTCAACTCTGAACTTGGCCCACAGCACATGGGCCTGCGTGCCCCTAAAATAGATAACTCTACTCATGAATACATTGCAAAATCTGTGGCATCCCAGCCTCACCCAATTCTGAAACCTAATTTTATTCTTCACTGCCCACCATCTGGCCGACCATTTTATTTTTCTGTGTTACAATGCCTGTGTGCCCGAGTTTTTTGTTTTTGTTTTTTTTTAATTATTGAACCTGGAGAGTTAGGATTTAACTGTGTGTACTTGAGACTGTGTGTACCATTTTTCTCCAGAAAGATTCTCCGCTCTTGCTAGACAGGGAGAAAGGGGAGAATTTAAAGAACATACTTCTGTTCCAAGTTTCGACAGTGGCCCTAACACATCATGAATAAGGAGTAATCAGACACTCACCTCTGTCTGGGTCTTAAGAGAAGATAAACCATTAAAAATAAAGCCCGTGCATGCACACACAAGTATAAGCACATTTCTTCCCTTCTATGGCAACCCTGGAAGTGTGGGCCAGTGAGAAGCTGGGGCTCCAGAAGGAGGGTGGGGTGGGGAGATAAGGGTCAGGCTCTACAAGTGCTTTTGCTGGCTCCCCTCTCAAGGTGATGCCCTAGGCCCACCCTCCCCGCCCATGATTGGAAGTCCGAGCATCCGCCCTCCTGGAGGAACCATGGGCACCATAACCACTGTAGTATATATCGCTTGCAAGAGGACGTGGGCTCAGACCTGTGAGAATCTTCTGCCCTGGCCATTGTTCCCATCCCTATCTTTACTTTCCTATGGGGTGCTTTTCAGTTTTTAAGTGCATCAGGTCAAAGGATACATTGAACCGTGCAGGCGAGCTCAACAGAAATAAAATAAGCTGTAAGTGATTGATTTTAATCGGCAGAAATCTATGATGCGGTACACATGTAGACACAGCCTCAACCAACTCAGATTTGTCTTGGGGCTTACTCCACTTCCTCGGACCTTCACTGCCTTTGCAGAATTCTAGCTGGAACCTGCCAGTCGTGCTCTGGGGAACACAAAGTGATCTTCAGCCTCTAGGCCGTGTCGAGTTTCCCCTGAGACTTGTCTCCATTTTAGATTCTGCAAAAGCCTGCATCCTGACCTCTTGGGGTGCATATTCCTTTCTCCTCTCTTTTTAATAATGGACCATATTAGAGAGGCAGTCTTCTTTGCTCAGAGTTTGCTACACATGTGTTTTGAGAGTGTGATCCCAAGTAGATTTCTCCTCCCCAGTTCCTCTGCAAGTCTCAGAGCAAAAGGAGAGTTCATGCCATTCATTCCTTCATTCATGCATTCATTCATCACCATTTAGCAACCTAATATGTGACTGGTTGTGCAAAGAGAAATGCTGGGCGTGCAAAGAGAAAAAGAACAGCACAGAATGCTGTGGTTATGTGATCGTCTCTGTTTAGAACCCATTCATCGGCATGAAGAGCAAAAATGTGTTTGTGATTGTGTATTTAATATCCTGCTAGATGACAGTGCTCTACAGGTAAGCACACGCCAGAGAACTCTGCATGTGTGCTGATGGTGCAGAAACCTGTGCACTCATGCAGAGGACTCCAGTGGCTTTTTGAAAGAGCAACCCAGAGGACTAAGGAGTGTCCCGGAGCAATCCTGATGGAGACCAGAGCCCTGGAGGCCAGTCAGCCTCCTCCTTTTGGCCCACCTCCTCTCTGCAGCCCGAAAGCCAGGGTCTCCCTTCAGGAGGGATGTGTGTTTATTTTTCTGTCGCAGGACTGTGCAAATGCTTTGTGTTCGGGCTGTTTTGTGACTTCAAAGAGGTTTGGGAAGCCAGAGTTAGCACCGTCAGCTTTCAAATTGCAGTTTGAGGATAATATTTTGAAGGAGCTATACATGAAAGCAAAGGCAAACCTTGAGAAATGTTGTGAAAATATGTTTTTCGCCTCACCAGCTAATTACCTCTCACTCACGGGAGCCCAGGGAGAGGGCTCCGGGTAAACGTTCATCGTTCACCGCCGCGGCTGCTCGCTCATCACAGGGAACTGACGGTGCCTAATCCAAGTGTGCGCATTGCCAGATTAGAAACGGAAATAGATGGTTCACAAGGCGTTTGCTTTTGTTTCTGGTTTTCATGCAGAATCTAATGCGACAAGCCACAAACATGTGAGCGCCCTGAAGCTGGCGCTCACCCCTGAGAGTGGGCACTCGCGCTGGCTCATCAGCGCCCTCTCCAGTTCTTAGGCAACTGGGGGCGAGGGGAAGGGAGGAGGTCCGGCCGCCAGGGTTTGTGCTAAGGTTGAGCTGTCTCATGGGGACAGCCACCAGCCACCAGCCCCAGGTGGCCACTGAGCATTTTAACTGTGGCTGGTCTTATGTGTGTAAGAATACATCCTGGATTTCGAAGACTTAGTACAAATACCTCCAAATAAAACAGCTCATTAGTAAATCTTACATGGATTGCAGGTTGAAATGCTATTTTAACTATATTGAGTTAAATAAAATACGGTGTTAAAATGTGTTACACTACCTTTTTACTTTTTTTTTTTTTTTAATGTGGCCACTGGAAAATTTAAGACAACATATGCGGCTGGAATTCTCTTCAGGCTGGACAGCAGGACACTAGAGTCAAAAGGCAGTGGCAGAGAAGACGCGTGTTTGCCTTTAAGGAACATCCCATCTTCCCCATGTGACAGACAAGCCAACAGACAACTAGGGCCTCACGAGAGGGGCCCCTAACCGCATCTGGGGGGGGAATGCTTCTCGGGTGTGGTAGCACAGTAACGCCCCCTCCCCCGCAAGGACCTCCGCGCCCTGATCCGGGAACCCTGGCACAGAGCGCCTGACGCCGCACGAAGGGCTTTGCAGGTGTGGTTAAGGTGGGGCTCTCGAGGCACGGAGAGAGCGTGGGTTAGCCAGGTGGGGCCCATGCAATCACAAGCGTCCTCCCGAGTGTAAGAAGGAGGCGGAGGGAGATTGGGCTACAAAGAGGAAGCCTCAAGCCGCTGACGGGCTCGGGAGCTGGAGGAAGATCATGAACCGAGGGCGCAGGCGGCTTCTAGAAGCTGGGAAAGGCAAGGAGCGCGTTCTCTCGAGCCTCCAGGAAGGAACACAGCCCCGCTGACGCCTCGACTTCAACCTAGGAAGGCCTACGTAGCACTTCGACAAAACCGTAAGGTAACACATTTGTGTCGTTTTAAGCCGGTTTGAGGTAATTTGTTACGACAGCAACGAGAAACTTACCCATCAGGCAAAGTAGTATCTACTCTTCTAGCTGAACCATTCGGAGGAGCGATACAGGTGAAGAGTGAGGGCATGCGGAGGCCCAGAGCTCCAGCAGGGGGACGTGCAGCCTCGTGCGCCTTCCCAGCGTCTGCCGGACACGGGACACCACCCCTCCTGGCTGCAGTAGCTGGTTTCAGATCAGCTCGCAGTGCTTTGTCACAAGTATCTGTTGTCTGTTTGGGGGTTCCTCTGTTTTTATACCCACCAGACACCCCAGTGCTTCCTTCTTCATCCCCTGCACACACGGATGCCACGCAGCTTTCTTAGTGGCTGGTCGTCTCTGGGGTTCGGGAGGGTGCCTTGTCGCCATTTTATCGTACATGCTGCCGTGGGGGTTTTGGTCCTGTTTTGTTTTGCTCTGTAGTCGCTCTGTTTATAAGAGGAGTGGGAGCGATTGGGGAAGATTATAGAACTAGGAACGGTTGCCCCTGCCAGCTTTGAAGAGTCAAATGAGGAAAGGGCTTGAAAGTGAAGTAATTTGTGATAGAGGCAAAATTGTGATAGAACGCTGAGCTGTCTGACTCCTTTTTCTCTTGAGGTCATGCAAAAAATCACCCAGTTCTGACTTCCACAGTTTGAGACGGATATTGACAGAGCGTAGAATGATCCTAAGTGAACTGTCACATTCCTTCATTTATTTTGCAGAGACTTACTTAGCCCCCTCCATAGGTCTGGTTCTCTACCAGAAGCTAGAAACAAAACAAGAGGAGGCAGATCGACCCCTGTTCTCACGAAGCTCCCATTTTACTGAAATAGGAACAGCTAAATGCAATTAATGTGCTTGCTGCCTGATGCCCCAGCTGAGGGAGGGAACTCGTGCATTCTTACCAAATTATAGCTATTATTATATTTTATTTTCTCTACCAGTCCTAGTAAGTATCCTGCTAAATGCATTTACTGAAGAGTCCTGCAAGTTACCCAAGTTCTTTGCCTCTGACTCACACAAGGTGTCAGAGAGAAGTGAAATGGTTCATTAAAAAACAGCAAGAATTGGGAGCACCTGGTTGAGCGGCTGCCTTTAGCTCAGGTCATGATCTCGGGGTCCTGAGATCGAGCCTCACATTTGAGCTCCCTGCTCCACAGGGAGCCTACTTCTCCTCTCTCTGCTTCTCCCTCTGCTTTTCTTCTCTCTGTCAAATAAATAAATAAAATCTTAAAAAAAACAGCAAGAATACCTACTCCCTAAATTCCAGGTAAATGACATTCCAAACTGCTGGAAGCAACTCAGCCCCCTGAGCAGGTCTTCTAGGTCTAGTCAAGCATCTCCAATGAGATGGCAAGCTTTTTCAAAGTAGGGGGTCCACTTTATTCTTCTTTCTATCCCCCCTGGGACCTACCTGGGCACCAGATGCCCTGTGAGGACTGAGTGTTGACTATTTGGCCTTCGAAAATTGTGAGTCTTCTAATGGCGGCAACTTCAGACACTATGACAACAATGAGAGATTTTTCAGGCAAATGTGTTTCAGTGTCCCGAATCCTTTTCAAGTATTGTTTGTGGTGAAAACCTACTGCCTTCTTTGCATCCCGGATGCACCATTTACCAGCTGTACTACCATGGTCCATTTACTAACCTATCTGAGATTGTTTCCAGACATGTAAGCAAAGGTATAAAAGAATAATAGTAGTTTCTTCCTTGTGCTGAGATAAATGACACACAGGAAGCACTCAGAACTGGTGCCTCCCATATAAGAAGCAGTCAGTAAATGTTAATGCTTATTGTAATTATTACTGAAGATGATGATGGTTTCGAAGGCTAGTCTGAGGGAACTGTTGTTTCCCCTGGGGTGGTAGCTTTTAAAACAAAATCTAAGAGGCTGAATTTTGCAGTTAGGATTTCATTTTCTATATCTATGAGTCATCGTTCATTCTTAAAATGGGTAGCACCACCTAAGCTACTGTATATCTACATGAGCCCCATCTAGTGGGCTTTGCTAACTTTTAAGGTAAGAAATTCTATTACTGCTGGTAAATTTTACCTCCTGGAGAAGTGAGTTGAAATGCAGAGTCACCTAAGTCTCTGTCATGGTTAATTTTCTGTATCAGTTTGGAGGGTTTTTTGGAATGATAATAAAATTCAAATCCATGAAGTCTGAGGAGCAGATGGCCCTCCATAACATGGGTGGACCTCATCCAATCGGTTGAAGGTCTAATTAGAACAAAAAGACCAACCTCCCTGAGCAAGAGGGACTTCTTCAGCAAAATGTCTTCATAGTGAAACTGCACCATTGGCTTTCCTGGGTCTCCAGACTGTAAGCCCAACCTGCATAATTACATGACACCACTCCTATAATTTTTTTTTTCAAAATATGTTTATTTTATTTTTTCAGTGTTACAAGATTAATTGTTCATGCAGCACACCCAGTGCTCCATGCAATACGTGCCCTCTTCAATATCCACCAGGCTCACCCAACCCCCCAAAACCTTCAGTTTATTGCTCAGAGTCCACAGTCTCTCCTGTTTCATCTCCCCCTCCAATTTCCCCCATTCACCCTTCCCTTCCTTCTCACAATGCCCTCCATGTTTTTCCTTATGCTCCACACGTAAGTGAGACCATAAGATAATTGGCTCTTTCCGCTTGACTTATTTCACTCCACATAATCTCTTCCAGTCCCGTCCATGTTGATACAAAAGTTGGATATTCATCCTTTCTGATGGAGGCATAATATTCCATTGTATATATGGACCATATCTTCTTTATCCATTCATCTGTTGAAGGGCATTTTGGCTCTTTCCACAGTTGGGCAATTGTGACCATTGCTGCCATGAACATTGGGGTACATGTGGCCCCTCTTTGTACTACATCTGCTTTTTGGGGGTAAATACCCAGTAGTGCAATTGCAGGGTCATAGGGTAGCTGTATATTTAATTTCCTGAGGAATCTCCATACTGTTTTCCAAAGTGGCTGCACCAACTTGCATTCCCACCAACAGTGGAGGAGGGTTCCCCTTTCTCCACATCCTCTCCAACATTTGTTGTTTATTCTCTTGTTGATTTTGGCCATTCTAACCGGTATAAGGTGGTATCTCACTGTGGTTTTGATTTGAATCTCCCTGATGACTAAAGAAGATGAACATTTTTTCGTGTGTCTGTTAGCCATTTGTATGTCTTCTTTGGAGAAGTGTTTGTTCATGTCTTCTGCCCATTTTTTGATGTGACTGTTTTGTGAGTGTTGAGTTTGAGGAGTTCTTTATAGATCTTAGATATCAGGTCTTTGTCTGTAGTGTCATTTGCAAATATCTCGTCCCATTCTGTGGGTTACCTGATTGTTTTGTTGACTGTTTCCTTCGCTGTGCAGAAGCTTTCTATCTTGGGGCACCTGGGTGGCTCAGTGGGTTAAAGCCTCTGCCTTAGGCTCAGATGATGATCTCAGGGTCCTGGGATCAAGCCCCGCATCCGGCTCTCTGCTCAGCGGGGAGCCTGCTTCCCCCACTCTCTCAGCCTGCCTCTCTGCCTGCTTATGATCTCTCTCTCCATCAAATAAATAAATAAAATCTTAAAAAACTTCTTTCTTATTTATCTTGATGAAGTCCCAAAAGTTCATTTTGGCTTTTGTTTCCTTTGCCTTTGGAGACATGTCCTGAAAGAAGTTGCTGTGGCTGATGTCGAAGAGGTTACTGCCTATGTTCTTCTCTAGGGTGTTGATAGATTCCTGCCTCACGTTGAGATCTTTTATCTATTTCGAGTTTATCTTCATGTACGGTGTAAGAGAATGGTCAAGTTTCATTCTTCTATATATAGCTGTCCAATTTTGCCAACACCATCTATTGAAGGACTGTCTTTTTTCCACTGGATATTTTTTCCTGTTTTGTCAAAGATTAGTTGAACATAGAATTGTGGGTCCATCTCTGGGCTCTCTATTCTGGTCTATGTGTCTGTTTTTGTGCCAATACCATGCTGTCTTGGTGATCATAGCTTTGTAGTAAAGTTTGAAATCAGGCAATGTGATGCCCCCAGCTTTGTTTTTCTTTTTCAACTTTTCCTTAGCAATTAGGGGTATTTTCTGGTTCCATACAAATTTTAGGATTGTTTGTTCCAGCCTTTTGAAAAATGCCGGTGGAATTTTGATGGGCATGGCGCTAAAAGTATAGATTTCTCTGGGCAGTATAGACATTTTAACGATGTTTATTCTTCCAATCCATGAGCCTGGAATGCTTTTCCACCTTTTTGTGCCGCCTTTAATTTCTTTCATGAGCCTTCTGTAGTTCCTCGAGTACAGATCCTTTACCTCTTTGGTTAGGTTTATTCCCAGGTATCTTACGGTTCTTGGTGCTACAGTAAATGGAATTGATTCTCTAATTTCCCTTTCCATATTTTCATTGTTAGTGTATAGGAAAGCAACTGATTTCTGTGCATTGATTTTGTATCCTGACACATTACCGAACTGCTGTATGAGTTCTAGTAGTTTGGGGGTGGAGTCTTTTGGGTTTTCCATATAAAGTATCATGTC